>CM069432.1:165310034-165935034 GCA_035610365.1 Aquatica leii
TATAGTTGACATGATCGGGGGAAGCTTTTATGCAAGTGGCATATTTAACAAGTAATCTCGTTCGCCTTAAGGTTAACGATCTTAGTCCAGCTTAGTTGTATAAGCTTTTTGTTGGTGACGTAGGAAAAGCACCTCGAAAGTATCTAATTCCTATATTTATTTGAGGATCGGATGGGATCTTTGCTTGGTTTTAAAATAGGAATTACTATGGCTTCTTTCCATTCGTCAGGGGTGTACCGTTATTCCACAGTTTATTGTATATATCTATTTTCACGTATCTTATTCTCTTGTATAGCTTTTTCTTGTCTGTATATTGGACAATTTCTAGAACGGGACGAGTGATTACCTCTGCAGTTTTCACAAGTGATCGGCTCTTAGCGCGGTGAACCTTCATGTGACGATTTTACACAGACATATACTTCTTCATTATTACATCGCACTGTAGTACAACCGAAGTTTTGGCATTTAAAACATCGAATCAAATCAGAAATATATAATCTAACAGAAAGTGAGTGAAATCCCGCTTTGACCTTCTGAGGTGTCTTCAAATACTCCATTTCTCCTAGTCTTTATCCGCCGGGTTTCGATCACGCCTAAACTTGAAGTGCTCTCGACTATTTCTTCTACGGAGCTGTTTAGTAACTCTCGACAGGTAACTAAGTCTTTTCTTTGATCTCACTTTTCATAAAGATTAACTTTCACTTGTGTTGCGCCTAATTTTGTCACACATTCTAATCGACTGGCTTCTGTCGCAGAAACCGTTTCTATCAGTAATCCTTCCTTAACTTTACGTATTAATTTGGGTTCTCCAATGTAGTCAAATATCTGTTTGTATATAACAAATGGACTCATTTCCCGTTGTTACTGATTTATCAAAAACACGGTTTTTTTCAAACTTAACTCAATCAGAATTAAGCTCATCTCACCGCGACAATACTTCTATAAATAGAGAAACAACTTTTTTTTAAATATCTTTTATAGAGTTTAGAATCTGACTTAGTTCAAAAGTTAATTACCTAACTGTAGTGATTCTTTGTTGCATTATCGTTTACTTTTTTTAATTTTAGATTTTTTTAGCTCTGTTAAAGGTCATTACAAAAGTCAGCGAAGCATTGGTATCTACGGTTACAAAATCAACGTGGTCTAAACCAGGAAGACGTTCTAATCTCAGTACAGACTCTGGTCGTAGAAACCTTTGTGATTACATTAAAAAGAATAATGTATCATAATTATGCACGTGTGATTCAAGTACTACATTTTCTAAAAAGGATAATTAATTTTTTGTATTAAATATTCTAAATTTTAGTATATTAAAGATTTGTAAAGCTTTAAGGCAACTGACTACTAAGATAAATGCAATACAAATAATTTATGATTATCGTGTTTTTTTAAGAGTAATGCAAATCAAGTTCAAAATCAACAAAAATACTATCATAAAATTACACAATTAATATGAGAACTTGAGTTTACTAGTTAAAAATAATTTGAAATCTTTATTTAATACAGTAAATGTATTAAAAATTTTTGTAAAAATAATAAATAAGATCATTATAAATATACGAATTTAAAAGTGTTTAGAACCTTTTACAAAGCATTTAAAACTTTATAATTGTCTACCTTCTTACAAACAGGTTTGATTCAATTACTACTTGAGTATAAAAATTCAAAAACTTTTAAATACAATTTTAAACGTTAGAAAAGGCAAAATATTTTCTGTAAACTAAACCAACTGTTTAATAAAATTAATTTAAAGAAAAATATTAAAGGAAACCAAAATCATGCACCGAAAAAATAAATTTGTTACATTTACGTTTATATATTTTATTGTTATTCCAAAAGTGTTCATACAATTTTATTTAAAGTTGAGACAATACATTTTAAGAAAGGTTTACAGGACTACTATTAATTTTTTTAAACAAAATTAATTTTGCTTAATTGCTAATCGTCAACTGTGGTCTCTATTGAATTTTTGTTGCATACACGCTAGTTCGTGCTTCATATTCATACTGTCTATAATGCTAAGCAAACTCAAATTGATATTTAGGGGTTTGACATACAGCAAACTTTTTATCTAAATTTTCATCGTTTCTATTTACTCACTGTTAACCTAATTCGTATCAAATCTGACAAAATTGACAAAATTTTTTGTTACATGACACCGTTTTGCCACATCTGTTTAATTACGTTAAAGTTTGCTTTCGATGTATAGGACTCAAATGATAATGTAAATATGTATGTATATCAAATATAACGATAGATTTATCAAAACGTAATTTTTAAATTATATTCATTTGCTGGCTGCTAATTTTTTGTTTGCCACTAATCCCTTTATTGTCAATCGATTTTAAGAAAATTTATTTTTCTTAACATTAACCTATTTGGTGTTTGTTTATAGAGGTAGTAATACAAATAGCTGCAATTGTAGTTATTGTACAAATAAAGCATATGTTGCGATGTCAATATCACAGCAGTATTTACCAACGTTGGGGTCAATTATTTTGAATATTTCTAAATATTTTCTATGTAATGCCTTACACGAACAAATAATTTTCTACAATTCAGTTTCTAGATCAAATATAAAAATGTATGTGCTTTATCTTGATTTATTTTATCTGCATTTAATATTCTCTAGTACTTTTTATTTGTATTTTCTACGTGAATAAAATTCAGCCCATGTGTTTGTCACTACTAGTTGATATATTACACATAATTCCAACAACACATTTTCATTTTTATATTAAACAAGTCGTTGATTTTCTTTTTTAAAATTTCTCCAAACATGATTTTAACTATTTTGATATTTATTTTGCTGTTACAGTTTTTGTATAAACTTTTTGTGTAAATTTTATTTCAAAAATTACTATGGCTAAACTATCGTATTTCAGCGAGATTAAGTGCTTTCACTCTAATGTTTTCTATTTTTACTTTAAAGATTTTTAGAAAATAATTTAGTACAAACGTTTATCTTATTGTAGATAAAACAAAACCTTTACTACTTTTTGTCCAAAGGAATAAACAGTTTGTATTAATTCAATAATTGCATTTGTTGGTTATCTTCTTACCAAGCAATTGCAAACTGTCATATCCCATACAGCACAGAAACGTTTAATACACATATACTGCATAAGAATTGCAGATATCTAAAAACCATTTTATAGATGTTTATTAGATATCCTATCAGATAACAATGAATTGTAACTCTTTTTTACATTATCTAAAATGAAACACTTTTTTAAATCTAGACATAAATATCAAGTGGATATCAAATCACACTTTTTTCTGTCTTTTAATCAAAGGATTAAATGTTTAAAAAAACAAGAAAATACAACTAATTGGTAGTGAAATTTCCACACAGTAATAGAAAAATTAATATAAAGCGCTTAGAACATGCTGTATGTTCTAAGTCCACGTTTCTTACTGGTGTGTTCTATTTGTTCTTGTGTTCAATTAATTTATTTTTCAATGTTAGTTCATGTGATTAATTTTTTTTACAGTGCAGGTCAAGACACACCATTTTTCTGTCTATAAATAGGAATGAACAAGTACGCACTTAACTGCACGAAACGTCGCCTTGTATAGACACGTAAAGTGTTTTGATGCCCCTCCTCATAGAAGAACCTTAAAGAAACATGAGATTATCTACCAAAATTGATGATTGATGATTCCTTTGCACAACTTGTTTATTGTATAGTCTAAAGGTAGTATTTCAAATGAAAGTCTGCCGGTCGGTCTGCTGTTTTGATGGAAGTTGTTGAAGATATTCGCCAGAAAATAGAAGTGAATCCAACGAAACTTCTACAACAATTGTTACATAAAAGAAATATATTGCTTCCTACTTATTGGAAAGTTTGTAAAATAATCTTGCAATTACACTCATACAAGGTGACTGTGACATAAGAGTTACTGCTTCCTGATTTTCTACGTCAAATATAGTACTGTCTATGGTTTAACGAAGTTTTAAACAATGATGACGTGTTAGACATAATTTTCTTTAGTTATGAAGCATGGTTACATCTCAGTAGACATGTAAACTTTTAGAACAATAGAATATGGTCAACAGAAAACGTTCATATTTTTGCAGAAACATCACTTCATCCGCGGAAGATTGGAGTGTGGATGGCAATGTCACTACGTAGAATCATTGGTCCTATTTTGAATCCGTTTTTTAATAAACTAAATAACGATGAGTTACCGCATTGTTATTTCCAACAAGATGGAAGCACCGCTTACTCTACTACACTAAAATAGAATTATTTACAACATTTCTTCGGTAACCGATTTATAAGTGAAAACAGATTACCTCCACAATTATCCGATTTAACCCCACTGGAGTTTTTTATGTTAGTTTTATAAAAACTAAAATACATTCGCAGCGTCTACATACTATAAAAGAAATACAAAATGCGATTACAGAAGCTGTTTACAGTAGTACACCCAAAGTGTTACAAAAATTTTTACTAATATTAAAAAAAGAAGGAACATTTTAAACAGATATAAAATTAGTTGTATAATCTTTTACAGTTGTTAATTGCACTATAGTTTAAGTTCTATTAAACTTCATCTATATAAGTATTTGAAATTGTATTGTCTTGTAAATTAACTAACGAAATAAATTTATATTTTATTTATTTATTACCGAAACAATTTACGCGCTATCTATGGAATATTAATACTTTTTTTAATATTCTTTATAAAATTTGGAAAATGTAAACACAAGTTAAAATTACAAGACATTAATAAAAAAAACAATTACTAGAGTTGACGGTAAAATTACTTTACATAAATAAAGTAGATTATCCGAGTGCTTTAAAAATGGGAAAGCTGACAATAAACCATCTTTAGGCGTAAACATTCAAAGTGCTCAAAACTTATTAATTGTAAGTTTTTGTAATTACTAATTGTTGCCCAAATTCTCTTTAGTGTTAGGATAGGCAATTACTTTATAAATATTGTTACAGAAATCGTATGAAGAAAACTCCCAAACAAAAATAAATATTGATGAAGATTGTGACAGTCGATCTAATCCGAAAGCCGCTTATAATCATAAATTAATTATATAACGAAATAATAATAACTTGCCGTAATTTTATAAAGATATCAAGTTAACACTTAATGCAGAAGTATAACTTTTAGCAATAACGTCCATCGAACATCTGATTATGGATATCTACATAAAAGACATTTTATTATCCATGGATATATAACGAAATCAATTTTAAACAGTGTCATGTTCTAGAGTATTTGTTATAAACAAATCTGAAAAAAAATTATGCATTTACATATAGGTAAAGCTTAATTTATTAGTGATTACAATTTTTTTTATTTTAGTATGGTTGAAAACCATATCTTATAACCAAAAAACGACAATAGTTCAGCTTCTGCTTCTAAGATACAATGATAAACGTTAATGGCGTGTGAAACCGAATCTGAATTTAGTTTATCTTATTGTCGGCGATGATACATAAAGGTAGTAAAACTATTAGTTTTCAATTTTAAACGATACTGAGATTATAAATTATATTTTAAAAAGGTGTTCTAAATGAAACTGTATTTATACAATTCCAGTGACGACTCGTTCTTTAAAAAAGTGGGCCGGCCACAAGAATATAGGTATAAGCTATATATCTAGAAATATAAAAAAAAGTTAATTATTATAACGTGCCTGGGTTTGAATTATATTAAATATTTTACAGATTTTGATAGCCAATTTTTTTACACAAAATTAAAGATTTTTTATAGAAAAGAATTTTATACGACTTGCAGTTTGGTACGGTCAAGCCGACCCTGCTGCCCCTGACAAACCGTCGCTGTACAATTCAGCAGTAGAGGTATTAAAATTAAAGATTAGACAATAATATAAATTGGGACGCTATAGGGTTAAAATGTTTGTGTTTTTAAAATTTTTCGTCGTGCAATAATTTTACGTACCTACGTTTATTTAAAAAAATCATTTGTATGCATTGCATTGTTTTTGTTTATACTTGATTATTCCAATTAATTTATTCTTATAATAATATTGCAGATACAAGAGCAAATGTATGTGTTATTTTATTGTATATATATATGTTAACGATAATGTTGATTTATATCTGAAAAAAATATTCAGAGATCACGAGTTTTAGACTAATACAATGTTGCCATTCTTAACATTATTACACAGAGAATTTATTGCTTTTACAATTATTCTCAATAATTTAGGTAAAAAAAAAACAATAATGTGTTGACCCACTCTTCATATTAAATACAATTGACAATTACAATTTTTACAAAAACAGACAGCTACAATACAGAAAAAGGATATTAAAATTAAAGATTAGCAATAATATAAATTGGGACGCTATAGGGTTAAAATGTTTGTTATTTTTAGTAAATTTTCGTAGTTAAATATTTGTTCACTTTTTTGCAATGACTTCATATTAATTTAAAATGTTAAACTACATTTATATTTTAAATTATTGTACTTTTAAGATGCTGTGGAAAATAGAAAAAATGCCTATAGAAGTTACACGTATAGTTTTGTAGGAAACTGTTATATAAATACTATTTAAATAAACCTATGTACTTGACAATTACTTAACTTTACGTAAAAGTTACATTTAAAAAAAGTTGACAGAAAATATTAGTTTCATCTCACCAAATTTACTATTTATTTTTCTTTGTTATATTTAAAACAATTTTAAAGTAAAACTTTATTCTGTTTTTATTAGATAAACATCTATCTAATCTAATAATTAATTTTAAAACGACAAGAGTTTTTGGAAATAACTACGATTATAAGTTTTAAAGTAGTGGTTTTGAGCGATTTCTAGAATAGTAAGACAAACATGGCGTGTGTCATCGCAGAGTGTTCTAATTTATGCAAGTGGAAAGAAGTAACCAAAGCAAAATTCATCAAATTTTAGAAGGCGTTCATAGCTCGAAAAGATGTCAAGGTTTGGTGAAGAAAATTGAAAGATGGGCAAACGAACCGAATTCCGAATCCCAGGAAGAACAGAGTAAATTGTAAATTCTATAGTTGAAAAAATGATTAACATTCCTAAGAGTTGTCTTCATGAAATCATATGCGACCTAAGCTTTTGCAAAGTTTTGGCTCGCTGGATTCCGAAAATGCTTTCCGAGAACATCAAACTCAATCGAATAACTGTGTCACTTCAACATCTCACCCGATACCAACAAGAAGAGGAATCTTTCATTAAAAGCATTATTACCGGAAATAAAACTTGGATTTATTAGTTTACCTCAAACTCAAAACAACAGTCCATGAAATGGAAACATCCAGATTCCCCAGTTTACAAAAAGTTCAAAAGTTCTGGAGTAGTAAAAGTCTATTGCTTTATAAACGACAGACTGTAATACTCTCCAAAATTGCATACAACTATTAGAAATAAAAGGCCGTGACAAATACAACACAACAAAAGTGAGAAGTTTTCCAACATCCGCCATGTAGTCCCTATTTGGTCCCCTCCGACTTTTATTTATTCGGACCCCTAAAAAAATTTTGGGAAGAAAACGCGTTGCAAATCAACAGAAATTGTAAGACACAGTTGTGAACTACTTTAATCGGCTTGACAGGCAACACTACCGTGAAGGAAACTGCTGTCACGCTGAGATAAATGTCTTAATCTTTACGAACAATATGTTGAGATAAATAGAAATTGATAATTTTTTGTAAAATGTCTAAATATTTTCTTTAAATATGCATGTTAGTAAAATTTTGGGTTGTATTTTTAATATCGAACTCTCTTCGTACTATCGAAATCCGTATAATATTTAAGTTAAATATAACAAAAATCCCACATCCTTACAGAAACCCGTTTTGACAATACGGAGGGGAAACCAAATTGACATGGTCAGTGGCACATTCCTACCTATCATTTAGTTTCTGAGGATATTGAGTGTGATACTATTGTACAATTTTCATTATCCCAATAACAACAATTTTGTTTGTTGACCTAGCTGTTTAAAAAGTATGAACATACATCAGAATACGGAGGTTTTTTCAAAATGTTAGAATTTTGTTCAAGTTTTTTAATCACGGTTTCACAAAACTAATTTTGACTATCAGGATCAACGTCTTCTAGTTCTTGAAGAATGTGCATTGATAAGAAAAAAGCTAAAACGCTTTTCAGACTTTTCGAACCGATTCATGTTACACTTCCGATGCAACTTTGCAAAGCGACGTTGTTGGACATACATATGTTTACTTAATCCAAAATTTTATTTGCACCCCTTTAACTAGAATTCTTAGCTGCTTTACATTAATATTTGCTACAGAACCAGTGGCTTCAAATTTCCGCACAAGAAGTCACACGTAAACATCACTAATATTTTTATCCAGACGCCTTGCACTAAACGCAGTAGCCGCCAAAAAGCAAATCAATTTTTACTTAAGTAAACATAAATTATTTCAACCCGTTTAGCAACTGAATATACTATTTTTACAAATTGTTTTCAAATAATTAGTTCAATAAATTTAACAATGACACACTTCAAAACAACAATAAATACTGACGTGTAAATATTTGAAAATCCCAAACAAATACCTTTGATAAAACAAAATTATAAAAAACTTTTATTTGCTTTCCGTGATTTTGGTTATTGAGATAATGGAAATCATCTTATTTTACGAAAGTATCACATCCAATATCCTCAAAAATAATTGCGTTGGATGTTCTAGGAGATATTAACATATGATAGCTATCCCAAAATTAATTTTTTTTTATTACAAGCACTGAATAAAAGAAACACTAAACACTATAGCGTTAAATATATTTGATTCACAATAACCCAACAACTACAATAAATTGAATACTTGTACACGTGTTTCGAGAGACATGCTGTCAGTCTCAGTTTGCTGAGAATGACAGTATAGCTGTCAAAACAAGTGTACGACAAGTATTCAATTTATTGTAGTTGCTGGGTTATCGTAATAAAAAAAAAATTACAAACCGCGTAATTTTAATGGTTGAGAACATTTTCCCAAACTTCAGTATTTGTTAATTATTTCAAATCTCTCAAGTGGAATCTCACCTTTTTTGGTATTTTTGCATAGCATTTTAAAAGATTTTTTCAATAATGCAATTTACATTTTGTGTTGTAAATATATTCCCAATCCAAAGTTTTTAAAATTACCACTATAAAAAAATTTTGCATACGCCGCTTGCTTGCAAAAAGAATTTTTCCGATAAGAAAAGATATGTTAATTATACTATATAAACATGCCAACATAAATTCTAATTAGCGGATTATTGTAATATGAGTAGTTTTACTGTTTTGCTTTTTTCCTTTAATATTTTTTTAAAAGTTATTAATGTTATTAGTTGCACTTAGTTATCAGTTCGTAATTGCCATGTTGTGTAACACTTTTACAATTTAAGTTATTATTAGAAGTTAATGTAATCAATGGCGTATGGCATTATTTATTTTATTGTTGTCGGTAATTTATCAATCGTTTGCAAATACTAGCTTTTTTCTTTCTTATTTGTTTTGGTATCAACATTTTCTGATTTATATGATTAAATTAATTTATTCCGTTGGAAATACATAAATCCTAAACAAAGAAATAGATAAGTTTAAGTACTACGTTAAACATTTATAAAAACTGTTTTAAAAGATTTTTAAGGTTGAAAGTCCCTCCTTGAAACGTAAGCTTTTTAAGAACGATCATTTTGACGTAGACTAAACTTTGTTTAGATGACAATGCCAAGTACTGCAGCAATTAATTTTTCATTTAACTGTTAATTAAAGTGGTACACTAAATGTCACATTTTTTCACGACTATTGATTTTATCTGTGTAGATAATAACCGTTTTTGTTCTACGTATAGGTATACTAAAATTAGTTGGATATAAGTGTTTAAACTATAATTTTTATTGTAATAATATACGGCTTAAAGAATATTACGTTTTGACAATTACGACTTTATACTACTATTCTGAAGCGTCTGTATAGGTACAACTCAGTAATAGAAAATATATTAGTAATGTATAATGTTTTTTTTGCATTACATAAATTTTATTTTAACATTTACTTACAGCACTTTCAAAAACATAAAAAAGATACCGATTGGTTTTTAATTGTTAGTAATTGTAATGTGAAGCAACAGTTTAAAGAAAAATATCGGTTTTTAAAATGATGCTCGAATACGGAAGTATATAATTTTAAAAAGAAGATTACGATAAATGCGCTATCACGAAGCTATCACATTTTAGCAGAAAATATAGACTAAATAAATTTGACAGACAGGAGTATTATGTTATTTCAGACTGTAAGTACAAACATTTTACTTTAAGAGCATGTTATTTTCTGGTACACTCAAATTTAACAAGAATAGAATGCAAAGAATGTATATATGAAAATAAATTTATCGACGTTTTGATACCAAACATTATCTACAAATTGCTGCAAATTATTATTAAGATATTTTGTAACAATTTAGTTAATCGTAAACAGTAATAAAACAACATATTCTTATAAAATAAATTAAAATCCTTTAATTTCATTTAAATTTGTAATGCTTAAACAGTAAATCTAACTATTTTTATTAAAAACGTTATTAATTATTTTGCTTTTATTTTATAACTGTAACAAATTCATTATATTACTATCAATTATATCAAAATTAGTTTGTTTGTTACGTTGTTTATGTGTAATAATGTTCAAATACTAAAATATAGTACAAAACCACATTTAAAAATTAATAAAACAAGTTAAAATGTTTTAATATTCGACAGCCTACATGTTAACTGTATTTAAGATAAACGTTATTTTTAATTACTTATTGATAACAAACACTTATTAACAAACAAAATGTAAATAATACGTTTTTTAACACATATATAATATGTTTAATTTTAATAAAATAGTAAATCAGTCTTTTCCGTTTCCAAGCTGTAGCTGTATTACAAATTTTTCGTTAACTCATTTGATTATAGAAGACATGGTTTAACATAATAATAATCTAAACTGACAATAATAAGCTGAATCCATTAATTAGTTGAAGGTAGTTATAATTTCTTACGATTATAAATTAAACCAAACCATATTAAAATAAATGTAATAATGTCAATATAACAATAAAAATTTAGTGCACTGAACAAATAGGTATATAGACATAAGTAAAGCTATCTAACAGAATAATGCAACAGAAAATAAATAAATACTATTTTAAGAAACAGAAAATAATTATTAAACTTAATAACTTTGTTTAAACGAGCGTAATAAACTAGTTTTTAGTTTCTTTAAGTGTATAGCGTATTTTATAATAATTATTTGTACGTGATTTTTATGTACATTATTATATGACAGTATTGTAAAATCTTATACAATGCAGTAATATGAATACTAAATTTCAGGCTTTAAAAAGAATCTAAAAAGTATGCAATTAGATAATACTAAACTTTGTATATAAATGTTATTTTATATTATATTTAATGGTATTAATGTACAAAAGTGCAGTTTTTTAAAATGTTTTAATTTTTACAATTGCGCCATATTGTGACAATTGTATTAGTTATGACTATAGTTTGCAATTAACAGCTGTCAAATTACTAACGAATTTAGACTGTACATTTAAAAGCGCGACGGATTTTAAAACTTTTTTTATCTAACCAAATTTGTTATTCAAGATGACAGTAATTGTAGTTATGTAAGTAGTTACCTACAATGCCATCATAAAAAAATTGAAGTAATTTTTGATAAATATTTATATTAAATTATTGTCTACTAAAAAAATTAATTCAAATTTCGTGCGTTTAGGTACTACAACGCTCTAGCTAAATGAAAACCTTGCTCACTTAACTCGTTTTTTAAACAAAGCTGTCGCGCTGTAAATTACCATTAGCGCGCACTCAAATGTAAAAAAACTATTTTATATCAAAAATTTAATTTAAAGTAAAAGATTTTGTAACATTTTTCACCATTAAATGACTAATTATGTGTTAAATACTAAAATATAATTAACAGGACAAGAAAAAAGTATAATAAAAAAAAACAAGTTTGATGTAAGTATAAGGTGTTTGGCTATACTAATTATAAAGTTACCCTTCAGTCAACGGTTACCGTTATTTATCTTATATAAAAAAAAACTACAACCACCACAATTTAATTTATAAACAATAAATTTGTCTAAAGTATAATAGTAATTTATATAACAAACGTCGAAAAAAATAACTGTTAGGTTTAAGAAAATTAATAATAGTAGAAGAAAAATTAAATTAATTAAAATAAATTGAATGCTATTTGTTTTGTCTATTCACATCAAAGAATATCCTTCTTTGCAAACTCCAAACTTCAAAAAAGTTTACAAAAGAAGCGCTAACTTTCAACTACAGTAAAACCCGTGTAAATTGACCACCTTTGGGACCATCACACAATGGTCACTTTGAGCAGGTGGTCATTTTAGAAAAAATAATGTTTTAGACACTAAAATTTACAAATCAACACTTTCTTATTTTATTGTATTATCTTTAATCTAAAGAAATATATAGAATAAAACAAAATAATTATGTGCATGCATATGTATTATGTAACAAAAACATATCACAATACTCAAGGATAATTATGTACATACAAACAATTAGTCTTAAGATTATTATTATAATATTCGTTAACTTTATTTTTAACGCTATATAGGTACGTCAAACTTACAGGACAGTACTGAACAGCGAAGTTGATCAACTGATTTAACATACTGGAGGCAACTTTAAGAGTGATTTTATTTTCAGTTGCAACTAAGGCTATTGCACTGTTTTGCAAGTTATTCTTTGATTGGTCTTCCAATACCATTTTAAAAATCTCTTCAGCACTGATCTTTTCAAAAACATAGGAATTATTCATATCAAACTTGCTAAATTGTGGTAAGGACGGTTTTTCAAAAGAAATAAGTTCAGAAGATTTGCTTTCTAAATCTCTAAATGCAAAACGTGCCTTTTTAAAAGATTTCATAATTGTTTCTTCTTCTTTAGTTGTCGCCACGTTTCTGCTACTCACATAACCGCATCCAGAACGTTAACCTTCAATTTCCGTAACGGATTTTAAATCTTCTGAGATCTGACTTGACATTTAGCGATCACTTCAGAAAACAATAATCAAAATTAGTCAGCATTGAAAATGTATTCTGGTTTAAATTTTGCAAGGCTCCAGTCCATACGTCAACAATTGTTTTTATCTAAGATGGTTTAATGTGGTTTAATATAATATATAATCTTTTGTTTTAACAAAGACAGGTAACTGAATTAAAATAAAAATCGATATGTTCATTTTCTTGTAAGAGTGGTAAGAGTGACAACTAACTCAGTTGTTTCGGCGATTAAATCGTAAGCTTCGTGATGTTAAATTATAAAAACGAGAAAAGACTAGGACGTTAACACGCATGGAATTTCTTTGAAACGAGAAGGAAATATTGTTGGTTCCTTTACAGTGGGTTATTATTTTTGTCACTGATTTACATGCTACCCAAAAAGAATTGTTTGTTCTTCTTGTTGTAATTGATTTTCAGCAATGTTTTACCGTCAATCAAACGTTACTATCTTTGTCATATCCCGATGATGATGAAATGTAACGTACTACAATTAATACAACCATGAACCCGACGCAACCACTATTGTTTATTAATTACTTTTGGCTTAACCGCGTCGTAGTTAAACACCCAGATTTGTTAGGCTTGGTCTTAGTCTCTCTTTGACAGCCATAACAAGAAATAAAACTTGGTCTTTGCCGTATTGTCGTTTGTGAACCCAAACAAACTGACGTTTTGCAAAACATTGCAGCTTGCATCTTTGGAGTGGTAAATGTCACTAACAGAAAAAGTGTAAGTGACGGTATTTATATCATTAGCAATTAGATAATTAACGAACTTTAACTTTCCGTTACCGTTTGACTGATTTCGTTATTACTTGAAGTATGAGTTTGTGTCCTTTCCAAAAAGGTTAGAAGGCTTAGAGGATGTAATACTGGTAGCCAAGATTTGCTGAGTTTTAAACCGCCTCTCCAGTTTATATTATATGGATGTTTTCTATTCCCACAGCTTCGCAAATTAGTCTGGGAAAGTAGAAAGGAAAGTTCGAGTCATAACTTTGTTTGGTCAAAGTTTAGCGTGTTTCCTTGGTTCTAAACGTGTTCTTCGACTGCTGATTTTTTTTAAATTTATTTATAAAACGTTGCCGAAACCACAACGTATTACTAACGTGCATGGGGATTAAACATCATTTTCTAAAATTTCAAACTGTGCCATTTTTTCGCTGTTACGTTCGGAAATTTACAATGAAAAGTACTAGATACTGTCAGCAAAAAGTTATACAAACTACATTTAACTTTGTCTAACAAATTAGAACACTCGATATGGGCAAAAATAGATGCTCTCAGTACGATACAAGAAAACAAAATTTATGAATAATCAAAAATGAAGGATAGCATATTAAGAAATACGAGCGATTACATCCTTCCTAAGAAAACTCTCTCATGGCGCATCTATTCCACAGAATAAGACTTGTCATTTTTCTCTCTGTCTAATGTGTGCCATGTAGTGTTCTGGGACATAAATTGATTTCCAAACTTTCGGACTATGCGCTCTACTACGGTACGAGCACTATCGCTCTCATTTTGCTTGTGATGAGATATTTATGCAAAACTGTATGAATGTGCCTTTGTGCTTTATGCTAAACATAACAACCAACTTTATTTTTTAACTGATATGCAGTAAAATTAAAAACGTGTAATTTTAATATGTAGTAAAAAGAAGATGCATCTTCTGCTGGGCATGGCAAAACTGCTTGCACATCATGTACAGCAACTACTCTGGATGAAGCTTTATCGTTTTTTTTTTCGATTGACGTGATAGAACTTTTTCTCTCAGATAGGTGTCGTATCTTTTCTACAACTCTGTTTTTTCATCTGCACAACTCGAAAGACCAATGTCTTTCTACGGAATTAAAAATTTAATATTGAATTCTTTGTTAAACATTGTATCGTACATTAAATAATTAGAGTACGGAATATTTTGTTCTTTACATATGATATGGAGCTTTGAAACTGTCTTACTATCTTTTATATACTCATTTTTTTGTCTCATATCGGCGATAGTGACTTTCAACGCGTGGTTTCAAATTTATTTAATTCTTTATACCATTTTTACATCTTCAGAAACTGTTGCAAGCTTAGCGTGGTTTCCCTTTTTTTTGGCTGTATTAACCTTTTAGTATCTTACTCTTAATTCCCAATGTGCCCATGAACATCACTTTACAAATGTGTATTTTTTGGCCATTTAAATCTACGATGACTTTGATCTATTTTATATTGCAAGATGATATAAAATTACGTTATTTCTGAAGATCAGACATCTACCAATATTCTGTAAATATAACATTTAACATTTTAGCCAACATTTAGTATCACAAGGTACCCAATCAGTGTCACTTTAATGAAATTATTTCGATACAAAATTATTGGTACGATTTTTATAGCTAATAGATAGCTTAGTCATTTGTATGCGCTGCTCTCGTTGTCAATGCACTATTCTGTTATAAATTCAACGCAAAAGTTTAAACGCTCAAAGCATCAATTTAGTTCATACAAAATTCATGAAAGCGTTATACATACTTTTTCATATTGGTCATTTTGCAAACGTTGCATAATATTTTTCTCGGAAATTATTAATCTGAAGATGGCAATTTATGTACTACTATAATAGGAATCCAATATGTGTGGTTATCCATTCAATATATCGTATGTAACAGGTGTTTTTTCATTTAAATTAAGAATAATCACTTTTTGATCGTTATTAAAGGAAACATTGTTCGAATATTTTGTATAGAATTAGAATACGTAGGTTTTAATCTTATGGTTATGTTAAAAAACGTAAACGTGATATGAACTGATATTTACGATACAGTATAAAAAAACATCTGCAGAAATGTTAAATAAGCATTTTGATATCTTTGTTCGTTAACGAAAAAGGAAATGCGGGGATGAGTTGAGCTCGAGCTTGAGAAAAGATAGGTTTTTTTGCAACTTGGAACCAAAGATTTAATAAAAGTGAAACGGCGAAGTTGCTAAAAGGTACCAATTACGAGTTAAAAGTATATTAGCGCGATATCTTAACTACATTGTGCAATTAAATGCGTATTTTAATTTGTGAAAGTGCGAAATAACTTAAGTAATGCTAAATTTCATTAAACAAGAGGCACCACTAAAATGATTAAATAAACGACTGCCATTTGTCGTAGAATCGAAAATTGTCAAGTTGTTTTATTAAAATCGCCAAACGTTTTATGAAAATCGCCAAGTGTTATATGAAAATCGCTAAGTTGTTATATGACTTCTTTTTTTTTGTTGTGGAATTGAAACTTGTGTGTATGGTTTTTCCTGATATATAATTAAAGAGGAAACCGATGTGAATTCGACTGAGAGGGAACCAAAAGCTGCAATATCGTCGACACAAGTTCGCAAACCTGGTGCATTGTTTATAGGGGCGTTAAAGCGTCATTGAAGCATTTTGTACCTTGTACATACAAAAATCAGGTACATTGTTATAGCTTCTATACAACTATTTCAAGTTAACGGTAAAAAATAAAATAAATAAACGTATTGCGGATTTTGTTGCGCAAAATTTGAGTTTGATTTAATTCGACATTTTAATATATAATTTATTTAATGTCACGTATTTTTTAAATGGCCGTTTAAGTTTGTTTTATTTTGTTTCTGTAAGAATTAAATGTGTTTACGTAGGAACTAATTAAATTGTTTAAACGTATAGATATTAACCGTAATAAACGAACTTAAGTGGATTGCTTTTATAGTTTTTGCTGATTATCACGGATTTGTAAACAGAGTAAAAATGTAATTCGTTTCCAGACGACGCCAAATAAAAGTCAAGTAACCTTCTCAAACCTACTGGAATATTCAAATAAAAAAGTTATTGTGTATATGATAATATTGATTCCAAATTAAGTTATGACTCGTAATTATAAGAAATATTTTAACTTTGGTGAATCGATAAAGTTATGTTTAACTATTTTCTAATTAACTTTTTCTATACTGAGCTCTAGCCTAGTACGGAAAAAGTACTAAAGATAAGTCCGCTAATACTACCGACAAAAAAGTTTTTAAAGCAACGGCTCACCAAATAATATAACAAATCTAAAAGTTTTAAATCAACAATAGTAACTTTTAGTACAAAAAAAATTTTTAAAGAAAGATACATTATTTTAGACTTATTTGATAATTTTTATATCCTTCCTTGTATAAGTAATTTAACGTTATTTTTTTATAAAATCCTAATAGGAGGACGTGTAAGGAGAAAATTAATTTTTTTGCATTATATTCTGAAGGAGAACTTTTACAGACTGCAGTGTCTAATAATCTAAATAAATTAATTTTATCCTTACACGTCCTCCTATTGGGATTTTATAAAAAAATAACGTTAAATTATTTTAGACATAATAAAATAATTGAATAATAATTCAACATCGTGGAATAATAATAATTGTTAAAGGTAAATAAATATAATTTCATTTCATTTTGGCGGTATTATAAACTAATCAGCACAATTCGATAGAGACAAAGATCCTCCTATGTACCAAAACCTTATCAAGAATGTCGTGCTATAACCTCAGTTTTTTTATTATTTTAAATGTTTGTTGAAACGATGCCTACTACCATATAAAAGTTTAAAATATTGTATTCTAATATATAATTTGCAGTTACAGTGTTTTTTTTATAAATTTTGATTTTCACTAAACATAGTAAAGTTAAAAATTATAATCATTATTTATACGTTGCATATTTTCATTAATCAAATGTTGAAATAATCATGTTATGTGATATGATTCTGGCATCAAAGCGACATTCAGCTTTCTTATACATGGTATCATTTTGATGCCTCAAAAGTGATAGTGACAGTTTATAGATACCGATTTCATGCAAAATTTTTGACACAAATTTTGTATAAAAAGTGGCCAAAATGATGTCCAATTGATACCCGAAAAACGGTGTTAAAAAGATATCTTTTTACGAGAATTTTGTTATTTTGATAGCGACATTTGTTTTTTATCACGTAATACTAATGTATTAACTAATTGTATAGATTTGTAAAGCTGACCAATATTTCCTAAAAAATTTGGTTTGGTTTTTTGGCTACAATTCTTTGTTACAGTTTCTTTTTTTGACATTTTGTTTTGTTTGAGAACGATTAATAGCACAACGTTTCTTGGAATCATTTTCTCCAGACGTGTCAAAAAGACAAAAAGATCTGTAAGTTTTTTTTTTTATTATCTGAATGGTTTTTAGTTCCGACATTGGCTGATTAATATCTTTTTCTAAAACAACATTAATCTTTATTTGTGCATAGGTAATATTACAAAATTGTTATATAGACAGCAATGTATATAGCTCACTATTATCAGAGTCTCTATTTTCAGCAATATTGCATGGTATGCCTTCTACTTCTCCATAAGCTGTTTTTTTAATGTCAGATATAAACTAGCTAAAAGCGCGTTATTGAAATTCACTCAAAATATAACTATATTCTTCAAAATACAGTTATAGAAACAATGACAAATTTTAATTATGACGCCCGTCTGTAGAAAAATGCAACATACCTCTACGGCACTTAAGTCATAACTGACATGTGACGCTTTCGTGCAAAAAATTGACACAAAAATGCGGAAAACACAGATTGTCACAAACGCATTTTGACTCTTTTCGGCATAAACTATGGTGAATTTATCATCGTTGTATGTAATAAACTTAAATTTTTTTTAGTTGTAACGGTCTTCTTTCAAACTGACGACATATATTTGAATTATAAAATAAATACGCATAAGGCTGCAGTAAACCAATAGATTTTAATTTACACAAAAAACAATGTTGACAAAAACATTATACGCAAATCTTTTATCAAAATTATTTTCTTTTAATGCTTTCCTTTTATTAAATATTTAAAAAAATGCATTTACTATTATTTACAAAATTAACCATCTTATTATATAAAAATTATGTTTACATATATATGAATAAACTCATTTTTAAACTATGCACTTTATTCAATATTTTCGATATTAAAAAATTATTGTATTAAACAGTAATTAATACTAGGAAATAATTGCTGTATTTTTTTTTATTTCTAAAAAATTAAACTACTATTACATTACTAAAAAGATAAGAAATGTTATTGAATAGATTTTAGTTGTTGATTGGTAATTTTTGATTTACTATTAAAATTTGATATATTTCTTTTTATTGCAAGATTTTAAATATACTTAAAAAAAAACAATGCTGTTAAACAATCGTTGATAACAAAAACAGTTTGAATTACAATTAATTAAATAATTAACAAGTAACGTAATGTTTGAATTTTTTCTTTTTATAACAATTATGAAATATGTTAAACCGTAATAAACTAAACATTATGTTCCTTAATATTTATTTTTGTGTTAATTTAAACTAGTTATAATTACACACGTCTAAAATAACGTAAATAATAAAAATGCATTGTAAATTGTAATTTTTATTATTTATAAAATATGAATAATATAAGCATAAAACATGATTCAACAACAATAAGACAATGAACTATTTATTAAAACCTTAGATAAAGCATAAATAGTAATTTTAAGTAGAACCAGACCATTTTGATTAAACAGACTTTAAAACTTTATTTTTTACATTTAAATCTTTATAATTGGCAGGTAACATTGCTTTGTTGCTAATGCAAATGGAAGAATTTATTATCTCTAACACATAGTATCAGAATAATAAAAATTTAAATTGTGCGTTTATAGAAATTTATTTTATTTGTGCACATTACCACTCGAGGTAACGCGTCATTTTGTGAGGCTATTGAAGTAACATTTGACTTTTCTCATTCAATATCTAAGTTTTAGTTATAAATCAAATATTGTGTTTGTAAATGTTACGTTTTTTTTCTGTAAACATTTATATTTTTTAAGTTTGTTATAAAAAAAAACATGTATTTGTTCCTTACAGCTTACATCGCATTTGAATTTTAAATAAGTGTGATAGACACACTATAGTAGAAATTAACAAACATTATCCAAAATTTCTGAAATATGTTTTTTTAGTAACATTCTCATTTTATATATTTAATAGCTATGTAGTAAAAAAAATAGTATATTTATTACTGTTTACTTTAATTTAATTACCATTTTCCACAATTTGTACTATTGCAAGAACAAAATCTATCGTCTTTGAGTTTATAACTAATATATTCTTAAACAAAATTTTCTTTGTACCAACTCATATACAACAAAACTTGTACTTGCCGATTAAATTACTTAAAACTTTATTTTATTTTATTTATTAACATTTAAAATAATTGTAATGGGAGTACTTTAACAAAATATTGTTTCAGTGATTAATTGTTAAGTTATTGATTAAAATTTGCAATATTTTGTTGCAATATAACAAGGTTGTTCTTAGATTCAAAAGATTATATTTATATTATATTTATACTTACTAACCACATTTCCATTGTGTTTTTTTAATTTTTTTGTTTTGTTTTTTTTAATTGGTTTTATAAAGTATTAACGTAATGCATAATTTTAAATAATATATGAATAAGAACATAAATAAATGATCAGCGCCACCAGTAATGGAAATTATCAACGAATGCCAAGGTCATCTACAACCATGCACCAACTGACTACAACGAATGCGCAAAGAAGCTATCCTTGTCAGTATAAGCAAATCAAAATCATCCAAGAGACCATGTTGTCTTTAACAACCGCCAAAATGTCAATGGAAAGAAAATGTCCTAATCAAACAATACGAGTTATAAAAACAGGTAACAACAAAATCAATATTTTGTAAAATCTATCAATAATTGTTATAGATGTGGACGTACACATTTAATTAATCAATGTCCTGCATTTAACAAAATCTGTACAAAATGTGGGAACCGCAATTATCTACGAATTTGTTGTAAATCAGTGCCAGGTGCAATTAATAATATTGATATAAATGGGACAGAAAACGATGGTTACGTTTTTGCCACCATAACTACTAACGATGATGCTCCAAATGAGTGGTTCGTAGTAGTAAAATTTAACTGGATAAATCAAATAATTAAATTTAAAGTTGACACATGTGCAAGTATTAATGTAGGTAATACCGGAACATATTTTTAATCAATTAAATATACCGATT
Source organism: Aquatica leii (assembly GCA_035610365.1). Taxonomy (NCBI): domain Eukaryota; kingdom Metazoa; phylum Arthropoda; class Insecta; order Coleoptera; family Lampyridae; genus Aquatica; species Aquatica leii. The sequence continues at coordinate 165,331,197 of CM069432.1, forward strand.
ATAAAGCGAATCCTATAATAGGGATAACGGCAATACATAAATTAAACATACTAAAAATGACAAATATTAATGATTAATTATGAATGGACGTGGTCGTGGAATTATGATTTAAAATTCAATAAGTTAAAAAATGTCTAACTAACAGTCCAGTTTTAAATTACTATAATCTTGTAAAAACTCTGCAATTATCTGTCGACAGTTCTAAAGATGGTTTAGGAGCGGTTTTGTAACAAAATAAACAACCAATAGCTTACGCCTCTAAATTTCTAAATGATACTCAAAAAAGGTACTCTCAAATCGAAAAAGAAACAATAACGATAACGTTCGGGTGTCAAAAATTCCATCAATATCTTTTCGGAAAAAAATTTGTTGTAGAATCAGATTATAAACTCCTAGAAATTACTTTTCAGAAGCCGCTAGAAAAATGTTCAATGCGATTACAACAGTATGACTTTGATGTATAGTTTAAACCGGGAAAATTATTATACACAACTGACACTTTGCCAAGGTATAGTTATAATGACAAACATTTTCAAATTATAGAAAATAAAATAGAAAATCAAATTAATTTAATTCAATATTCAAAAATTATAAGTAATCATTTTCTACAAAAATTACAAGTTGAAACAGAAATAGAGGAAGAATTACATGAAGGTAAAAAATTAAATACTTTTAGATAGTCAAATCGACTAATTAATAAAAATCTTACTATAAACACAGAAACAATTTGAGCATTATAAATAATTGTATGATGTTACGTAAGAAATTTGTCATATCAAAAACTTTGTAAAGAGATATTGAATGAATGATGAGTTGCTTAAATATAATTTAAATACAAAAGGTTTTGAGGTTCTTGGGAAGGCAGAGTAGATTTAGTTTTAAATCTGTAACCGAAAGAGTTGTTAATGTAGAAAATTCTGATTTAGTTTGCAGGAATGAAAATAATCACTTTGTTAATACGAGACTTAAACGTATTACCAGATTACCTAGTTATTTAAGAGAGTATGAAGTATGAATTGTAATTTATTTTTGTTTTTTGTTTGTCTTTCTTTTCTTAAAAAAAGGAGGGGAGATGTTGCATAGGCAACACACACTACAAAACGAATGTTAAAGAGTAGTGAATAAGGGTTAAATCAAAAACAGTATAAAATTTAACTTTGATGAATAATCATCTCATATGTAAACGTTATACGTATAAACTAAAATAAAGTGTTTCAAATTATAAATAAATTATTACTTAACAAGACATAACATTATTCACTGCGTAATCTAATAGATAATATAGATAAACAACTGCGTGCTTTGGACACTTTAGATAATGACTTCTATCAACTGCACGGCTACAAATTTTTGGCAATGATAAAAATATTCAAATCTATAATGCAGTATAAGACAGCAAGTCACAATCTAATTTTATTTCATAAAGGATAATAAGATAAAGATACCGCAATCGTATTTTAAAATAAATATTACAGGTATTAATCAAACAGTTTCAACATTTCAACAAGAAAAGCTTTGTTACTATTAAAACTGTTCGGGATGATTTTAAACACAATTGTCTTGTTTAATTTTACAACAAACTACGAATTTATTGCCAAGTGATGATACAGATGTTAGTGAATAGACATTCCGACAAATATACAGCGAGCTGATTCAGAATTTAATGTACAAAAAGAAATTGACCTCTTAACAAATTGAAGTTATTTTTGAAGTTTTTTACAACCATGTATTATTTCTTTAGTGAAGAATATGCCTATTTTACATAATACTATTTTTGGATATGTAACTGCAGGTAGGTTAAATGCCATCGATACGCAATCCACGTGCTTGTTTACTGTAAACGCAGAGCGATGTCTTTATAATGTATTAAATAACTTTTGATTAATTGTGTAAATGTCTAATTCTAAAAATGATAAAAAAATTTAAAAATATATTTAGAAAAACATTGAGTAGAAATTACGATGGTTCTTTTATCGTCAAATTACCTCTTAAACATAATACAAGTTAGGCGATTCAAAAAATTTTGCTATCAAACGGTTAATGCAATGGGAAAACAACTTGATTAAAAATTCTGATTTAAAGAAGGAATATGAAAACATTTATAAATGAATAGCTGCCATACATACATACGCTATCATACGCGAAAAAAGTTTAACAACTAAAATTAGAATAGTTTTTAACGGTTTGGCTACAACTTCTAGTGGCTTTTCGTTTACTGATTGGCAATACCCTGATCCACTAATGCAAAACGGGTTTTTTTTCTATTTTAATTTGATTTTAACAATTTGCATATGTTGTCACCTCAGACAGTACAAAGATGCATTGTCAGATTTTCATACATTTTTTTTTCTCATGGATGAGACAAAATTGCAACAAGTTGTATGGCGTTTCACTTTTAAAATAAAAAATAATGCTTACTTTTTAAAAATTGTAACCTATGAAACCACTAGTGCACCGTATCTCACGATTAGTTGTCTTAAACAGTTTATAGAATTTAAAGATAGCTTTCCTATTGCATCTGATGTAATTTTAAATTCATTCTTTATGGTGAATAAGTCTTTTGCACAGTTCATGCAAAATTAATTGTTCAGAAATGATGGATTTTAAAGACTGAAAGGAATAGTTCAGTTCCATATGATTTAACAAAAAATAAAACAAAAAGTGTTACATTATCGTGAAAATATAAATATTATTGTTATTGTTATTGAATATTATTTTTTGATCTTTAACTATTTATACAAGTATTTTTCGCTTTTCGAAAACACTTAATTCTTCTTATTTAAATGTATTGAAAATTGTAATAAATATGTTTAACAAACATTTAAAATTTAGCTAACGCATTTTTTTAAGAGAACTTATTAAAAATTTTGATTAAACGTAAGAATATTTCAATTTACAGTACAACTGCACTTTTTTTCCGAAAATCTTTACAAAGGGGTCTAATACAATACCTTTACGAGTGCCTGCTTTAAGTGTACAAATGTTATACATACACCAAATAAATTAACATTCTAAGAAAAATTCTAAAAACAAAAATAAATTATTTTAATTATAATTGCTTTTCAATTAAAATACACAAATTTGATTATACTTACAAGATTGATAAAATAAAGTACATTTTTGTAGACTTACTATATTCTAGTATTTAAACTACTATATTTTGTTCATTTTATTAAAATTTCGAAATGCGTGTAAACATACTAAAAATACTAAATTTTGTCCTTCATGTTCATTGTTCAATTGCAAATGTTTAAACAAATTAAAACTTAATTTAAAAAAAACTTGTGCTCGTACATAAACACATAAGTAGGTATACATTTATACAGCTTAAAATATTTGTTAAACAACGTATATTATAAAATCCTTCAATGCATTTTTTACGAATGTTACTCTTGGCTTACACAAAAGCTGTGAAACATGATAAACCAGTTATAAATAATATACACCTTACTAATTACTACTTAAGTTTATGTACACTTACTATATTGATAAAATGGTAAAATACTGATATAAAAATAATATAGAAAGTAGTTCTTGGACTATAAATACAAAACAATTTTAAGAACAAAATAAAAAAACTGTAGTAACAGAAAGTAATCAACTTCTTTAAGACAAGTTCGGAAATTATTCTGCCTCACTGACGACAACAATCACAGATGTCATGAACATATTGAATGAACATTAGCATTAAGTATTAATGCCTTCATTGAAAATTTTAGTTTGGTTAAATATCTACTAAACTTTGTATTCCCAATATTGTTTGTTATTTGCCGCTCATACATTGGTTAAATATTGGTTTGCGGGTGGTTTTCAACCTTACAGAAACAATATCTACTATATATCTTACCAACGTCGTTGTTCTTACCTTGGTCTTCCAATATTACTCTTATATGCAAAATATGTTTTAAATGCGATCAAATGTTTTGCCAATATAATATATAAGAAAAATGATGGTACACGATTGGTAATATGTTTTGTGCTACTTGGGTTTTTTTTCTTCAAAATATAAATCGTATTTATGATTGATTTTTAATCATAAATACAATTGTGCCAATAAAAAATCTAAATCAGCACTAACTTTATATCATGAAACATTACATAAGTATAATTTTAACAACACTCTAATTCTAGATATTGAACCTAACTACAAAAAAAGATTAATAATGAAATGATATACATCACTAAGCACAATAATAACGTTAACTTTAATAATGACACTCAAAATCTAAGCACAATTTAAAAAAATTTAACTACTAAGATAAGGTAATGTAAAAATTCCCGAGTTTCGTCTACAGAGTTTTTATCAATTTTTATCACATTGACTGAGAAATTATAAATTGTCACGTTTACGTTTGTTAGTGTTTAAATTTGCTTATATTTGTAACGTGTAAATTCGAAATTGAGCGAAAATCCGCCTGATAGTTAGGCAACTTACCGTAAAAACGGATAATACTTGACCTCGAGTTGTGATTTTCAAGTCACGCTCGCAGAGGGCGCTCGAGAGTAGTCGGCCATCTACAAACTTCACTTGATGTAGTGATTTGGCGGCGTTAGAAACGTGAAAAAGTCGGATGGGTAAGAAACATGAGGTTTTCGTCGTTTAATATCTACTACAACGACGCTTTATTTTAGCAATCAATAACAAATCCGATTAAACGTTCGATGCATACAATAAAAGATCGATGTATTTTGCTGCAAAACTCATAAAGTAGCTCTTTCGTCTTTTCGTCTTTACTTTTGGGTTTCTAAATGTCTGTTGGAATTTTCTTCCGAGTTCTGTTAAAGATGGTGGACTGCGCGCTTTTGGAATCGCTGAACTGATGCGGTAATCGTAGTCGCAGAGTAAAAGGATCCCAGTGGATCGTTGGCGCTGTGTTAAAGGTTCGGGGAATGAAGTATTGAGGTATTTATAATATCATTAAATTTGGAACCGCGGAGGACCACTAGACTTCGGCTCATTTCGTCCACGCGCTTCGGGGTCAGGACTGTTGCTCTCGCTACGTACGCGGCGTTTCGATTTAAGTGGAAACAGTGCGGACTTTGTATGTAAATGCTTTTGTAGTTCGAACGTTATCTTTGTACATCCGGTACACCTATTCGACTACAATTACTTCTATTTTAATTGAACTATTTATTGAACTTTTAACGTCACTTTTCTTTATAATGTTAATAGTGTTAATCACGATGTTTAACAGACGCCTTAATGTAATGGTTGATCTATAATGTTTATTTAACGTAACCTACACTTATTTTTTGTTGTTAATATAAAAGAATATTGCCATCGTCAAGGGTAGAAATTTGGGAGCTATAACCGTTTCTGTCGTAAACTAATTTAATGATACTTTTATTACCGGTCGTGATGAACTTGACGTCAAGGTCCACGGGCGGTGTTACGTTGCTTTAACGCGGATAAATTTTGTTACGGGTTACGGTAGCCGCGGAGATACCTTTTAAATATTAGCGCTTTAAATTTTTTTGGCTCCCAGAGTCTATTTTTGAGACCTGCTTTCATCTTGTATAGATATTGTTACAATTTTGTAGTGTTATGTAAGGTAATTTATTTTCTGATTATACCAGTGGCGTAACCGTCAAATGCCTCTTTCCGTTCCGAAATTGGCTATTAATAATTATCCTTAATAAATTGTTATTGTTGATTCGTACTATGTTTCTTTTGGGGACCTCGGGTCTAGGATCTCCTTTTCTCCGACCTAGACTGTTTATCTTCGACAAAAAAATTCGAGAAGGGGTGGCGCACTTGCGCATTTAGCTTACCTAAAGAAAACTTGGTGTCTTACGATTTTCTTTTACCCGACGACTATCTACGGTGAGGCTAGCCGAAAGGTAAGCAACAACATCTTGGTAATTAATTTAAGTAATGTGTTCTTTCTTTCTTTTTTCTCCACCTCCCCCATTGGAACATAACAAATATTGGCACCTACAACGTGGAGCCTTCGACGATTTTCTTCTTGAACGGTTTTGTGACTGTGGACAATTACTACTTCTTGCTTGTTATAATTTCTTACTAGTAGTATAGAAGCTCAAGTTATACTTTTCTGAAGTTTTACTCATTAGTTGCTTGCTTCAATTTTTCTACCTAGTGGGTGAAATTTTTTTTCTTTTTGGTTGGAGTTTCGAATGCTATTACGTGGGTTCGCGTTTATGTGGACTGCGACAATTAATTTTAGTTTTGGGATTTTGCGTTTAGGTATAAATTTTGCTTAAGAGAGCTACTTGTGATGTTATTTTTAATTAGACTTACCGACTATTCGTAGGATTATTTGGTGTTAAAATCTTAGTGTGTTGTCTCGTGTGAACCATGTATTCTTCAGAAGACGAACTTCAATTTCTTACTTCATCGGATTCTGAGGCGGAAACCAACTTAGCCGATTGGGATGTAAACTTCTCAGGTGAAGATCCTTTTGAACTGATGAACTTTTTTACTAGAGTTGACGAATTGTGTATGTCTCGCGGTGTTTCGCACCACCAGCTTTTTCTTTCAGCTTTTGAGGTACTGTCCGGTAAAGCTTTTTTTGTATTTAGAGCCAAACGCTATTCTTTGCGTTCTTGGAAGGATGTTACTACTCTTTTGAAAACGGAATTTCTACCGTTAGACTATGATGAACGTCTACTAAATACTATTCAGAACCGTAGGATGAAACCTACCGAATCGATTGGAATGTATGTCGCTACTATCCGGTGTCTTTTCATGCAATTGCTAGAACCAGTCTCGGAGAAGACACAACTGAAAATCATACGTCGCAATCTGACTTCATTTTATCAGTCTCAATTCGCACTCATCGATATTACATCTTTTTCGCAATTGACATCCTTAGGCAAACGTTTGGAATCTAATCTAAGCTCAAATAATTCTTTTAACTTTTCGACATTTGAGAAAAATGATCGATTTCTAGAACCATCTGTGCTTCATACGAATAAAACTGTTGCCTCTATATCTTCGACTAATGCTGTTGCTGGTTCTCTTCAGACTTCGTCGTTTCCTTCTTTTGCTGCTACTTGTGTTCACTGTTGTCCTAAAGCTGAAAAAGCTTTACGACATGTTCGTTCTTTAACTTCTCTTCTACCAAATTTTTCTTCGGTTGCTATGTTTATTGGGCCTACTACCGATCCTTGGTATCTAGGTCTAATTGCTAAAGCTTCTGCTTTTCCTCGACGTTACTCTCGTTGGTGTATTGTGGAAAATCTGTTATGTAAACGTGTACGTATCTTTCTATCTGATCCTTGTGTATGGAAATTAGTTGTTCCATCAGATCAACGCAAACAGCTGATCTATTATCACCATCTTCCATCTAAGTGTGACCACCGTAGTGTTAAAAATACGTTGGACGGTTTTCGCTCTCACTTCTACTGGCCGCATATGAGGTCTAAGGTTGCTGAATACATACGATCTTGCTGTTGTAACTCGCGACAAAACAATACTAGGGAATCGCACTCTCGCTTATTGCCAGGTACTAAGAAGCGTTCTAACAATACTGTTGCTAATAGGTTTTCTACACATCTACATAAAGATACTACACCTGCTCAAGATGTAAAAGCTGCATCTTTTTCTTTTCCATCAAGTTCTTTGGTTTTTTCTGCTGATGCATCGACGTTTCTTTCTCTTGATCGTTCGCTTTTCTTTCATCGGCGTCGCAAGCGTCGTAAATCCTAACAACGCTTGTTGACTGCGGATTGTTGACTTTAGCTATTATCTTGGCTTGTGTGTTTGGAATTTTGATTGTACTCTTTTAACTATTTTGTTGGTATTTTGGTTATAGTAACTCGGATGCTATCCATTTGCCTTCTTCCAATTTGCTGCCACTGATTTGCTGTTCTTTGGATTAAGTTACTTAACAATTTTCTTTTGGTTTTTATTTCTTTACCTTCTTATTTCGGGACAGACTACCCTTCCGTATGTATATAGTTGTACCCGCTTAGTCGGCATTTTTTTGGATTGGTATGTCACTATAGGATTCTCTGCTTCACTGTTAAATTTTTGATTTTTATTGGGATTTCCTATTCCGCTAGTCGGCATAAAAGTCTTGAAGTAAACTTTTCACTTTGGGGACAGCATTTGGGACACATTCGGTTATGACTAACTACAATATCTTTTCTCTTCTTTTCTCCTCTTTTATAGGGCGGTTGGTTGGGCATTGAAGGGTTGGTCACTCCCTTTCGTTTCTTCTACGGAGAGAAGAACGAATCAGACACTTACATCCTATCTTATCTATCTCCGTCTGTCTCTTTTCTTTCTCTTTTGTCTTTCTTACTTTTCATTTTGCTTCTTGGGGCCTATCTATCTTTTCTTTGTGCCAACCATTATTTTTTCTTTTGATTCTCTTTATGGTTCGCTTCTAGGGCGGTTGGTTGGGCATTGAAGGGTTGGTTACTCCCTTTCGTTTCTTCTACGTGGAAAAGAAGGAATCAGACATTAACATCAAGTCTTATCTTTCTCCGTTTTTCTCTATCTCTTATCTTTTCTACTTTTCAGTTTCTCCTCTACTTTTTCCTTCTTGATTACTTATCACCTACATGCCATATTTTCCTTCTTTTTTCTTCCTCCTAAAGGTTCGCCAGTCAGGTGGTTAGTTGGGCAGTAGGCTGGGTTCATTTTGGGTCGACTACCTAGGGAGAGATAGTCGATCCGTACAACAACATCCTGTACTCTCTTTTCTCCTTCTGTCTTCCTGTCCTTCTTTCTTGCTTTCCTTTTCCTCTTGGGTTGCTTGGACACTTGCTTCTTTCTTTTTGCTAACTTTTTCTCTGGAGTGTTCACTGCAACTATGCTTCTTTCTTTCTAAGTTTCCTTTCTGCTGTTGGATTGAGTTTAGTGGGTTATTTGGTTGTTGGTTAGGTCTGAAACTTGAGGCAGACTATCACTCCGCTTTTCTGTACTATATGTACGCCCGCTTGGTCGGTTTCTTTGGACGTGTGTAGTCATTCTTAGGGTATCTCTTCTACCAGTTATGCTTTGGTTTTTCTGGGAGTACTCTATTCCGTTAATCGGTTTCTGCGTCTCATTGTGTCAGTCTAGCACAACGATTGATGATCTACGAGTGTTCGATTAGCAACAGATAATCATGACTTTTTCTTATTTCTACTTCTTTCTTTCCTTCTCTTAGGATTACTAATGCTGGGATTTTGTGCTTGGGGTTGCTTAGGTGGGTTCTTTTTTTTCTTTTAAAGATTACTTTCTTTGGAATTTTCGTTTAAAGTTGCTTAATGATTGGGGTTGGGATTTCATAGAGTTTTAGGGCTTTTGGGGTCCTTGACGCTAGTCTAAACTTCCGTCTTTTTCTCCTCTTTTTTTTTCCTCTTAGTTGTCTTGGATCGTCTCTGCGTACTTGGAATAACGTCTCGTTGTTATTCATACCCGGAATCACTGTTGGTGGCTTTAACGAGCACGTTAATTTAGTGATATTGGCCTTCTAAGTTCTCTAGAGTTTGGTTTCTCAGGCAGTATCATTGTGCTTTATGCGTCTCTAGTCCAAGTTAGGTTTGATCGATTTTAGGAAACTTCGTAATGTTCTGTTCCTTCATCTATCGGGTTGGGTTTCTGTGGTTTTTGGTTCCTGGGTTGGGTTTGGTTTTCAATGTGCGGTTTAGTTGGTAGCGAACTTCATTGCAAGTTCCACTCTAGGTTCTCTTTACGGCTGCGTTCGGATTTGATTTCGACCGTGGGTCTCACTTCTTGCTAGGGAGGAATTTGTAACGTGTAAATTCGAAATTGAGCGAAAATCCGCCTGATAGTTAGGCAACTTACCGTAAAAACGGATAATACTTGACCTCGAGTTGTGATTTTCAAGTCACGTTCGCAGAGGGCGCTCGAGAGTAATCAACCATCTTCAAACTTCACTTGATGTAGTGATTTGGCGGCGTTAGAAACGTGAAAAAGTCGGATGGGTAAGAAACATGAGGTTTCTCTTTTTCGTCGTTTAATATCTACTACAACGACGCTTTATTTTAGCAATCAATAACAAATCCGATTAAACGTTCGATGCATACAATAAAATATCGATGTATTTTGCTGCAAAACTCATAAAGTAGCTCTTTCGTCTTTTCGTCTTTACTTTTGGGTTTCTAAATGTCTGTTGGAATTTTCTTCCGAGTGCTGTTGAAGATGGTGGACTGCGCGCTTTTGGAATCGCTGAACTGATGCGGTAATCGTAGTCGCAGAGTAAAAGGATCCCAGTGGATCGTTGGCGCTGTGTTAAAGGTTGGGGGAATGAAGTATTGAGGTATTTATAATATCATTAAATTTGGAACCGCGGGGGACCACTAGACTTTGGCTCATTTCGTCCACGCGCTTCGGGGCCAGGACTGTTGCTCTCGCTACGTACGCAGCGTTTCGATTTAAGTGGAAACACTGCGGACTTTGTATGTAAATGCTTTTGTAGTTCGAACGTTATCTTTGTACATCCGGTACACCTATTCGACTACAATTACTTCTATTTATTGAACTTTTAACGTCACTTTTCTTTATAATGTTAATAGTGTTAATCACGATGTTTAACAGACGCCTTAATGTAATGGTTGATCTATAATGTTTATTTAACGTAACCTACACTTATTTTTTGTTGTTAATATAAAAGAATATTGCCATCGTCAAGGGTAGAAATTTGGGAGCTATAACCGTTTCTGTCGTAAACTAATTTAATGATACTTTTATTACCGGTCGTGATGAACTTGACGTCAAGGTCCACGGGCGGTGTTACGTTGCTTTAACGCTGATAAATTTTGCTACGGGTTACGGTAGCCGCGGAGATACCTTTTAAATATTAGCGCTTTAAATTTTTTTGGCTCCCAGAGTCTATTTTTGGGACCTGCTTTCATCTTGTATAGATATTGTTAAATTTTGTGGTGTTATGTAAAGTTATTTATTTTCTGATTATACCAGTGGCGTAACCGTCAAATGGCTCTTTCCGTTCCGAAATTGGCTAATTATAATTATCCTTAATAAATGGTTATTGTTGATTCGTACTATGTTTCTTTTGGGGGACCTCGGGTCTAGGATCTCCTTTTCTCCGACCTAGACTGTTTATCTTCGACAAAAAAATTCGAGAAGGGGTGGCGCACTTGCGCATTTAGTTTAAAATAACTTATTAATTAACAAATTAATTTACTCAATTGTCTGAGCCATTGTAAAATAACTGTTTGGTGAATAAATAGAGGCCTGAAGAAATGCGCACACAGCCGCACGAAACGTAACCGCTTTTGACGTGTTTGTCGCTTGCGTTCGCTGCTTAAGTAAAACCACATCGCTGTATGCGTCTGTAATATGTAGCCGACGCACGCAGTAGGTGCAAGACCGCACTTTACAGATTTGCACTTTGTAATTGCTGTATGCAATTTAACTAGAGAAAAGACAAAATAAGTTCTAAAAATTCTTGTAGTTTATCTTAAAAAAATTATTTTTCAAACTTTAAAGTGTTAAAATACGCCTACAACGAAAAACATACGTTTTGATACAACTCTGCTATTAGTAGATATCATAAAGATATTCTTTAAAGTCACAGACGTTTAGACATAAAAATGTGCGTTTTCTGGATTAATTACTTTATGTAAGTCGGTTTTTAGTTTTTACTTTTGATATTTCAAAACCTGAAATTACTAACCATTTTAACGTAAATTTTTCAATTTTAATAATAATCTAGTTTATATACCTTAATTTAAGTAAATTTTATACATTTGTTATTTGAAAACAAATAAGTTATTAAAAAAAGTTATTATGTTTGAAAATAGTTTGTTTGAAAATCTAATATCATTCTTTAATAAAAAACCATGTAAGAATATATGTAACTGTGGTACTAAGATACCTGTAATCTTTAAACTTTCCAAACTCAAATATTGGAATTATTATTTTACTAGAACATCAATGAATATTATTTTCAAGTAAATAAAAAACATTTTATAACTTTTTGGATAGTTAAATAATAAATTAAGTTAAAAATTGTTATTTATTTATTATATCACTTTTATGTAGAAACTGTAAATTTACAATTCCTTTAAGTTCTTGCAGATGTTACTATGGCTACTGTGCTATTAAAAAGAATTTATAAGTTTTTAACTTTGTTATTGATTTTAAATATTGTTGAAGTTTATTTTATAGTTGTTTCATTATTTTAATATAAAATATCTAAAAACATGAGAATCTAGTTTTTACTACAATGTAACCTATTATTTCAAATATTGTAATAGAAAAATTTTAATAAAAAAATTAAACATATGAATCATCAAATAGATAAAGAGTTAATAAAAAATACACTAAATTAATAATTATATAAGCCGAGGTGAAATAAACAGTTTTTTAACTTATAAAATTAACACGAAAGTAATCTAAAGACTATTAAAACAGCATTATTAATAAATGCAAGAATTAAATAAATTAAACAAAATTTAAGTCAAAACTGTGTTTTAAATTAGTTTTCGTGCTGCTTTCAACGCAAAAATCGATATTCGTTGGTTAGTATTGCTATGTAATGAAGAAAAAACTATAAGGCGGCAAAGTGATGCATTGAAATTTATATAAAACTACGTTTTTTATGTCAAGTGGTGTATAAGCAGAAGTGTCTGATAAAAAATCTATTTGAAATGAGAAAAAAAAACGACTTAAAATGTATACATTTAAATATTTAGAGTATTATATATTTCGAAAATGGTTGTAACTAAAACATTTAAATTTAGAACTTTACAGATTTAGTTACAAATATTGAGCCAATTTTCTATTTGTGATGCTTTTATTGTAGTTTTTGTTATATACTTAAACAAAAATGTATGTTACTCTCGTCGAAAGTCTCATAGTATAACTCACTCTCATGCAGCGCTCGGCTGCGGTCTCGTGGCTACCCTTGCGACGCTTGTTACGTAAATTACTATTTATATAATTATATTCAAATTGCAACGTGTTACAATCTCTTATTCATATCTACATTTTCTTAATAAATAACATTTTTATATATATAATATTTTAGTAGTTATTATTTTCTACTAATATAAATACTTTCATGTAATTACTAATTAAAATTGTTATAAATGAAATCTATTAACATTTGTTGCAGTTTAATGCTAACACGATTATACACAATGCTGTATATGTAACAGTATTTATAGCAATTTGTTTTTTGTTTAGAAATCAGTATCTACAATTTCTAATAATTTATTCAAAACTGATAATCATTTATAGTAAATTTGAATAAATGTTGCCCTTGTATTGATACTTTCTTTGGTGTTTAGCGTATTTTGAGTTAATTCCATATATACAATTTTTTAAATTATCCTTTTAACTATATTATATATTTTTTAAATATAGATTTTATCTAAAATCATAAATAATTATTAACACAACTTAACGTATGTTAATAATGTCAGAAAATTAGATTGTCATTAACTTGTTTTTTATCAAAAACGGTAAACTAACAGTTAAATTTGTATTTCTTGTTTACAAACCATAAATCAAAACTTACTACGGTAGTTAATCGTAATGTATTTAATTCTACCATTGCATTTAGAGCTATTTAACGTTGCGGTCTACATTACGAGGGTAAACAAACGCAACTTTAGGCAATACATACATTACAGTAGTTTATTTTAAAGTGTTAATGTATTGCTATATCTTATCTATATATTTGCATCGACGTCACACTATACTTAACAATTGGCCCTTCACAGCAATTTTAATTTACTAAAATGTTTTAAATGTTTAGAATAAATAAAAGCTAATAAAAAAAAAATAACAAATTAAACTTATTTTAAAAAAAGTTTTTATTATTATTCTTTTAGATAGATTAAATAAAACTAACATTAAATTGCACTGAAAAACTTATATAGCAGTAGTTGTGTTATATATATACAATATTTCAAAGATACAATTTAAACGTATAACTTGTCCATTTTGAATTATTACAATTTTAAGAAAACCACAATAATGTGCAATACAAATAACGGTTTGATATTTATAAAATACAAATTAAAAAAACAAAAAAAAAACCGAAGAAACAAATAAATAAAAAACTAGTTTTCATTATTTATATATTATATAAATTATTATTTCTATAATTGTTAATTATCTGATATTTTTAAACACAATAGGCAACTAGATTCATCAGCACTTTTATTGCAAAAACATTAAATGGTGCAAAAAAACGATTGTTTGGCGTATTGTGTAAAAACAAAAAGACAGCTTTCTTTCTAATACTACCTTTTAGGTAATTAAAAAGTACATTTTTTTGCTAATTTAAAAAAATGCGTTTAAGATATTAATTTTTGATCATTCTATATAAGATTTAAAGTTTATTACAATTGAAGGGTCTGGTGCAAAAAGGGTACAAGTGATTTTTTAAAATTTTTGATTAAAACGCATATATGTCAAGTTAAACCTACCCTCTGTTAGTACAAAAAACATACAAAGTGCATTTTGATCTTAGCAGTGACATTTTTAGAGAAGTAGCATAACACACTAAACTAAAACCTCACAATGTTTTTTGCAAAAACGATAATAAAAGCACTAACTCAAATTGTCTACTTATACACTTATACCCTTTTTGCACCAAACCCTTCAATTGAAATATAAAATATGATCTATTGTTACAATTCACTGTAAATTTTGTACCCATAACTGAGGTACTTATATCAAACATGAAAATTAGGTTGTTTTGACCAAATTCAATTGAAATCTATACTTTCAGGTTGGTGTACATTATGTACACTGTTTATATGTATATGTCACGGCTATTTCTTTAATCTTTGTTAAACAATAAGTCAACCAATTGATATTTTGCATTTTTTAAGGCAATAAATTTTAACATTCTATTTTCGTAATCTTTATGAAATTTTTGATATTTATCGTTTTTCAAAACCAATTATTCTATTTGCTGAGTTTATAAATCAAAATAAATAAGTACCTGTTTTTCTTAAAATACAGTTTTGTTTTTAATAATTTTTAGTTGTATATTTACTTATAAATATTATAATTTTTATAATTTTTTTTTCAGCATTTGTAGTACAAACTGTAAAAGTAGTAGGTATAAACTTAAAAAAACAAATTCTTTGTATTATTTAAGGTTTGTATAAATGTAGTTGATTGCAGTACGTCAATTTATGACAACGTTTTAAACCAAAAATAATATAATTATAAATACGTAATTAATATGTTTGGAATACAAACAACTCTTTTATTGTGTTTATTATCTTACCACCTAACATTTTTTAGAAATAATAAAAAATAAAGTATGGGTTGCACTATGGTACTTTAAAATTTAATTTACTTATTTTACTTTGTTTCAATTAAATCAATCGTATGCGTTCGTATTAAAAAGAATATTAACATTATTTTACTTTTTCGTTCTTCTAGTAGTTAAAAAATGATACACTTACCTTCCTTTACAATTTTTCTGTAAATAAATAATAATAATTAAAACTAAACCAAATATTACAAAAATTCTTAATTTAGTATAGTATTAGTTTATACACTTACTTGCTATAAACGCATATTAATTAAAACACATTTTTTTAGATATCAAATAAACCATCTCAACGTCGAGTCGCCGTACTACACGGATTCAATTCTAAAACACCTATATTCATCGTCAGTAAGTGATTTACATCTGGATGTTCCAACGTTTTGCAAAGCGTTTCCATGGCATTTTATAATAGACAGAAGATTGGAACTGGTGCAATTAGGATCCGGATTTATGCGTCTATTTGGTTGTGTTTTGAAAACATGCGGTACAACGGCAGCAACTTATTTTGAATTTCATCGCCCTCGAAGTATAACACTGTCTTTTAATGAAATTATAAAACGCGCCAACACACCATTTGTGCTTGCAATTCGAAAACCTCCCGGAGTGGATCCATTTCCAGCAGAAGTAAGTACTTTCTTACTTTAGTAGATTCTCTAGACATTAACGTAACAACTTGAATCAACGATACAACGTAAAATTTTAGTATTTGTATACAAGTACTAAGCTTTTATAACACAATTATTTTCTTCAAATCAATAGTGTTGTTTGTTAAAATATATTATTTTTAAACTTCATCTACAGTAGCACTTAATTTTGCTTGTTTAAAAGTTCTAATTGCACAGATTGTACAGAATGATGTTGTTACATTAAAATGCCAAGTTTAAAATTAGATGTGTTTAAAATTTACATAAGAAAAATGAACTGAAAATAGTTTATATAACTTACACTAAACGCGTTTGGAAACAATTTTATTTTAGTTTCGTGTTTTATTAGTTAGACTTTATTGAAAAATCTATTCTTATACGAACTAAACCGTTTAAGTCGTATAGTTTGTGTAGATCGATTTAACAAACAGTACTAATAGTGTAAATTCAATCAAGATTTTAAATATTTTTTTTAAAATCGCTTTAATATTCCCTATACAGGGTGTCTCTAAAAGGTCTGTACAAAATCCTACCACATATTCCTGAGGTCGAAATAAGCCGATTTAAGCAAACTTACCTTATTCCAAAATTGCTTTGTTTCCTAGATACAGGGTGGTAAAGTTTAAAAATAAAAATCATTTATTTTTAAATGTATGAACATTTTTCAACGAATTACTTCAAAAATTTATGTCCGGAGGTTTTTTGGGATGCGAAATCTGAATTTGAATACCATTTTACTGTGGCCTGTAGAGGGCGCTCTACAATGCATTTCTTATGGCTTGAAATGGCTATAATTCTTTTCTCAGTATAGTTTTTAATTTTTTTTTGAAATAATAATAATTTTATGAACATTTTTAAGCAAAAAGGTTCTCTTGTGAAAATCTGCTAAAGTAAGCCGCTTTCAAGATATTCAGTTTTTAATGTTGGATGCCGTGCCGAAATATTCAAATTATTCTGAATAAAAAAAAGGTATCTTTGAGAATGAAATTTGGTTAGTGAAGTAGTAGTGCTCAGTTTTTGGAGTATGGGTAAGTGTTACAAAAAAAATAATTTATTACCTTTTTTGTGAACAGCTTTAGAACTTTATTTGCGGACAGAACAATTTTATTTACAAAAATGTACTAGGTAAGATTTTAAGAAAAGATTTTTGAAAATTCAATGGTGAACAATTTATCTAATAAAAATACTACATAAATTTAATTATCATAAACTTTTAGTAACTGTTCAAAATGACCTCCGTCAACATTAGTACAGAGATTAATACGACGTAAAAAGTTCAAATTTACTCTTCTTAGCATTTCCGCGTCATTATTTAATACGTCGACTGCATCCTGAATTCTTCTCCACAGTTCCAATTCATTATTAATAAGCCTTGAATAAACCATGGTTTTTACAGATCCCCATAAAAAATAATCCATTGGAGTCATATCCGGTGAACGTGGTGGCCATTTTACAGGAGCGTCATTTCCTGTACCAATCCATCCATTTGGATATGCTTGATGCAAATAATTGCGAACATTTAATGTAAAATGTGGTGGATCACCGTCGTGCATAAACCACATAACTTGTCGAAGTTGTAGTGGTAAATCGTCTAATAAATCTGGCAGCGTATTTTGTAAATGTTCTAGGTAATCCACACCATTTAGTCGTGGCGGTAAAATAACAGGGCCGATAATAAAATTGTCAATGATTCCTGCCCACACATTAATTCGAAACTCATGTTGATGATGAGTTACTTTTATGGCATGTGGATTTTCTTCAGCATAAACATGTTCATTATATAAATTGGTTACACCACTTCTTGTAAAACATGCTTCGTCTGTAAATAAAATTTGTTTAGCAAAATTCACATTCTGATGTCGGTGTTCGGTAATGAAGCGACAAAAACCCAATCGTTGATCGAAATCCGCAGGTAAAAGGTCTTGTACCTTTTGGATATGGTATGGATGAAGCAGTTGTTCTTTCAGTGTCCTATGAACTACATCCTTGGATACTCCTACCTCTAAACCTATGCGTCTGGTGCTTAATTTTGGATTCTCATCAATTCTTTCCAAAATTTCTTCTTCAACTTCAGGAGTCCTAATCGTACGTTGCCGTCCATAATTAGCAGTTACAGGGATAAAACTACCGGTTTCGCGAAGGCGTCTCTCAATCGCAGCAAATGTTTGATGGTTTGGTATGCGCCGATTTGGAAATTGCTCTCTGTATACCCTAACACTTTTGCGGCCATTTCCTGAACAATACCCAAAAACTAACAGCATATCCGTCATTTCTGCAGAGGTAAACATTTCAGCCATTTTGACAGACAACTCAAATAAATTCAAACAATTTAAAGTTATTAATGCCTAGCAACTCTCAAACACTTCACACAAATTCTCACATTGTTTTCTATTGGTGGTTTCTGGAAAGCTTATCCAATAACAGTTAATATGCTAATAGCAAAAATTCTTGGAATACAAAAAATGCTTAAATAAGTTAAAACTGAGCACTACTAATTCACTAACCAAATTTCATTCTCAAAGATACTTTTTTTTTATTCAGAATAATTTGAATATTCCGGCACGGCATCCAACATTAAAAACTTTTGCTTAAAATGTTCATAAAATTATTATTATTTCAAAAAAAAATTAAAAACTTACTGAGAAAAGAATCATAGCCATTTCAAGCCATAAGAAATGCATTGTAGAGCGCCCTCTACAGGCCACAGTAAAATGGTATTCAAATTCAGATTTCGCATCCCAAAAAGCCTCCGGACGTAAATTTTTGAAGTAATTCGTTGAAAAATGTTCATACATTTAAAAATAAACGATTTTTGTTTTTAAACTTTACCACCCTGTATCTAGGAAACAAAGCAATTTTGGAATAAGGTAAGTTTGCTTAAATCGGCTTATTTCGACCTCAGGAATATGTGGTAGGATTTTGTACAGACCTTTTAGAGACACCCTGTATAGTGTAAAAGAAATGAAACATTTACTTATAAAGTTGTTTAATATATTTTTTTTAAATTTAAATTAAGTACGTTAAAGAATTGAGCTTAAGTTGATCGATGATTGTTTGATTTAAATATTTTTTGCAATTTTACACCACGTAGCACGAATACTTTTATTTTTTTATAATAGTATTACTGTGTACGTAGAAAAGAAGCAATCTGCTTTTATGCATACAATAATTTTTATGTCACTATTTACAGATTTACTTAATTTTATACAAAAATAAATTAAGTACATGTATTTAAAACAAGAATGTAATTTAATTTAAGAAAAAATCAATTCTTTTAAAATATTACTTAAAGATCGTTGGAAACAGGTGATGAGTGTCTAGAATTTAAAACTGTTTCAATCTGATCTAAATGTTAAAATCTTCCAAATTTAAGTGTATGTTTTTCAATAACGTATTTAAATGTGTGCTTTAACGGCACTTTACCACATTCTACCTTAATGAGGATTTGGTGGTAATATAAATAAATAAAAATATAAACGGAATACCTTGATTTGCAGAAAAAAACTGGTATGGTCACCACACGACTTTGCTATAAGGAATGATGAAGGAATGTTTACATATTTTTTCAAGGTTATGTTGTCATAAAACCATTTTGAAGTGATATGTACACGTTTGTATTGATTTCCTAGCATGCTATAATTATTTTGAAACTTTTCTCTTTAATTTTATTAAGATCATATCGACTAACCTTTATATTTGTGCGTCTCGATATTACTTACCCCTTTAGTAAATCAGTAAAAAAAATCGTGGCAAGCAGGATTCAAAAGTATATTATATTTGTGAATTTATTTTAAATTACAAATCAAATATCTAAGAAACTGTTAATGTTAGAAATTTTTTTTATTTGAATAAAATGTTAGGAAAATGTATCTCTATAAGAAACTGTAAAAATAATTCGAATAATTTACATAAGTACAAAATTATATAAGAAAAACTGTTAAAAATAGCGGATACACCCATCTTTGGTTTCTTTATTAAATCCATCTTTTGACAAAGAAGAGAGAATATAAAACACTTCATACCAAATTTCAAATTACTAAGATTTCTGATTTGGGAGTTATCGTAGGTACATCCAAAGATAATTTAAATAAGATGCAGCACTCCGTATATCGTGTGTCCCGGAAATTCTGAAACATACAGATTAACATGGAAAATTTTAAACTTTTGATTTATATGTCACCAAAGTGTTTTTAAGATATTTCCAGTATCAGAACATATGACAATATATACCAGAGAACGTTTTGCGTAATTATTTTTATAATTTAATAACAAATATCAAAAATATTTTCTAAAATGTATCGCGTGGTTAAGTGCTTAGTTTAAAACGTATTAGTAATAGTCACTTTGGTGTAGTAACATCAATCGTACGACTGCGGTAATATCGCCGTTAAGTGTAATTACACTTAAGCTACGTCTCGAGTTTTCATGGTTGTTTTCCTTTAGACCAAATGCTGTAGCTAAATAGAATTGTGCCAATTATCTAGTTCTTTTATAGTTATTGTTTTTAGTTACCTTAGTTTTACAATTGTCAAATTAATTTAGTTTATATTGCCTGACCAAAAACTTTGCTAAAGTTTGAAAACTTGCATTTAAATTGTATTAAATAATAAATACACCATTTACCCTAAAAAATCTTTAATATGTTAAATGGTAAAACCTTCATGTCTATCATAATAAATCCATTATGACTTTAATAAAAACAATTAACACATTTAATTATGTATCTTTACTGATGAAAATTAATCGTCGTTAATTTAAAATAATATAATTTAAAAAAAACATAAACCGCATTGGGATTTAAACCTTCGTACGTCGCGCCAATATTACCGCAGTCGTGGGATTGATGTCAGTACACCAAATTGATCTACTTATAAGTTCTTTACATCTGTATTTTAAACTAAACGTTCTCTGGTACACAATGTCATATGTTCTGACACTGAAAATAATTTTAAAAACACTTTGGGGATATATAAATCAAAATTTTCAAATTTTCTTTGTTAATCTATATGCTTTAAAACTTCCGGAACACACGATATAAACAAGTCAAAAAAATATAAAGAAAAAATTCTTGTTTTTTAACGTATTTTGCTTTTCCTCTAAGATATAGAATTTTTTTCTAAAAAAAATTGTTGTAGGCAGGATTCAAACCTAGGATTATATATGGCATTACTTTAAATTATAAATCAAACATCTAATAAACTGTTAATGTTAGAAAAAAATTTTATTTGAAGAAATTGTTAGAAAGAAATAACTCTATAAGAAAATGTAAAAATAATTTAAATAATTTACATGCTTACAAAATTATATAAAAAAAAACTGTTAAAAATGGCGGATAGATGCACTTCCGTATTTTTATCAGACCTATCTTTTGATAGAACCGAAAAAATGTGAAAAACCAGCTCTATTTCAAGTTACTAGGACTTTTGGTTCGAGAGTTATCGTAGGTACATCGTTACACACAAACACACACACACAGACACCCAAATTTGTTTTGTGAAAAATACATTCTTTGGATTTAGGAGACCTTGAAACGTAAAATTATGCAATAAAAATTTTAAAAATTTTCGAAAAAAAATTGCGATTGCTATACTTTCTTTATATGAAAGTAAATAACCTTGAAATTCAGTCACAATTGAAAAAAAAAACGATATTAAAGTTAATGTCAAATTTGAAAAATTTGGTAATAAATGTAGTACCAACATATTTCTAGTAGTTTTTTTTATTTTTTCAAAAAAGAATGTAATTTAAGAAAATGCAACCCAAAAAGTAATGTACGTTACTCTCGTTGAGAGTCACATGCAAAGCTGGGCGGTGCGGCTTCGCTTCGCATTAACGTTCGTTATGCGATGCCTTATTTAAATCAAATATTATAAAAAAGGTAGTCTAAATGTTTTCATTGTATAATTACTGTCTTAAGCTCGCACGCACGCACGCACGCAGTATGTGTAATAAAATAAAAAATATTTATAATTCATTCATTTGCGTCTTCATCATCGTTAAAGTCAAAATCATTTTCTTCTTATAAATGACAATCAATTTTTCAACAATCATATTTGAAAATTTTAAAGTTACATTTTGATTTGCAACCCAATTTTTTACAGTAGTCTAAATTTTTGCAATTGGATTTAGGTTAGGATGACAAAGAAATAATCGCACTATTATTTAAAACCTTTTGAATTAAATTGTACAGTTGTAACTATGTCTGTTAGTTCTCAAAATAGATATTTTTACATTTTAAAGATGACATTGTTGACGGTTTGTCATGTTAAACATTACGGTATGACGTGTAGGAATTGCGTTTCAATCTATGTCATAACATTTACATGGTTTATTTTATCATGATAGTCACCCATCAAAGTTTTTTGAGTAAAAAATAAAAAAGCACAAAAAATATGTTTACGTTAAATATTGTATCTAACGTCATTTTAAAAAAGATAATCAAACATTTACCTGCTGTAAATCTCAGCAATGTATTAAGCAACATGAGAACGTGACCCTGGAAATTTTTGAGCTGTCAACCGGAATAAAAGTTAAACCAACAGGCTTGTGGTTAGACTAGTCTGGTTTTTTAAGTGCTAGTTCTGATGGTCTTGTTGGAGACGATGCCATAGCAGAAATAAAATTAGTTTAAATATAAAAAATTTCAATGACACAATCTATAAAGATATTGCTATTATTAGAAACCATGAATATTTTTTTCAAATACAGGGTCAATTGGCATTAACCAAACGAAAAATTTATCATTTAGTTGTATGGACACCAAAAGAAGTGCTCATCATAATAAACGCTAGTACTACCCCAGCATGTACAATTATTAAACGTTTGCTTTTTTGAGATTAGCTGCTTTAATCTCAAATTTGTTTTATCAAACCAAGTTGAATATGCGTGTTGTACATGTATGTATTATCCTTATATACCATAGGTCCTTCCTCTCGTCTACATTTTAATATTGCCTTTTAATATAAATACATATATTTTAATGCGAATTACGCTACTATCCTACAGTTATCTGTACATTTTTGCTATTTGTAAGTATAATATTATAATTTATTAAATGAATCATTTTGATAATTCACTTAAATCCAAGATTCAAAATATTTTTTTTGTAAAGTTGACAAATTCCTATCAAAATGATTTAGATCTCAATTATATCTCAATTTATCTTTTAATGTTTGTCGTCTTGTTTCTACAGAGTAAACATTATGAATAATACGGCAAATAAAATGTTAAGAACTTAGTGTTAACTCAGAGCTTCTTTTTGGTTGGTTCTTTCTAAGCAAACTATAACCAGAGCATCGACGGGTAAACACGTTTACTCAAAAGTGTACACCTACATTTTCTTTTTTATTTAAATCTTGTAATTCTGTTTCTAATAAATAAAAATCTGTGTAAATCCTACTACATTCTAATAAATTCTTGTACATCTTAATAATAATATATATATATATATATAATATAAATAATAATAAATATGAATACATCTATATTTTAGTAAATCCTTCTACTTTTTAGTAATTTCTCTTAAATTCTTGTACATCCAACATCTCTTATATATTTTTAATATGTACTTACTTACATTTTCTAATATTTACATTTTAAATAAACTAGTAAGTACTTAAAAAAAATTATTTTACAAAAAGCAACACAAAAAATAATGTACGTTACCCTCGTCAAAAGTTTGAGAGCATAACTCACTCACATGCAATGCTTAGCCGTACGGTCTCGCATCTCATTAACATTTGTTATGCTTTACTTTCAACGCGTATGTAACAAAAATATAAATCACCCAAAATATCTCTATGAAATTAAATGTTTAATTTTGTTCTATTATAAGTAGTCGATATAACTTTGTACTAACTTTTTGATAATTAAAATTTTTCTAAATAGACGAGAGAAGGTATAGCGTAAAATCTAGATACCCTTAAAAAATGTACTTTTTGTCTTTGACGTTATCTTTTTTTTTGGTTTTGCCAAATGTTTCGATACTTCTCTTAATAGTTTATTTACCAAGTTTTATCATAGAATACTGAATACAAGTTTTTAGTTTCTTATCAATGTTTTGATGATTTGTTAGTTTAAGTTGTATTATTCCCCAATTCTTTATTACGCGTGGTGCCTGGAAAACTTTTTTGTCATATTTAATACGGTAACTACCGCACTTGTCCCCAGAGTCCAATAACATGTAATAAATTGCACGCAGCATCTTATTTCTTTATATATTACTTGCGTACGGCACTTGCATCATACTTGTCGCTTGTTTCACGAAAGTGTTGTAAGTAGTTTTTTTATTGCAAATTTATCACAGATTACAAATATAAGAACATTATATTTCTTGTCTCCAGGGTCAACAACCGTAGTAAACTAATATTTTCTTATTTCGATAGGACACTTGTCCTCAGCGTCAAGAATACTGAAAGGTGAATTCTTGCATTTTGTAACTTGCAGCATGGTTCCTTTTAGAGGACGACTGCTATTTAGGCAATACATCCCTAACAATTCTCATAAGTATGGGATTAAATTGTATAAACTTTGCAGAGAAAACGGTTAACTTACAATGCAAGAGTATACTGTGGACGTGGTGACACAGATGGTAGACGTGGTAACACAGACAGTGGACAAAAACATGCATCGCCAGTGGTAAAAAAACTATTAAATTGCCTGAAACAAAACGTAACAGAAGGTCAAAAATTATACACCGAAAATTTCTATTCGACTATTGATTGAGCAGAAGACCTTTATAAACTAAAAATCACATATTGTGATACTTTAAAAGCAAACCGCAAACTCTATACAGTCTCAAAAAAAAATTAAAAAGGGTAAAGTATATGGAGAGGAATATGGAAAAATAAAAATCACTAAATGAAAAGACAAACGTTCAGTGCTTATGTTGATAACGGATCCAATATATGATGTTTCCTTAAAAGAAGCAGGTAAGAAGTATTAAAAATCTGAACCCATTAGAAAACATCAATGCATTTTGGATTATAATCACGCAAAGAAAGGCGTTCATCTGAGTGATCAAATGTTTTCATATCATACAGTTCTCAGACGGTCTACAAAATGGTATAGGAAACGAATATTTGAAATAAGAGGCTGTAATCAACTCTTGGCTGATTTATAATCAAATTAATTCAATCAAATATTTAATAACAAAGTTTTGTTAAATGCTATCAAAATCGCTCACTGTTGAAGAATCTGAAGAAGAAGTAGCGACAAGTAGTTTAAAACGTATATGTATAAAGTAGAAAAAATATGCGCGTTGGCTGTTATGCAAAATATTGCCATATCTTATCAAAAAAAGAAGTTAACAAAAAAGCAAAAACGCTTATCAGTTATTATAATGACCGTGAGAAAAACCAGGTTATTGCCTACCATACTTTAGTGACAATCATAAAGCAAAGTAATTTATTGAGAATTTAGTATTAGGTTGATTTATTTTTTAATGTTTGGTTATCTTTTAGTTTCAGTAGAACTTACAAATAAATGGAAATGTATTTTTAGAATGTTCTTAAAAGTCAATAGCACTAACATTAAAATAACATTTATTTTTTGCAATTATTTTAGTAAAATGAATTTTGTATATAGTATTTTTTATTGTAAAAATATTTATGTTTTAATCATACATGTGTTTTTAATATTTAAAGAATGCTTTGCAAGAAACGACTAATTAAGCTGTAATATACTAGCAAACATAATAATATTTTCAAGTTGAGCTTTACATTCTGACAGCTATAATCATAAATAACGTAAAAATAAATAAAATATATTTATTTGCTTAACTCTGTTGTTGAAACAGGTTTTTTATTTAGGTACACAGTTTATTTATATTTTTTGTTTAGCAACAAGTAATTGAGACTGATTGTGTGCAGCCGTTGCCGTATAGAAGGATATAAAAAAAACATTACTGTAGAACAGATAAATAATTTTCTTAAGTAGTATTACAAATGTTTAAAATACAAATTCAATCCAACTGTTTATAATCATAACAAATGTTTTTGGCCATTTTTAGAATGGTTTTAAACAAAACGCCATACAACAATACTAGTAACCTAGTCAAAACACTATCTGTATCTGCACACTACAGTAAAGCTTTTACTTGCCTCATTTGAACTGCGGTAAATTGTTACATTAACAAAACATTTTATATGTTTAAATTAATTTATTTTTCCGTCGATCGTTTATTAATACTTGTATTAACGTATAATAATGTATCAAAAGTAGTGCGGTAATAGCCCCTATTACCGCACTACTTTTAAACCAATGAAATCAACGAATTTCTATTAACGCACGCTTTTTTTCTAACCAATAAAATCGTAGAAGAGAATTAAGATTTTTATGAGGTTACGTATATCGTATTAGTTAGCGTTTTTAAATAAAAAATAAATTAAAAAATTCACCTGTGCATTATTATAATTAAACATTACCAATAATTGTAGGTTAAGTAACCTGATCACTAAAATGAAAACAAAATGATATACTTTGGAGTTACCAAGATGCTAAAAGAAGCTGATAAATAAAGTCCTTATTAACACTAATTGTGGTTTACATCATCTGACTATTTTATGAGCACACAAATTGTCAATTGGTTTTTATCGATGATTTTCAGTTGCTTTTACGGAGCCTTCTTGATATCAAAGTTGTGATGTTTGTATGTTATATAAAAATTATTATAAACAGATTTTAGTTTATTACATAAATAACAACGTATATTTTGTATAAACCAATACTTATCATATAACTGTGTTGTAGTGATACTCGTGTACTTCTTTTGCATACATACCGTGAACATTACGTATTTATAAAGATAAGACAAAGAGCATTGAGTTATCGTTACTTTCTTCGACATTACCTTCTTCATCTAAGCAACTACTTCTCTTACATTTGCACTAATTTGTAAAACATTGCTCACTATGCTTTGCTAAACTACATATGAACTTTTATCAGATTCAAATTGAATCGATAAGTTAGTGAACAGCATTTTTTTTAGTAAATCATAGACTAAAAAGATTAACTAAACAATTGTGTTACTAAAATTCAGCTTTTTGCATGCTGTTCATTTAAAAACTACAATGTGGCACATTATGTTATGGTTAATATGACAAATCTATAATACCAACAAACTATTATGAATTTTTCGTATGTACATACCAGATTCTTTTCTTTAAATTGCCATTACGTAAATATTCTTATAAACAAAAGTAACACAACAATATGATAGAAAATATATATTTAATCTATAAGTAGGTGAACTAGTTTCATTTTCTCTAAAGCCATCATTCATTAGCGACAACACTAAACTATAATTCGTGGAATTTTTTGTACTCAAACCCAATCTGTCGTAAGAATTTGTTTATGACATCTGGTTCACCGTTGTAATTAACATTCACTTACATTTACCAAACTAAAATATTTATTGTTACAACTTTCTTATCTACAGAAGTAAATATGTATTCAAATTACCATTGTTTTATCGTAGATTTTTAATGTTTCCTGGTTAGCCTATAGTTTTATTCCTAATGACAATATTCGTCATTTATGAACCATTTTTAAATGTATAAACACTTTATTTGCTTTATAAATAATTTTGATTTGCTTTTTACATCTAGTTCAGCTTCTGTGTACAAAGAAAACAATCCCACGATTACCTTTCGGCTGATAAAGAGAACTTTTTAATGTTTCGAGATGTAATTTTTTTCGATTACCTAGCATACTTTTAATCACATAAAACTAAAAAAATTTTGCAATCATTGATATTTTCAAAACTAATTATAATCAATCCGATTAAAATTTAATTGACGCGTTGAGGTTATATAGCAGTCCCATTACTTAAAAATCCCACTACCGTTGATACAAAAATAAAACAATTGTTTAGTAGATAAAATTAGAAAATTATAAGTAAATGCAAAAAATTAATAAGATACGATCGACGGAAAAACTTAAAAACCAACTTGTTTGATAAAATGCAATTAATAATCTCGACAACATTAACGCTCTCGCTCGCTGCGCTCGCTCGCGCGTGAAAATGTCTCAATTATTAATTGCCTTCATTACCAACTTTGTTGGTTAAATAACTATTAAATTAATATTGCTTTAATCATAATTTGTATACGTTTTTCTTACATTGAGTTAAGTTGAGTTTTTCTAATATCAATTTAATAGCAAATTAAATTGATAACCAATTTTTATGCTTATTGTAAATTGTATAGTAAAAAAAGAACTAAATAAATTTTTAACAATCACTTTTCTTAAAATATAATTTTTAAATTTAATAAAATAAAATAAAATACTTTTTAAAGAATTATAGTACATAAAGTTAAGTAATACTATTACAAGGAATTTATTAAGGTAATTTACGACTGTTTCTTTTTATGTCAAACTTTATCCTACTCAAAACGCCTATTTTATTGTTATTTTTTAAGTACACGACAAATTATTTTAGAATATAATTACCAAAACGTGTATTTGAAACATTAATACAGTAGAATTTAAAAAATACTTTCCTTATTCTCTTAAAAAGTAATCTTTTTTTTGTTTTTAAAAGAAAAATGTTTATTCAAATGAAAACAGTAGTTAATTTATTTTATACAAAAGAATTCTGAGACTAACCACTATTAAATTAAATTTTATGTTTTCTTTCAATTAAAGGTTTTTGCTAAAAGAAAATGTTTTCCTTGTTAAAAAAAATACTTTTAAGAGTTATTTAATAGCCATCTACGTTTACATTTTTTTAAATAATACTCAAAAAAATCTGTTATAGAAACTAGAAACAACATTAAATCATTATTACAATATTATAGTTCTTACTAAATGAGAAAATAGAAACTGTGTAAATTTTATTATTATTAAAGTTTATGAAAACTATGTTTTGTTGCCGCAATATGCTTTTGATATTTTGAAACTTATTTGCAACAAGAAATGTTACAATAATTTATATATAGTTAAATTATTAAATTTAATAAGTTTATATTTTGAAAGTTATTTTTTCTGAAATAGATGAGTGTTACTTTTATATTTATTTGTACAGCAATAAAAATTTGACTAAATAATTTAATTTGTGCTTCCAAAACATTAAAACTTTCTACATTCTGCAAATTTATGTTTATATTAATCACTTTTTTTCTAGTAATTCAATTCTTATATTTTGACTTTTTATTTGTGTCTTAAGTTCTTCAGTCTCTTGTTTAAATTTTTTATTTTGAGATCTGGTTTGTTCCAATTTCTTGAATCTCTAATGTCTAATTTATTGTGTATAATCTCTGTATTATTACTAAATCCTTTAGTGTTTCCAGTAATTATTTTCTCCTATGTTTTTTCTATTTTTTAATTTTATTTTATATTTCTTCTCGAAATTTTTCTCTCTTTCCTATTATAGTGTTACTGCGTAACAGTCGCTCCCCCGATCGACTCTTTGGAGGTTGCAGTCTTATCAGTGATTATTCTAGTGTATACTATATTTACTTAACTGCTTAACTATTTAAAGATTCAGTCTACTTGTTTATTGCTATTAATTTTTGTTGTAACACTTTGCTTTAATTTACGTGAGCGTTATCACTTACCAACTTTTACTGTATGCGATCTTAGCCTTTAAACATTATTTTCTTAACCAGGAAATTGTAATTTAATTTGTAATATTCACCTACTTATTGTTTTCATTCACTTGTCAATTAGATATGCCATTTACTACCTATAATACAGTTACTTCTTTTTTTGCTTATAAGTCAATTGTTTAAAAATACAACAGTCAAAATTGCACAAATTAGAAGCAAATCTTAAAACTCAACGTAGCGAAAAATAATTAGTTAAAAAGTTCAAAAATATTTAAATAACCCTTGACACTGAAAAATCCTCTAAAAAGTAAAAAATAAAATGCGTTTGTTGACCCTTTATTATTATTAAGTACCTATTCTCTGTACGGCGAAAAGATAGAGTTAAGTCCCTCCCATCAAATAGGCGCTAAATTTGAATAAATTTTTTTTATTGGTTAAAATTTTCAAGTCAGTATTACAACAAACAAATAACATACTTCAGTTTGACCTGAGTTTAACGTTCGACATTTTGGTTAATTTATTCGCAGTTTTAAGTTTTTGTAATTTCCATTCATTTGACGAAATAGTATTTTTCAATACTTTGAAAGACATTTGTGTATATTCGTGTGGAGGATGACTTCTTTATCTGAATCATTCTATTTTTTTTTAATACAGAATGTTATTTAAACTCCCATAAAATATGTCATAATTTTAGTTCGTCAAATTTGTTAATAAGTAAAAACTTAATGACGCCCTTGTTTATACGCGTTGGAAATGTTTAGTTGTTCCCTCCAAGTGTTATTTGATAAATTTTAAAAATAAATGGTGTAACTAAATTAACAAAGTTGTAAACGTATTTATTTGTTATAAGTAGAAATTTATAATTTTGTACATTAATTGAAAATTATACTTTTTCCTATGTACTTTAATCTTTAATGCCTATATCAGCGATTTCCAACACGCGAGCCGCATGCGGCCCGCGGCTTTCATTACCACCGCCCGCTCAAAAATAATAAGTAAAACCATGTTATGAAAAATAACTACTACCGCTCTTCAATATTTAATAGTAGTTATATAAATATATATACCTGTGCGGATGCGGTTCCCTATTTACTCCTTGAATCTAATGGCGGCCCTCGGTCATTTATAAGTTGAAAACCTCTGGCCTATATTACATAATTTTTGAATTTTCGCGCTTTTACTAATTTGAGCCGTGTAAACTTGTCTCTTCATACATTGGTTTAAATTATCATACAAAATTGAAGGAGGGGCTTAACTCTATCTTTTCGCCGTACAGGGAATAGTAATATTTTGATCTAAGCGTCGTTGCGTCGGGGAACCGCTAAGTAAATAACATAAAAACATAATACGAATAAAAAGAAGTTTGGTAATGAGAAAGTATAAAGTTTTAATGCAAATACTCTATCTAGGCGCCAAACTAAAACGGTTGATGCAGCAACAATAATGTAAATACTTCTTTAGTGGTCCCCCGCAACGTCGCTTGGATCAAAATATTACTAGGTACTTATAATAAAATTAAAATGCTAACATAAAAACATTAAACATTTTTTATATTGAAGTGTATATTGTTGTGTAATAAATTTTATTTAAAAAAATTTTACCAAGCTTTTTCCACAAATACAAGAGTCGAAAGTAAGAAATAGCATAACGAACGTGAGTGAGTTATGCTATGATTCTTTCGACGAGAGTAATGTACATTATTTTTTGTGTTTCCTCTTATAAAATTACATTCTTTTTTGAAAAAATAAAAAAAATCAACAAAAATATAATGTTGGTACTACATTTATTACTAAATCTGTCAAATTTGACATTAACTTTAACATCGTTTTTCTTCAATTTTAACTGAAATTCAAAATTTTTAAATTAATTTTACCACCTGTCGCATACTCGTTTTAATATATTAATTGACTTGGAACACTTGCTTCTATGTGGATTCCTAGTTTTCATTTTGCCACCCTAGAGCTTTTTTCGTTCATTACGTAACTACACTACCGAACAAATATTGACGTTTGCGACGCTGGCAGCACAAAAAATTAATTAAGGCGACATGTTTCGACTTTATATATGTCATCTTCAGACCTGTAAAATATTAACTGGAAAAGTTCCTTTATCCTCCTTTGTTTTAATTTAATTGTTGGTTTTTATATCTTTGTTTAAGAGGGCTTTTTTTTATATGGCGACGTTTCGTGTACAAAGTGTACACTTCTTCAAGCTACTGCAATTTTATTAACGTGTAAGTACTTATGTTGTTTTATCCGTAAATAATTTAAATCTTTATAATTGTGTTATTAATTATTATGTAATTTAACGTAACTTTAATAAAATTACAGCGACCTAAAAAATGTACACTTCGTACATGAAACGTTGCCAAATAAAAAATCCTGAGTAGTTTCTATACCCCTCCTAAACGAAAATATAAAAACCGACAATTAAAATAATAAATCAAATCGAACTTAAAAATATATAAACTAACAAACTTACAAATTAATTTATATAAAATAACTAAATGTTAAAAATTACATGATAATACATTGACATAAGATTGACAGTTATAAATAAATAAATAAAACAAAAATAATAATTTAGAAAAAGAAAAATGAAGTAAAAAAATGTAGTTATTTGATAAAAAAATTTTATTATTAATAATGATTTTATTCAGTTATGTATTTAGATGAGTTTTATGTACTTTAGCAATTTGTTTCGTGTCTAAAAAATGTAGTTTGCTTCCTTTATGACAAACGCGAAGAATTTTATAAACTTTATTTAAATCAAAAGAATGATTAAAACTTAAGATGTGATTAGCAAACGAAGATTGAGATGGGTAGTTAAATATGTTATTATTGTCGTTAAATATATTATTATTTTTAATGCATGAACAATGTTCTAAAAATCTAGTGCAAAATTTACGTCCAGTTTGACCTATATAAAAAGAATTGCAACCACTTTATTTTAATTTGTAAACTCCTGTGATTTATCAAGTATGTCAATTGTATCTTTTGTATTAACTATTAAAGGTTTTTAACTATTTTTTGATGCAAATAAAATATTAATGTTACAACTGTTAAACAAATTTTGAAATTAAAAAAATGTATGGAAGACAAAAATTAATTTTAGCTTCATTGAAATTAGCAGTTAGATTTGTCAGGTTTTTAATTTTTATAGAGAAACTAATTTTACCTTGTAACCTGTTTATTAAATGTAAAGGGTAACCATTAGCATTAGTATATTATAACAAACGTTTTCCATCATGGCTATTGATAGTGAAAGACGATTAATTACTAAATAACATTTTTTTACTAATCTGTTTTTACAATGCTGTTTTTGTTTCTCTAAAATTAGTGGTTTCCTCCACGTTTTACATCATCTTAATCCAAAATTAAGCAGTTTTTATCTTCCAGTAACAGCACACACATCTAAAAATTGATTACTTTTACGGCTATGGCATGATACATTTAGATTTTGTTATTGTAATTAGTTTTAAATGACAGTTGAACACTCAAGTATTCAAGAGCATCGTCGAATTTCAATAATTACAGATTATTTTATTATAATTTGTGGAATTTTAAAAATGTTTATAATAGAGTAATTGCAAAAATGAACTAAAATTTAATTAAGAAAGTTATGCAAATAATGTGGCTTAAAATTAAAAAAACTATTATTGATTAAGATGATGCAAGGTTTTTAGCACTACTGTATAGCTAATTAATAAATAAAACAATAAGTTACTTATGTAATTTATATAACAATTTGATGATCCATTTCATCGTATTTTTTAAGTTATACTTAATCTAACGTAACATTTAATCACTATAGAAGCATTTGTTGTATCCATAGTTTCTACAGTTATTAAACGTTACTTAATCCAAGTGTAGCTTAAAAAATACGTTGCAATCGAGCATAAATGTTAATTTATGTAATGACAACTTGCAAAATGTGAATTTTTATTTATGAGGACGATACGCGTATTATCCTTAGACTGACTGAGTTTTTATATATCTAATCTTATTGTTGCTTAAAAATTTTCTACTTTTTCTGTATCTCAGCAAATACTCCAAAACATTCTTGATTATTTTAGAATATTACAATAATAATTGTACCTCTTTAATATTGCATTTTTTTTTATTTAAAAGTAAATTAAAATGTTTTGATTAATAAAAATGCACAAAAAAATTGAATTAAACAGCTGTCTTACATCGATGTTTAGGAACGTTTACATTAAAAACAAAAAACTCACAATATGTCAAACTACAACTGATAGATACTCTTTATTTAAGCAGTAACAAAATAATGGCGCCTCTATTGCCCGTATTTATAGTTGATGCTCAGCTTAAAGTCAAGCACGTACTCTAGTAAGCACGCCTTAGGACCAATTGCAGTTCAAGTTATACGGTTAGGATATTTTAGATAATGTTTGGTAATTTTCGCTGTCAAAAAGACATTTTAACAAAAAATAATTAACCAGTAAATACAGTAACATGCAACAATGACGTTATGTCATGTGATAATAAAAAATATTTGATTTGAACATAATTTTTTTTGTTACTTTATTAATAACGTCTCTATAAAAAAAAATATTTCTTTTGGAAATCTTTCGTTTTTTTCTGTAAACATCATTTAAAATGACACTCTTTGATTGTAACAATAATATAAGTAAATGTAGTGCTTGCATGTAAGGTAAACGATCTAAATTCAGACACCGTTCCAAATTGAGAGACATTTCTAATAAATCGTGTAAAATAAAAAATTTTTTGTATTAAAAGTAAATTTTCAAACATATGTTAACATATTGTAATAATTTATGTTTTTATGCCAAATCGACATCTGTATTATCTACATTGTAAGGATGTTTACATAACCTAAAATTTTGAAAGTGCGGGAGGTTTGTGAATTGCTGCGTAAAGTCCAAGTTTTCTTTTAAGGTAAGTAGATTTTGTGCACTGTTAAGTTTCGTGTTATATGCAAACTATTTAGTAATATATTAATACCATTTTTGTTTTGGTTTAAAGACAATGATGTTAAATTATCATCTAAACAAAAAAATGCGTTAAATTTGCACATTTCAAAAATTTCGGTAGTATCTGAATTAAGGACATGTCATTTAAGGTATAACGTAAATTAGACATCGAGTGTCGGAATTAGAGGCACGTTAAAATAATAAATTTGGGTTTTTTCTTTGTTTGCATTTAGAATAATACTATTTTTATTTGTGTTTATGCTTAAGTAGTGAGTAAACAATTTATCCAAATTCCGACAGAGGTGTCAAATATAGGGACTGAATTTGGTGCAGGTGAATTGTACTACATTTAATGTGATTAAATAACAGAAATTTAAACTTTGCAACAAATTATTTGTTAAAAAAAAATTGTTACAGAGTGTCAAATAAAAAAAGATATAGTAAAACAAGATTTACGGCGTGCTTTAGAAGTCATTAAAGGAGGGAGTCTATGTTTAATTGCTGCAAAACTGTACAACGTTTCTAGAACTGCGCTTATTGGGAAAATTAAAGACATTTAGCCACAACAATGTCGAAGTGGAGCTCCTTCAGTTTTGTCATCTAATGAAAAAGATTCATTAGTTCAATGGATAATTATTTGGGGAGCATGGGTTTTCCAGTCACAAAAAACAGTTGCTAAATAGTGTGACACTATTAATTAAAAACCTAAAGCATTCTCATAATTTTTAGAATGGTGTACCACGGCGGCACTGGTATCAGTTATTCTGTAAGAAGCATCCCGAAATTAGTGAAAGAATAACGCTAAACCTAAATGCATTGCAAGCATAACCAAACACAATCAAAATTGATTCTAACAGATCCATACGAAGATGAACAGCAGCAAATAACTTGACAAAACATAGAGATAAAAATCTAACTAATATAGTTACATTAGAAAATGACATAAATAAAGTGACATCAGTAAATATCAGATAAAAAAGAAATATCAGAAAATATTTACATGACACCAGAAACTCAAAACAACATCGAAAAACAGCTATCGAGAGAAACTGATACACCTTACAATACCTCTAGTCATACTGTAGCATTACCAAGAGTGCTTGTACTATTTTCTTTTACAAAATCGTAATTTTGGCCAGAGTTAGCTAAAAAAGTAATTTCAAGAAATAGCCGTGTTAAAATACCTGTCATAGAAACATCTGACGCCTGGAAAGAATATTATTTAAAGAAAGAAAAAGAACAAAACAACAAATTCAGTTAACGAATTACGGATTGGTTACTATATAGTCGTCAATTATTTGGATCAACATTTTCCTACACAAATAACAGACAAAAGTCAACGCAATGGCTAAATCTAGAGCTCTGCATTGGAAGTGATCAAATAAGAAAGACGAAATTTGGTACGATAGTCATGCATCTTGTAAAAATAAATAAACGAGGTCTCTTTTGTGTAAAAGAAATACAATTATTGTATACATATAACAATGCATTTGTTTAAATTTTTAATAATAAAACCTAAGCTTATACCAATATTTATTTTGACAGAGTAATGTTCTCAAAATGTCTTATTTAAGAGACCTGTCTGAATTAGATTTATTAATATGTATGAGTTTAGAAAAAAATGTATGTTAACTGTCTGAATTAGTTGTAAAGAAGCATTAATTACAATAACAATAGGTTTGTTGCAAATTGGTTGTTGTATATGCTTGAAAATCTATTCACTAACTAACAAGAAAATATTTTAAATCCTGTGTTACAAATTTTCATTTCATTGTTAAAAGTTGGTTAGTAAATGTACCTGAATTTAGGTCATTTAACTTACATCTATTATCTTCTATTTATTATCTTATAGTAATCAACCCAATATCTTATCTAAAACAACCTACAATCATTTTGTTTTTGTTTAAACATATTGATAAGTTTAAAGACAAATACACCTTTCTGTTTGAAATGCTAATACATTATTATTTAACCCATAGAATTTGTTATTTTAATGTATATATTATGTACAATTTATACACTCAAGGAATACTGTAAAAATTTACAATTTTATATCTTTTTGTGCTAAAGTGTGCAATGAAATTTTTTAAATTCTAAAAATGTTATTGGCATTGATTATATTATTTTGCTAATGCTTATTGTTGTTTAATTCATTGGCAACCTAAACATTAATAATATGAATAATAATATTGATGAAATGTATATATTTAGTTTTTGTAGTCCTTAAATAACTACAAACAAAATTTTCTATAATACACTTTTCTTGCGTTAAAAAAATAGGTTTTTTATTTTGCTTTTTTTTCTGCATATTTTTGTGATGCATTTTGTTTCAACAATATGAATATATATCTAAATACTTTTAACCCTGGTTTTATTTACCACAAAGTAAAGTTTGCTTAGTTTTTAAGTCATTTACGTTAAAACAGATGCTTGAAGTACCAATTCAGCTACCTTGAACATGATTATAAAATACAAACATTACGTCATCCCGTGCTTAAGTATGACCACGACCGTAAGTATCGCTTATAAATACGGGCATATATAATGTAGACCAATATTACAGAACGGAAAGATAAACATTAGACATATTTATACTCAACATTAAATACTTATAGAAAGAAAACATTTTAAAAGCTAATTAGGTATTTTTAAAATAAAATATAAAAAAGTGCGATTTTAAAGTATCTTTTTTGATCAGTTACGTTACTACGCTTAAACAGGCGTATTAATTATTAATTATTTAATACCATTCTAGATTTTTGACAAATAAACAATTAACAACATCTAAAAATCAACGTTAACTAAAAATGAAAGCACTCAATGTTTATATCATTTTAAAAAACTACATAAATCAAAAAAAAAATTTTTTATAAACAAAATGTTTAAATTTATGTAAAGGATATTGCAAAACATACCTTATTTAATAATAAGTGTTTAAAATATTTACTAAATCAAAAACTTTAATTTGAATAAATTACTGTGCCATCAATAAAACATAAAATTTTCCCGTAAATGCAAAAATAAAAGAATTTCAATTTAAAACACAGAAAACCGTTTGTAAATGTACATATGGTATGTAATTTAATTAGAAATCACGACACAACCAGATTAACTTTATAAAACACAATTTGCTACATACTATACGGCATTTAGTCTATACCAGAAAAGTACATAATACGTTTTGTTACGTTTTTATGCTCTTACAGTGTTTATTAGTTTTTAATATATTTATATACATAAACAAAATAAATATTTTTCCCATTATTTTTAATTAGTTATTAATTGTGTAGG
Source organism: Aquatica leii (assembly GCA_035610365.1). Lineage (NCBI taxonomy): Eukaryota > Metazoa > Arthropoda > Insecta > Coleoptera > Lampyridae > Aquatica > Aquatica leii. Next base: position 165,368,869 of record CM069432.1, read on the forward strand.
TGTGTATATATCGTAACTTCAACATATGCTTGACTTAAACATCGATACAAAAATTAATTATTTTTAATTTAATGTAAATATTACTGTATCGCAAACAAACGTTTTTCTCTTATTAGAAATACTGCACATCAAACATCAGAAAGAGATAATATTCATGTTTTTTATAATTCATTAAACAATGCTGCAATTCTTTTTGTTTGCCCCATTACGTTTAAATGTAATATTACACTTATCCATTAATTTTAATCTTACACTAAAAAATGTTAATAAAAAACCTCGTGTGGTTACTTTCCTATAAGGAATTCCTATATATTTTTTTATTTTTAAATGGAAAGAAAACATCGAAGCCAAAAGAATATAGAGAATTCAGAAAACTTAAATTTATAATTTTGCTTAAAAGAAATAATAGTAAAAGTACTAAAAATTACACATTAGTGTATATATACGCGTTTATATTGACTTCCTAGCATGCTATAATATTTACGAAATTTTTCTCCTTGTGTTGTGTTTTATATTAAAAACGTTGGGTATTCGCCAGTTTAAACACAACAATAACAAACAAGCAACTGGCAATCTATTTAAGAAAAACAAATTAAAATTTGTAACAGTTATTAAAGTATTATTTTTCAATCTAAAATTATACTCAAAAATACATTTTATTTTTTTTTAAATTTAATAAACAAAAACAAACGAAAACAAAAAAATGTTAGCAAAGTGGCAAGGATAATCTAAATACTTACATTGTTTTAATAATATAAAATTTGTTTAAATATCTAACGATTAGTTGTACAAAATTGTTTTGTTTTGTGTATTTCATGTAAATATAATAAAAATTTAAAACATTATGTTTGCAGTTTTTAAAATATTAGGTTTTTGTTTAAATACGTGCTTTAGCAGAGTAGTTTAATCGTTAACCAAAATAAACTTAATTAATAATTTACACGAGTCATTTACTTTTTATGGCATTTTATTTAACAAATTACAAAAATCTATTTTTAGAAGCAAGTTGTATATTGATATTTTACTCATAAATTTAAGAAATGTAGATAGATCAAACTAAATTTAAACAAAAATAAAAAAAAAATTGTTTCAAACAATACACAAGCAATTTTTTGAGTCGTTTTGTAATATATCGCGTTTTTATTATGTCACTACAGACCCTACAATTCTTAAATTTTATTTTTGTTAAACACGTTCTTTGTTCACGTTTATATCTATTCTAAAACACTTGACTACTTAACATTAAACGATTTTCATTTTATTATAAATAATTTAACATTTTTGTTACTCAGATAATCTAATTGTTAAAAAATGTTAAATAATTTAGTGACCATGTACAATAACAAATAATGAATTAATATCGGTAAACAAAAACTATCTTAAGAATAAATGTATACAAAGTTTATAATTATATATTTTAATAAATATAGAAATTCTTTGAAAAAATACCGTTTATTAGCGATTTACAAATACAGTCAAAACATAATTGTATAAAATCGACGTTTTTGTTGCTTGGGGCAGTATCTCGATTTATAAATATTTTATTAAAACATTTGTTTGTTAAATACAAAAACTGCGTTTTTTGTAAATACATTTAATAAAAACATAATACACAATTGAATTGTTGATTGAATTTATGTATGTATGTAATGTAACATATTAGCTTAATTTTGTTAGACGTAGTTAGTGCTTTAATGATAAAGTTAAACAATCGTCGTTTTACTATATTTGTCTAATAATTCTGAAGTTCTAATTACTTTAGACCACAAAAACTTAAATTGTAATAGATACTTATTAAAATCAATAAAAAAATTTTAAACAAAACCATACAATATTGACAATAAAACATAAAAAACACGTTTTACTTGAATAAAACAAAACAAAACTACTTACTTTGTTTTTAATAGTATGTGACCACTGATCTCTATCATAATACGGAAACCTAATACTGCAGTCTGACATTGACGCATTTAGAGAAATAATCAGCGCCACTCATTACTGATACAGGAACTCAAATGTAGCGCTAATCATACCCTTTTGTGACAGTTGACTTGTCAGTGCAATTCTAATTTCAATATGTATGTTATGTTCTTTAATTTTCTTGATTTCTTTGCAATTCTGTCATGCATTCGATCGCTAAATCTACAAATGGGTTAAACATGTGTGATTAATTCTTAAGCGAGTTAAAATGACTGTTTAACTGTGTTATTTTCTGTTATTGAAACTAACTAAAATTTAACTAAAGCCATCAGATTTCACAAAACTTTATAGTTTTATGCAATTTTGTAAGTTTTTATAAAATTTCATAAAACTTTCTGAATTATTTGCTTTCAACAAAATAAATTATCATAATTTTTTTTTTGTTTTGAAAAATAGTTGTAAAGAAAAAATTGTTCAATTTAGTTCTCAGTATTTTGTGCGCTGTCTTCTACGCATTCTAGTCCTATATTTAATTTTTTTTTCATGAGCATCAGCTATCCATATTATTATAGAGATCAGTGTATATTACATAACAAGAGTTGTAAGCAGATTACTATATGCGAGTGAAAAGGTGGCACGCGAGTCGCTTAGCGGCGAGCGACGTAATTTTACGAACATGTAATAAGGTTATACCAAAGCTTATACATCTGTAGTTGTGTACTATACTTTTTCTACAATCATTTTCATTTATAGAAATAAAAAACATAAATGTTACATTTACTAACATTAACAAAATGACGTGTGTACTAACTCGGTTTCATGGATACTCAACGCAATTGACTAACAGGGCTAATGTAACAAATTACATTTTTAAAATTTTATTTATTACGTGCTAGTATTTGCGTGTTAGTATGTGTTACGATCTATTTACTTAGCAACCAAATAGTAGGTTATATGCGATTTACTAATAAGAAAGTAGAAAAAAAATATATAATGCATTTAGAAAACATGCAACAAATAAACTCACAATATAAAACACTACATTGAATGATTTATAAAATAAATAAACAACTATCAACAAAAACGTTTTCAATAGCTCTATAGAATAAATTGTATTCTTTTTTCAGGGTTTAGAACTAAAAGGCCAAATGGTTTATTGTCCCGAATCAGATTCAGTTCTTTTTATTGGTTCTCCTTTCTTAGACGGTCTTGAAGGTCTTACGGGAAGTGGACTTTTTATATCCGATATTCCCCTTCATGATGCAACTCGAGATGTAATCCTTGTGGGGGAGCAAGCAAGAGCGCAAGTAAGTAATTTAAATTTTTATTTTATCAAGTATCAAAAATTTGTACATAAACTAATATTTACTTATTGTGAATTGTTTTTCTAAAACACTAAACAATAGTTTAAGATTCTATAAGCTTATCTTTATAAGTAAGTATGAAAATACATTTGATAATATAATTAATGTATGACATCTATGAATTTTGTAGTAATGTAAGGTAATGTAAGAAGAATTAAAATAATTCAAATAAAAAACATATATACGTTCTAAATATAGTTTTGTAAGATTAACAAATATATTTGAAAACTTGAAGTAACTTAAACTTAAACCAAAATTTATTTTTAACCAATTTGAAGTTACATTAACTTGTGTATTAATACACAATACATGTTAACGTTGTTAATTAAACGTGTTTAAATTTACCTATTAATTGATAAAGTCGTTGATTTAACAGTTTTAGTAAATGTATGTAAAAATAAAATTTAAACAAATATAGAGTTGACGTTGAAGTGTTTAACTAACCACAAAATAACGAATGGATGAAAGAATTGGCACACAAACATAATTGAATTACAATTTTTTTGTAATTGCAATTTTATTTTTCTAATAATTTATCTTTTCTTTATGTTAACTAACATGAATATTGTTGTATAATTTTTTTTTTAATTTCACTTACTTTTTAAATTGTATTGGTTAGTGTAATAATATTTTTTTTACAAGTTGTTTAATATTAAAATTTTTAAAACCTTGTATTACAAGCGTTTACAGACGATGAATGATTTCACTAATATTTTATTTTATTTAACATCAAATATCGTGTTATTTTAAAAAAGTGTTAAAGTAACTATTTTATTGAAATGGTTAAAACGTTTAACAAAATTTTTTTGTAGTAGTAAAAATGTGCAATGCACATCAAATAGTAATAGAATAGAATAATATTTTAACAATATTTAGTTTTTTTTTTGTTATTACATTAAGTGTAACAAAAACGTAGTGCCGCATTATAAATTTTCTTTCCTCAATGCCAAATAAAATTTGTACTTTTGATTTTGGTATGCTTCGCGTAATGTTAGATGATTATGCATATAGTTTCTAAAAAGTATTATTTACTACTAAAATTATAACCGATCTACCAAATGCTATATTTAATCCTTTAGATTTATGTAGAATTAAGAAATGTAAGAGTTTTTCTTTTCAAAAAGTGTCGCAAGTACAGGTTAGAGATACTATAAAATCTATGAAGAATAGTAAATCCAGTGATTATTATGAAATGTCGTCATACTTTATTAAAAAACATAAGAATTTAATTGTAACGTCACTTACAACACTAATAAATTTAAGCTTAGAATCGCGAATTTTTCCAAATGCTTTAAAGATTGCTAAAGTTATACCTATAAAAAAAAAGGTAACGATGATGATATTCGTAATTATCGCCCGATATCACTGCTGCCAATCTTATCCAAAGTGTACGAAAAAATTATTTATAACCAGATTAATGAATATTTCGAAACTAATCTCTTATTCTGTACAGATCAATTTGGTTACAGAAAAACCAAGAGCACTCACTGTTGGAGCAGTTTCTAAACTTGTAGAGCAGATAATACAAAATTTTAAAAATTTTGATTTTACAATTGGTCTCTTTTTTGATTTCTAGTGTTTTTGATTGTGTATCGCACTCAATACTTACTAATAAGTTAAGGATGTACAACTTTGATGAAATTAGTCTAAATCTTATAAGTTCTTATTTAAAGCACAGATTACAAGTGGTTTCTATAAACGGAATTATCTCAAATACTTGCGAAATTACATGTGGAGTACTGCAAGGATTAATACTTGGTCCTATACTCTTTCTAATATATATTGATGATATCGAATTTTGTAACAACGAATGTACCAAATTCTCAATGTGTTCTTTATGCGGACAATACGACAGTGTACATAAACAGTCAGAGCTTGAATGATATTTTCAGATTAACGACTCAAACTAAAGTAGCAGTATATAATTGGTGTGTAGCTAATGACCTAAAGATAAGTACAATAAAAATTCAAAAAATTTTATTTACTTTAAAGCGTTATACAAATTTTGAAAATCCGAAATCTATAAAATTTTTAGGAATTGAGTTGGATAGTAAACTAAAATTTGAAAATCATGTTAATAGTCTTGCTAAAAAATTAAGCTCAAATATTTATTTATTAAGAAGACTCTCGGAGAATGTATCAAGTGATATCTTGAAAAATGTTTATTACTCTCTAATTCACAGTCATATTTCATATGGTATCTTTGTATGGGGCAATTGTACAACAATGCAAAAAAATTTTTTATTGCAACGTAGGGCTGTTCGCATTCTAGGTGGATTGCAATATAGAGACGATTGTAAAAATGTTTACATACAAAAACACATACTAACTGTTCCTGCTCTTTATGTGTATGACAGTTTGCTCTTTATTAAAAACCACGGAAAAAAACATGTACCAAAAAAAGAAAGATGCAGATTGATACAAACACAGAATCAGTTCACGTATCAAGCTAAGATGTTTTTTAATGCACTACCACTTGCAGTTAAACAACTCACTACTGCAAAGTTTCAAAAACGTATAAAATGTTTTTTATTTACAAACTGTTTTTACAGTGTTAAAGATATTACTGAAAGTATAATTTTTTATACTTAACTATATTTTTCTTTCTTGACGATTGTAAGATTTATAGAATTATTTAACATAAAATATATTATTATTATTATTATTATTATTATTATTATTATTATTATTATTATTATTATTACTTACAAAACTAATTAAAAATTTATTTCAAATTAAATTAAATCTAAAATTTTGGTTAGGAACTTTACTAACTTTAAAATGAAACAAAAGTTGCACCATTTAAATTATATACACAAATGTACATTATTGGAAACTATCACACTTTTTTAAGAAAATAGATTGTTGAATTTTTATGAATGATTTTTCAGATATCTTTTTTTACGCATTAAGGTACGACAAAAACAAAATATTGCCATTTATAGCACACACATAAATGTATAGTCATTCATTGACATATAAATCTAACTTATTTAGACCTCCAATTATTTTAGTAAATATTTTTTTACGTTTGAAGAGGCGAAACCGTTAGCAGCATCTGCTGTGTAAATGCGAAGCGTATCAAATGCAACGCACAACAATTCTGCGCAAACCAAAACTAACCGATAATGAGTTGAAATAGACTTCTTGGAATAAACTACAATGCATTTTTCGGAATGTGAGTAATTACGTAACGATCGTTATCCATAACGTGTTTAACTATGTAATGTTTTATACTTTGGGATCAATTTTTTATTAACTCTAGAGGTTGAATGAAAGTTTTTAATAATTACCAAATTACCTATTAATAATGCCTTTTGTCAAAATATTGTTTGTTGAATTTTCTTGCATAATAGGTAAGTTTCTTTCAATTTATTGATCTCTTTTCAATATTAATCTTAAATTATCGAAAACATTACCTACCTGATTTATTTTAAATAATAATCTTGATAGTGTATCCTTTACGGATCTATTTACAGAATTATTAAAAGCAAATTTGCCATCGCCTCAGACTTTATCCCAGTGATCACAACTAGGTTTTAATTCAGATAACATAATAGTTCAAATACAATTTAAACGTTCTACCTTGCCGTTTGCTCTGGGACAACCTATGGCAATCCAAATTGATTTAATCATTAAAATCTGGTAAAACTTTTTATACTTAATGGACATAAAATCACTGTCTCGGTCAGATACTTACGTTTTGGTTTACTATAGTACCTAAAATAGACTTTATCAGCTCCTTGGTGACCTAAATCACCATGACAAGTTTTAATAATGGTGTCCTCCATTGAACGAGGAACATAAAACAGAAATTTATTTTTTCTTTCCGATATACTTACTCGTTAAGTAGTTTAAACAATTTGCCATTACAATTATTGTTTTGTAAATTAAATTTAACTTTTTGAATATGCTCCTCTGCTGTTTGTTTAGTAGATAATGTCTGCTCCAAACTGTTCTCTTCTAAAACTAAAAGATTTATGCATCTGCTGAGTGCCCCAACATGTTTCATTTTGTCACTTCTTCAGTGCTCTAAAACATAACTATAATTTTGCAAGGCTAACGCTCAACGAGCAATTCTACGGTTTACTTTTTTTTCTAAAATTAACTTTAAACTGATACAATCGGTAACGATTTTAAAATGTATGCTTATCAGAAATGCTCTAAACCTTTCTAATGTATTTATTATTGCTAATGTTGCAAGTTTGAAACAATGATATTTGATATCTGTAGTACGTTTACTATAAAAAAAAGAGAGTAAAAACAATTATAATCTTGTTTTTGCATTTAAATATACCCAAAGCCTAGACTGCTTGCGTTGCAATAAAGCTCTGTAATCAAATGACGTGAATAAATGGCGCTTAAAATAACTAACAAAATCCAGAAAATTATGCAACCTCTTTGAATTTTTTGAAGCATTTTCTTTGTTAGTAGTAATTCCTTGCTAACTTAAAATGCAACTCAAATAATTTACATTTTTTTAAGAAACTACAATTATCTATCCTTAAACTTAACAAATTCTTTGCCATAATAGTACACCTATTCTAAAATATAGAAATTTTCTTCTATTGTTTTGGTAGCTATTTGTATATCGTCTAAATAAACAACAATTTTATTTGAGTAAATTGAATCGCTAAAAAATTTGTTCATGTACCGCATAAACATACTCGAACCGTTACAAATCCCGAAAGGCATACGAGTGTACTCGTATTCATGAAATTCCGTAAATTTAACAGACTCTTCATGCACTTTCTACATAATGGCATTGTCTAACTTTCAATAAATTACAATTAAAAGTAATGGGAACCTATCCTTAATAGTAATTTTGTTTAGTTCACGATAATATATGCACTTTCTGACAACTTTATCTCTTATGGTACTAAGTCAATGGGTGAACTGTACTCCAAATTATTTTTTCTAATTACCTTTTTATTAGTAAGATTATCAATAATTTTTCTAATTTTTAATTTATTAGCAAAACTTAATTTTCTAGCTCGAAAATACTTAGTTTAATTTCTGGTTCAGTAGGTCTAACAAGTACTTTATAATAATTTTAGTTTTGTTAATGTCATTTTTTGTCTAAAAATCAAGTTTTTTCTCAAAATTTAAATTAAGGGTAATATCGTTAGTTTCAGAACTGGTTAAAAAAACTTTATTGTTTAACAAATCATTTTGAATCTTTTATTTTTACTTAATTTTCATTTTTTCTTGTGACTAAGTAAATTCAATATTTTTAAAAATAACTAACGTTTTCAGAATTTCCAAAATTGTAAGTATGGCATTATTGATATCTGTCAAATTTGGCATAGTTATAGGTACAATCAATTTTATAGTGTGTGACATCAATGATTATTTTAAATAAAAATTCCACTGCCTAAATCAAAAAGTTTCGTATTAGTATACATATCTAAATTAATAAAAATTAGCAAAAAATAAAATGGGACAACGGTAGGTGGTTTCTTGAAGTACCAGAGTGGTGCTGTCGGCTGCTGCGTTACGAGGTGTTGATGATCTTGTTCCTCGTTGGAGGCACTGTGTTACACAATGATTCATAGAACCGCAAGCAAAACAAGATCCACGTTCACGCCTTGGTTTTGGACATAATGACAAATAGTGGTTTAATTCGTAACAAACCTCATCAGAAAAAGTTTGTCGTTGTACAAGTTGACTTTTAACAGCAGGAACATCAATACTGTAGTTGCTTCGAACTTGAAATCGGTCTGCTTTTGTTAAACCATTTATAATATTAACTAATGCATCTAAACTTCAAAACGATTGCATTCGCGCTTTAGTTTGTAGCACAGGTTTATCAAACCCATCAATAGAATAACTAAGAATGTCTTCTTGTTGTAAATTAAGTTTGTTTCCTATTAAAAGTTTGTCATGAAAATTTTTCCTTTCGCTTCCATTTTCTTGCTTCAAACATGTTCATTCTTCAAAACGTCAAAACATTTTTATAATTTCTGTTCTTAATTGGTTAGTTTAGTAGCGCATATTCGGTTTTAGAGAAAACCAATTTTTTACGCCGCCATCTAATTTGATAACAATTATTAGTAACGTTGCCGCATCATCTAATTTTTCTAAACCAATTGTCAGGATATGCTTCTGCATTTCCATTAAACTTAGGTAGAAGTACAGAAACTATTTAATATCTGTTTTTTATTAAGGGTAATTGCACACACCGATACAATTTCATTAATAGTTGCAGTTGTCGTTTGCTGGCTTGTACCTTTTATTTTGACTAAGATTTGTTCTAACTTTCTAACGATTCTAATTTTCTAATAATCCAAACACTAACTTGTTTTGTTGAACTCTTTTATAACAAATTTTTATGAACATTAGCGACCTGTTAAGTACAAGACAACAATCATTTAGTTGTAACATAAATCGATGTATAAAGAAAGTTACCTCAAAATACAAGTTATTATAAAATCCATTAAAAAAATTTTGCACACATAATTTTGACTAACTAATACGAAAAATAATGAAGAAGTAAGAAAACATTATTTTTACTCATAATAGCAAAACTGCACGTCTCAAAATACGTTTTTTGAAACTTCTGTAAAATTACATTATTTTTTGAATAAATAAAAAAAATTACTAGAAATATGTTAGTACTACATTAATTAATAAATCTGTCAAATTTGACATTAACTTGAACATCGTTTTTTTTTTCAATTGTAACTGAATTTCAGTAAATTATTCGAATTATTTTTCTTATAGAGTTAATGCTTCCTAACAATTTATTCAAATAAAAAATTTTTTAACATTATTAACAGTTTATCAAATATTTAATTTGTAATTTAAAATGAATTCACAAATATAATATAGTTTCGAATCCTGCCTGCGACGATTTTTTTACTGATTTACTAAAAGGGTAAGTAATATCGAGGCGCACAAATACAAGGGTAAATCGATATGATTCTAATGAAATCGAAGAGAAAAATTTTAAAAAGATTATAGCAGGCTAGGAAATCAATACGAACGTGTAAATATTACTTCAAAATGGTTTTATGACAACATAACCTTAAAAAAATATGTAGATGTATATGTTATTTATCACAGAAAAAAATATTTTTTAACTATTTTCGCTTTTTGATACATTAAACTGCTTTTGAACATCTGACAGCACATTTAACAAAAAATATGGAAAACTACAAGGAATTAAACCTACATAAAATTTTGTGCTATATTTGCTATTAATAGAAACGTGGTTCTATAGAACTATAGATATTGTTAGACATTAAGAAATTAATAACGCCGTAAATTATTGGCGGAAAGAGTTGCGACGTATAGTAAATATAACTATAACAAACTCATAAGATTACATATCTTAAAAATATAAGACCTTTGCAAAGAAATCTAAAAATAATCAAATTATTTTTTTGTTATAATGATGTCTTAACAGATTTATAAAACAAATCAAAAAAGTACCAATTACTTCAGTCCGGATGTACAAAATGAGTTAATTAATTTAATTGAACATGAAATTAATATCAAAATTAAAAATGAAATTAGAAAAGGCTGTTTTCATGACAACAATAACAGATACAAAGCCAGATTTAATATAGAGGAACATGTAGATTTATTTAAGTTGCATCACAAGAATTAGAAAAAAACTGTTTTAAAAATTATTGAAAAGACCGACCAATTGTACGTTGCCAGGGAATTTTTTAAAAAGCTCGAAAGAACTCAAGTTTGTTTAGTTTGATTAGACGTTGCCCGTGATAATGGAAACAAATTAAACACACTTAGCAGAAACATTAAAACGATCCAACACAATGATCATCCCGTGTTTAAGATTACGTTTTCCGTGTTTTGATTTAATTAAAAAATTGAATGAAAAAGATTCTGACAAGTAACGTAAAGGTAAAAGTTTTATTAATTATTTTGAACAGTTTTCAACAATGATTTTAATAATTGTATAAAGTAAAATACTCGAACATATTAATGTATTTTAAAAAATGCTGCAAACTACTCATAAAAATATAGAACAATCCATTAAAATGCTTTGATTTTATCTAATCTTAAAAAATAATTAGAAAGGAATGAAATATTTGTTTTGTAATGTAATTAATTTAAGAGTTTAGCAAGTACATATTTGATTTTAATCAGTTTGACAATCATGTAACATGTTATAACTTCGTTTTAGTTTTTGAGCACTATATCAATTAGAAAAGCAATTACGTGTTGAATCGACTCGGTTAAATGGCTAACCGAATCATTTTCTGATTGGTTAACCGGTTGTTTTAAATTAAATTATTTATTTTTGGTTAATCGATTCAGTTTAACCACTTTTGGTTAAACGATTCGATTTAACCATCATTCGTTAAACGATCCAGTTTAGTCATCTTTTGTTATACGATTTACTTCAAGCACTTTTAATTAAAGAACCATTTTAATCACGAATTATTAAATCATCTATTTTAACCATGTTCGGTTAAACGTTCCCCGCAAAACAAAAAAAAATGAATTACATATTTGTGAATAATAAATAAATTAAACAATTTTTTTGCATTCTAATTCAACAAATAAACTCTTATTTGTTTAAAATGTCAAAATTTATCTTTTTAGAGACTTAAAAAACTATTTTAAAAATAAATTTTATAGAATAGAAAACTCAAACTTGTATCAAAGACTTATCGTTTTTACTAAAAATATTTCTTTTCATTTATATTAATTTGAATGAACTATTTACATACAAACCACGTTTTTTATTAATTTTCTTTTCACTAATAATTTTCCAATTTTACTACTACTAAATTGTACCAGAGAACTTGTTCAATCTTTTGTTGTGCATAATAAATATCTTCCTTTCTCTGATAAAAATCTATAAACATGAAACATAATGATTAGATTTTAAGCAGGTGCACGTGTTTTCATAATAACTTTTAACAAATACTTTTTAAAAAATTGTTGTAATCAACAGGATTAAAAATCTATTTACATAATTTTTATTTTGAAAACTACCTGCCTACTAAAAGCACATTGACTTAATGTGCATTTAAAAATATTACTAGTTAAATCATATTTTATAATTTTATAAATTTTGAAATCAATAATAAAATTTAGAAAATGTACCTAGATAATCTACATATTTGAAATACGTTTTTATTAACTAAAAACATTTTTGTTAAATGATGATTTGTTATCATATAAAATTATAACTTAAAATAATTTAGTTAACATCAATTAAAATTTGGTTGTTTTACCAATTACTGCACAATTACTTAAAAACATTTAGGCACAAAATATTGATTTGTTAGTGACAAAAAATTGAAGAAGTTATTGATACCTACGTACAGATTACAACTTGTTTTTAACCCATTGTTGCATGTTCTCTAGAAAATCATTTTACCTGTATATAAAAACGCACATACCAACCGTAAGGAGACTTTGCCGGCGGCGTTTACAACAGCTAAATTGTTTTAATGTAAAGTCAATTTTTGTTACACTATAGACGAAACGATTCCAAGTAGTGTACGAATTACAACAGTAAAGAAAGAATTTTTACATCTATGCTGCAAATAGGTACTAGAACCAGTTGGCTTTTACGGCACTTTTTCAAGAAATGCGGATAATGTTTATTATTTGTAGACCATTAGTAATTAATAAATTTTGTTAGGAAAAAAATGTATTCTCTGCAGTGGGACATTTTATGATAAAAGGCATCTACGTAGTTTTTAATTAAATATATTTTTAATTAGGTTTCATGGTTTTATGTAGTTTGCTATAACTATTTAAACAAAATCTAAAATTAAGGCTGCTCAGTATTACCAGTTATGTTTATCAACACAAATTTTTTTAAATATATCCGACTTTTAACTTTTTTTGATAAATTTTATTCCGGCTTTGTTAAAAATTAAGGTTTTTTTTCACGAATGCGATTATTATTTTACAAGCAATCGATAATTGCCGTCGTTGTTTGATAATTCTAGGAAAAAAAATATTTAATAACGATATTCCCATGAGATTTTTTTTCCTATGAGAGGGATTCGAGAATTTTTCCAGGAATCTTTTTTTTTATTCCTTTATTTTCTAGGTAATCGATGACTGCCATCATTTTTTTTTTATTTGTTTGATGATTGCGATCGCGAATTATTTTTTAAAGATGATCGGTGATTGCAATTGCGTTCTTGTTTAGAATAATTGTTCTGGCCACTGGTTATTGCAACTAATATTAAACTTTAAAATATTTTAAATTATTTTGTTTATATAATCTACTGTGCTCCGTCTACACTTTAACTTTAAAACGTAATAAAAAATCTGTAATGGTATTGTTATTCTTATACATCGCTTATTCAATAGTCTTTGTTTTCTTCAATTATGTTAAAACAGTGTAAAAATGAATAATAAACTGATAACAATTCAGTATGAAATGTAGTACCAACATTGTATTTCTGATAATTTTTTTTTAAACTTTTTAAAAACCGAAGCAACATATTGCTATAAAAAACGTTCAAATGTTCGTCTGATGAACGTCTGTAACATCATTTTAACGCATCAAAAACTTGAAAAGTACACTATAAAGTATTGCTTAAATCACTAGGGATCTCCCAAAAGTTTAACAAAAGGCTAACAAATTTCCTATTTATTAGCACATGTTCGCTCGAAACTAGTGGTTAGGTAAGAATTTATTTTGTAAATTCAACGTTTATTAAAATTTGTCTTTTAGATGTACTCACTTAAAAATTTACTGCATTACGGCTATTCACACACAAATTACTGTTGGATGAATAAGATTAAACACCTTTTGGTAGGTTGTACAAAATGGCAACTTAACAATTTTAATCCATTGTTGTTTTAGTAATTTTTGTTTTTTTTGTATTTTTTCTTTCTTATTCTGATGTGTCTATTACTTAGTTTCACTGCTATGGTTATGGTAGCTAGAGTAATCACTTACCCGACACCTACAAAATACAGGTCAGATCCTTCCGTTTACTTATAGCAAGATAAAGTTATACTGTACCGTGGTCCGTGGTCCGTGTAAACACCACTTCAATTAATAGTAGTCTCGTAATCTATTTGTTATTTCTACATGTCATGTACGGTCGTTAAAATAATTACATAATTAAAAATTAAGCTGATTAAACTTTTATGTAAGAATTTTAGGTAAAGCAGTGCATTTCGAATAGTTACTTCGTGAGACAAGGCAGTTAAACCTGAAACTCAAATTGATTATGACAAGCTTGTACTATCAACGTTTACTTGTTAACAGTCTATGCTGATATATACCTTCATGCTGCGTCTATGCTGTTAACTTTCACCTTTGTGCGCTTTAGTCATATCTATTTACTTTATTGTCATCACTTTTGTTTACGTTAGTATCGTTTTGCGTTTCTTTTTCGTCAGTATTCTCTTTGTCTAAATCAAACCATCTTGTGTGATCATGTGATAACTTCAATTTGTTGAAGCTTTATTTTGTGTTTTAGATTTATTAGAGATGTATGTAAGGTTTAAGTTGAGCAGTTTAATGTCAGAAATAAAATTATTTTTTTTGTTGTCTTGGAAATGATGTGGTATGATTTGCAAATCATTTTGTACGAAATAAGAGGAACATATTTATGAGAAGTTATTAATGCAACTGACTATATTATTATTTACAACATCTATAGCACAATATTAATATATATCCTTTATTTGACATGTTACATCATACACTTAATTATAAGGTATACAAGATCTTAAGTAACTAAAAACAAAAATAATACTATCCAAGAAAAAAAAGGAAAAAACCAACAATTGCATTGCCAAAAGGAACAAATTCAGTCTGACTGGTGAAAGTCGACTGATCTTCCATCCGCCTCTAAATACCTATTAAATAGCAAAATAACCCTTTTTGTTATATATATTTTTTTAATTAAAAAAAAAATTTTTTTTCACCGCTCACAAAAATCATCTTCCAGCATTAAGGTTACCAAAGACAACCTCTGTTACTTTAGATATGTGCATTAAATTGCAATTTCTTTGTTGGGCAATAAACGTTTAATGTGACTTTTGAAACTAACAACAGATATTTTTTTAAGATTATTGGGTATTATATTATACAAGTTTACAATACTGTTGTTTGGGGTAGTTTTAATATTTACACCTTCGTAGTGGCACCAGATAAAGTTATATTGAAGTTATTTCTTTAAGTTGAATTATTTAGAACACATTGTTACTCAAAGAAAGTTTAATGCCAACTCAACTACAAATAGTAATAATTTTACACACGTCAAGCATGCGTGATGCAATATATCAACATAAATTCAAAATTCAAACATGACGCCGCCCTTGAAATCTCAAAGAGTTTCAAAATAATAAATACATTTGTAATAATAATAATTAACTAAATCACAAATTCAGACTGGTTAAAATCGCAAGAATAACAACAAAAATGCTACTTAAAACGGATACAACATAACTTCAGATTTCATAATTTGAACTGTAAACACAAAATAATTGTTCTTGATGAATTACACCAACAAAATAGATCTTGTCTTGTAAAGTTAGTCTTCTATAGGTAGTAAACACAATTTTGCTACTGGTCGCTTGAGTTCACCACTGCCGCACTTCACTGTCACAACTCGCGTGATGGTATCAGCTCCAGGATGCAGCTTAAGTACACGACCTAAGAGCCATTTTGACGGAGGAAGGTTGTCTTCTTTTATGACGACAATATCGCCTATTTTAATGGGATCTCCATTGGTTTTCCATTTACTCTTTTGTTGTAATTCGTTGATATATTCCCTTGACCATTTGGACCAAAAGTGCTGCGTAATTCTTTGCAAATGTTGATAACGGTTTGTGCGGTTTTCCGGAACTTCGGTTAAGTTGAATTCAGGTAAAGAGGTAAAGGATCGTCCAATTAAAAAATGTCCAGGGGTTAAAACCTCAGTGTCATTTGGATCTGTTGTCAGTTGAGTCAATGGCCGTGAGTTTAAAAAGGATTCAATTTGAACAAGAATTGTATATAAATCCTCGTAAGTAAGTAACGTTTTATTTAACACGCGTTTTAAATGATGTTTGACGCTTTTTATTCCGGCTTCCCAGAGTCCACCAAAGTGTGGTGTTCTAGGAGGTATGAAGTGCCATTGAATGCCTTCGTTTGCAGTATGAGCCAATACATTGTGAAAATTGGTTTTTAAAAATTCACCTAAGTTTTTTAATTCATTAGCAGCACCAACAAAATTACTGCCATTATCGCTAAATATGTGTTGAGGTTTACCACGTTGTGAGATGAATCGCTTAAGTGTGGACAAAAATCCTTCTGTAGTTAAGTTTGTCAACAATTCTAAGTGTATTGCTTTAACTGATAAACAAACAAATAAACATATGTATGCCTTAATAACTTTATTTCCCCGTCCTATTCTGTCCTTTATAAGAAAGGGCCCCGCGTAATCAACGCCGGTTGAGTAAAATGGATAGTGCGCAATTAATCTATTTTTTGGAAGCATTCCCATAATAGGTTGAAATGTTTGTGGATTAAACCTACGACACGTGACGCATTTTCTTATAATGTTTTTTGCTGTATTTTTCCCGTCTATAGGCCAGAATTGTTCTCGTACTGCACTTAGCGTAAGTTTGGGCCCGGCATGAAACAACTGTTTGTGAATGTGATTAAAGACAAGTTTAGTAAAATGATGATGTTTTGGTAACAAAATTGGATGCCGTTTATCTAGATTAAAATTGGATAGTTGTAAGCGTCCCCCTACTCTAAGTACACCCTGTGTGTCTAAGAAAGGAGATAAACTTAACAGTTTGCTTTTGTTATTTAAAATTTTTTTTCTTTTTAAGTTTTCTATTTCATAAAAAAATGAATTTGCTTGTACAATTTTAACTAATTTTAATAACGAGTTTCGTAATTCGTTTACTGATAACCCTCCCAAATTTCGATTGTCTTTGGACAACAAACAATTATTTTTAAATCTAAGACACAATGCTACTAGTCTCTTTAATTTAATGAAACAAGAATAATTTTCAAACGGAAACTGTTCTTCGTTAACGATTGTGTTAGCAAAGACTTGTTTTTGTTTCCGTAATTCTGGAATGTCGTTAGAATTAATAGCATCAATCGCCCCAATAATAGGCCAATAACTAAGATCCTGAGAAAGCCAATGAGGACCTTGCCACCATAACTAATTATTAATTAAATGGATTGGAAGAATGCCGCGTGAAATTAAATCAGCTGCATTATCAGTCGATGATACGTGATACCAAATTTTTGAATTACATAGCTGTTGAATTGTTGAGACTCGATTTGCTACGTAAGTTTTCCATCTATTTGGAGAAGAATTGATCCAACAAAGTACGATTTGCGAATCTGACCAATAATATTCTTCTGTAATGGCTAATCGTAGGACATCTTTAAATGTTCTACATAACTGGGCGGCTAAAACCGCCGCATTTAATTCTAACTTTGGAAGTGAAATGCTTTTTAAAGGAGCTACTCTTGATTTAGCTGCCAGTAAACGTACAGAAATGTTGTTTTGAGCATTTACCGACCTCAGATAAATACAACATCCATATCCCCTCTCTGAAGCGTCTGCAAACGCATGTAGTTGAATTGATTTTGACTTAGAAATTAGAACATAACGTGGAACCTTGATTGAACTGATGTACTTTAAATTATCCTGAAATTTTAGCCATTTGGTTTGGAGATCTATAGGAATAGAGTCATCCCAGTCTAGATTACACTGCCACAAAGATTGAATAATAAACTTAGCCAATATTGTAATAGGAGCTAATAAACCTAGTGGATCATAAATTTGAGAAGTAAGAGATAAAATAGAACGTTTAGTTACATGATTTTTTGAATTAGAATGAAAATGTGTTGTGTATGAAAATGAGTCAGAAAGAGGATTCCATTCAATTCCGAGCGTTTTCTGAATTCGTTCACCAATAGACGTTGTTGAATTTTCGGTTTGAACGATTTGTTTTGAATTACTAGACCACTTACGCAATTTGAATCCTGCCGAATTTAATATTTTGTCGATGTTAAATTTGATTTTTATTAATTCATCAACAGAATCCGCACCTGTTAAAAGGTGGTCTACATAAAAATCTTCTTTTATAATGCGTGATTCGTTAGGAAAAAGTTTTAGATTTTCGGAAGCAAGTTGCAACAAAGACCTAATTGCTAAGAATGGAGAAGAAGTCATTCCGTAAGTGACCGTTTTTAGTAAATAATATTTGAGTTCAGAATCTGGATTTTCTCTCCAAACAATGCCCTGATATTTTCTATCATCTGGATGCACCCAAACGCAAGGATACATTTTTGCAATGTCACCGGATAGAACATAAGGATAGGTACGAAACCGAGCAATAATGGCAAAAACGTCATCTTGAATTGTAGGCCCTGTACATTGAACTTTATTAATTGATAGTCCCGCGTTCAATTGACAAGAGCCATCAAAAACTACTCGCAGTTTTGTGGTTTGACTAGATTCCTTAATGACTGGATGGTGCGGAAGAAAGAAACGAATATTTTCTGGTTGAGTTTCGCACATGTGGTTTAAATGACTGTATTCCTGCATAAAATTGACGTACATAGACTTTAAATTTTTATCTTTACTAAAACGTTTTTCTAATGCAAAAAAACGTGATTCAGCAAGACTTCGAGAATTACCTAATTCGCATAAATTATCTTTAAAAGGAATTTTTACGATGAATTGACCATTTGAATCACGTGAGGTTTCGTTTCGAAAATATTTCTCGCAGTATTGTTCTTCAGGAGTAAAAATATTAGCCTTTGAATTAAACTCGTCAAATTGCCAGAACCTTTCAATTGATTTATGTAAATCGGTTAAAGTTAAAAAAGATGAGGTTTCAATAGAAGATTTTAGTGTAGATAACAGCCCAGATAAAATCCAACCGAATTTAGTCTTTTGGAAAATTGGAGAATTTAATTGCTTAATTTGTCCTACACAAAGTAATTCGTAAAATACATTTGCACCAATTAAAATGTCAATTTCTTTAGATTTGAAAAATACCGGATCGGCTAATTTGATATTTGGAGGAACCTTCACTAATTGTGGATTAAACGAGTGTAATGGTAAAGAAGTAGTAATTTTTGGTAAAACTAAACAAGAAATTTTAAGTTGAAAGTTGCTTAAACGAGATTTCACTGTCAATTCAACCTTGTGAATAATGTTTGTAGTACTTTGATTAATTCCCTTTACGCTAATATCAATAACCTTGCGTTTTAAATTTAATTTGTTGCATAAATTCTCGGTAATAAAATTAGATTGAGATGCAGAATCGAGTAAAACGTTAACTAGATGACCATGATTAAGAACATCAAATGCTTCTACGGTAGCAATTGATAAGAGAACTTGCGAATCAGTAATATTAGTTGCACAATTTAAAACATTTTGTTCGTTGGAACTGTTATCGTGAATATTATTATCTACCTCGGCGACTTGTGCAAATTCTAAGTTTCGAGTTAAATGTAAAATCGTGTGATGGCGTTTTTTACATTTTCTGCAAGAAGTAAAAGATCTGCAATCTGAAATAAAATGACCTGATTTGAGACAATTTAAACAAATCTTTAATTGTTTTGCGCGATTACTTCTTTCAGAAACATCTAACTTTAAAAAATCTTCACACTTATAAATTGGATGCTCACCTTTACAATTACTACATACAATGGTACTAACTGTGGTGAATGTTCGTGTTTTTAATGCATGATTAGATTTGAGTTTATTTTGTTCGTTACCTTTCATGTTATGAATAATTTCTAACGTACTTTGTTTATTGTTTAAAAAATGTAACAAATTATCTAATGTAGGTATTGAATTGGTGAAGTTTGGATCATTTTGTAATGTGGCCTCCCAGTCTTTCACTGTGTGAATATCAAGTTTCGTTATAATAATAGGAACTATCAATGCATGCCAGGTATCGACCGCTTGACCTAACGATTTGAGACATTGTATATTTGTTTGTGTAATATCAATTAAATTTCTTAACGCTAAATGTGACTCGCGTGTTATAGTTGGAATTTCAAGCAAAATTTTAATATGATTATTAATTATTCTCCTTTTGTTATCATAACGTTTTTTCAAAAGTGATATTGCTATTTCATAATTTTGATTGGTAATTTCTAGACATCTCAAAAGTTCCAGTGGTTCACCTCTAAGAGCAGCTTTTAAATACGTTAATTTTTGAACATCGTTCAATTCTTTATTGTTATTAATTAAAGAATTGAAAGCATCGTAAAACTCGTACCAATGCGTGAAACTACCGTCAAATGAAGGCAAATTAATTGTTGGTAATTTTATTGATTTAAATGATGTGCTTTGAGAAACAGGAATTATTCGCTTGACGTCGTTATCGCATTCATTAGTAGAAATAAAATATTTTGATAAAATCGTTTCCGCCTTACTTGTGAGATTGAAATACAAATTTTGAAATTGTTCCCTATCGTTAGTATCAAGGTTAACGTCTTTTTCTAAATTGTCAATTTGGTCTTGCGTTTTATTAAAAGAATCATAAATAGGATAAATTTTGTTTAAACGTATTTTCAAATTGTTCAAGGTCAATTCGTCAATGTCATCGCTAAGTTTTTCGACAAATAGTTGAAATATCGTTAAATTTTGTTTTAAACTTTCACGTTTATTTTTTAAAGCATTTAATTGTTTGGCCATTGTTTAAATTTGTACGTCAGTAAAGTCAAGTACATAAGTATCAGGAAAAATTAAGGAACTTACGATAGGTAGCGTGCAGCTGGCTGATTCCAATGACGATGGTTCGCCTTTCGTAATTTCTTCAAAATGTTGAAATTGAATAAAAAATACTGTTCGAAGGACCAATGTTTGGGGTAGTTTAATATTTACACCTTCGTAGTGGCACCAGATAAAGTTATATTGAAGTTATTTCTTTAAGTTGAATTATTTAGAACACATTGTTACTCAAAGAAAGTTTAATGCCAACTCAACTACAAATAGTAATAATTTTACACACGTCAAGCATGCGTGATGCAATATATCAACATAAATTCAAAATTCAAACAACTGTAACTAAAAGAATTTTTGAAAATTTCTAGATGATGATGTGGTATGGATAGGAGCTTTCTATTTTTTATATTATTATAAACACCTGTTCTATAGCGTATTATGTAGTACAAATAGGGGGGAGAGGCAGAAGCTATTATTTTATGAAAGAAACATGCCAGATGTAGACTTCGCCGATCAGCCATGCACAACCAGCCAACCCATTTTAACGCATGCGAGACGCGTTCATATTTACGGATACCGTAGATAAAACTTAAACAGACATTTTGTACTTTTTGAATGCGATTAATATCCACAGTCGTTAAACATTTATGGCACAATACATCACAAAAATTAAAGTTTGATAAAATTAAGGAATCGCAGAATAATAGTTTAAGCTTTTGCTTTAAAACATTTTCATTGGCAAATAAAATCTTATATGTGGAAAAAGATTTGTGAATTAACTTTGTAATGTGTTTAGTAAACCGTAAACCTGAATCTAGATAGACACCTAGATTTTTATTAAATTTAACAATAGGTAGAATATTGTTGTTAATTCGGATAGCTAATTTGTCGTGGACAAAATCCCGATGGCGTCGACTACCAAAAATCATAACTGCTGATTTAGTAGGATTTATAATTAAGTTATGATTACTGGAATTGTTAATTAGGCGCGAAAGATCGGAATTAATTAATTTAATATTGTAATCCACTTCTAAAGGCGGAAATGACCGGTAAATCTGTGTATCATCGGCATACATATGAAAACCACAGTGTTTCAAGCCCTTACAAAGAAAGGAAGTGTAGATAGAATATATAAAGTAGGACCTAGAATTAAACCCTGAGGAACTCCAGATCTAACAACTTGCGGCAATGATAATTGATTGTTCATAAATACATATTGCAAACCGTCTTTTAAATAAGATGACATTAATGAGATCGCACTATCACTGAGACCTACGTAATGTAAAATTGACAATAAGAGTTTATGATTAATAGCGTCAAAGGCTTTGGAATAGTCGAGCGTTACTAATGCCGTCACCTTGTCAGAATCTATTGCGCGAAAGATCTCATCAGTGACATCAGTTAATGCTGTGGCACAACCGTATCCCGCTCAAAACCCGAACTGTTTGAGTGGAAGTACGTTAAACTTAGTTAAATGACTGTTCAACTGGGTAACAAGGATTTTTTCAAATATTTTAGAAAGTGTCGGAAGGAAACTAATAGGACAACGATCACCACAATTTAATGAATTATTGTTTTTTGGTAAAAGAATTATTTTGGAATGTTTCCAATTATTGGGAAAATAAGATTTGTTTATGCAGCAGTTAAAAATATGACGAAGAAAGTGGGTTAGTAAAGGACAGCATAGACGAATTATCTGAATGCTTAACCCATCTACACCCACTAAACGTGATGACATTTTGAAAATTACCCTGTCAATATCATCTTCTGAAATTGCTTTAAATATTAGAAAATTATTGATTTTTGATACACTATTCGAGTTGCAATAATTCAAGAGATCCAAATGAGGCTCAGAATTATTCTGTAAGGAAGAAAAAAAAAACGGTTGATATTGTTAGATTAGTTAGATAATTAGGAATTTCCGGCTGTTTTTTATAATAATACCTCCAATCACTTAGAGAAAAAGTGCGTTTAAACTTTTTAAGAGCTTTTTCACGAATAGCATTTACAAGTTTGACATTTTCGGTGATCCATGGTATTGCAAGTTTGTTGAATTTATAAGTGAGCATGTAGATTAAAAAGATGTAAAACGTGATCATTTAAAAATTCTATTGTGCTATCAATATTAGAAATATTAAAGATTATTTGCCAGGCAATAGACCGAGGATCATATGAAAACAATAATTCTAAATCAAAATTTTTAAAACTTCTAAAAGTACGTTCTACAGAAGAAGATGGTAAATCGTGTACCTGGGTGACTCCGGAGCATCCAATTGGCGACTCCTCAAAGGTAATTATATAATCAATTAAAGTTATTTAGTAATTTTAAATTCTAGTGGGTTCTGAAATAATTTGCTTTAGGTTATGGAACTCGAGTAAGTTGTTGATTTTAAAAAATTTGCTATCGGTAACAGTTAGTACATTAATATTAAAATCGCTTATGCAAATAAACTCTTCTGTTGCATGCAGCAGTTCAAAGAGGATGTCGTCAAATTTTTCCAAAAACTTTATGAAATTATATTTTGGTCTATAGACTACTCCCACAACAATGGTAATAATATTGACTATAATGCAAACCCAAACACACTCCAACCATTCTAAAATAGATTTAGAAATTAATTCTGAATATATACTGTTTTTAACATAAATACTGACTCCCCCACTTCTTGTTTGTCTTTGTAAATGAAAGGTACGATAGCCTGGAATTGTCAGTAAAATAATGCCAAAATCCGGACTTATCCAGGTTTCTGTAACTCCCATCACATCATAGCTCTCAATTACTACATGTTTCTCAAAATTATAACTTGGGAATAAAAGATCGTACGTTTATATGGCCAAACTTAATCGTCATAGACATGTTTTATTTGAACATACCTACAATATATTATACTACTAAAGTAAGTGTTAAATATGGATACAAATGAATTGCAAATAATTCGTAATATTTCATACAGAGATAATCTACTCTAGTACTAAACGTAAATTTAAATTTAAAAATTTGACAAAAGTAACGAAGGTACGACAAGTGGCAACCCCAAGACGAGCAGAAGAAAACACGGAGTGGGAAAATGGGTATATTAGTTAAGCATTAACGATAAATAACCCTTGACTTCAGACTGATGTTACTTTCAAGGCCACAACAATTAACCCTCAATCAAATCAATCTTAATTTCCTTTAGATAACTTAGATAACAAAAGACTCAATACTTTCTAACTAGCTAATTAAGATAAAGGTAATAAAACGATTTAAATTAGTGAATTTACAACTTAACAATGTATATTAAAAAAAATATATACTAATATGCAAAACAAAATTAGCATTGTGAATGCCACCATTTTAACTAAACTAAAACGAGTTAAATGATTAAATTTACAAATTAATACAAGTTTAAAGAAATGTGTTAAAACAAAATTTATATTAAGCAAGTAACAATAGCAGTTTTTACCAAGTTAATTTGTAGTAGCAGAAGCCGTGATTGACCTAGTACTGTAAGTACGAGATGTCTCACTTGGCTTCGGAATACTTGCAAGTTCGTCGGCAGTAGTAACTGTACGAATATTCCCACTCGGAAGAGAAATAAAAATTGTGCCATCTACGGTCGATACTTTTTAATACCAAAAATATTTTTTGCTTGTAAATACATATCAGCACGTTTTTTATTTAATGGTTCGCCTATTAAAGTACGGGTACCTTTTAAAAGTTTTTTGTTTTGAAAAACCACTTTTCGCACTAAGTATGCACCGAATTTTATAACTATTGACCTGTGTTTACCTTCTGACTTACGGCCAAGACGGTGGCAGTTCACAACATTGCTGATTTTGATATTGGAGAGATCTAGTTTTGTGTTAATGAACTTGATTGCTACTACACTAGAGTCTTCGTTGGAAGCTTCTTCGACCCCACGTATTACTAGACAGTTTTTTCTAGAATAGCTTTCTAGTGCATCTATATGAATATCGTGATCGAGAATCATCTTTTTAAGAGAATTCAAATTGGAAATTAAGTTATTTTTGAAATTCTCAAACTTTTTCAACAATTCAAACGAAAATCTACAATCGAATTCTTGCATGTTTTTTCAAGTCCGCATGCCTTCTAACGTTTCTTTGCCAGATTTTTTCATTATTTTAATAAATATTTTCCGTAACAATTGAATTACGCGTAAACTTCTATTAAACACTAAAAGATTTTTTACAACGAAATATTGATTTACTTACAATTAATTATAATACGTTTGATTGGATTTTTTAGTTATTTGCACTATTAAATTAAAGCAATGGTAAATAATGTTAACAATGAAAAACGATTAAGCATTTAGATACAGACACTTTATAAACATATGTATAACTGATAATTAAATTCTACAGTAATCTTTCGATAAATATTTATTATAACAACGAAAAGATGTTGCACATATTGTTCACTGCGTTATGCGTCGTTTTAGTAATTAGATATTTATTTAAACCTATTATTAAATTGAGAATTAATTGTGGAGCCACGAAAGCGACGTCTACTCCGACATTAGTTCTTACCGTATTAACGCTAATAAAATCTATTGAGATGTTTTCTGTAGTGAATGGAGACACCACTCATAAGTAGTAGAACAAGTAGCGGAGTCACGAACCAATATGTAATATATTGATAACTTCATATAGATGATATATGTAAAGTCTAATGTTAATAAATAAATACATCTTAATATTTTAATAAAAATAAAATATAAAAGCACAACATTTTCTATATACAATTATGTTAGCAAAACATAACGTTACTCACAGTCGCACAAACCTGAATATTATTGTTGTCTTTAGTATTTGTATGAAAATTTTCAGTATCACTTTTACCATTATAATGCAATACTGACTTCGACCGAGTTCAAGTTGACATGTTTAGGTAAATTGATCATAAATCTATAAACTCATTAATATAAACCGATTTATAAAAAGCAAAAGTAAACAGTGCCATGCACACATTATAGCATGTTCACAATAAAAACAATTAAAAACTTACCATGTTCAATACCGCGTCAGTCCATTCGTAGGCAATTCATTACATATTTCTTAAAGACAATTTTCAGGCATGCGCATTAAGTATAAATCTATCCTGCTGTGAAAAAAATCCACGATGCTGTTAAATTAAACCGGATATTCTTATTTGTAATTAATGTTTAATTATTAAATTTGTTTGTTTTTCTATAAATAAAACAATATTAAAAAAACTAAAATTAATAATTTCAAACTACTGTTTTAAATCGTTGTTACATGTCGTTATCTAGTATCTTTAAAAAATATTTATACTTAATTAAATTTAACGGTTTCACTGTTTGTAGGCCGCTACGATTTTTCCTTTATGAGTGGTTCTAAGTGGTACACCACTGTCAAACGGCCTTTTTTCTCTTCCTGTAATGCTTGGAAATCGCTGTTGAACTTCGTATCACAGGGTTAGTTCGTTAATATAAGGAGTTCTTCTTTCTGTTAAAGTTTCCTCATTAGTTATTTCGATTACTCTTTTAATAGATGTGCTGGGAAAAACCTGTTTAAGTATTGAACAAATAAGCGATTTGGTTGATTGCTGAACATAAGTTTATATATGTATTACGCATATTTTATTCGTAAATCAAATAAAAGAGAAATAACGAACATATAAAAGTGCTGTAGTCGAAGCCCACGTATAAAATTAAACAAATTAATGCTACAGAAATTGTAGCATGTGGGTAGTTGGATTTGCTAAACGCGAAAATTCGAAGAACGTATAGAATAATATACGATTGCAAGCCACCAACAAATATAACGAAAAGTAACTATATCAGTAAAATAGTGGTGGTAATTTTTGCAATTCTACTAATATAGTTACTTTTTACTATATGCGTTGCAATCGCGTATTATTCGATACGTTTTTCAAATTTTTGCGGTTAGCAAATCCAACTACTAACATGCTACGGTCTCTATAGTACCAATTTGAAATAACACACGTTACTACTAATGTCGAGGAATTTTTGTCGGATTTGTTTTTGTGTTTTTATTTTGTTTTGCAACTCAGTATCACAATTGCCTATTTTCGACACGTTTTTCAACTGCAGCGTATAAGAAGTAACTGTTTGTTTGAGTCTTAGTTAACCCTGATTAAAATCAATCAATTAGAATGTTTGTAAGTAATTGCATATAATTAGTGGTAAGATATGTTGCCTGATCGATAGTGCTTCCATCGATATTAGAACTGTGATATTATTTGACGAACCTAATCTTATTTAATTTATTATTGGTTTACCTTTTTCTTTTTTTTAACGCCTTTCCTCTCTTGTTAGAAATAAATATATTGTTCTTAGAATTTGTGTTTTGTCCATTTTCTCTTTTTAGTGTTGGACAGACTTAAACAAGGTCTGTATTGAGTGATATTAACTTGTTTTGGCGCCATTTTAATTTAATGTAAGATTAGCACACCGAGACCCGCTTGTTGAACAAATAATACAAAATAATAATAAAAGCCTTTATGTCGTGTTATGTGTTAATCTTACGTACTGTACTGTATTTTAACAAATGTAAAAACGAATCTTTATTTTGTAATGTTTATTCGTTGCTGCAACCTTTAAAGTAATCATGTTTTTCTAAAATTAAGATTTAATCTCAAATTGTACAAACAATTAAAAAAAAGTTTTACCCATTTAACAATTTTTTTTAATTATTTAGTGCTTTTCAGTTAAAAAAACACAAAAAACCTGTAAAACATATTTAGGACGTAATTAATTTAGCAACCTCAGTGACCAAAGTATTAAATTGTGTTGTTTGTAATAAAACATGAAATTACTATAATTATGTAATTGTTAACAAATGACAAATAATATCCGTACTTTAAGCATAATTAATATTATCAAAAAAATACATAATAATTTCAAATTATAATTTAGTCGTATAGTGCAAATAAGTTAAGTAATGAAAAATAAACAAAATTTAATTGATTAATAAAAATACTATTTAAATTATTTTTTATTTATTTAAAACGAATTTAATCAACTACAAAATCCATAGTAGATTATATTGTCTTTCCTACAGCCGCTTTTTAAATATTAGTTGAAACTAATTAACATTCTTATTATGACTCACTTTATTATTTATGAATAGCACCAGACGGTACTTTAATTTACCAAAATAATTATAACAAAATACATAAATCAATTAGTAAAAATAAAGCTAGACTTTTTAAATATAAAAGTTAAAAGCCAAACAGTTTAAAACATGTCACGTAGTAACTAATATTGTTTTTATAAACTTGCTTTAGATTACATTAATTTATGGATATTTGTAAAATTCTTTGTTTCAAATGTATCCATACCCGTACAATCAACGCCAGCCATAACAATCAATATTTTGCACGCTGTGCTCTATTGTTTAATAAAGCTACAATATCCTATAATTAGTACTTTCAAACAATATAAAATTAAAACTACGTTGTGTGCATTTATTTCTAAATTTTCAAAACATTTTTTTTTAATCTCAAATATCTGTTTTAAAAAAAGCAAATAAAATTAGGTAATAATTACTTGGACTACAAAAATTACAAAAATTAGTCATTTACGTCTAATAACGTTTCAATCAAAGCAATTTCCAAGTATTTTGCTATTTTAACATATAAAAACTTATAGCTATTAAAAGGCTAACGTTTATTAAACAGAACGATAAATTTGAACAACTTAAGAAAATAATTTACTGTTAGAAGAAACATTTTGCTATTGATTTAACAATATGCAAGCAATTTATAGTTTAGTAATAACAAAGTATAGAAACAATTCAGTAGTTTCACTTCACAGGCGGCACTTTGATCTTCGTGTAACATAGTTAGCCAGTGCACATTATGCTGCGAGTTGATTTTGATGACGAAATCAGACAAAACTGACACTCTTTTTTAAATGTGTTTGCAATTTATGTTGCACAGCCGAACAGAAACAAAATTCCTCAGAACATCTGTTTAAGCCACTACGCATTATGCCACGAGTTGATCTGCGCGAGGTAAATTATGTTACAGAAATTTGATCTAGTGAGACTACTGATTTGTTTTTATACTGTGGTAATGCTAAGTAAACTTTTATACATTATGTATTATATAGCAAACATATATTATAACTCTTGGTAATTATACCACAAATATTAGAATGTCTTCCGGGTTTGGACCGTGTCATATAACTATGACACGGTCCTAACCCGGAAGACATTCTAATATTAGTATAGATTCCGGCTGTGGAAGCCTTCGCTATTAAATTATACCACATCTTAAATATATTTAAACATTAAATAATTGTACATGATTCAAGCCAATTTTTATTTTAATTGGATTTATTTACATCTCATCAAAAAGTGGCGTTTCGATTTGTTGTTCATTGGAAACTATCAGAAAAAGAGTCGACCAAATAGAGCAAAGAGAAGTAGAAGTAACGATAATAAAGAAGTACTTAGATGTATACCTTATATTTGAACTAACTTTTTTCTTTTTGTTAGTGTTAAATATAGTTGAGAGTGGCTTAACACTTTTTAAACCCACTCTCTTATTTTACATTTTGGTGCCAAAACTCAACAAATTAAACTTGTAGTGACGATAAGTACCTAACAGACAATAACAAAAATAATAAAAAAAAGAGAAGTAGAACGTGCTGCAGTAAAAAGTAGTTGCTCTCAATTAACGAAATAAATAAATCTCACAAAGGAAAAATTAGCCAGAGATAACGAAAATATTAACAAACTGTTAGTGTGCTACTACAGAATAAAAATAGTTAATAACAAATTAGAATGTGTTAACAAAAAATTAGTGTAGGTGCTTCAAGAAGAAGAGTTTCAAAAGAAATTCGAAATGATGTTAGAATATCAAGGCCAAACAGGATAAATAACTGTCAGATTGCAGATTCGCATTGATAACAATACAAACAAACTGTTCACAGCCTCACCAACTATGACGCCGACGCCAATAGCATCACGCAGATATCAACCTCACAAAACGATGCAAATGTAAATTATAGCAGATAGGATTAATATATTAAGTTACAAAAATCGGATCATTGCAAGTTCAATTGCTAACCGGCGAAGCAGCATAACAATTACTGGTCTAACGCCATCAAAAAGATCCATTAACGACGTGATTAAATAACTCAAACACAATATGAAAATCAACAAAGAATAATAGACAGTCATGTTCAAAGCTTTTATTGATAACACTTGTTAAATGTAAGATAGACGGTGTCAGGTTACGCTCATTATATAATGCAACATCGATCACTCACAGTTTAAGGTCTTAGGAAGTAAACGAAAATGTGTACGGTATAACGGTGTACATCTGTAATAATAGGTTTGTTGCTCTACAGGATAAAAATCAAATTCCATAAAAATATTCCATCGTACGTCCAGTAAATAAATAAACAAATAAAATTGCCTAAGCACTGTCAACAGCTAGCGCAGTGATTCCCAAAGTGGTCTATATCGACCCCCAGGGGTCTATGACAACCTGCAAGGGGTCTACGTCAGCGAAAAAAAGTTTGGGGGTTCATGAAATGAAAATGAAGGTCCACGATAGTGGATCTCAACATACACTGATAGTAACTATTTACTTACATTATACAATCTTATAATATAGAGACAAATAGATTATTTATAAAACTACCTATGAAGTAAAAAATTATTATATATGTTTATAAAATCGTGTAAGTTGCAGGATGTAGGCATTTGCTTTGTGGTCGCAATACATTTTGAACTTGTAAAAACCTTCATATAATAATATTCCAGTATCATCTTGTTACAAGCATACGCGCAGTCTCAGAGCTTCGCGAACTTGCACTGACTTGTTTAATTCGTCACTCCATAAACACGAATGTGAGACAAATACGTTTTTTCGTTTCCTGAATCTTGAAAAGAAAAGTTTATCACACAAACTATAGTGAAATAGAGTTATTTTGTTCGAGAGTGCCAGAAAAAAGTAAGTACATTATTTTTTATAAAATTTTAGTTTTGTACAAAGATAGATAAATTACGCCAATCATGACTTCAGTTATTAGTAGTTTAATATTCAAATCATGCAAAATTACACAAGTACACCTCAATAGTTTTTTTTCCAATGTTTTGCCAATCGTTATTATAATTACAGTGCAATCTCCGTAATCCGAAATAATTGCTGCAAGGAGATGTTCGGATTATGGAATGTTTTCGAAAAAATCTAAAAAAAGACAACTGTACATACATATTACGTATGTATTTTATTATTAACATACAATGTGTTACCACTTTAAAAGATAAATTAAGAAAATAAGAAATCCGCAACTGTACAGCTGCGTGTTTTCTGAAGAATTTTCAATACACACTCTCATTTGTTGGTTTTTTTCTTTCATATAATTTTAATGTTTACATATAGGAAACATATTTTAAAAAAATATATTTTGAAATTAAACTACATATTTTGACCGATCACGTAAATAAATATGTATGTGTGTCAATATTTACTTATTTACGACCTTGCTAGGCATTTATTATTCTTTTATATAAAATTGTACTTTTGTCCATTGGTCGTTACACTGTAAGCCAGTTAGGATTACTAGTATGTTCGTATTACGGAAGTCGAATGTACGTAGAAATAAATCGCATAACAATTTGTTATTATTATTCGTTGTATAATATTTTATTTTAACATTTTTTGTTATGTTACTTTCAAATTTCCTTAAAGTTCCATCATATCAAAACCTTAAGTAACATTCATAACATTCCCCTTCTCACATTCATTCATAATGGCTGTACCCCTACGCCTGTCATAAGATCTAAGACCATACGATTTAAAGTTGACTTTGATTTTTTAATATACAGCTGCTGGACTTTATGTCTTATTTAAATAGATTAATTTTGCCCACAGATGACTGATGCCATGTCCGAATCTAAAAAGAAATGTAGACAGTATAGTGTTGATTATTTGAAACTTGGCTTCATTTCATCATTATCGGACGAACAATTGCCTATGTGCCTTTTATGCAACAAAGTTTTGGGCAATGACGCTATGAAACCATCTAAGCTGCAGGATCATCTGAGAAGATGTCACCCTGATAAAACAGATACAGATTTAAAATACTTTCAAACACTCAAAGATAAACTTCAGAAGAGACCCACGCTATACAGAATGTTCGTTTCGACGTCACAAGGAAACGATGACGGTTTGCGGGCGTCTTACAATATCTCGCTACTTATAGCACACAAACCTGCATTTGATATTATTAAAAGAATTCCCTTAAGCAACAATACTGTTGAAAGACGTATTGATGAAATGAGTTCTGCTATTGAAAGTTTCTTGTGTAATTATTTGCAAACGACCCATTTATCTATACAACTGGACGAGTCAACTTTACCTGGTAATGCAACATTATTATTGGCATATGTTCGTTTTATTATGAATCAAGAAATCTACGAAGAACTGCTCTTCGCAAGAACTTTGACAACCGACACTAAAGGTGAATCAATATTTCATGTTTTGAAGTTATACTTCGTCGAAAAAGCAATCCCTTTATCAAATATAATATCAGTAGCTGCAGATAGAGCACCTGCCATGGTTGGACGTGGATTTATAAGCTATTTAAAACAAAATGTGTTCGGGGTGTTAGCAATACATTGCGTCATCCATCGACAACATTTAATCTAAAAAATTTGAGTGTTAGATTGAATGAATCTCTTCAATTAGTCATTGATGCAGTAAACCCAATCCGAAGCAAAGAGTTAAATACGAGGTTATTTGCGCAGTTGTGTGAATGACGAACACTTTCATCAATTACTCTCTCACACTA
Source organism: Aquatica leii (assembly GCA_035610365.1). NCBI lineage: Eukaryota > Metazoa > Arthropoda > Insecta > Coleoptera > Lampyridae > Aquatica > Aquatica leii. Next base: position 165,401,605 of record CM069432.1, read on the forward strand.
AAGTACGCTAGTTTTCGAAAGGCTTCTGTTTGACAAGATTTTTTTGCACTTTTTGAGACTATTTTAGAATTTCTGGACAATTTAATGAAGTAGAAAACAGACATCGCCTATTTAACAGATTTGTTTACAAAATTTAATATGGTTAATTTGCAGTTACAAGGCAACAGTCTAAATTTGATTAAAACAAAGTCCATCCGATCAGCGTTTCTTGCTAGAGTTAAACTAATGAAGCAAAGAATATAAGCGACTTTCGGCTTAAACCGCGTCGTAGTAAAACACCCAGACTTAGGCTTGGTGATAGTCTCTTCTTGAGAGCCAAAACAAGAAGTAGAACATGTAATATGAACCGAGAAGGCGGTTTAAGACTCAGCAAATCTTGGCTACCAGTATTATATCCTCTAAGACAAAGATCGACCTTCTTGGAAAGGACACAAACACTTACTCCGAGTAATAACGAAGTCAGTCAAGCGGTAACGAAAAGCTAAGGTTCGTTAATCACGCTAATCGCTATTGGTATAAATATCGTCATTTACACTTTTTCTTTCACTGGCATTTACCACTCTTAGGATGCAAGCTGCAATGGGTTGCGAAACGTCAGTTTGTTTGGGTTCACGAACGTCAATACGGCAAAGGCCAAGTTCTACTTCTTGTTTTGGCTCTCAAGAAGAGACTATGACCAAGCCTAAGTCTAGGTGTTTTACTACGACGCGGTCTAGGCCGAAAGTCGCTTATAATTTTAAACATAACAACCGCGAAAGCTTAGATTTTATATTAATGAAGCAAAATATTGGACGGGGCGAATTTTCCCAGTTTCCCAATTTGTCACAGACAAACTGCCAGGAAGACGACGTTTCAACTTACGTTCAACATTTAAACGCCCTCTATTCAGATTTTAAAACTAGGTATGATGATGTTTTGACTATGGTAATACCACCGTAGATAATTAACCCATATAATGACATAGAAGAAACGAATGTCATAATACAAGGGGAACTGACTGAACTAAGTACAAACGAAGAACTTAAGGTTCAGTTTAAAAACAGATATAAGCAATTCTGGCTGCAAAACAACATACCCGTTACTTATCCCGTATTATAGAATATAGCGACAAAATTTTTAATTTCTTTTCCATCGTCATACCTAGTGAAAAGGGGGTTACCAATCTTCTAACGAAAAAAAACAGACTGGACATCATTAGCCAAGGATATTTGAGATTAAACCTTACAAAATTGATGCCAAATGTTGATAATTTATTATTAAAGCATCAGGTTCACCCTTTTGACTAACATTTACTTATTTCTTAGTTTATTTTATGTTAAGTATATTTAATATAACAGGTGCAAAATTTTATTTTGACTAGTTTTAATTTAAATTCAATTAATAAATGTATAAAATTTAACATGTGTTTTTACTTTAAGTTTTTAACACAAAACTTTACTACAGTTCAAAATTTACAAAAAATTAATATCAGGTAAGTAAGGGGTCTATCCAAAACCGAAAAACACGGCAAGAGGTTTACAACACAAAAAAGTTCGGGAACCTCAGATCTAGCACAACGCCAAATTCAAAACAAGATGACATACGCTACAATAACCGTCGTCGTACATAAGTAAAAACATTCCGCAATCAGCAATAGTTATTTGTATCACTAGTCCAGAAAGTGCTATTTTGCGAGTATGAGCATATTTGTAGGCCGAGGTGAAGCCGATTATGATACCTGCAAAATACGTCAAAACGGACGTAAGCACAAAAAATAATTTACCGCAACCGGATTACTCACGACGCGACGGTCGATAAATGTTTATTTTTCAAGTCTCGTGATTATATTACGGAGAAATGCAATAAAGGTTTCAACAAATGTTTTAAGAACAACCAAACCTTGTTACCGTTGCACTTAACCAAATTATAATTCCAAAGTTTGCAGGAATAAAACTATATGTATGAACCGACACGTAGCGTCAATGTGTGATACTTCCGTGCGTTCATTCGCTTTAATTATTAATGGTGGGTCTTAGTTGTCATACATAAAAGATGACAATTGAGATTGAAAATTTTTGACCAACGACAGCTAACGGTAATGCCCTTTAGTTGTAAAGAAAATACACCTAAATTATACAATAAGGTCGAATTAAAATTAATCTTGCAATACAACAACGAAACGATTACAATAGTAACAATGAAAGTACCTCATATATGTTGTGGCGCTTTTCAAACACCTAATTCTGGTCATGCAATTATTACTACATTAGATATGGCAAATGTTTCTATTAGAAGAGCTGCTACGTTGAATGGAATGTTTCTGTTAATTAGAACCGGTAACTATTGGAGAATCTAGTGAATTCATCTGCCTATCTTAACAGCGTTAATTACAAAATTTACATCTTATAATGTCTCAGACAAACAAATCGATATAAATTTGAAACAAATGTAAAAACTTGAAACGATTCGAATTAACAATAAAAAAACAAAAAACGATTTTACCAAATTGAAGCAACTGCAAACTGCTCACGTAAACAAGTGGCCGTTGTCAGTAAGAGCATTAAGGGTTTATTACACCGTTCTGTTTAATGATCAAAATGATTCAAAATCAGACTGAAAGATAGTTTAAGTTCATCAAATATATTAAAGACGAAATGGCAATATAAGTTCATGTGAAATTCAATTGCCAAACAAAAATATCTTAAAACGACAAATACAATTGTCGACCAAATAGACCGAAGAGAGATAGTCGAAAAAGTAACCATAACTAAAATGCACTTACATGTATACTTTATGTTTGAACTTTTTTTCTTTTTATTATATTAGTATTAAGTATAGTAGAAGATGGACTAACGCGCCTTTCTTAAATACCCCTCTCTTATTTTGCATTAATAGTGTTTAATTCAATTGGCATGAATAAGTTTGTAACAACAAACCAAAATGTTGCTTTTATATAAAACGTAAATAAAAGTAATTATTTAATTAAAAACTGGCTTAAATCTTGTAGAATTATTTAATGTTAAAATTATAATACAAAAATAAATGATGTTTGTTAATATAATAGCTAAATATAATAGATAAAATAACACCAACAAGCAATTTAGAAAGTATTAATATTTAAAATTAGTATATAAGAGAATAAAGCTGTAAAGCGTCACTTAAAAACATGTCGCAATTTTCGTTCTGAATAAATTTATTTTCTTGTTTTTTTATGCAAGAATGTAACCAAAATAACTCAACTAAACAATGTGTTGTTTTTTTTCTTTAGTTTTAATTTTTACGAGACTATAAAATTCAAATCAAACCATTGGTAATTACTATGAGTACACATCTATCTCATTCATTAAAATTTAATAGAACTGAAAAAGCTTTCTAAACATTTGATCTTATTGCAAACTTATATTATTTACAAGAAACTTAAAATAAGTAGATTAATTAAAGTTTGTTAAAAAATCGCTTTGAGTTTTTATAGTTTATCTAATAATAAGTAATTACGTAATGGACGAAAAAAGCTCTAGAGTGGCAAAATGAAAGCTAGAAATCCACATAAAAGTAAGTATTCAAAGTCAATTATCATATTAGAAGAAGTATGCAACAGCTGGAAAACTCATTTAAAAAATCTTGAAATTCAGTTAAAATTGAAAAAAGTGTTAAAGTTAATGTCAAATTTGAAAGATTTAGTAATAAATGTAGTACCAACATTAAATTTTTTTATGGTCTTTTTTTATTTTTTCAAAACAGAATGCAATTTTACAAAAGGCAACATAACATAGCTCACTCACATGCAACGCTCGGCCATGGGGCCTCGCGTCGCTTTAACGTTTGTTATGATATTCCTTACTTTCGACTCTTGTTACGTAAATTGCTATTAATGTTATTAAAAAAACGCTAACACTAAACCGTAAATAACACGTATTAGTTTTTTTAGTAAGCAAATTTACCAAATGTAATATCAAAAACTATAAAAATACGAAATCGCTTAGAAATAATTAAAAGTTAAAGTTTGAGTGTATTAAAAAAATTATATTTATTTTTAATAACCATGTCAAAAACAATAATTTATGTGTTGTATTTGTAAAAAATTGTACTAATTTTTTTAGATTCTCGTTTTTTATATTTTTTGGTTTTAATATTTAGTATTTGCTTATACTTTTGGTTTTTATGTGTGCATTCTCAGTATTTGGCTACAGTATTTAATAGTTTATTCATAAATGATTTTTCTGCTGCTTATACTATATATATATTTTTAGCATTTGTTTTTTACTTTTATTTTTTCTATGGTTATACATTACCAGGTGTTTGTTTTAATTTCTTTTCTAAATATTATGTTACCAAGAACATATTTAGAAATTTGTAATGATACTATTCTTTGTAAAAAAAATACATTTAACTTTTTTTAACTTTTATATAAATTATTAACAAGGTTGTCACTCAAAACTATCTATTAAAGTTAAAGCTTATCATATTCACATGATTCGACAAATCATACGACAATCACATAAACCTAAAAAAGTCACATTTTAAATAACATTAATTAATCGTTCTTTTATCATAATTAGTAAACATCAACACGATAAAACATTAAATACTATCCAATTTTACTGTATTAGTTAAACTTAACATAAAATTTACTAAGCCATAATTTGGTGTCATCTAAATAAACATTACAAACATTGAACACAATTTAAATGAAATTTAAAATTTAAATTCAAATAACCTAAAAACAAAGGGCTGCTGCAAAACAAAAATAATTAATATTGTTATAAAAATTAAGTTTACTGCTAAACACAAAGATAATTATAACACAAAAATAGTCACTTAATTTAAAGTCAGTTTATTACAATTGTCATTCTTTTATTTTTAATACAAATAAAATAAATAAAAAACTTATAAAAGGTATTACTTATAAAATTTTTATAGTTAAATAATTATACCGTTTATTGGAACACTATTTGTATAATATATAATAGTATTGATTTACAAAAATTTAATTAAAAAAATTTGTAATTAAAAGTTAAACAAAAGTATTAATTTTTTTGTGAATATCAAATATTCCAAAGACAAATCTCTGCTTTAAAATTAAAATTATTTTCTTTATAAACATTTTATCTTTTAAAAACAGTTTTGATTTTTAAAATACAAAAATTCAAAATTTAATTAATGTTACAAGGTTTTGAGTAATTCTAATTTTTAATTATTAAATTTGTTACTGGGCTGCATTTATTATTGTAACATAGATAACTTTGTAGGTTATTTTGAATAAACATCTTCTACTATATATTTTTTTTAATTTGTAGTTTATATTTCCTTTGAGAAGCAACGTTATAAAACAAAAAATATCATAGTACTTAAAACTTTGCAGACGTTATGGTTTAATAGTTATTTACAATTGAGTGCGTATAAGTGATATTTTACAGCCGGCAATTTTGTTTTAAAGCCCAGCGGGGGGTTTTGAATAATTATTTTCTAAGCTTGTAATTTAAACCAATTATTAACTTTTAACATTATCATGCTAACACGTTTGACTACACTGTTATTTCTTTTTACAATAAAATAAACATTTACAAAATATATAAAAATATAAATAATGATCTTTTGTGTTTAACTATCAAACTTTGGATGCAGGTAAAATTGATGATATTCAATTAATATTTATTAAATATGCAAATACATACTAATAGATAAATACAAAAAATGTTTATTAATACCCCATTTGGAGTTTGAAAACTAATATTATTTTTCTAAGTTAATTTTACATTTTGTAATGAAGACTGTTTTTGTATTTATTGTAGTTTTATCGTTTTTTTTTAATTTGGTTCTTAAAAATTGTTTTTAATTTTTAATCAAATCTTGAGTAAAACCAGAATACTATAACATTTTATGCTTTCTATGTTCATATATTTGCATAAAGCTGAAGTTGTCGACAAATAACATTTACCTCAACGTCAGCATGTAGATGACTTTGGTTGGCACAACCTAATGATTGCGGTTTTTATTTTTTGTATACATAAAACGTATATTTTTTATATTGTAGCAGTTAAAAACAATTAAATGAAACCATTTCGGTAGTTTTTTAAATCCGGTTTAAACGTTGGTTTTCTAGGCATTGCGTTTAGTCTTTAAAAAAATTTGATAACAGAAGTATTATATAATATACATATGTGCTTATACATTTCATATTATTGCATTAATTGTTTAATTTAGATTACATACGTTTTTAAAGTCATAAAATGTATGTACGTTACTCGTTTGAATTAACCTTGAATATTTAAGTGTCATAACTTCGACCGTAACTTTGTTTACTTGTTACCAATTAAATAAATCACTCGACCGCTTCATAAACTCGCCGCTGCACGGTTCGTGTATGAAACCCGGTCTCGTGATTGAAGCGCGTTCATTCTGTAATTTGTGTTTTAATATACTATTTTCTATTTCGATATAAGAATTAGCAATTTTCACACTAAAATTCGTGTAAAAATTAGCAAATGTTAGTTTTTTCAAAGTTGGTATCTCTTCTCTGCATCGTAAGTTGACGTTACATGAAAAAGAAATCAAATTTATTGTAACTTAATTGAAATTGAAATGTTGATGCCAAGATAAAATAAAGACGTCTTATTAATTCAGAGTTATTTACTTATAAACGTATAAAAAGATTATTTCGTATGAGATTTTAGGTTAACACATAAACTTCAATATGTCGAAGTACAAGTGTTCAATAAAATACAAACGTTTCTCAACGTTGTTTAAAAATTTAAATTATACGGAAAATTTTAAAATTGAATCAAAATATAGAAAATAGTATAAAACAAACGTCATAGAATAAGTTTCGATCATACCGTTTAATAAACTTGCCGCTGCGTGGCTTGTGTATGAAACCCGGTCTCGTTATTGAAGCACGTTTATTCTGTAATCTGTGTTTTAATATATTATTCTATTAAGCATAAGTATTACCAAAGGTATTACTAATTATCAGTTCTACATTTCAAAATAATACAAAGTATTTGCAAATGCAACAAAATTTTACTTTGTAATTAATTGTGTACACTCTCTATCACTTGATTTTGAAGGAAACATTTTCTAAGAATCGATTTAAGCTTTAACACTCTTTGTCTCAAGGAAACTTGTTCACTAATCCTTAATTGGGTTTTCTGTGTATTTGACAATTCTAAAACAGAAATATTTTCAATTAATTTTTTCAAACGAATTTATAAAATTTTCGGAAAGTATTTAGCATTCTAACAATATGCTTAAAAATCTCATTTAGATAAATACAACAAATTTTTTTCTACGTTTTATCTTACAAGTGACATTCTAATTTCGCCTGACAAGAAAATAGGGTTTAGTATTTGTCAGCTCTCTGTAATCAATAGACTGCCAAAAACAAACCTTTAAGATACTTAAACCCACGCCTTATTAATTTGATTTGCGGTAATTTAAACTCCGTTAAGTTTTATTGACAAAGTACTAAAAAATGATTATTATTATTATTAAATATTGGTTACATAAAAATGCTTAAAAACAAAGTCATTCAATTTTCATTTTGTTCATTTTATTAGCAAGTACACTAAAAATGTATTGAACAATAAAATGCAAATAAGATATTAAATCATTTTTTTTGTATTGTGACTATTTAAACTTTATTTTTATGCACCTGATAATTCAAGGTTCTGGAAAAGTAAATTTTTTTATTTATTAAAATTATTTTATGATATACAAGATGCTCCGTTTTTACGTAATGACAGTGTCAATTTGTTCAAACTAAGCGTTGTTTAGGGTATATATTTTATAAGTTTTTATTCTTTATAAAATTTTATTTAAATTTATTAAACCGTTTCTGAAAATGTTTGTATTTAAAAAAAATCCAATGTAGAATTGTAGTAATAATAATAATAATGTTAATACGAATTAATACCTGCCAAATCGTATAAACTTTGATTTCATTTTTTTACATTAGTTAAACTAAAGTACGGTATAATTTGTGCCACAGTAAAGTTTTGGAAATATACATTGTTTTTGAATATACCGCAAGCTAAAACCACAACGTATCTACTAAAAGTATTGTTAACAAACGCAAATGTATGTAATTATGTGTTTGAGATTTTGTCTCCACCACTTAAATATTTGCAAGCAACAGTACGTTTGCGAACATTTCTTATAGATCCAACTAGTTGTATTTATTTGTTAAAATGTCTCTAAAAAAACGTATGTGTAGTTCTGCGCCTTTCGTAATTATCAATATATTAAGGAATAAAGCAATATTAAAATAAAAAACTGGTGTGGTCACCATACGACTTTTCTATAAAGAATTTCTACATAATCAATTTTCAAATTGAAGAAAAACATACAAATCAAAAGAATATAGAGAATTCAGAAAACTTAGGTTTATAATATTATTTGCTTAAAAGAAATAATAGTCAGTAGTAAGTAGTACACATATTTGTACGCTTCGATATTGCTTTCCCGTTTAGTAAATCAATTTTTTTTCTAAAAAAAATTGTCGCAAAATTCGAATCTAGATAATATTTCGAATTTATTTTAAATTATAACTCAAAAAATCTAAAAAATTCTTAATGTTAGAAATTTTTTTTATTTAAATAAATTGTTAGGAAGAATTAGTTCTCTAAGAAATTAAAAATAATTCTAATTTACATACGTAAAAAATTATATCAATTTTTTTTTTTTAAATGGCGGTTCCAGTTTCTTTATCAAACCTATCTTTTGATAGAACCAAGAGAAAAATAGAGAAAATAAAAAAAGAAAACATGTTTTAGAACCATTGGAAATAATTACAAAGTCATCTAACCGCTTTTATTTCACAAAAGTAAACTAGATATAGACGCGTCTGTCATACAATTTTTTAAGTTCCAAACCCTTGAAAATACGGATATCCGCTAAAATAAACAGACTTATGGTGCTAAAGAATTGATCACGTAATACGCAGTTGTCTTTGATGACTTAATTGTTATTACTTTATATATATACTAGCTGTACCCTGCCACGCTTTGCAGTGGCACATTGTGATTGAATGATTGACATTTAATGTAATTATATTTATATACATTAAAAGTGAGGTTAATCCAAAATAAATAATATAATTACTTAATAATATAATTACGTCCACGTGTTAGATGTAATAAAAAAGATATAACCACTCACTTCTGTTAGAAATTCACTTGAATTATAATAAGTCCTTTTATTTTGCCTGTCAGTTAATAATATTTTTACTGTCCATCTTTGATATAAAATATAACCTCTACTTACGATTTGGTGAAAGGCGCAGTTCGATCACAACACTATCACACCAAAAATTCTTGATTTAAGTGAATATTTAATTCAGATTGTATAATAATCAGAATCAGATGCAATTTTTTTTGTAAATAAACAATGTAATTAGGAACGAAATTGTTTCTCATGTAACTGCGTCGTTACTATTGCGGTTGTCAGCGAGTGTTTTCCTCGCTTATGGTAGATGGTGCGGTCACTGGTACACAGCTGATCGTTAAAAAACTATTTTCTCGCGGTCGCAGATATGTGACTGATGCAAAAAATAGATAAAAACAATCCTTGATGCGGATTTTATATCATGTTAAAATTTCAATTCAATCGGTGCAGAACTTTTTGAGTTTTTGAAGCGTACACAAACCAACATAACATTTTTATATATATAGATATATATATATATATATATATATATATATACATCTTTCTATTATTGTGGCGTCCTTTTATCAGACCTGTAACATTGCGTCCACGAAACAGAACTACATATATTCAATTATTACATAATCGGTTTTACGACCTTTGTCGATGCATGTGCTGCATAACCTTTGTTAACTTGATTTCCATTTGAATAACAGTTTCCATTATAACATGTATATGACGTCCTTTTAGCATTTCGTTATTATGAAGTCCTTAATATACACAGTTAATTATTTCCGCTTTCTGCCGTCCATGTTGTATATTTACTTTTACATTGTTGTACATAGTACGTCCGCACTGTTGCCGCATTTGTGTGACCTGTAATCGCTTAATTAAAACATCTTTATCATCATATTTTTACGTCGTTTGAAATCAAGTGCGGAGCGAAGATAAGTTGATTAATTAACAAACATTGACTTTTTTGTAATATAAAAAAAATTAACAAAATTATCATTCGCAATAGTAACATATTTTTATATAACTATAGAGTCAGTTTAGTTTGACTACAAAATCTTTAATAATTACTTCAATACAACTAATGTTCTCATTAATTCTTCTTTTAAGTTTTAGTGTAACCGTTTGTACTGATTTTGGAGAAATGAATTTAGTTTTTCGACAACTCACGCATTTTTCTTGAACACACATTAATAAAATGTTTTTCTGGGTGACATTTTAAATAACGTGCATCAAACGTACATATTAATATATCTTTTTTGGCAACTAAAAAGATTTTATCAGCAAGCATTCTAGGAAATATAGTATTAATCGTTCGTTTGCTTAGAGTTGCACCGACTAAGTGAAACAATCATTGTATCAGGAATGTATATTTATATCAGACTGACATCCTAGCGTGATTAGAAAATATATTGATACTGAGGAAGATTATAAAACTCTGAATCAATCAATTGCATTAAAATATTTCTTACGCAACGAAGATTTTTTATACTGGTTAAATTTCTTTCATCTACTAATGCTTATCAGTGAAATTGTGTTTAATCAACTTAAAAAAGATTCTACTAATGTTATAACTATTAAATACAACGTAGTGTCTTAAAAAAATAAAAAATTACATTGCTGACAGTTTGTTTTCCCAAATACCTAATACATCTTCTATTGCTAGTGTTAAAAATCCAGAGTTGTCGATTCTAAACGTCGGTCGTATATCTTTGAAAGTGTGCGACAAAATAATTTTTGAAATTATCGAACGATTTATTTTTGTGGTCATTTCATAATGGCACCATTATTTTGCAGTAATTTCTTTGATGAGTACAAAGAAATTTTCTAAAATACATTTTAAAATTAATTAAAAAAGTCTTTCCAGTCATAAATCATTTAAAATTAAAAACAGAATTAAGCTAGGCTATGCTAAAAATAGAAAATGTCCTAAACTTTAACAAACTTGTAATGCAAATAATAAAAATCCAAAAATAGAAGTTTAAAACTATTTAAAGAAATGTATTCAACTCAACAATCGCAAAACAATTTAAAAAAATTTTAGTCTTAATAATATTTATATGTGTCTGTATATAAACAAAACTTTTAAATGTTTATTAAAGAGTTCGCATATTGAATTTCTATCAAAAATCTACATGACTTTAAGTGTAGGATTAAAATTAAATTTTTAATTCTAGAAAAAATATGTAAGTACCAATTAATTATAGTATTTTTTAAGATTAATAAAAACGCACTTTCTAAGTATCAGTTAATGGTCGTTACCATATTCTTCATGATCCTCCATGTGAGATACCCAAAAACCACTACTGCATTACTGTGTTACTATTCAATTAAAACGTTTTGATTACTGTATTCAACGCTTCGTAGTGAATTATTGTTAAGAAAGTAGACATTGTATAAAACAATTTTCCGTAATTTAGTTGATACAAAGAAGTGTTAGATTAAAATTTATCTCAAGATTTGATATTACTATACTGCGTAACAATAAATTGATTAGCAAATATTTGTTAAAGTTAATTACTGTTAAGGTCTTTACCAATTAACAAACATTTTGTCAAATCAAACAATTGCATGTGTTGAACTTTTTGGTTTTTTAAAGCCACTCTGCTTTAAATAGCAAATTTAGAAAAAAACGTTTAATGTATTTTGTTAATAAACGTAAGATAAAAAACTACTTAGAATAATATTCTAGATAATATTACTAGAGTTCGGAGTTATATGAAGATTTATAAAAATGCATATTTCGTCATATTTCGGGATTCCTTTCATATTTAGGTAGAAAGTGAATTTTATATAAAAATGTTATATTTATTTCATAACGTCATATCTTTGTTAAAATTATCATATGGGATTCGTATTTTAAATCATTCCAAAAACTGGCTTAAGATATTTTTGTGATTTTTATCTTTTCATTCAATTCAGGAATTTTTAGAACGGATTACTTTTGTACTATCAATCTGCCACTAATATTTTTGTCATTCAATTGTACAAGTTAAAACTTGTAATTACATTGTTATTAAAAGTAAATAAAAATAAAAATACCTTGAAACAAAACTCCTGTAAGCATTATTGTTCGATAGGTCTAAGGATTAAGGATTCAGAAGCATAAATTTGCTTAATCACTTTTTGTTTTAAAATATCTGTTATGCGTTAGATACCTGACTAATTACGTTTAATGAATTGACTCATTTACCTTCTTCTTCCCCCAAACAATTGCAAATAATTTTGTTTGTAAAGGTATTTTCTCAGTTTATTATTTGACGCGGGTTATAACTAAATAACACCGAAAACTAGTGTGAGGGAGTGTTATACAACTAATGGTAAAGTGGTTTTTTTGTAATATTTGTAACAAACAAGTATCTGCAACTAGAAAGTTTTTATTGGAGCAGCATGTAAAATCGGCTATGCACAGAAGTAACTTAAAAAAATCAAAACCCCAAAGTTAAGTGTTATTGCCGAATTGGAATTTTTAAAACATTTCTACCTAAAAATCGTATAACAAAAATTTATGTAAAGCTTTAGTGGCAGCAAATATTCCATGGGATAAATTAGAAATACCGAAGTTTAAACTTTTTTTTGGAGAAATACACTAATTAACAAATTTTAGTCAAATTGACTGAAAATTTTCGTATTATGGAAGACTTTTGCAATGAACTTTATTCGGCACTTAGATCTTTATCAGCATCAGCTGCAGATAAAATGAAGTTTGTTTTAAAAAATAATGTTGGCTACGAATTGCTTAATTAAACTCATGAAGTCTTGAATGGAAATTCGGAAAAAACGCCTGCAGAAATCAAACCAGATATAAAATGTTAGTGATTTACACAATGGTGTATCTTAGCAAGTAAATGGAAATTTTTAATTAAGACTTGAAATATGCATAAGTTGGGAATAAAGGAATCTATTAGAAAATAAATGATCTAGATTCAATCAGTTTTGTTTTATTTTGATGATTTGCTTCGTATAAAAAAGAACAAAACATATTAAAAAAGCAGTTCATACGGTGTAGACGCGATATTCGACAAAAATGCGCTTGCAGTTAATCATTGATTCTTAATGCAGCATTGCCAAATTTATCAGACTCCACAACAACGGGAACGTAAAAACTTATTATACTAGTGGACGTTGCAAACGCGGAAGAGATAATATAATCCATATACAATGTGTATATATAATAAATTTGCAGCGCCCTCATTAGTTATTTAACGGTACTTAATTATTTTAAGAAATTCAACTTCACTATCAAAATGGCGTCCCCATGAAATTTGTTTTGGGAAGAATTCGCAATGATTCCAACACGCCAGTACACAAACGTATTGCGGCGTCCATATACGGACGCCATAAGACGGTGGACGCAACAGTGAATGTAATTCACATAATAACTAGACGTCCGATTGATGTAAGGATAAATATATATATATATATATATATATATATATATATATATATATATATATCCGTCTATCAACGTGGCGTCCAGCCACTACAAAATCATCATCAATTTGGCGTCCATGGTAAATTGGCGTCCGTATATGGACGCCACTTTGGATTCCCTTATAAAAGTGTTGCGGTAGACCCCTACTACCTACAGGCAAAGATTTGGAGGGACGCCAAAAAACGTAAATGTGTCAGAAAATTGAATAATTTAGTTCAAAAAATTTTCACTACGAGCGCTACTGTCGCCATACATAATTGTATATTGTACGAATATATTTTTTGAAATACATTTCCGTATCAATATGGCGACCTCGATGTGGCAACGTAGCAGGATGCCATGTTGATATAAAAATGAATATGTATAATTAAATATTGCGTTATAGACGCCAGGGCCAGATTAATGATTAGGTCATATGCATTATACCAGTTTATCCTTCTAGTTTATAACAAACATTAATGTAGTTTTTACAAGTAATTACCAAGACTTAAACTACAGTAAAACGTCCGTAACGACGAAGCCTTGCAAAATCAAAGTCAATATTACATATGATAATTTACTCTAAGTGGTTCTTGATTATAATTATATAAAGGGTTAATTCTAATTTCTCATACAATTTTAAACATTCTGTAACAAAAAAAAAAGAACATGTAGGTGTACTTTTTATACATGACGAAGAAAATGTATTAATAGAACCTGTTTGCAACTTATGCATATAGCTGCTTCGCGTAATTTTATCATATTATACTTTAATTTTATCGGTGATATGATTAATTATGTAATTATACTTTTTTATTTTTGTTGTACTAGCGTTTCTTCTAAAGTAATTAAAATGCCTTGTTTTATATAAGAAGTAACATTGTCAAGTGTTAACAAATTTTTATTTAACTTCTACAAATTTTTTAAAACTACTCTATACACTACTTGGTATAAAAGAATTGGGAAACAGTGTCACATTGCGACTCTCATATTGAATTGATTAGGAATGTATAATTACCTTATGTTGTATTTTACGTTTTTCTTTTTGAGTTAGCTATCGAATAACCGAGAAAAACGTGTATTTAGTTGTACAAAAATACGTTTTCGACCATCGTAAGATCGTCGGAATACGCATTCTGGTCACTAGCGGTTCGGTAGACGATGCAACTGTTTGACCACATATTTTTGTCAAAAATGTATTTTAATAAAAAATTGCATATTTATAGTATACGATATAGATGTAGTGTTTTTTACTAAAAAAAATTAATTACGATTTCTTAATCAAAAGTCACAATTTATTTTAATTTTTTTATATGAACATTTCAAAAATTATTACTAAGTTATAAGCGCCTTTACAGTACAGATGTGTCAATGTTGCTAATGTTTTGTCAAATTTCTGTAAAAAGCTTTGTCTAAGCGTGAAATAAAAGAATTAACTTAAAAATTCAACCAAAATCTAATTAATAATTTTTAAATGTTAATAATCAAGGCACATTATAGAATTAATAAAATTATAACGAAACTAAGTCTGCTTAAAATTTAAGTTGAAATGCAAAACATACTTGAAAAAACGCACATGTAACAAAGATAATTAAATTATACATTAGCGATATCGTAGTTCAAGGTAGTGCAGAGTAACTGTCAACATTATTCGGTACATATGATACGGTCACGCATATTTTTTAGTTGTCAGAGTTGTGGTATGCTGATTTGGTTAAACTATATTTTATTCTCACGTAATCTTATGTCTGTCGATTGTTCAGAATAATTTTTTTGCGTTTTCTGAGAATTTTTCGGAAGTATAAAAATTTTTCGAATTATAATATATTTCTAATTTTAATTAACTATTCCGAAGAAGAATACTATTTTAAATATTGTTAAACAATAAAATACTTTTTTAGTTTAATAAATTTGCATTATCTTTGCTGTGTTGGTCTACCGAAAGTTGAACAAAAACGTATTTCATATAATACATCTGTATTATTAAAACTACTGATGTAGATATAAGTAGTAAACTTCGTTTGTTTGTAGTTATCACGGAGAGTACAAAAAATCAGGAAAAAACAAATTTACACCTATACAACTATAATTTTTAACGTTGCCCAGAATTTTTTTGTAATTTTTTTTACCTACTAAAACAATATCAAATTTAAAACTAACAAGTAACAAATTCAACATTTTACAATTAATTGAAACATAGGTTTATTTAGTTTATTTAGTATTTACTAAATTCAGTGTGTTGCTATCATAACGCCAATACGGCGGATAAAAGAAAATCAATAAAGGATTGAAAAATAAACAATTTTTATTATTATAATATATAAAGTCTGCAAAGTACCTAATAGTTTTCGAAGAAATGAAACAATTTATTTAAAGATGTGGCTTGCGATTAGACTATTTCTGAATCATCAAGTTTAGTTCTAGTTTCTCTTTGTGAGCCAAAATAAGCAGTTGGCTTTTTTTGTTTGTGATTCCAAACAAACTGGACTGGTGTTCCGCTACGATACGGCCTAAGCCAAAATTCATTTATAATATAAACAAAGAAAACCGCGAAAGATATTATAATAATGAAAAACGCTAAACGTAATTCTAAAATTTTGTTATGTTAATTTGTAATGTTAATTAACGTTAATTAATAAATTAAACACTTTTTTTTCTAATAATTTTTTAATATGTTTTTCCATTTTAGTCTTGTGGTAGGAGACACAGATGACCACAATTTGGTTGAGATTTTTTGTAAACAACGTTCGCTATTGTGCACTTTATCACAGCAACAAACAAAAGTACCCATTTTTTTAAAAAAAGTAATTTTAAAACAATTGAAATGGTAAAACTAGAAAAGTCTATCATTGCAATTAAGATATTTTGTGAACTATGAAAGTAATAATTATTGTATATTAAACTCTTTTATAAAGAAAAATAAATAGCATGACTCTAAAGTTGTGTTACGTTTATTTGTTATTGAATTGTGATGTGACCATAAATGTTTTTTTTCCTTCTTTAAAATTAATTAGCTAAGTTTGATTGCGGAAACCTATAAACATGTCTTCTTCAAATGCTCAGTTAACAAAGGTACTCAGAAACATTATTATTAACCATTTAGCTTTACCAATCTGAGATATATTATATAAATAAATCGTAGTAGAATCCAGATTTCCACGAGTTGCATTCATTTTACAGTTTTCAATTATGGATAAATTCCGTGTTGTCGTTATCATACAAACTGAACTTTTGTCACACGTTGCAGTGTACATCTTTAGAGCCTGGAATAACCAGTTTATGTTCACTGCGGCAACACGTGATTTATCCAGAATGAAAAATTGTAATAAAAATAAATTAGTACTACAGTAGTATCCAAGCTTTAACCGTAAAAAAGTAACAAATACGTTCTCTTAAAGCAATGAAAAATACAAATAGAAAACTAAAAAAAGTATGTTTTCTTCTCAAGTAGCATCCAAGATAATTCATGTCAGTTGAGTTTATTGATTATTACATATTTAACACTTTATATGAAATTTACGGGTAATCATAACTTTATTCTATTAATTTATAGGGAAAATTACGTGCATTCATCTTTTTTTAACCACTTTGTAGTTCTGGAGCTTTGTGATAAAAAGTAAGGTTTTATCAACGTTATTTTTACTAAGTAAAATCTCTTTTAGGTTTCTTTAACTTTAAAGTGGAAAATTGAAGTAGCGGCCACTAAATCGAATCACCAAAATCATAGCTTAAAATAACAACCACTTTGAAGTAGAAGTAAACTTAAAATATACCTAAAAAGCAGTTTCACTTTAGAATGGTAGGTTGTCGTTGTAACGTTAGAGCCACTTTCATAAGTGATTTTCACAAGACATTTTAGCTTAAAACCACCAGATAGTGACATAATTCATATAACGTCGCTACTCATTATTTTATTTTTCACTTTGTTATAACTTACTCATAATGCCTAGGATACAAGATTCGTAATAGCCAATTGTGTACCAATCGCGTTATTACGATGGTTACGCCCAGAGAGCAACTGGATGCAGCCCAAAGGTCTCTGGTCCAAAGGATGTATGTTGTTCAATGAGCGTAATTATCCAGTAACTCCAGTAGTGCATACAAAATTTTATTTTTCTCTTTATATTAAATTTTAATTAAAAATTAACAATTATTGAAGTTTCTATTACAAGTATATAAGAAGAAATAGTAAACTTGTTACCATCAAAATCTAAAGAGAGCATTATGAGCGTGCGTTCTGAATTTATAACCTCCTCTAAATTCATAACACCGTCTCATAAGGCTCTGATTGTTATGTGTATGTTTACATATTTCGTATACTAGACATAAATAAATTAAAAAGAGTGAAACATATACATTACATTGAGTATTTTGTGTTTGATTATTTTGTTAACTTACAGCACTACATAATAAAAAATGCAAATCAATTTGATTACGATAATCCTAGCAATCATGTGCGGAGACTTTAAAATAGTTGTCGCAACAAAGAAGCGTGTACTTTCAAAAATGCTGCTAATTAATATATTAGGTTTAAGTTACAGAACATGTAAAGCTCTAATAAGTAAATTGCTGTTGCATCCATACAACATTACAGTTGCTTACACTTGATTACGACAAGTGACTAAACTACTGATATTGGTTTAACGATATTTTCAGAAATGATAAAATATTAAATTTGACTTCCTTTAATAATGAAGCAGCTATCACTCCATAACAACTGCAAAATATTTTTAAGAACATTAGACGGAGATTTGATATGTGCATAAATAACCATATTGATCACATCAAGCACATAAGTAATTTAGAAAATTAAAAATGTGTAAACTGAATAAGAATACGTTATGAAATGTAATTGATAGTAAAATATAAACTAGTTGTAGTAGTATGATATTACTAATAATTGAGAAAAAATTAGTACGAACAGTCTTTACCACTACGCCTAGTGTACGTACATTGTACATCTAATTGTCACAGTTTTGTACATAATATGTAATAACAAAAAAAACTTTCACGCGAACAGGATTTGAACTCTTGTTGGCGTAGCAAGCAGATGCCTTACCAAGTATGTCACGACGACTTAATATTTTTACATATTATATAAATGGCTTTTATGTTCTAATAAATATATTTTATTAGTTGTTTTTAATTATACACTTTAAAACCACACTAAAGATTGAAAGATACCTAAAACAGAACTACCATCAAAAGTTTATAATCAAAAATCCTTGTACATTAACGTACGTACAATGTACGCACATATTAGGTACAGGTACGTGCAGCATATTTACATTAACGTATGTATTAACTAATTTTGTTTTTCTAAAAAAAATTTGATGCTGCATAGTGATATCTCGATCTATAACCTTTACATTTAACAGTAAATTTGCATTTGTCGGAATTTTGCTCTTAGTAAATATTGTTCAAATTCATTATATAAATATACTTTATAGAAGCTAAAAACATCTTGACCAAAGTAAATTTAGTTGTACCATTTACAAAATAAAGAGATAAGAAAGTATACAACATTTAAAAATGAAACAGATACATAAATACATCTCCGCTAGAAGACACTCACCACGCTGCTATTTAGCAGCCACGTGGATTTTAAGTGACTGTAAAGATATTTTATAAGTGATAAAATAGTTGTAATCACGTAACAGCCAAATATTTGTTTTCCATTTTTGTGGTAGTCACGGTATAGAACTGTGCCGTTAATGTGGTAGTGACTAGTGGCAAGCTATTCTATAGTTCCATATGCTAAGATAACACACATTTTACTTTTCAAAGCAGTATTTTGCATTTTTGTAAATTTATTTAAGCTTACATAGTCACTGCGTAGTTTACAAAATGGATAAATTAGTAATCTTTCCTCTTTTCTATATTTCTAAAAAATCTACTAAAACGTACTCTTTTTTATAAATTTGTATCAGTTAGTGTTTTTATGTATTGATGATTCTTGATTTAATTAATTTTAATCTACGTTACTATTCGAAAACAAATTGTGTAATTAAAAAAAACCTGCACATAAATTTAAATATAAACATTTAATACGTATATGTGCATTAAACCAATGACAAAAATTCAACACTTTTCTAGTTAACTGATTTCCATTTTGTTGCTTATACTGTCATATGTCTTTTGAGTTGTTTTACAATGTTTTTATTCTGAACAAATAATTTATTATGTTTCTTAATTACTGCACATTACATATTTGCAAGAAATACAATTCTTAGTTAAAATTTCGTTTTATGCTCTAACCAAAATTTTAAAAATATTTACGAACAGATGACAAAAACATAAAACTTTCACCATAAAACATAATTAAATTATTTTTTGGGTAAATGGTGTATTATTTATTTAGAAATACAATTGCTAAATAAATAATACACCATTTACCCAAAAAATAATTTAATGACAAAAACATAATTAGGTTAAGTTTAGTAGAAGTACAATAATTGTTTCAAGGAAGTAACAAAAAAGATCAAATTTCTATAACGGTTAAAAGTTTATTTACATAGCATGTTTGTTGAACTGCTATAAAGATAATCGAGGTTCAAGGTTGTAATCTAATACTGGTTGCAACAACTGGCAACATTGCTTGGATGTCATTTAACGGATATATGAAAGTGATCTGTATATTGGTCGCCAGTTTGTAGTAAAATATTCATAATCGTATATTGGACGCCATTTGATTCATTTATAAAAGGTCGCCAAATTGCAACGTATTTAAACTTCTTTATTATTTACATTTTTACAGTTCTTATTATTAATTGATTCATAATATAACAAAAAAAGTTTATATACACGAATCAGATTGTTTCTATCACAACGGGAAGCGGTGGACGCCAAAAAACTTTTTTATGTATTGTCGCCATTTAGATAGACGGATTTATATATATATATATATATATATATATATATATATATTGTTTTTCAGATTTTCACGAGTGAAATTATTATTTTGAAATGATTTTCGGATTTCTTCTCGTTTTATGTTTTTATTGTTAAAACAACGTTTCGACAAGATCACACTTGTCATTTTCAAGTTAAACTAAACTTACTATTAATACATTAACATGAATTAGAAATTAAAAATTAAACATTAAACAAACTTGTCATTGTCAATTTTAGTTTGACTTCTTGTCAATGGTCGATGACGTACTTGATTTTGAATAGCATTGCTTGTTGTTGGTTTATTTAAAGTGGTGCTAATGTTAGATGATTTTACATGGGTAAGAACTGTTGTCCAAATTTTTGGCAATCTGACACTATCGTTGCGTTTGTTTATGCTAGACGGTCGTTTTTCAATTTCAATTGCTTCTCTAGCTATTCGTGACCAAAAGTGTTCAACACTTGCAAGAATTTTGGTGTTGTCAAAGTCAATAACATGGCCCGTTTCATTCACATGTTGAGCTAGAGAAGATGAAGGAAGTTTGTGTCTAACAGCAACTTTATGTTCATCTATTCTCGCAGCAATTCTTCTATTTGTTTGACCGACATACGTTCCATTACACATGCCGCATGGAACTTCATACACTCCTTGGCATTCAAGAGGAATATGTTCTTTTGGAGACTGTAAAAATGAACTAACTTTTCTATGTGTCGTAAAAACTGTTTTTATATTGTAACGATACAGTATTTTACAAATCTTGTCTGTGACATTTTTGATGTAAGGTAGGTAAGCTTTTGTTGTCATATTATCTTCTTGCGTTGATGTGCTTGTTTTACCTGATTGTTTTACAATTGCTTTCATAATTGTATTGTGCAGTATCCATTTCACATTAAGATTTTCTTTAGATAGTTCATTTCTATATTATAATGTTCTGCATCTGTTAAACGTTTAGAACGTGTTATTAAAGTATTCACAACCGATGTTAGTTGAGATGGATGGTGATGTGAATTTGCATTAAGGTATCGATTAGTATTTGTGCTTTTTCTGTATACCGTATGGCTTATCTGGTTGTTTTTTTTCTTTTTATAAGAACGTCTAAAAAAGTTATTTGCCTATTTTCTTCAATTTCCATAGTAAAATTAATTGATTTATGTTGGATATTAAGATGTTCTAAAAATTTATTGAGATGATCTTTACCATGAGGCCATATAACAAATGTATCGTCTACGTAACGTAGCCATAATTTTGGTTTTAATAGTGTTGAATTTAAAGCCCTGTTTTCTAATTCATCCATGAAAATGTTTGCTATAACTGGCGAAAGAGGTGAGCCCATAGGTGCTCCTTTAACTTGTTTATACCGTATACCGTTGTAGATAAAATAAGTATTATTCAAGCAATGTGTAGTTAAATCAGTTATATGTTTTGGAGGGTTATATTTATTTTTAATAATTGTAAGAGCTTCTTCTACTGGTATACTTGTAAACAATGATACTACATCAAAACTAACTAATATGTCATCTACTTCTATTAATTGTTGTTTTAGAATATCTAAAAAATGTTGTGAATTACGTACATAAGATGCTGCTTGTTCGGCGTAAGGTTGGAAAAATTTTGCTAAATATCTTGCAAGAGCTTGTAGTGGAGAACCAATAGAACTTACAATAGGCCGTAATGGTACACCCTCTTTATGGATTTTTGGTAAACCATAAAATTTAGGACATTTTGAAGATTTTTCTCTAGGTATGATTGCTAATTGAGTGTCTTTATCTAAAGGTGTAGCTTGTATTTTAGTTTTTGTTGTTTTTTCTAGATACGTTGTAGGATCTCTAACTATTGGAGTGTAAGCTGTATCGTTTAGAAGCGTCATTATTTTTGAATGATAATCTTCTTTATTTAATATAACTGTAGCGTTGCCTTTATCAGCTGGTAAAACAAGAATGTCGTTGTTGTTTTTTAAATTTTTAAGAGCTATATGTTCTTTGTTAGTCAAGTTATTAGGTGGTAATTTGTTTTTTCTTAATATATGAGTAACATCTTGTCGAACAATTTCTGCATCATTTTCTGGTAATTCCTTAATAGCAGTTTCTATATTACATATAATTTTCTCAATTGGAATACGTGTCGGAGTTACAGCAAAGTTGAAACCTTTTGATAAAACAGATTCAGTTTCTTTGTTAATTATTAAATTTGAAAATTCACTAGAAAGTAAAATTGTTTATAATTTCTCAAATCACACCTTTAGATAAAGACACTCAATTAGCAATCATACCTAGAGAAAAATCTTCAAAATGTCCTAAATTTTATGGTTTACCAAAAATCCATAAAGAGGGTGTACCATTACGGCCTATTGTAAGTTCTATTGGTTCTCCACTACAAGCTCTTGCAAGATATTTAGCAAAATTTTTCCAACCTTACGCCGAACAAGCAGCATCTTATGTACGTAATTCACAACATTTTTTAGATATTCTAAAACAACAATTAATAGAAGTAGATGACATATTAGTTAGTTTTGATGTAGTATCATTGTTTACAAGTATACCAGTAGAAGAAGCTCTTACAATTATTAAAAATAAATATAACCCTCCAAAACATATAACTGATTTAACTACACATTGCTTGAATAATACTTATTTTATCTACAACGGTATACGGTATAAACAAGTTAAAGGAGCACCTATGGGCTCACCTCTTTCGCCAGTTATAGCAAACATTTTCATGGATGAATTAGAAAACAGGGCTTTAAATTCAACACTATTAAAACCAAAATTATGGCTACGTTACGTAGACGATACATTTGTTATATGGCCTCATGGTAAAGATCATCTCAATAAATTTTTAGAACATCTTAATATCCAACATAAATCAATTAATTTTACTATGGAAATTGAAGAAAATAGGCAAATAACTTTTTTAGACGTTCTTATAAAAAGAAAAGAAAACAACCAGATAAGCCATACGGTATACAGAAAAAGCACAAATACTAATCGATACCTTAATGCAAATTCACATCACCATCCATCTCAACTAACATCGGTTGTGAATACTTTAATAACACGTTCTAAACGTTTAACAGATGCAGAACATTATAATATAGAAATGAACTATCTAAAGAAAATCTTAATGTGTAATGGATACTCGCACAATACAATTATGAAAGCAATTGTAAAACAATCAGGTAAAACAAGCACATCAACGCAAGAAGATAATATGACAACAAAAGCTTACCTACCTTACATCAAAAATGTCACAGACAAGATTTGTAAAATACTGTATCGTTACAATATAAAAACAGTTTTTACGACACATAGAAAAGTTAGTTCATTTTTACAGTCTCCAAAAGAACATATTCCTCTTGAATGCCAAGGAGTGTATGAAGTTCCATGCGGCATGTGTAATGGAACGTATGTCGGTCAAACAAATAGAAGAATTGCTGCGAGAATAGATGAACATAAAGTTGCTGTTAGACACAAACTTCCTTCATCTTCTCTAGCTCAACATGTGAATGAAACGGGCCATGTTATTGACTTTGACAACACCAAAATTCTTGCAAGTGTTGAACACTTTTGGTCACGAATAGCTAAAGAAGCAATTGAAATTGAAAAACGACCGTCTAGCATAAACAAACGCAACGATAGTGTCAGATTGCCAAAAATTTGGACAACAGTTCTTACCCATGTAAAATCATCTAACATTAGCACCACTTTAAATAAACCAACAACAAGCAATGCTATTCAAAATCAAGTACGTCATCGACCATTGACAAGAAGTCAAACTAAAATTGACAATGACAAGTTTGTTTAATGTTTAATTTTTAATTTCTAATTCATGTTAATGTATTAATAATAAGTTTAGTTTAACTTGAAAATGACAAGTGTGATCTTGTCGAAACGTTGTTTTAACAATAAAAACATAAAACGAGAAGAAATCCGAAAATCATTTCAAAATAATATATATATATATATATATATATATATATATATATATATATATATATAATATATATATATATATATAAATATATATATTGTTTTTGATATTTTCACGAGTATAATTATTAATTTGCAATACGTTTCGGATTGTATCTCGTGTGCTTTTATTTTTATTTTGTGTGCTACGTTTGGGTAAGATCACACTTACCATTTTCAAGCATTAATTAAAATTTACAGAAACTATAACATTAAACTTAACTAAACATGTCAATGTCTACTTTGACTTCTTGTCACCGGTCGATGCCTTACTTGATTTGTTTCATAATTTGTAACAATTGTAGATTCCGGTACATTTCTTCGTTTTTTTATAGATGGAAGCACTGTTTTCCATATTTTAGGTAATCTGCTACTGTCATCTCTTTTATTTAAACTATCTGGTCGTTTTTCAATTTCTATAGCTTCTCGAGCTACTCTAGACCATAAATGTTCGACACTTGCAAGAACTTTGGTGTTATTAAAGTTAATTATATGTCCTGTTTCTATAACATGTTGAGCTAATGAAGACGAAGAAAGTCCTTGTCTAACAGCATTTTTATGTTCTTCTACTCTTGCTGCTATTCGTCTATTTGTTACGCTCCAGTTAATTGAAAATGATTTTAACAACGACAGTTTTGATCAAGTAGTGCAATCACTGCAAAGAATTCTTGTACAAACTGTATGTAAACTCAACACCAATGAAAAATGTACACGTCAGATATTCAAATTAATTATCCATACGGTATTTAAGTTGAACAATGATTAAACGCTGCAAATAAACGTGCAAAAGTAATTTACTGTGGACGCATATTGAACTTAATTTACAAGCATTTGGAGTTCTTAAAAAACATATGATTTCCATACAAGAGTCACGTTCATCTCAGCGGCTATTTAAGTCGACAAAATTTGATTCTTTAATTTTCAACGTCTTGATGTTATTTTAAACAATCCACTCTACTGTGTTGGAGTTACCATTTTTTATGCGGTATCTAGTTATAAAGTAATTGGTTCATATTTTGCTGAGGACGATAATCAGAATTCATATACTGTAAACCAAGCGCGTTACAGAAAAGACATTATTGTACCTACTTTTTGTATAAGGTTTGCATCAACAAGATATTGCAACGAGCTATCCTTCTCATTCACAACCTGATGCATACAATTGGGTCTTAATAAAAGTTAATATATTTTACTCAGAAAATCCCCCGGCACACATTGCAAAACTAAGAAAAAAATACATACATTTTTAAAGGCAGTACTTCTGCTCAAACTCTGAAGGTTCATATCTACCAAGTTCACGACGCATTTGCTAGTGGTCCGTCCAATGTCAGTATTTTAAAGGAATTTGTTGTTTGAGGACATCGTATGTGTTTACAGTGGAGACTAAATACAAGCGAGGTTTAGAAAGTTAAAGCTCACATGATTATGTAAATTACATTTATTACGCCTAAATACTATTGTAGTACCTACTGCAATATACTCTACAATAAAATAATACACTGGTCTGCATGAAAATCGGCCCTGATACCATTCTTGACGATCCTTATGTAAAATAACCTCCTGAATCCAAAAATGAGCTCCGGTTTTACCCATCACCCACCTATTTTGAGGGGACCCCTTTTTTATTTTTTTTGCATCTTTTTTAGAATTTTAACTTATAGCCGTTAAACATCCCAAAGCAGGTAATAAAATTTATACCAAAGTATATGGCAAAAGTTTTGCTATAAAATGCATATAGAAACAACAATAAAATACAAATATATAAAAACAGTAAAAAAATATCAATAAACAGTTAGGAAGATTCACTGCACGACGCTGGCGATCTCAATACCACATGCAGGTTTGAACATTACTTGCATTACTCTTCTCATTATAGTATATTACATTGTTTGCTTAACTGCTTCGATCAGTACATCTATAGCTGTTGCAGAGTTAACTTTTCGACGTTTTAAACGTGCTGGATTTTGTGTTCATTTTTGTTCATTTGTGTAAAACAGTAAAACTACTTTTACTCCATATTTTTTCAAGTTACTAAGTGTGATTTGTGGTTAATTTCGGGCGTTGAATTACTGTATAATTATGCCACGCGAGTGTAAAAATCATCCCGATAGCTTCTGCTATGTCTGGGATTAACTTTAAAACTTTAAAAACGCAACGAAAACCCCTTTCTCCGCTTGTTAAAACAGCTTATAAATTGTACTTTGATTGTCAAGTTGGCGACCAAGACAAGAATTGGACTCCATCAGTTTGCTGTACGACTTGTTACAGTAGTTTGACCAAATGGCTCAAAGGTACCCGTAAATCAATGCCATTTGCTTGTTTGGCACCAAGTAACGATGAAAATCTTTTTATTTATTACTGTTTATAGCTAAAATAGTTCTTTTTCCGATTTAAATTAAATTCATGTCCATATATTTATTAGTATAATAATTATTATAATTATTATTATCGTTCGATAAATAAATTATAATTAATTTATCGAAAAGTGGTAAAATTAGAGATTTGGGGATACCTCGAAAATGGTGGGTGATGGAAGAAAACGGAAGACATATTTGGATTCAGGACGTCATTTTACATAAGAATCACCCGGAAATTGGGTCAGGGCTAGATAAAATATATTTTTTTGCCAGTGTAATATGGACAGTGAGAAATGTTTGCAATTAATAGTATTATCTAAAAGAAAGCCAAAACTATAGAAAGCTATGTTTTCTTTTTCTTTATTCAATATTGTCATTTTCTCTTAAAAGAGTAATAATTATGAAAGATATGAAACATTGCATTGCATTTGTGGAAGTACAATAAAGTGTTCTCCCACTGCTGAACAGTCCAAAATGCCAAAACAGCCGCCTACTGGTTTACTCTGGTAGTATTTTCACATTTGAATTGACATTGCCTAATGGTCGTGATTTTGCTAACAGTTATTTTACTCACATATTGCACTCTAGTAATGTTCAATTGCACAATTTCGATTTAACTTTAATTTTGCCTAAGAATATTGAAAAAACTTAGAACATTACCCCAACAGTGACAGATAAAAGAGTAGAAGATAACAGTAAAATTGGTCGTAAGCATACCAACATTTATGGATTATAATAAAGTGTTTTGACTTACCGTTTATTGTTCCATTTCGTAATTGTATACACAGCATCCCTTATTAAACAACAACCAAACAAATGAAAAAGCGTTGAGAACACAACTCAAAAGGATAACAACGACTAATGCTTACTAATCACAAAGTATTCGCTTTTACTAAAACAATTCCACCGTTTTAAAAATAATTCATTCTCATTTAATTGATTTCTAAACAATTCTAGTTATTCAAAAAATATTCGATTTTAACAAATTACTTTTTAAACGATTGCTGATTATTGGAAAGAAATTGCAAGTACTGAAACGATTTAAAAATAATTACAAAAAATCGGAACCTTTTCAATTTATTTACTATCAATTACATCTAAATGAAATAAAAATAAAACTAAAACGAAATAACTTAATGGAACAATTGTTTTAACTTTGTTACTGTAACAGTTTCAATCCATATTTACTAAGTACCTACATAATCCTTTAACGATATGTGAAAACGTTACATTATCTACAAGCATTTTAAAAAATGTAGCTTACCCTAATCCCGACCTCACGAGCCGCTACTGCTTATAACATATAGTAGAATCTAAAGTAGAAAAACTTTTAGTTGTATCAGACGGTACATTCATTATACCGTCATGCAGTGGTAGAAAGAAGAGTGTTCAAAAAAAGATAACACTTAAATAAAAATGTACCTTCCTATCCTAAAACAGATAAAAAAAAAACAAAAAATAATAACTAAATGACAGTTGCTATATTTTGCTACGCAATTCAGGTGAATGCGAACAAATATGTAAATGTTTAATCTAATCAAAAATGGCTATGTCTTAGTACGCTTTAAAAAGAGAAACTCAACGATTCATTTCATTGGAAAAATTTTAAATTTTATTGGAACTGTTGCCAATATAAAATTGCTCACGAAAATGACTTTTGTAGACGTTTTACTTTTCCATAATAGATGATATCTAAAAAGTTAGGGATGACTAATAATCATACTAAATGCGTTTTTTAAAACCGGTACTGCAATAATTTATACATACTTGAACTTTTATTATAACTTTGGTAGCTTAATTGTTCAGTTGTTGAGTATATGCTAAGTATATATGTTAATCAATAAATATTTTTAAATATATTAGTAATTTTTTATCTAGACGAATCATCTCTTTTACAAACGTTCTTTAAAGACGACAAAATGACGTAATTAATATTGGTAATTTTTTACACTAATGACACTTTTTTTTCATGAACTTACCACGTCAGATATTGCGAGAAGGTATAGTAGTTAAGGGGACTTTCACGTTTTAAAAACCGCTTGAAAAGTTGGGATAAATTTCCTGAGTTTAGTTTGTAACCAATAGATTTGAAATTTGGAATACATACATTCTAGTGTTACCTCTGTCGATTGGTTGTTTCAGATTTTTTTAAATTTCATTGCAAAACGAATAAAAAAAAACAAAATTTACTAAATCGAAAATTTAAAACAACCATCATCTTCAAAATTACTTTTTGAAGCCAAAGCAAAGAAACAACTTTCTCGAAATTTTGGGAAATAACCGAATCTTTTTCAGACAAAAGTCTTAAATTTTGTCATCGAAGGCGTCTATATATATCCTAACTCTACCTACTTTTAAGTGCACCTGCACCCGAGTTGGATCGAATTTCCGTGAATCGCTGTTTATAAAAAAACAAGTGCCAGCCGAGATTAGGTGATGTTAAAAAAATAACATTGTTTTCATACAGCTTATTTTAGTTTTGCTTCACAAAGTAGGATCCAAATCGATTTTAAATCGAACCCAATTTTCGATGCTCGATTTTTTCTTCAACTCGACTAATCGATTCACACAATAAATCGATTATCGATTTTTCACAGTTAGTTTTTTCATATCGATATGAAAACCTACACCTTCGCCGCACATTTTATTCATTATAATGTAGTAGGAGTACTTAGATGTATTATTTTTAATACTTATTTATTTTCGTTTTTAAATTTTTAATTTTTTAGATTTATTTCGTGTGTATGAAGCGCAATTTGTGTCACAATTTAATGCAAAGAAAAATAATGGTTTTTAAATCATATTTGTTTTTTTTTCTTATCAAATAATTTTATTTTTTTGAAATTATTTTTTAAACAAATTACTTTTTCTGATATACAAGAAAAACAAGACCCTTTCCGGATTATTATAATAAAATTACAACCATGTAAGAAAAGCAGTAAGTTAAAATAAAACATTAGTTAATTCGCCTTGAAAAAGTCTGTAATACTCTTCTGTTTATAATTTTCGCACTTCATTTCAAAAGCCCCGTCTCTAAGTCGACGGAGAGACATAACTTCGTGGCTATCAAATTCGTTATCTTCA
Organism: Aquatica leii; assembly: GCA_035610365.1. Classification (NCBI taxonomy): domain Eukaryota; kingdom Metazoa; phylum Arthropoda; class Insecta; order Coleoptera; family Lampyridae; genus Aquatica; species Aquatica leii. The sequence continues at coordinate 165,431,449 of CM069432.1, forward strand.
GCCCATTTTAAATCAGTGTTTAAAGCTCCTACTGCCTCTTAATTACCAACTTTTTTGGAGGCGAGAACTTCAACGCTATTGTCTTCATCTTGCTCATCGTCCTCACACATTGCCGCTCGCACAATCTCCTCATCAGTTAACACTTCATATCTTTGTAACTCGCTTTCGGCACCACCAGCAGCCCATTCTTGAGCTACTGCCTCACTTATTTGAGGATCATTGGGTCCCCTCAACCTATTAAAAAGCTGGGCTAAAGGAACATTATTTTCTGATTCGTCATTATCAGTGAGAAATCCAGGGTGCAAATTCTTCCATGATTTGTTAATTAGCGATGCTTTAACACTGGCCCAGCAATTAGCCAAAAGAATAACTGTGTCCTTTAAAGTTATCGATTTTAATGAGTCCATGAGGTTATCAGAACATAATGCAAGACAGTTAACCAAAAGTGATTTGCGGTAATTTAACTTCACATTTTGTATAACGTTCTGATCCATTGGTTGTGTACACGCCGTGGTGTTAGGTGACAAGAACATTGAAAAAATGTTGCCGTCTTCAGAGACATGTTCATCTGCTGATGGATGCCCAGGACAATTATCCAACAATAACAGTGTTTCATAACCCGAGCATTTTTTTGTGCACGATAACAAACAGGAAGACGTATTGATTTAAATGCCCGCGGGTTTTTTGATTTTCCGACAACAAGCAATTGAAGTTTATGGGTTCCAGCCGCATTTGCACAAGGCATGAATCTCACTCTCATCTTCATCATTTTTCTTCCGGAGCCGACTGCTCATTGCCAGAGGCTAAAGTATAATAATCGCCAGTATAAACCAGATTCGTCAGCATTGTAAACCTGTTCCGCTGTTAATTTTTTTTCTTTAATAACTTTCTGTAACTCTAGTTGGAATGGCGTTTTTTAAATCTGTCTAACCATCCCCGGCTTACATTAAACCCGATATTGGAGTTTGTAATCTGGCGATGAAAAATACGAGCTTTCTCACAAATCATATCACCACTTACAGGAACATGCAATCGCTTTTGTTGCAAAAACCACGTAAATAAAGCATCTTCTAAAATAGGATTTTCCGATTGCTTCAGTGTTTTTCGTACACCGGGACCACGTTCTGTTAGGCTAACAAACTTCAGGATTTTGTCTTTGTTTTTCTTTATGTCGCCTACAGTTGACCTGCCTATACCAAACTTCCGAGCAATGACACGGTAGCTGCCACCTTTATCTAACATTTCTATAATCCGCAATTTGTCTTTTAATGTTAATGTTGAATGTTTACGTGGCGGCGCCAAATTATGTGGAACCCATTGCCCGCCCGGTCGGATTACAGCGATCACCGAACAAGCGGGAGTCCGGATTACCGAGGCCCTACTGTACTTCCATTATACTAAGAGGAACTTATTGGGAAGCAAATTTCTGAAGGAAAAGTTTTCATAGCCTGAAACAAGCGAAATAATGTGACTCGAAATATACAAGTTTGCACTTTTTGCTGCAATTGTAAACATTTGATATTTCGTAGCGTGGCCTTGATGCCGGTCCACGTTGAGTAGATTGACACATGCCAACTTGAACCATGACCAATTGCGTGCACGCCAGAGGTCATAAACTAGTGTGCATTTTTTTATGACACGCCTCCTAAAAATCACACTTGGAAGTTGGAGATTAACGTGAAAACCCCCTTAACTACATACTATATTACAACAGTACTGACTCAACACTTTTTCAATTTCAAAATGAATCTACAATCAATAGATTTAACTCGGATTTAACGTTTATTTCAAGTTGTTATTTAACACAATCAACTATTGAAAATAATTTTTCTTTTACTAAGTTTATAAATTTATTGAAAATAAGTTTAAATGATTTTGGTTAAAGTTTAAAGAATAAAAGCTAAGCTGCCGTAAAATTTTATTAAGGTGTAATAAGAATTTCATTCTATGTTACTAGTAACAATGAAGGTGTTATACAAATACAATTACTTTCAGGACGGTTTAAGACGCAGAATGGATAAGCTGAAAAGTTCCATAGAAGAAGGAAATCGAGCTGTAGATAAAGAACGAGAAAAAAACGTTAGTTTGTTGCATCTAATTTTTCCGCCTGATATAGCTAAGCGCCTTTGGCTGGGTAAGTTCCAATTCTACCATTATAGTTGTACAATATTAATTTGTGTTTTAATGTAGGCGAAACTATTGAGGCAAAAACACACGAAGACGTTACAATGTTGTTCAGCGACATTGTAGGGTTTACTTCAATATGTTCGACAACAACGCCGATGACAGTTATTAATATGCTACAAAATCTTTACAGCCAGTTTGATGCGTTTTGTGGCCAGTTAGACGTTTATAAGGTAACGTAATAATAATTTATAATTTAACTTGACCGTATTACGTATTTAATATAACATAAAATTGGTAATAAAAAGTGTAGGCCGAGTACGCGTAACGATTTCAGAAGATTAGCGTCTCACTTGCACAAGTATATGTTTCCGTGACAACCGACTTAGCTTTCATCACGTTTTAAGTATGAAAATCTTATAAATAAAAAAAGCGTTCAACGAAAAAAGCTGTACAATTTCAAACAGAACTTAGTACGAAATGTAGCGTTAAAATAACAAAGGATCGAGCTAGGTCTAATGTAGATTTCATACGTGACTGAATTTTATCTTTGATGTTTTTTATATTTGATTGGATAACGCTATAACGTTCAACATTGGTATTTGATCTTATCTGATTAAGTAACAGAATAATAGTTTCACTTCTATAATAATGGTGTTCGATATGTAGTTTACACAAATATATGACTGTTTAAAAACAAGTAATAAATTTACTTCAAAGATTATTTGCTTATTTTTGCGTTTTTCGGGAAAAAAATTTAATGACAATTAATTCTAAAACCATTATTAACAATAGATTAAATGTTTTTGAGTTTTGCTTATTAGCAAATACTTGTTTTGTTTTTACAATTTATGCAGTAAAGAATAAATTATTTCACAAAATGACATCATTTATACGAAACTCTCGTCTTATTAAACAAGTCCTATTACACAATTAATAATTACTGTTTAAGTATTTTGTCAACATAATCTTTGTTCTGAATAACTTTTGGTATCCAAGTTTAATAAGGGCATAAATATATCGACGTTTCTTATTATTCTGCAGGTACATAATTCAGTTTATTTTTATATGTTTATTATTATTTTATATTATTAATAAATTTGTTAGTTAATCACAGTTATGAAAATTATTACTGGAGTACTTTAATCAACGTAAAATATCGTATAAGTATTGTGCAATATTAGTCACCAGTATTACAACATTTTTTGAAAAATGAATGTGAGACATTTTTACAAAATAAAACAATGCTCGGTTCAAATAAAAATGAGAACATCAATCATTTTTCGTGCAGCTAATGTAATACCAATATTTTTGTTAGCGATGCAACATGCTTATCGAAATAACATATGACCGCATGTTTGATAGTGATTGTGTACCGCATTGAAAAGAAAATGTTAGACGATATGAAAGTAAAAATCTACAATGAAGATTACTTATGAATAGATTGCAACTCAAAGTCCAGCGGCGGGTAAACTAATTAAAAGTTAATGACATAGGTTGAATAATTTAGTCATTATGATTTTTAATAAACAAGTTTTATAACATGAACGTGTTGTTGGTCGGGACAGATATAATGCACGGGCTTATATGTATGTACTAAATATAAAATATGTTTTGAAAAGATAAATGTTACGATTTAGGTGAAAACACGTGTCAAACAAATCTGTTTACAAATTGTATAAAAATGTAATGTACCGCAAGTGTAATTAAAAATTGAACTAGTCGGCAAGTTTCATTATAAATTGAATTGAAGCGCGCGCGGAGTGCGTACGTGTTTATGTGTCCTCTGAAAGTTGTGATTAAGAGCGTAGTTAATAAAATAAAAAAGTTATTCTACTGTGAGCCAGGTAGCGCAACGAAAATTATTATAAAATGTGCAAAAGCTGCAATGTTTTGCAAATAAAGAAGTTACACTATTGAAAGCCAGGTGGCTCAATAAAAATTATTATAAAAGTTTAGTGGTGGGAATAATCGCAATCATTCTCTTAAGAGGGGGCTCCACAGCACAAATTCCTCGAGATGGCGCCACTGTTGAAATCAAATGTGATTTTAAATCATCTTTTTTAGCCTTATAACGCAAAATTTTCATAAAAACTAAAGCTTACTTTAAAGACTGTTCTTAGCTTTTGGGGCTAACACTGTTTTTATAGAAGTAGTAGTTAGAATAAAACCACAATAAATTATTAAATATTAAAAATTTCGATTTTTTTTTTACTTTACGTAGTTTAAAATTGTACCATCCCCTGCCAAATTTAGCGGTTTGTAACATATTTTAAACTAAAATGCTAATTTTGCTTATTAACGCTACAAATCAAGATAAACTAGTTAAATCCATTGCAGAGCGAACCTAGCGGTATATTATTAGAAGTAAAGCTGTATTAAAGTTCAACTACTTCTCGAAGGGAGCGCTGTAAATTGGATGTACGTATCTATATTTTATTTGATGATTTTTACTGCATAAACTTCTGCTCTTTAGTGATAAACAATGTATTATTGAGATAGTATTACTATGCCCACACAGCCAAAAGTAACTAAAAGTCGTAATAAAGGTAACTGCTTTGGATTGGCAAATGTGATTATAGAGTACCCAAAAGCACACCCAATGGTGAACTATGTCCCACTTAATCCCTCCATAGGATACTCTTATACTGACCTTGCGTGTATTCAACGGTCAACCTTTTAGGATAACCACAAATTAACCGAAAAGGACAGCTTATTGTTCGCTTTTAAAGCTACTCAAAAGATACTTTTTTTTAGTTATTCATTGGTCAACTTGTTGGGCTAACCTAAAGTTAATCGAAATGGCCGGTGCATAGTTGAATTTTAAAACTACTAAAAAGATACCATTTTTTGTTTGCTCAACGTTCAACCTGTTAGGGTAATCTAAAGTTAATCGAAAGTGATTGTTAATTCTTGGTGTTTAAAACTGCCTGAAAGATACCAATTTTTGTTTGCTTAACGTTCAACCTGTTAGGATAACTTAAAGTTACTACTAACATAAAGTTACATTTAATTTGAAAGCTGTTTAAAATATACAATTTTTGCACTTGTTGGATTTGAAAACAGCTTAAAAAATACTATTTTTTCAATTACTGTACGATTAATGGTTTCTTAACATATATCTTATAGTTACCATTAGAAAATAAAACACATTAAAGTAAAGGTTCAAGTCTTGAAAAACAACAAATTTTATACGATACGATATAATACATATATATTTATTACTTATTCACAAATTTAAAAATATCTAAAATAAATGTCATCGCCTTTAACCCTTTTTCACTCTTTCTCTCGATTTTCTAATCCTCACCTTTGTCGCCAATAAAACGTCAATTTCCGTGGCTGTGGAAACTATTTATTTTACGAAAGCTGAAATTAGAAAAAATACCTAACTAAACCACCAATATTTATATTTGATTTGATTTTTTACAGGGTTCCCAGCGATCTAGAAAATCGTAAAAAATCTAGGTATTCTAAAATCAGGGCAAACATGTAAAATTTAGAGAAAGTTTGTTTTTATGTCTTTTTATATACTGACCGTACATCTGCAATTATGAATTATGTGCTCTTTTGTGTCTGTTAAAAATATGTATAAAGATGTTTAACCTTTATAACTGGAAATTTTAGTATAACACAATTACACCAAGTTAACACCCGACTTGTACAACATGCACATCAACAAAACTTGAACTATTGTCTAGCAGGTAAAAAAACCTACGGTTAATTCTAAGCTAGTCTTAAAACAACTCGGTGGTTATTTAAATTCCTATACCCATTTTCTCCCACTTCAACAACATAATTTTAAATTTTACAAACGGTGAGCGTTTGTTTGATGTTAATTCAATAATTCTTGTAAACTGCTTTTGTTAAGTTTAAATTAACCCCTTAACGTCCCTAGTAGCACAAAATATACGTAATATATTAGTAAATAACATCTGGTAAATATTTAAATGTCACACTTTTTATTATTGGCCATTTATTGTAATGCTATATCAATAATTTATATAAAATAAATATATTCTAAATATATGTTTTCAATATATGGCAGACATTATATGTAAATGTTGTCTCAATATTTGTTTTCAATATATGGGTAATATTATTTTTTAATCTGTTCTAGATGTATCTCACTATTATTTGTGAGATGTTTGTAAAATATATACCTACTACATACATATGTGTATGTTTGCACATGATATTTAATCTGGTTTTTTGCTACGCATTGTGCAGTTTTTATTAAACCGTATTAAAACACTGCAGATGTTCTGTAAAAACACGTTTATTTATAAAAATGACACTAACAAAATAAAATTATAAATGACGAATAAAACAAATATAACATTTGTATTCATATTAAACATCTTTAAAAAATAAGTACACAAAAAAAATGTATCTTAAAATTACTTATTACTATCATTACATATTACATAGGTAGTACATAAATGTTCTAAATCTTGCCAAATATAACGCAACATTAGGATGTCGTCTTGTGATGGCATCTGAAAAAAACACACAATTAAGATTTACTCTACAAAGTTGTATTAAAAAATCTACATTTTATAATAATAATTATAAAATGCATTAAAATTATTTTAATTGTTATAAAATATACAGACAAATGGTTTTAGTTTGAATTTTTCAATAAAGAAACTCTATCAAGACATATATTTTTTTTAAAATTTGGTTTACAGAAATATCAACAGCATTATTAATTTATTTATTATTTTAGATTAGTTTTAAAAGTGCACAAAAGCATTTTCTTAGGATTGCTATTCAAAAAATAAGGTAAATTTGTTGTTTATTAATTATTGATTATAGTTACGTAAATAAAAGCATTTCTCTAATTTAGGTTTCTTATTAGTAATGACCGTTGAAATTTTTTTGAATTATGTTCTGTCAACGTTGAACAGCCAACTAAGCTGCGTTAAAATAAATTATTTACAAAATGACTTTTTGCTTTTCTGTAGTTAGAAAACATGATGCAAAAATAAAAATAAGAAAATTAATAGGCACTTACCTGATTATACAATTACGTTGCACTAAAACTCGATATAAAAATTTAAACTTCGCAAACTGCAAACACGAAACCCAAATGCATATTAGTAAAGAAAACTTTCCTTATTCTTGTTCAGGGTCTATATAACGGTTTTTGACCTCAGTACCCAAAAGCAGGTAAATAATACATTTTTTCAATGTTGCAAAGGATTCTAAGAAATTTATTAAAAGCACCTAAAAGGTACTTGTACCTATATACCCGTTTTTAATGCCACAAAAGTATTTGGAAAAGATGACCTTCAAAATCATAAATACTTGCTAGCATTACTAGTAATTTTACAGCAGAATTAAAATACCTTGTCTAAAATTTCATTGCAGCAAATGTAGTTTATTATTGTAAAATTACTATAGTTCTAGTTATAATGCAATTGGTTTTTCCATTCAATTCAAACGCAGATGTCTCAATTTTATATACTCCTTGTGTAATTTTTAATAATTAAATTGCGTTGCTTACAAAATTTTTAGCAGATTACATACTATGATATTGGATTACTTTTTATTAAAATATACGCATATAAAGATAATTTTTAAAATAAGCATATTTAAATTATGAGAACATTGTGTTAGGGTTTTTAGCAAAAATGAAAAAAAAGTTTAAGAAAAACGTTTAACAACTATAAATACATAAATTTATAAGTACAGTTAAAAATACGCATAAAAAATTAGATAGTGATTAAACATAAATATTCGCTCTATATATAATTATAATATATATTTTATGTCAGTCAAATTTTGAAAAACATTTGTGACCTTCGAATACACGAACGATATTGTTGGTACATATTTTTAAAACATTGTTTTTATCTAGTTTTACAATATCTAGAATACATTTTTTACATCTTGCAATAAGTATCTAGAATTAAGATATTTACCTGATGTCATGTAAACCTTGAAAAAATTTATGAGGTTTTAAAATATATCAATGATATTGTAGGTATATATTTTTAGGATATTAGTATTATACACTTTAACAATATCAAAAATATATCTATTACAGCAAGCAATATTTAGCCGACTTTAAATATTGTACCAAGATCATTAGAATATCGTACATATATTTTGTGCTACTAGGGGTGCATGCTCGAGTTAATTCTATTGCGCTAAATGGACCAAAATGTGCAGGCTCGAATTAATTCGAGCGGTGTCGCTATATGAAACGTAAGAAAAAAATGGTCTTTTTGATTTTCATTATTTACATCTGTCTTGTAAGGCTAAGTTTATATTGTAATTATTTAACAATTTTGTTAAAACAGAAAAAATATTAAACTCTGCTCAAAGTAATGACGATTTGTTTTAAAAAAATTTTATTAGCATCGACAGAATGAAATTTTTAGAATGAAATTTCCGTTAAAACTGCAATATTTAACAAAAGACCTCAAATGGTCAAAGAGACCGACACATTGAAGAGATTAAAATATCTACAAAAGCTTTTGTTTGGTGCCCGTTTGTATTTACCGCAATGCAAAATAAGTTCTTAAATTAATCATGTACCGTAACGGCTGAAACGAAAACAACAAAAAAAAAGTTTTTACAATCAACATTAAGATGTCATCGCATTTATTAATACTTTCTCTTTAACCTGCTAAACGCCATTGAAGAAAAACTTGATATTTTTTATCGATTTAGAGGACAATAGTTTGAACTATTATCAAGACGATTTTGTATCGATCCACATTACAAATTATAAAAAAGTTTGTTTAAATTTTTAGGTTGAAATTAAATAAAAAAATTAGGGTACAAACAAAAAAGAACAATGTTTATGACGATAACCGGATTAAAACGGTGCATTCCAGAAAACTGTTGTGCGAGTGTAATGTTGGAACTAAAATAAAGTTTACTTCTAAAGATTTCATTGTTAGACAATTAGATTTTTATTATACATGTGAGCAGTAACTAAACTTATAAACATTAATTAATAATAATTAATTACATTTACAACTCCACTAAAATGTTTCTTTTTTAAGATAATTAGTTTCAGCGTATAAAACTACGGATCCTATATACTTATAACTAGACTGCGGACTTTTAAGGAAATGCTTGTACATACATGCTTACATGTTTATTTAACTGTTTATTTGTACAATTTTTTTTCTAAATTTTGCAGCAATACGAAATCGTTATTTAAAAATTACAACAAATAATTAGCGAAAAAATAACTGCAGGTTTCATCTGCAGTGCTTTTAAATATTTTAAAAATAAGTGTTTGTCTATTTAAAAAAACATACCCCTAAATTTGTTGTAATTGGAGCTCACGGAGCGACTAAGTAACTTCTGACGATTTCGATCAGTTCTTTAAAAGTTCATAATCTGAAAACTAAGCGGTAATGCACAAAAAGCCAAGATAAGGGTACTTTTTTGCCTTGAGAATCACCAAAAAATCAGTAACGCAATTGGTAAACTCATTTCTTGGTTTCTCCTTGTAAGTCGTAATAATAGTAAGAGGCTAACTATTAGAAGTTAGAAAAGTAATTTTGGTCAAGGGGATTTTTCTTCCGAGGACGTTTTTCCGGGATGCAGTCTTATTCTACACAAAAACATTCTACTAAAAAGCTAATTTTTAGGATTAACATAAAATTAACTTATTAGAATGTCTTTTTCACAACTTTTATAGACATTCATCATTCAACTCACCGAAAATAACATTTATGTGGTTACTAAAAAGACATGTAGTCTCATTTTGTACTATAAGGCTACTACCCAAGCAACATTTTGTAACCGTGGTTACGTTGTAACCAGTTGCAAATTAGTAACATTAGCACCATGGTAAATAAACCGTTGCAGCAACGTAGCAGCAACTTTCGTAATTTACTGAGGTTTTAAATCTATTACAGAAATAACCATTTTACAACTATGGTTATAAGTAAGTTTTTCTTAAACCCTTATGTAACTACAGTGTCAATTTAGTGACATTAAAACCTTCATTTCGGTTTCGAGTGTAACAGTCTTGAAACTATGGTTACAAGTGTGAATTTCTAAAACTACACTGCAGTGTTAATCTATGCTTTCAAACAGCAACAGAAGCAGTGCATTTTACGAGATTTTTATAAGACACATAGTCCATTATCCTTATCCAATAAACAGTACCGAAAGTGTTTCTAATTCAAAACTACGTAAGTACAATTATTGGTATATTATATTATTATAATTTTAATCGTGCATTTAAACTACTGTTTCTAATTTAATCAACGTTGAAGAATTAGTTGCCAATTATAAGTAAGCAAATTTTAAATTGATTTTATTTTCTTCCAGTATAAAATAGAATTTGATTGCAAGGACATTACAATATTACACACAGTGATCAGAACGTGTAAATTAGATCGCCATTGCGAACACCTGTAATCTTTAAAAAAACAGTCGAGATTATGATCATTGAACCGATTATAATTGCACATGTGCATTTGTAGCCTAATACAAATATTTAACTAAGAATTACGTAGACGCATTAAACTATAACATGTGAGGAATATCTTAATCCGCCATGGTCTTTTAACACAAAGACATTTTTCTCTTAACAAAATGTATGCATTTACTATTTACAAAATTTATAAATAATAGACATAATCCGCTTTTCTTGAAAATTTGCCGTAAAAACCTGTTTACTGGTACCTACTTGCAACAGATGTAAAAATTCTTTTATTATATCTTTTTTGTTTGAATTTAGTTCTATAAGAAACTATAAAAAATTAAATAATGTACAATTATTATAACTTTTTATATATCTGTATCTTTTTATTAATATATTTTTATCTCTACTTTTGTTTTAATCTTTATGATGCAGTTAGTAACTAAAATCTTGGATAAGTTGCTTAACAAAAGCGGTTATAAAGTAGTTTCAAATAGTGGTAATAAGCATGTTTTCAAAACAGTTACATAGCAGTTGCTGCAAACGGTAACTACAATGTTACAAATCAATTACAAAACCGTGATGATAAACCATTACAGAAACGATTCAGAATAGGTAAACATGATTTGTAAAAAATCGTTATAACAACGCTGCAAAACAGTTACAAAGTAGTAATTGCAACGGTTTCAGACACGTTGTAAAACGGTTATACTATTACTGCAGTTGCCTTGCAACTGACCAAATCCGGTATTGACAACGTATCAGGAAAGACTCAGCAACTATTCTGTAACTAAATACCTTACTGAAACCATAGTTGCAAGAGAGTTTTACAACCGTTTTGTAACTGATTTTTGCTACTTGGGTAAAAACTTAATTTTTAGGATTAACATTAAATTAATTTTGTAGGATGCCAGTTGTGTAACTTTTTCAAGACATTAATTAGAAATCTCTGAAAACATATCAAAAAGTTAACTTATATGGTTAGTAAAAAAACAAGTAGTCTCATTCTATACTCGAAAGCTCTTAATAGGTTAATTTTTATGGTTACCATAAAGTTAACTTTTTAAAACGGCTTTTGAGTAACAATTAAAATTGTCTATTGAAATGTTACCCAAAAGTCAACCTCTGTAGGTAAGAAACGAGATAGGTCGCCATATTTTATACTTTAAGCTTATACAAAAAGTAACCTTTACGTTTACAATTTGGCTGATTATTAGGAACTATTTGTTGTGAATAAGTTAAACATTAAGGGCACGCGGTAGAACTAACTTTAATGAATGACTAAAAAGCACGATAAAGATACCACATGCTTGTGAACTTTTCAGGTTAAAGTATGATCACTTTTTAGACAAGTAAGGTTAACTTTGGTAACTAGTAATGACATTAAAATTAAACTTCAGTATTGCCAAAATGGTTTTAAGAAAATATAAACAAGTTTTGTAAAACATTGCAGCCTCTTCAAAAAAACCGATCGCAATCACAATCGTGGATCTTAAAAAATTGTCAAAATCATCTATTGCCTATAAAATAACTATCGTGAACATCGATCGCTTATAAAGTAACAGTAGCGATTGTGGAAAAAAACAATACTCATTGCTCTTAGTCATAAAAATTAAAACGAACTAGCGCAAAATGACCTTAGGAGCGACACATAGATGTTCATTAGTAAGAATAGTAGAAAAAAAATCATGTTTTCTGACTATTTTAAAAACGGATTACTTTTTTCATTTACAAAAAGTAATATGGTTTTACCTAAAATATTTACTTTTACTTTAACGAAAAATATAATAAGGTAATTCCTTTTTAGTACGTTTAGTACTGTCAATATCGTAGAACTTTGAGCGTGTACTGTATTCTGGCATAATTTATAAACGATTTGCTAACGATAGAAGTAAGATTTAGACAATAGAAACAAATTTTGATTGGTGTTTTTAAACGTAGTGTGGTAATTACGTAATGAAAGTTTATGATACCAATAGTATGTATAGGCGTTATTCATTTCCAAATTTAAACATTTTGGCAGGGTGGCAAAATTCTTGAAAAAATTAGATACAAAGAAATTTTATAGAACATTTTACAAGAAAATTTAAAATTTGGAAGACTCAAAGGGCAATTATGGTGTCGAGCGATCAAAACAAAATAAATATGCAAATTAACGTAGTTTTTATTTATTTTTTTAATTTTAATTCCTACAAAAACTTGTGTGCAGATACACCATGCGGGGATGACATTTTAATTAAAAAAATTTAATACAAGAATCATCTTTCCAATTCTACAATTTTATTGTAAAAACGATATCTGCTCCGGACACACAGCCTTAAGAATGTTTGCTGTAATAAAAATCCCTTGATAAAAAGCAATTAGCTTACTAACTGATAAAACTATCGCAAAAATGATAGTCGTGCGATAACGAACATTCTCAAGAGAATAATCGCAATTACTCCCACTACTAAACTTATATAATTTTTGCGCCACCTGGCTTGCAATAGTGTAACTTCTTTATTTCTAAAAAATTGTAGCTTTTAGACATTTTATAATACTTTTTGTTGCGCTACCTGGCTCACAGTAGTATAACTTTTTAATTTTAATAATTTCACCGTTAAAACAGCACCTACTAGAGATTACACTCTAAGTGTAAATATGGCCGACGAGAGCGCGATCGAAGTAGTGGGGATTTAATATTTTTTATTATGTGCATCATAGATGCAATTCAACGTCAGTTCTTCATTCATAGATGGCACCTAACATATGAAAAATAAGATGAAATTAAAAGCGCCATTATAGTAGTTAGAATACGATCAGTTTTATGAGTACCTTAGAAGTAATACAACTCGTCATTTACAGAGGGCATTAAAAATTTTTAAAAAAATACAAAAAATTATATACAATCCCTATAAAAACTTGTGTGCAAATTTGTTTATTAGTAATATTTTTTATTACTTTAGTCCTATTTTATGACAAAACGTAATTTAAAAATTCATAAAAATAAATTTTGAGAAGACATTTGAAATTAGAAGAATTTTGAATATAGAATTTCATATAATTTAAAAAATAATTTACAATGTGTTTTCAATGCTATAGGAAATAAATAAAGAAATACTAACAATTATGCTAGTTTCTAGTTTATATTAAAAAGATTATAAACGATAATAATTATTTTGCATATTACAAAGATAGATAAATTGAACTTAAATATATGTTTGATTAAATAATAATGCGTTTTTAAAGTTTTAATGTTGAAATGGCCCTTCCGCAGCATTGACCAGCAGCAGTATGTTGATAGTAATCTAATCAATTGGCAATTATACAACGCGAACGTTTTGTTTCTAAAAATTCATAAAAAATATGCCATGTTTGAAGATGTGTTTTTAGAATAGTAGTTATCAAATGATAAACTGAATCACTGTTGGGTATCATTTTACACTCAAAACCCCCGTATCGTGGGCATACAGATAACATCTGAAAATTGCACAACGTTGTTGACATGAAAGTTGTGTTATAAGCATATACCTCATTATTATCGATCTCTTTTTTAACTTGTTTTTTAATATTTTACGACAGTAATAAAAAAACACAAAAAAATAAAATAAATGTTTAATGCATAAGCGTCTTATAATCTTTGTTTTTAATTTAATGGATAATCAGTGGCGGTTAATGCTACAAAAGGGTCAGTTTAATATTAAATATTTTTGGAGGGTCATTGACCAAGAGACTTAATGGAAAAACCGCTACAGTAGATAATTATTAGTAATTTAAATTTCTACATGCTCTACAATAAACGCAAAAATGTAGATAAACAGTATCAAAGATAGCTATCATTTTACAGTCAGAGCTGAATGCTAAGCGTGGGCATGAGATAAGACCCAAAAATTCATGATAAGTTCTAATTTTTATTTGAAAAGAAGCTTAGAAAAAAATAAAGCTTCTTATAATTTGTTTTTAATTTATTTAAAGAGGTACCTTACTATATGCAAATTTGTACTATAAGTAGACTTTTAAAGTTTATTTTAGTTTATAGACCTCGTGTATAACAGTAACTGAACTAAGCATACTTATATAAAAATTATCCACATTAAATTTTTCAAACTTTTAGATTTGATAGTAAATATACATTGTACAGACAAAAATTTACAAAAAATGTAATTTATACGGTTTTGCTTTGCCGGCAAGCTTGAATGAACTTGGTATAAAAGTCATTTTGCGCTAGTTTGTTTTGATTGTTATGACTAAGAGCAATGAGTATTGCTTTCTTCCACAACCCCTATTGTTACTTTATAAGCGATCGATGTTTACGATAGTTATTTTATAGGCAATCGATGATTCTGACAATTTTTTTATGATTGACGATTGTGATTGCGATCGGTTTTTTGAAGAGGCTGCAATGTTTTGCAAAACTTGTTTATATCTTCTTAAAAGCATTTTGGCAATACTGAACTTTAATTTATGTCATTACTAGTTTGTAGACCGTAAATTTAAATTTGAATTATTTCTCATATCTTACGACTTTTAAATTCAAATTTCAAATTTTCATAATAAATTAGGGTATTGACTACATTTTACGGGATTTTAAAAAATTGAGTTTATGTGACTTTAAAATACAAAGTCACTTTGAACAAAGGGTAAGTGTAAAAATAAAAACTTTAAAAAAAATTCTCAAGCTATGTATATGGACGGAAAGTAAAGTATCGTCGCAACATGTCACGTTTCGACAACTTATGATAAACTTTCTTCTACACCACCACGGAGGTAAAGTAATAGGCGCATTTTTTAACGTGTTTTCCTCGAGATTTATATTTCACGGGCAGCACTCTTAGCTTTTCTGTTTGTAAATTATACAGTGAACTCTTCGCTTTAAACGGTCTATCAAAAAAGAAATTGAAGAATGGTTGAATAAATGAATAAGGAAAAAAACGGAAAAATAAACAAAACTTCTGAATGTGACTAAACATTTATTATTATTTACCTAAATGTGAAAGTTATTCCGAGTTTTTACTTATTATAGTTAATTTAAGTTTAATTTTGATTTAATTTAGTTTGTACCACTTAAAGGCGTAGTTTTTTGGCGCATTACTACGACGATGACACGTTCTCGCTTTCACAGTTGATAGTGTTTACAATTTTTTGCCATTTTTGAAGTTATTGTAATTTTTCAGCAATTTTCAACAATAATACAAATTATCTTGCAATTTAATAGAAACATTTTAATTTAATTAAATCTTACATTCACACGTATTTTATCTTTTATCCCCGGTTTTTTTAATAGTAACAATGGTAATAAATATCATATTCACCTTATCTTAAAGTTCTGTTATGCGTTTAACCATATCCTAACTTACGAATGAGACAATATTACGTTACCTACCGATATTTTCATTGTTTTCAATTGTATAAGGTTTTTGAGACGTTTTACACTTATTAAGATGCCTAAATTAATTGCATCAGTTTCAAGTAAACTACATTCATACGTATGTCATCAACAGTGAAATTTATATAAGTGAACAATTTTTTGTAAGTGCTGTGAAAAATCTTTGGGTACGTTTAAGAACTAATACATTTAGGCATAATTAACTAATAACAAACATTTCTGAAACCACATTGTCAATGTGGGAAACGTTCTTTCACATTATATAATGTTACAAACATGTCATAAAAAATTTAATTTTGCGGAAGAACCTAAAAACAACAATAATTATGTAACTATTCTGTGCTATTAGTATTTTAAAACGTGTATGGTGTTTTTATTTTTTTTATGCTCACATACCTTTTATATTTTTCTTTCTACACGCGTACAAAACACATATACCAACTGATTTCATTTTTGTTCTCTTTTATACCGCAATTTTTCTAGTTTTTAGTAATTTTTTTATGCAATTTATAAAGATTTTTACTGCAACAAATTTCGCGCTTTACTTCACATCACATTCATAATATTTACGTTACATCTTTCTGAAAGTTATATCTACACTTCTACGCACAAATAAAACATAATACGTAGTAATACTATCTCAATCATACATTATTTGTCACTAAAGAGCGGAAGTTGATGCAGTAAAAATCTTCAAATAAAATATAGATACACTTTACAGCGCTCCCTTCGTGAAGTAGTTGAACCTTAATACAGCTTTACTTCTACGAATATACCGCTAGGTTCGCTCTGCAATGAATTTAACTGGTTTATAAGCAAAATTAGCATTTCAGCTTGAAATATGTTACAAACCGCTAAATTTGGCGAGGGATGGTACAATTTTAAATTACGTAAAGTAAAAAAAAAATTAAAATTTGTAATATTTAATAATTTATTGCCGTCTTATTTTAACTATTCTATAAAACATTTTTAGCCCCAAAAGCAAAAAACAGTCTTTGAGGTAAGCTTTAGCTTTTATGAAAATTTTGCGTTATAAAGTTAAAAAGATGATTTAAAATAACATTAGTTTGATAAGTGGCGCCATCTCGAGGAATTCGTGCTGTGCTCTTAAATTAAGTTGGAAAATTAATTAAAACTAGTAAAGCCTTAAAGGGCATTACAAGAGTTAACTATAAAATGTCTAAACCAGCAAGTTGTACAAAATGTAATGCTGATCTAGTTAAAAGTAATAAAATTGTTTAATTTGCAGAGATTTGTGATAGGTATCAATACAAATGTGGCAACATTACCACCGATGAATTTTTTGGTTGGTTTTGTGAATACCGTGTAGATAAAAAAAGTTATATGACAATTATTTTAGATGTTATGAAAGCATTAAAACAACTGAAGAATGGTGTTCATAAGCAGAATAAACAGATTGATAATGTTACTCAACAAATCATAGTAAATGAATTAAAAAGTGATAAAAGTGAAATAATTGAAGAACGATCGCAATCAACATATGCGGATAAATTTAAATTAAAAAAACATGAACCAGCTTTAATAATAAAACCTAAAAACGTAGTACAAAAAAGTGTGGACAAAATGTATTAACTCTACGGATATGAATATAACCGGAATACGAAATACGACCGGTGAGGGTGGTATACTTATAGAATGTAAATATAATTCAAAGAAATCGTCTTTAAAGATTGTACACAAAAGAAGGTAGAAAACGGAAAAGTTACATAGCTTATGCAGATGTAAATGCGTACACGTATAGGGCTATAATAAAAGAAGAAAAGAAAAACGTAGGTTGGAATAGATGCTTAGTCTATAATTTTATTGAAATCAGACGATGCTATCAATGTAATGGATTTAACCATAAAGCCTGTGAGAGTAAAGCACAAAAGGCTTATCCAAAATGTGCTGGCTCACATGTGTTGCAAGAATGTACTGTTGATGGAAAAGAAAATCGCAAATGTTCAAGTTGTATTCAAATGGCCGAAAAATTAAAAATGAAATTGGACATTAACCATCCTGTCTGGAGTCAAGAATGTGCTGTATTTAAACGAAAAATGTTAAAACATTTCCAAGAACTATAAATTTTAATTTAAGATAGGAAACCAAATTTGTTATTATTAAGTGAAACTCGTGTAACTGAGGACATACAATGCTGTAAAATCAAGTTTTCAGAATATGCATTAATTCGGTGTAATTCACAAACGAGAAGAATTGGAGAGGTTGTAATAGTTATAAGTAATATAATCCGATATACTATCTCTAATTTCGCATTAGACAATAACTATATTGGTTAATATGTATCAAAATAATAGAAAAATTTCAAACAGAATACTATGCAGTGTTGTATCACTCACCAAGTGCAAGTGATGCTATTTTTATAAAACACTTTGAAAGGTGGTGTAAAGATACAATTCCAAATAACACTCGGCATATAATTATAGGGGATTTTAATATAGATGTATCCAAGTAAAGTTTTTATGGGTCGAAATTAATACAAGTTATTAGAAGCCTAGGGATGAAACAAATTGTTGACGAATTACGCGTACAACGGAAAACTGCCGTACAATAGTTGACCTAGTAATTACCAACGTAGGTTAATTTTGATCTGTTGTATTAAATGAACCAAAAATAACTGATTTTTATATAATAGAAATAAATTTTAGGTACATTGGTAAAGTAGTTCATTACTCAAAGTAGAGTATTGTTTAAAATAATATTTTAATATTCTTAAATAAAAATAAATATTAAAATATTAATTTAGGTACGTTACATGGATTATAAAATAAAAACAATAAATTGCAAATTTACAAAAAATATTCACAACAAAACGTGTTTAAGGTTGGCATCCTCGTATACTTTGTAATGTTAAACTGCGTTTCAAGTTTTCAGCGAAAATACTGAACGGATTTGAAGGAAATTTTGCACTCTGGAAGATTACACAATTCTTTATAGTCTGAATCAATTTTATTGATAACGTAATTATCACAGAAAAATACATTATTTTACAAAAAAAGTTCAGTCTGTAAGTTACATTATACACATTGCAATGGTCAAAACAAAAATGTATTTGGACTTTTGGTTTTCCTGAAATCTTGAAACGCAATTTAATGATTTTCAAAGAACTCGCGAACTCCGCCTTTTCTAAGAAGCATTTAGACCAATCGCCTATAGTTACATCAACATTTAGATAAGATATGGATTGAAGAGGAAGCCCTTTCCAAGGTATATAAAATATAGGTGATCTAATTAAACGTACGACTAAATTCTTATAATTTGTTTGCATGAAGATCAAAAATAAAGTTGATCTATGTTAAAAACGTAATTTACCTGATTGCGTTTTGTACCTTCTTGCACGTCAGTTATTATTCCAAGTTATAAGCTAACCTCTAAAAAATCATTGGTAACTTCCTCCATATTAAAAAAAATATGCACGTAATTAGAATCGTTTTGAATGGAATTTTTATAATATGGGCTGAATAAGTATTTATAGAATGAAGCAAATAAAAAATTGAATTAAAAAAAATGTTTTTGTTCCAGAAGGCGTTGTCGTTAGGTTTTTTATCGTTAGCAAATTGTAAAGTTGAATTCTCTAAAAGATTGGTGTCGACACATATTTGCTAGCTTATTTCGTTAAATATTTAGTGGACGCTAACTTGCCTAAGCTTACTGATAAACTCAGTCAAGTTAGCCCCCCACTTTCATTTTTTAAATTATATATTCTAGTGCTTAATTTTTAATTAATAAATATTAAAATAATTTTGGGGGCTAACTCGAACACTAGTCCCCCGTTTTTTCACTTTTCTACAATTTTTTTGCTTATTTAATCGTGTTTTTTGTGCTCAATTGAGCCTGTATTATTTTTAACTGTATTTAATTTGAAATTGGTAATGAAGTTTTATTAAATTTTTCTTACAATATTTGTTGGTCGTCTAAATGTGCTCGTTTTATGCAAATGTTGCTAACATTAAACTCATTTAAACTTATTTTTAAACAAAATCCGGAAGTGTACAAACTCACTGTTTTTAAATTATTTACACTATTTCTTGCTTATTTAATTGTGCTAAATTGTGATAATACAATATTTAACTAACTGGGTTTTATTCTAAATAGATAAATACATCTGAACAGAAACGGAATACACCTTGTAAATTGGCAAAAAAAATCGTGTATGATTTAATTTTTAATGGAGTCTAATCAGTCTTAATGAAGTAGCTAATTTATGTTTAAATTTAGCAATTCGTTGTTCTGGTTTAGCAGTCTCTTGTTGGTTAATTATCTATCCATTTTATAGTAATAATTTAAAAAAATTAATGAGTTTAATATTAGCACAATTGAATAAACAAAATAAATTGTAAACAAATTTGATCAAGTTGAATCCGGGTTTTTGTATCGATTTAGCTAAGTTTAGTGTAACATTTAGCACAAAACGAGCACAAGTAGATGAGCAAAAAGGATTGTAAAAAAACTGAATCAAAAACCGGGAGAGCTGAAGAAAACGGGAAGGACAACGAATATTGTTTAAAAAATAAAATCAAAGCGGAAGGCTACTTTCACTGAACTTAATCAGTAAGTAACTCAGATATACAAACTTACAAGTTTGCTCTTAACTTGCAATTTGCAAAATAAGCTTATTGCAAGTTTGTCGTGTGGTAACTAGATGCTGAATTCAAGCTTGCATCGAACTTAGGCACATGTCAAGCAAGTTTGCTGTAAACTTGCAAAATAAGCTTGAAACAAGCGTGCAGATGATACGTACATTGAATTAAATTTTTGATGAAGTGCATGCGTTTAAGTACAATACAAATAGCGCATGAACTGCTTGTAAAAAACACATTTGTAAGTTCTGTTTGCAAAAATACCAACGAAAAGTAAAGCCTAACGCAATCAAAAGAAATAATTTGAATGGTAATACTCAAATTTAGTATATTAATGTTTTGTACATTTATGCACGTTAAAAAAAACAAACTAAGCTATAGGTTATTCAAACTGTACCACACGGCTATTGTGAACAAAATCACCCTATTGTAACCGCGTGTGTATTTGGAGTCTCGCCAAAATAAACATATATGTTTTAACAGTTTTCTCCATAGTTAGTTTTCGTACGGTTAAAAAAACACAATAACTTTTAAATAAAAAAAACTATTGTGGCTAGAGCGACCGTTTATGTCTGGGCATTGTGGCAGTCAACGTGTTAAATGTAAATATGGTTTTAATTACGAACAAAGCAAAATAAGCTTAATGCAAACTTGTCGTGTGGTAACTAGAGTGTTTAATTCTAGCTTCTTTTTCTTCTACTTGCTGCAAGTTTCTATCCTTGTGACAATCTTGAATCAACTTATTCTGATATCTGAGAACTTTGTTGGATTTCGCAATTTTAAATTTATATTGACTAAGAAACCTACTAACCATTAATATAAAAAGTACTCACAGCTAACAGCTAAGAAACACTTAGTTGACAAGACTTTTATAGTTTTTGCATCCAACGGGTACAATATGTCTTTCTCTAAAATTGTCATCTCTTTTAGGACATGGCAAAAATAGATAACTGTTACTTATAATAATGTTAGATATATTTTCTTAAATGACACGTTTTGTAACCAAATAAGAAGTATTTTTGGTGCGAAACAATTGGATAATAAAATCTGACGCATTTACTAAAAATTTCAAAAAAAATCAATAAAAGTGACCTTAACTGATCTTTTGTGTTAATAGGTTATTTTAAGTTACTCGTAAATAATAAAATGAGTTGAAACGATGCTTATGTTAATTACGAAAAATAATAAAATAATAGTCTGACACTATTGTGAATAAATTAATTGAAATTGAAGCTAAGTAAATACATAAGCTACATTTAATTATGATTCGTAATTTACTTAAAAATATTTTGTGTCTATTATGTTTCATCGTAAAACGACGACAAAAATCTAATTCATTGAAAATTAAGTTTAAATGCAATCCGAACTGAAGACAAAACAAAACAATTCTGATAATTCGGAGCGTATTATTTTCAAGTTTAAAAACGATACTGTTCCCATCTAGCGGATCTCATTCAACACAGAGCCGAAGGAGGCCAACCCATCACAATTGGAATATGCAAAATCGACAGTTGGATCAAGTAGCAAATGACATAGTTCGACCGCTTTATTATGCAATAAATGACCTAATTATAGAGAAAACTATAAAAACGCGAACAGGTAACACCTGGTTTACAATGTACTTACGTAATCTCTAAAACGAAAGGGACGGACTTTATAAAATTGCTAAATTAACGGAAAATTAAAATGACTGGATGCTTTACAAAAACACAAGAAATAGTTTTAATAACAAAGTTAAGATAAGCAAAAATAAATATTACGTAAATAAAATACAGCAAAACAGCGGACAACAACCTCAAAATATATGAAAAATTATTAAACATTTAATGAATAGACAAAGAATGAACTAAAAAGTATAATATTTGACAAAGTGGAAATTAGTAAGTTAGAAGAAATATTAAATAAATTTAACGAATATTTTGTAAGCAGCATTAAGCACATAAATAATAGTATAAATTAGCCCCCAGGAAACTTCAAGGAATCTCCAATATTAAAACCAACCCTTAATTTCAAATTTAAGAAAATTAATTTATCAGATCTGAAGAAAAGCTTTAATAATATTAAGCGAAAAGATAGAACGGATCACATTACAAAACAAGTTATTACAGATGCATTGCCAGAAATTGGTAATTCAATGGTACATCTAATAAACAGATCTTTAACAATTGAAAAATTTCAGTTCAGTTGTTAAGGAACAATTACAGTGTTTTTTGGAACAAAATAATATAATCAGTGAAAATTAATCGGGTTTTCGAAGTAAACAATAGTGTGAAACAGCATTAAATCTCATGCTGACAAAATGGAAACCCGAAATTGACGTGGCTAATAGTGAAGTAGTAGTGTTTTTAGGCGATAAAAGAGCCTTTGAAACTATTGACAGAGAAAGACTTATAAATAAACTTTACCAATATGGAATAAGAAGCACCGAACTTAAATGGTTCAAAACTTACTCGCACTCAGATCACTACGTACCAATACTACGAATCTATTCCAATTCAGAATAATTTAGGTGTACTTCAGGAATCAGTCTTAGCGCCATTGCTTTTCTTAATTTATATTAATAATTTAGAATTTAATCTTAAGTGCTCTAATATTAACTTGTTTGCAGACGATTCCCTTGTATCAATTACTGATAAAAATGTACATTCGGATATTATAAAATTGAACTCAGAATTAGAAATTATTGCAAATTGGTTAGAATCAAACAAATTAAAATTGAATGTGTTTAAAAGTAAGACAATGGTAATATTCAATAATAATGTCAAAACAACAAAAATAAAAATTGAAATTATGGAATTAGAACAGGTTGAACAAATTAAATATTTAGTAGTTATAGATCAGAATCTAAACTTTAGAAGTCATTTGAATTATGTAATAAAATTAGCCTATTAGTAAGAATATCTAATAAATTGACGATTAATGCCAGAATTACTGTTTATAAAACAGTTATCACGCCATGTTTTGATTTTTGCAGTAGTATATTTTTAAGGTGTTACGAAGTCGATTTAAAACGGTTACAGAAACAACAAAATAGGGCTATGAGGATTATATTACATTGTTCACAATATACAAAAATCACAGTAATGTATGATTGTTTGCAATGGTTAAGTGTGAAACAGCGGACATATTTCAATTTATTAATATTGGTATACAAAATAATTAATGATTTGCTTCCAAACTACATGTCCAAATTAGTGATACGTAACTATGACATACATTCATATAACACGAGAAGTCGATGTGACTTCAGATTTCCAAAGTTTTCAAAATCAAAATCGCAAAACCAGATGAATTTAAACACGAGAAAAAATTTTATAAAATGAAATGAGGTTTGAGTGATTATGTTAAATGTAAAATAGTGGAAATTTTAATTTTCCTCTTGCAACGTTGACAAGACAGTCGTGCTGTGTTCTAATACTGATAATGTAAGTAATTTTTTTTAATTAGGTTGGTTGTTATGTAGTCTAGTAAACACGTTGAAAAACGTGTTATTTCTTGCTACTGTGAATTAAAATACGTGCGATAGCTCGTTGGATTCGCCATGTCTCTAAAAATGCAAACATGAAACAATTGCAAAACTTATAATCAATTAAATATTATATGTATTTATTATTATTATTATATATATAAAGGGGGTCTACTTTTTAGGAAATTACTCAAAAACTATTGATACTAGACGATTTTTGAAGAAAATTAAAAAAAAAAGTTTTAACTCTCACAGCTTGAACTTTATTGTTAATACTTTTTATTTCATGTTGAAACTAAGGATCTGCGCGATGAGCGCAATAACATATCGCTGCCTTAAATGTGCTTAAACGCCGTCGTTAATTACAAAAATTATTTTTATTTAAAAATTAAAAAAAAATACTATTATCTAAACACTTGCAAGAAAAAAATTCCGTCAATAAAAAATGTTTTCGTGCATTTTTCATTATATGAAGCAATTCTTAATTAATCATTTTTTTTTAACTTTTTACATTTCAAGTTCGATAGTTGTTAAACAAAAAGTCTTAAAATTATTTTGTTTTGTGGAAACCTTTTAGTAACTATACTAAATAAAGTTATCAGCATTCGGCATTTTTAATTGTTATTAGCTATTGGTTATGAATAATTTAAGCAACAAAATAATTAAAAAGGCAAATGTTTTTTAATTTGATTATTGCCACTGTTTTTAGATAACAGGTGATCGTAATTATTTGCAAGCCACGTGACCTGTTAGTTTACGTTGCTAATAGATATTTACTGCGTTACCTATACTACAGGGTCACGTGGTTTGAGAATAATCTCGATCTCCCTGTAGTAAATAGACAATGATAACATGATCTTTAATTTTAATTTTTTTAACGATTTGTCTAAATTTTTTTTAAACTAATGGAATTCTTTTTATTCTTATAGTTTGTTGAATAAGACCATAATTAAAAAAAAAATTTTATTTGTTAGAAACTACTTCTTTATTTTTATATTGTGTTACGAGAGTTTTCTCGCAACGTAAATGGCTAGCGACTAACTTAGTTCGGAAATTTGGGCCGTAAACTTCGTGGAGCTAAATTATTAATCCAATTAAAAAAGCTCCAAAACGATTAGAAGCTAGAGTGATAGACACAGTTTAAATTTATTCAACACTGAAATAGAAGAAATGAGAAAGCACTGGTTATAACGACAAATATATTTGTTTCTCAATGAGAGAAGAAGAGATTAAAAATTAAAAGAATTAGGTACATAAATCGTGAAGGTTAAGCAACCCTCCACACAAAGTTATCGAAAAACATCCAACAGAATAAAGTCAAGTAATAAGTAATTTCGTAGTTGAACTATGATTTAATGTACAACTAGGACTTCACACCCGTTGCAACAACTATACCTATATCGTAAGTATTTTACGTTCGACAAATCTACAAATTACTGACAATTAAAAAAAAAAGGAGTACTTACGGTCGTCCATGCGGATAGTTATCGACACGCTCAAACCATCTCCTAAAATCGCTAAAGAAATAAAAAAAAATTCCATATAGGACAATTAAATTGCTTATCGGCAAACACTGAATCCATGCATCTAAGTGGTTTTTACTAATCTTAATGCGTGTGTGTCTACAACTTTCTTTGAACATCACACGAATTACAAATATGATTGTCTCGGAAGCGACTTAATTAATAGAGATAAAGAATCATTTTTTGTACGTGCTTATAGCCTTCAGTTGAAGGTAATGGATAAACCAGAAAGCCTTCCAAATTCGTTCAACACGTGGTGGTATCGCTATAGACAATTACGGGAAAATTATCGTAGAACGCAAAAAAATAAGTCGAATGCTAACCCTAGGAAGAATTTAAAAAAAAAGCGATAATAATACACCCATTTATAACACAGATGCTTGTGAAATTTTAGAAATGAAAGCTTCGTTGGGCGTTTATGTTGGAACATACATGTGAAGTTTATCACAGTCACCGGACAAATAATTTTAATTTTACGTCTTATTTCCACCCTCGCGACGAAAAGTAGGCGTTCTGAGACCAAATCTTATATAGGGGACATACATCATACTAAGACATGTTTAACATAACAATGGTTTAAACAATATATTATGAAAATATCATTTTATTTAAAAAATCATAATTCATCAACTTTTTATTTGTTTATTAAATAAACAATTTGTTATAAGCAATTATATAATATAATTACATTTATTTTTTCTAGTGAAGAAACAAATAACAATATGCAAAGAAATTTATTTTTTACAGCATTTTCTGTCAATTTTTATAAACCAATGCGTATAACTTTATGAACAACGATAGTTAAAAATTGGTTGTTGAATCATTTGAAAGATAAATTTATAGTCTATAAAGTTGTCTTTAATGTCCATAACCGTATTTATAATAGTTTCAACCATATAACCAGTAATCGATAAAGAATATAATGGTCATTTCAGGTTTAGAAGTATAGAAAATAAAAATGCTGTAAAAAAACTAAAAATTTTTTTCTTAATATGTTGTTTAAACAAAATAAAAATAAAAAAATAAATAAAAAAAAATTAAGAAACATTTTTTTTAAATCATGGTGTTGTTCAACAAATTACTATATATTCAAAAAAATTTCAAGAAAATGTAATTATTCCATTTTTCATGCATTCATAACTAATAGATAATACCAATTAAAAATACCGCATGCTGATAACTTCATTTAGTATAGTTACCAAAGGCGAAATAATTTTAAGATATTTTATTTAACAATTCTTGAACTTCAAACGTAAATAAGAGTTTAAAAAAAAATAAATTACCAATAGCTTCATTTAATCAGAAATGCACGAAAAAATTTTTTATTAACGAAATTTTTTTCTTTTAAATGTCTAGAGAACAGCATTTTTTAAATTAATATTTAATACAACAAAAAATTATTTTTGTAATTAACGGTCAATTTTAAGGCAGCGTAGCGTCATTGCGCTCGCCGCTCGGAACCTTATTTTCAACATTAAATAAAAAGTATTAACAATAGAGCTTCAGTTCCGGGAGTCACCATTTTTTTTGAAAATTTTCTCCTCTTTAAGAATCCGTTTGCAAAACTCTACTAGCACCAATACTTTTGCAATTGTTCATCTAGACGTTATGCGCCTTCCAACCCTAATTTCAACGAATAAAAAACTTATAACGTATAATTGCGTTTAATTTGATGCGTTGCGTGGCCGTCCAGGTGCCGACAACCCGGTGTGGGAGTACCACCACTACAAATAGTAGCAAAGCTTTACGTATTTCTTAGTGATATCAATTTATTAAAACTGTTTATACATGTGTTTGTTTGTTTTTACAATTGTAATAGTTTCTTTATATTGTATAAGAATTTCTTTGTGTGCGTTAATAGATAAATATACCTAAGTTTGTTGTAGATAACAGAATTTACATGCGTCCAAAAACGCGTTTACAAATCCAAACTAGCGTTACGGCAGTTTCTACACTAAAGACAAAACTCGTAATGGAAGCTAATTTAGTTGTAGATGCCATCGATTTACATAAAGTAGAAAGTGGGAAAGTAGTTACTTCTGGTAAGGCTTATACAATTTATAAAACAAAAATTGCAAGAATTGTTATGTCTGATTACAAAATTTGTCAATTTGGTCAGGTCTAACTTTAGTTACTGTTTTAGGAGCACGTAAAAAATCAAAAAGGTGCGTTCATACAAAATAAAAAAACATTTGTTAGAAGCTTTTTTGCTTTCGACTGCTAGCATCTACAATTAACACATCCAAACCATGAGGTTACAATGGGTCTCAAGAAAACTATGGTTGATGTAGCACAAAAGATTCTATCTTCTAATGAAATCAAGTTTTACATTCATCCTACTGAGCTTATTTCTAATGTTCATTTTTGCAACCACAATAATCCGGAGTCGATCGTTTTATTTATCGAATCAGCATTAATTGTCAAACTAGATGATCACATATCGGAGTAAGGGTTTTTGGTGGTAAATTTCCCTTGGCATCAAATTAAAATTACCGTTTGTAAAAAATATATGAATAAAGCTGGTATAAACTTATTATTAGGTTTCAGCGAGTTAACAAGTTTTGAAACGTTTGCTTCCGATGTTAGATCTACAGCTCTTGCCCTAAATCTTCTACGGAAGATCATTTACTTTTACTAATTTGGGCAAATTGTAAGCAAGAAACTTATGACATAAAATGTTCTTTACGTTCTTCTAACTTTACTAAACTTGATCATGCTATAATCGGAATAGAATTAATCACCAGAAAAAAACAATCGTTTGAACATACCGTTGCACCGATTTCTAGTTCCTCAAGTTTAGAACTTCGCCCACCTGCTAACCAACGGCAGTTTCATTCCTTGTATTGTCGCTATTACCGTAAATACGGGCAATAATAGACGACCGTAAAAAACTTCGGGATAAAAGAAATTGTTATCAAAATAACAAACTTTTTATTTTAATATCAGATCTACAAATTTTAGTTTAAGTTGTATGCCGTTGATGTTGCCATTAATGTATTAGCTTTACTGGATTCTGGCTAGACTAACAACTTTATTTCATCTAAAATATCGAAAAAAAACGGTTTTACTATTATTTTTGTTTCTGAAAGGGTGATGTTGCTTAATTCATCTACAGGTATTGTTAACAAAGATATAAGGCTGTCATGAAAATATTTAGATTACCGTGACTTTTAAATTTTTATATAATGCCAAACTTAAAAGTTGATTTAATTATTGAATCAGCTTTAGTTGATAAAATGAATTTGCTTTTAAATTTCTTAAACAAATGCGTTTCTTTTAAATTTGCCCAGGATGTTGTTACTCTTTTTTAGAAGCTCCACAATCAAAAAAATAATTGTCTTTTTTCAAATTCGATATCCCATACAAAGAATGAAAAGTGGCCCATTACTGGGGGAGAACTGGCGTCCAATAGTTAAGCATCGGCCGAAGATAATAAACGTAGCTGACCAGGTCTGGGTAATACGGCGAATGATAACGCCATGCCAAGCGTAGCAATCAAGTATCGACCAAGCGCGGCAACTAAATTTGAACCACGCGTGGTAACCAAGAATTGGCAAATCGTGGCAACCCAGAATTGGCAAATAGTAGCAACTAAATATGAACCATCGATATAGATCAATACTTCAATTGTGTCTTCAATAAATAGATTTGGAGAAATAATTCTGTTGAGTCCATTTGCAATACCTAAATACTTGTAGACGCCATTTGACTGTTGAAGGCTTAAAATTGATTGATGTGCATGGTGTTGTTTGGTTTTTAGCAATGCCTGTGCTGTTTTCGGCAGCGTAGGATGGCCTTCATTTCTTAACAGAATTAATAATTCAGATATTACATTTAATTGAAAGCTATTTAAGTTTTTCAGTGCCCACTGCCTGAGTTTTTCTTGAAAGTTTACATTTAAGTCAGTATTTTCATCAATAACACTTTCACTGCCTCTATCACTGTTTTCATCAATACTGTCATTGTTTATAATGTTATTGTAACTATTAAATTCACTTTGCGTTTTTATATTACCACTGCTGCAGTTACTGATGTTTGTATTATTTATATTTAAAGATAAATTGTTTTTTTTTTGATTATTTACACAATTATTACCACTTTTTTTAAATTCTAGAATTTTTTTACGCGATGGTACGCTTTGGACATTTTAAATTAAATTGTTTAATTATTTAGCTTTTAATAAAGTTACAAAATTAAATAACATTAAATGTAACCTATAAAATCGATGGAAGACTGAAACCAATTTAATGATCTTAAATTTAGAGGGATTGCGCAGCAACTCATGAATTTCAGTATCGGCCGAGAAACGATTGTTGATTGTGTACTATGATCAAAACTATCGAATGGTTGTTGATGGATAACCAGGATCGGGCCAATATGAATAGTCCGATGCTTGGCCAAGTCAGACATTGGCCGATCTACGGGACTTTTTCTAGTAACGGCGACTTTGTACGTGATGTGAAGGTAATTACAATATAAGGAACGCTTAAAGATTACAAATTATTACATTGATTTTTAATTATTAGGATGATTTATCCAAGGAGGTGGATCCCGCTAATGGTTTTGAATATGAAATTAAAGGTACTTTAAAGAAACCAAATGATAAAAATCCCTTTTATCTAAATCCGGTTAAACAAAAAAAACTAGATAAACATCTTAATACATTACTGAAAAATTGAATTATCAGTTACAGTACTTCACAATACGCTAGTCCAGTCTTCTTCGTTTAAAAAAAATATATAGTGCATTTGTTATGACACATCAGTATTAATATTACTTTTTTTTGTTTGAGTAAAAAATTAGTCCTACCGGATTGAATAAGCTTATTTCTCAGGAATTTTCTGATATTCGTTTTAAGGTTTTTTGGATTGTTTCGACGATTTAAGTATTTTCTCTACAGATACTTGGGAACATATTCAACATGCAAAGATAGTCTTGAATCGTTTTTGTAATTGTAGAATCACCCTAAACTTATACCAAAAAAAAATGCAATGGCAACAATTTTTTCTAGTGGTATTTAAATTGATCCGCAGCGAGTTGAAACTATTAGTAAGTTACTAATTTTTAAAAATGTCAAACAAGTACAGCAATTTATTGGAATAGAATAATCTACATAGATTGTGTTGGTCCGGTGGCTACTTTAGAAAACGGATATCGTTTTATGTTGTGTTGCGTCAATTTATATCTTACTCGTAGGTCTACTAATCTAAAATATAATCTGACACTTTTAATTAAGCAATATTTCATTCAGCACAAATCTTGAGACAAATTACTTCCTTTCTTTGTATTAAATTACAATATAAATATATGGATTTCGCTGGATATCTGGAATTTGGAATTTTTTTTATCGAATGGAAAAAGGCCGACATTAAGCAAAATCCATGAATATCTTAAAAACCCCATGTTAAGGCAAAGAAATATTGTAATAAGGGAGACTTAAAAGAATTAAAGGATTTACTATTCCCGTTTCTGTAATCCTCAAAGATTCAAATACCAACAAAATTACTAATCACACATCCAATTTCTACGCGCATATAAAGAAAGCAACTCTTACATGTTAATTGCGAAGTATTGTATTTTGTAATCGATTTCTTCTGCTTACGCTTCGCTTTCCTTGTAACAACTATTTAATGTTGAATGTTGGTATTGTAATTGTGATACTGCATTATCAGTACTAAACGTCCTTGACGAAGCGCATAATAGTAGAATTTTTCCTTTTTCTTCTTGCAACTTGGACAAGATCGTCGTGACGAAACTGAAACGCAATTAGTTGCCCCAGAAAATGCTATTTTATCGGAGGGAGAACATAACACAGATGATTAAAAAAAAGACGATTTAAACAGAAGATGTTTCGTAAAAGTGCAAAAATAATTTACAATGTTTCAAAATAAGTAAGGAAAAAATACTGGTCATTTTTTTAAATTTCTGGAACTTAATTTGGAATACAAAAAATGGTTTGAGCAAGGCAATAAAGAAAAAAACTTAATAACTACCTATAAAAAGAATAAAACTGATAACAGAAGATAATATTCACTACAGTATTTTGTTGATATACAGCACAAAAGAATTAGCATACCATGTTTTGTAACACATTTAGTATGTCAGGAAAAACGATTTTAAAATGGGTAATTATACTTAGAGGCTCAATTCAAGACCAAATCAAAAATCTGCATTTTTTACAAAGAGAACTGGTGCAAAGAAAGGCATTTTAAACCTGTAAGTCACGAATGTGACCTGTCTGTAAGATACAAGACTAAAAATATTCAAAAGTGGGTACGTTATTTGCATTCTAATAAAAAAAAGAAGCTGGTAGTGAGAAGAGCAATGACGAAGCTTCAAATAATAGAGTTTTTACAGTGAATATGAAGTCGATGTTACTGTGGCAGTTTATTATAAAACAAAATTAATTATTAACAATTTGACTATTTTTGATCTGCACAGTAAAGACATTAAAGCTAATTGTTTTGCATCAATTCTTCGTAATTTTTTAACAAATGAAATTTTGCCAAGTATTGATCACAACAACCAGATGTTAATTATGTTTTATAGCAATGGCTGTAGTGATCAAAACCGCAATACCTTATTACCTAATATCATTTTAAATTTTGCAATAGAAAAAGGGCAGACACAGATAGAGTGCGACTCGACGCAATCTACTATAGAAAAAAGCATTTTTATATTTTGCACTTCGCCCATTGTTTTATTTTAAATAAAACATTACTCACCTTGTTTGATTTTTTTATTGTTGTACCTAATGGAAAATTACTTATTTTCAAAATCTTTTCGTAATAAAAAAACTATAATTGCTACACTTTAATAGCAACAATATAGGACACTATTTCAAGTTACCATATTAAATAAAACTTACCCTAAGTCAAAATATGGACATTTCAATGTCAGTGTGAGCAAAACTATAATCGTAATTACGAGAGGTGTCTTATGATTTATATCTGTTCGAACAAAAAATTACAATAATATAGTGTTCTTGTTTACTTATTTTTTATAGTTAAAGATAGATAACTAATTTTTAGAAAGTCGGTAATTTTAATCGCTATAACTTAGGTTGTTTATAACGCCAACGTACTTAAACAACGTTTTGTCAGTTTATGTATCAATATAATTCACATTAAATTAAATTAACAGTTAATCAAAAGTAAACTGTTTTTAATTCAAAGAATCGTATTATATGTTATAATTGTTCATAACCATAACAAGTACATTTTAAATTATATAATTTGTAATTTTATTCCGTAATACAATTAGTGGTATAATTATTTACATTCCAATCTTAACTTTAGACTTAAAAAGTACACAGATCTCATATATGTCACTTATAAATACAGTAATACTAAATAAAACTCGTACCTAAAAAAAATACAAATTATTATGATTTTTAATTAACTATGTACTACCTTTTTATAAAACATATGTTACTTCATCTTAAAACTTTGTTTCTAGTTCACTAAAGTATTTTTTCTTACATAAGTTGACAGCTGTTTTTAAAATCCCAATATTTTATTTTATTGCTATTACAGGTATCACTTATTATGTGCGTGCTAGTTAATAAAAACGTACGTTTCAAAAATCTTAAACCTTATGCTGCCTGCCGATGAGTCATAAGACACCTCTCAAGATTATATGACTATAAAGTGACATTTTTTTGAAGCTTTACGTTTTATTTATTTAAGCGCCAGTAAAAGCACTTTAGAATCGCTTGTTAAAATGAACTTAAATGTTTATAAAATCAATTGTATTTTACAAACATTTATTTATTTAAGATTACGGGTAAATGAAAATTACATTTAAATAATTTTTGTTTTGGTTTTTTTTAAATATTAATACTATCAAATTAGAAATGTTCTTAAAGCTACTTAAATGTATATTAAAATTATGTATTTATTTCTTAATCTGGCAATTACGAAAAGATAGTATGTTCTATTTGGCACTGAAGTACTTTTATAGGCTCATTGTTAACTCTAGATGCCTTATACTCAACTTATTTTATATGTAGTTGTCTTTGTACAAAATTTTGTTTTATTATTTTAAATTCCTTCTACTTTAATTTTTGTAATTGTAGTTTTTTTAACACAAAATGCTTTAGAAACACTTCTTCTCACACGTAATAATAGAATTGGTGAACGGCGTAGCTTTAATATCCATAAATTGAATTAAATTAAATATAATAATATAAATAATATAAATGGTTTTGACTATGCAATACCATGATGCAAATACAACTTAAAAATGAATTTGTATTAAAATATCGTTTCTAACAGTAAACAAATTTCTAATTATACCCTCGGTAAAACGATATATTGCTTTTAAACCGTGTAATTATGTTTTTTTGTTAATAAGCAATCGCAGATTGGCACTAATGGTGTTAAAAAGCTTAAGTAAACGTGTAACTGATCGTACGCTACTGTAATCTAATTGCGACGCAAGAG
This sequence comes from Aquatica leii, assembly GCA_035610365.1. NCBI lineage: Eukaryota > Metazoa > Arthropoda > Insecta > Coleoptera > Lampyridae > Aquatica > Aquatica leii. Next base: position 165,465,367 of record CM069432.1, read on the forward strand.
GCGAGATTATGCATAAATGTTTTTATGTGTTGATCCCTTTTTTGTTTAGTTTCTAGTATAACAGAGACATGGACAGTATTTCAAAGATTAGCATAGATCTCATGCTGAAATCTAAACTTCTATTATAAATTACAAAACTTCATGCAAAAAAAATCAAAACAAAATAGAAATAGAAGTTTTAGAGAAAAACTGAAATTGAAAATAGGCTAGAAAAAGCACAATATCTGTAAAAATTAGAGAAATACGAATCTAATGCTTGGCATACAATAGTAGGTTGATAGAATCATAAAAAATTTAAAAAAATAAAGTGATTGTTGTTATATTAGGTAACATAACCTACTTAAATTTTGTATTTGAGTAAATATGTATGTTATGATGAACTTACTCGCCTTTGCCACGACCGCAAAGTTTCATACTCTCCTCACAAAACCATAAGCTCCATGTAGGTTCGATTAGCATTCCCAAAGATTCATTTCTAAAGCATTCCAATAGTAGTCTGTGTATGGACTTCTAATAACACACCTAATTTAAAACGTATTCTATAAGAATGCCTATATAAGAAGAATAAAGTACTCGAAAAGATTCTTTTAAAAACACTCCTATAGGAATACTATATTTAATTTAAGAAAGAAGCGCTTATAGCAGCCTTACAATTGGCAGTTGATTCGAATCACTAAAGTATTAAAAATGTAGCATCCTAATGGCGTTCCCATATTGATTCTATAACAATGCATATAGAAGGAGAATAAAGTACCCTAAAAGATTCTTTTAAAATCACTCCTATAAGCCTTCTATATTGATATAAAAAATAAATTGTTTATAGCAGCCTTGACAATGTATTAGAATTCAAGTATTACGACTAACATGATAACATTCTTTTAGTGTTTTAGTACCTCTAAAATCGGTTTAATCGTTCTTTATTTGTGATAAAGAAATATATCAGAAAAAACCGTTTGTACAAGTTGCTAAATTGTAATACATAGTACCTAAACAAAAATAACTTCCTGTAGAGATTAAACGCCTACATCTAAATTTTGTTGATAAAGATATGTATGCAATAAACAACCTATGCATTCGCGTTTGATACTGTAAATGTAAATAAGATACTTTGATTTCTGAGGATTGTGACGAGATATGTACCGACTACTGAGTTTGATTCACGAGAAACGCTTCTAAGTAAGTACTTATACGGTTACGGGTATATGCAGTTTTACGTTTACGAAAGGAAGACGACTTCGGGCTTAGTCTATATTTGTAAATGTGTTCTTTTTTGTGCTGAATTAAAGAAGAAAAAGCTATTAGATGTTCTGCTGATTTAAGTAAAAGTAAGTACAAAAAGAAACAATTGAAAACATATATCTATTTTTGTACGGTCAGCTTATCCATGCTTTAGCGCTTTATTGTTATTGTTTATTTTTTACTTGGCATCCAGTTATTTTTTAGAACAGGGGTTGGCCAAACTGCGGACTTAAACTTAAAAAGCATTGTAACAAAAAATTTATTTTATTTTATTTATAAAAAGAAACATATTTTTGATATAAATCTAGTGAAAATGCATGCGACTGATAATAGATAATGAAAAATAATTAACCGCATAATTTTGTTATAGAGTTAACCCAAAGTTGATTCAAAGGAGTTCCTATAGATGTTATTAATGAGAAGGTGTTCCAATGGCTACGTCATGGCAAAACGAGATTAAAAAATGAAATAATTAGAATGATGCAGCAAACTACAAATTCACAAACCATTGATTAAAAATTATTATAGTTTAGACAAAGATAATGTACAAATTTGTTAATAAAAAATGACTTAAAACCAATCATTTCATGCTTTTTGTGTTTCTTATGGTTTGCTATTAAAACCCTTTAAAAGCATGCAAATCAATTACCTTTTAGTCGTTAACTTTGTCATGCTATTCTACAACATAGGAAAGTACTACATTGGCACTATTTTTAAGCATTCTAATGGAACGTGAAAACTTCTACCTTTGGACTCTATAAGCACTAACTGTACAGCATTCTACTGGAGTGTCAAAACCTATCTCTAAACATAAACCATTCTACTGCTACAGGAAGGCTTTCAGTAATACCAATACTGCCTCTATGCTTCTAAAAGCATTAGTATGGAACCTATTTGGTTTTTTGGGTCGTTAGCAATAACTACTATTCCTTCCTTATACAATATATTATTATTATTGTTCTTAACTGTTATAAATTCTAATTTTCCGTTTTTGTAATCCGTTTTTGACAGTTTTTGAACACTTGTCAACAAAAACGTCAAACTATTTTTGAAACTTTGAGGTTAATTTTTGTTTGAGTAGTGAAAAAAGAACGCCCCACTTACACATAAACTTGTTAAATAACGATTCTAATATCACACTTTCAAGTACCTAATCAAGAATTCATACATTTAGTAATTGCAAGATCATTTGGTTTTTTAAGAGTTTTTAAGAATATTAAATACGACCTTATTATGAGACTTGAAAAAATCTTATTAATAAATACATGTTATATTAATCACAGCTTTTTGCCGCTTTATCTACAATTACATAAAACATTTGGATATTATTCGTCAAATTTTTAACAGTGGTTTTTTGAAACGCGAAGAACATAATTTTTCTTAATTTGTTTTCATAAAGAGTTTACAATATAAGTGTGTAATCAAGTGCTTTGCTGTCTGAGGGTAATCTACGTGCCCGAACGTAGTAAAACAGATTAAACACAAAAATTGTACAACATTTTTCGCATTTAAGATAAAAGTAAAAATTAAATATAGTTTTAGTTTATATGACATTCTAGATTTTTGAGTTAATTTAACTAAATCGAGATTAGCGTTAATAGAGGACGCCATAAGTTAAACGTCAATTTTATTTGAAAAAGTGTAATTTTTTATTTTTGCAAATAACATTTTGAAGATAAGTTTTCCAAAAAATGAACGATAGCAAAAATGAAATCCAACTGAACTTCGTTCAGAAGCAGCAAATGTTCATTATAAATTATTACCTCTAAAAAGTAAAAAAAATGTCAATTGTTTGTTGAACGTTTATGTCCTGCGTTATTTAAAAACATTTTAATTATTGACCATTTTATGTTAAATGTTAAACGAAGAATTCCAAATTAATTAGTAAAAAAGATATGAAGATGCATATAATAAGTTTATCAGTAGTGTTTTACCAAAAAAGTAAAAAAGTACACAGTAAATGTTTTACTAGCTTATTTTAAGCAAATTCCATCAAAGAAGTCTGCATATTGTACCTAAATCCAAAACTTAGTTATTACATTAAGTTAGTGTTATTAAAAACATTGTGAACAACCTAAAAAAATAAATTTAATATTTGTTTATCTATGCCTATTGTATTTAACGTTTTACGTACCATAAAAACAAATTAATTGCGTGTTGGCGTTGAATATTACTACAGTAAACACATTTTTCATTAACTACACCTAACAAAAACGTCATACAAGAATTTTTAATTTTAGTGAATGGATTGAATCAAATATGATGTTCAAAGTTGTTTAAATAAAAGGGTGCAATTGTGAAATGTAAAACGAAATGTCTCCAATCTGATCTTTTCAATAGGTCACGTATTTACAGACGAACTTGAGTAGAAAATCAACGTATTATCAGCGATAGTGAACGGTTACTTTTAAAAATATTTATTAATTTTTTGTAAATAATTAAAAAAACAAAATTTAGTTAAACACTACAACAAACTTATGTACAAGTTTCTCAAAAAAAAGTTTTGCAAAGTTCTTTTCTAAATTTTTCTTTTCTGTCAAAAAATACATTTTGTAGAATCGGGTTTATCTTTTAAAATAATGAAAATCTAACGTTACTTGAAAAAGTTAACGTCAAAACTTTTCAACTTCTATTTTTAGAATTTCGAATAATCAACCCTCCTGACAACCACTGACACTTAAAAATTACATTCATGAATATAAATTAAATTCGTTTACTTTATTTACAAGCCTGTTGCCAATTTTAATATTATTTAAATGTTAAAACAGAAATTTTCAACCACTGTAATTATTTTCAAACAAATTTTTGTATTTTTATGTACATTTGTAATTTGTAAAGATTAGATGATATTTTACTTTCTACTTATGATTATAGTATAATATAACACTACAGTTATATTTTTTTAATCAACATTTTTACAATCTACCTTTATTTTATTTTACATACAGCAAAGTTAATGTTTTTGGTAGACCCCGATTTCAATATTTAACTTATTTAAAAATACTTTTTTTACAATTGTTTTATACGTTTCTTAAATATATCTTCAAATCAGAAACAATTCAGTATACAGTTTAAAATCAAAATTAGTAACTGGTAACATTTTGCTTTTAATCCCTCTTAAAAATTCAATATAGAAAACATTGTAATGGTATTTTCTAGAAACATAACACTTTTTGGAAATATCAGTTTATCACATGTCCACCAAAACAAACAAAAGTTTTAATTGTTTAAACGGAGTATGTTCACTCCTTTAACAGAATGTGAGATTACCTACTCAACGGGTGTCCATTTGCAATTGAGAACAGTCAAATTAAATATCTTTGTTACATTTGTTGAGAAAAACTAGTTTCGTCAAAATGTTTATACATTTAATTTAAATTCCGTAGTTGCCGTATTTAATATAGTAGTAAATCTGCAACTTCAGATATTTTTATGTGTAATTAATTATTCACTAAATTCTAATCAAACAAACAACAAGATTTTAGTGATAAAAAAGCGTTAACAGAAAAATGTTAATCATGCTAAAATTAATTTATTGTTTAATGATTAAATAAAGTAGAAACACACAGACATAACACACGTAACTTTTTTACAGAAGCATTTATAAACAAAAAATTTACAAGAAAAAGTTATTGTGTGGAGACGGTCCACTGGTCCGACAAGCATACGGCAACTATTTGCAATAGTTATTCTAGTTGTACTAAAATTATGGAAATGTTAATAAAATTCAATCATTTAATTTCTGTAAATAGAGTACCGGTCCAACAACTCAAACTACTCCCGTATGAAACTCAAGAATACTTATAAATATAAGTATAATATTTATAATAGTATATAATATTTTCTCTATTTCGACATAAGAATTAGCAAATATTTTAGTAATGTTAGTTTTTTCAAAGTTGGTATCTCTGCATCGTAAGTTGACGTTACATGAAAAAGAAATCAAATTTATTGCAACTTAACAATTGAAATTTAAATATTGATGCCAAGATAAAATAAACGTTATATAATTTATTAATTCATAGTAGTAGTTTACGTAAGAAGGGTCGAAAGTAAGGTATAGCATAACAAATGTGACTGAGTGATTCTTTCGACGAGAGTAACGTACATTATTTTTTGTGTTGCCTTTTGTAAAATTACATTGTTTTTTTTTAAAAATAAAAAAAACGACAAAAATATAATGTTGATACTACATTTATTATTAAATCTGTCAAACATGACAGTAACAACTGTCCCATACGTGTTCTAATATAATAATTGACTTTAAACACTTAGTCTTATGTGGATTTTTAGTTTTTAGTTTGCCACCCTAGAGCTTTTTTTGCCCATTACATAACTACACTAACGAACGAATATTGACGTTTGCGATGTTAGCAACAGGTTAACACATAAACTTCAATTTATCAAAGTATAACTGTTGCCAATTCACTAAATTTTAAAGGTTATCCAATGTTGTTTTAAAATTAAAATGAGACAAAAAATACTAGAATTGAATCAAAATAGAATACGTTTCAATCATTCTACCGTTTCATAAACTCGCCGCTGCGTGGCTCGTGTATGAAACTTGGTATCGTCGTTGAAGCACGTTTACTCCGTAACTTGTGTTTTAATATACTATTCTAACAAAAGTTGGTGCAAAATTTGTCTTAATTCTCTTCTACGATTTTATTAGTTAAAAAAAGTCAAGCAGTAATAGAAATTCGTTGATTTCATTGGTTCAAAAGCAAACCGGTAATAGAGGCTATTACCGGTCTACTGTTGATACATTATTTTACGTAATATAAGTATTAACAAACGATCGACGGAAATTAAATTAAGTTTTCGGTTAGCAACAATTGGTGTTAAGTCTTGAATATTATCTTTTCTTTAACAAACAAGTGATTAAAACTGTATAGTGATAACAATTAATTTGTTCCAATTCATTAAACATAACTGTTTTTATAATTCGTATAATTTAATAAAAACCTGAAACATTTTAGAAAAATGAATAAAAATTCTAGAAAAATAAATTAAAATGTTGACAAAAATTTTCCAAAAAATTCTAAAAAAATTAACCTTCCAAAACTACTAGTTTAAAAGCAAAAGTACAAACCAGCATTGAATATCAACTGAGAACTATCAAAAATAATTACAAGCTTTTGTTAAGAACTAGATTAAGACAATTCAAAAAGATACGCAAGCAAGCGGTTGTACCTTTAAAATTTGATAAAAAATTGAATTGGTCAATATACTACAAACAATTTAAAGTCGAAGTTGCAGCTAATGATTAGAACAACATTTACAATAGTAGTATAATAGTAGCTTTGCGTAGAGAAACAAGTGTACCAAATTAGAATAAAAAAACGTCTCCAGAAATTTAGGCCACGCACGACGACATCACTATTCGTATTATATTGCCTACAGAACACTTGCAGATTTATCCTGATGAAAAGATCAATAAACGTATTGCTTAGTTGCCGGTCAACATGAGAGCAATAAATAAAGAAATTTTCTATGACAATAACAGAACCAATTTAAATGGCGACTGATCCACACACAAACAAAATAAGGTATCGATTGGTTTAGAAACTCAAGCCATCAAGTACGGGTAGTTGGCATCACGAATGGAGTTATTTTGACAATGAACGTTATAAAAAAGTATGTTTAGGTATGCAAAATGATGTCATTAAGATTGACGACAAACAAAAAATGAACTACTGGTACGGATAAAAACAGATTACCAGTAAAAATCTTGATTGTCAACTTGTATCAGAAATTTTACGAAAAAGTCCGTAGTTAGCCAATGTACATCAGTATCTCATATTGGGACGTGTAAATCCCACAGTTACATCGCCAAAAAACTGTCTACAACAGCTATACGACTAATTTTTAGGTGTCAAAAATTAAGCAAAAACTAACTGGCCAAAGTTAATACGTTGATTCAGCAGTATCAAAATGTGTTATAGCTAGAAAGTGGTTTCAAAAGAATAACTGGTGTGGTAAAGCATAAAATCAATACTAGAGACGTTCGACCGATAACATAACACTTTCTTTGGCAAAACAAAAAAATATCTAAGAAATCATAATAGATATAGAGACACCGTGTGAATGAATCTTTAAATAGTCTATAAACATTCTCAGTAATACTAGTAAAAAAGGAGTATAGATTAACAAAATTTTGCATAGATTACAATTAGCTTAAAAAAGGACCAAGAAAAATAGTTACCTTTTACCGAGAATTTACAACACTGTAGTTGGGACTTCAGTAGTTTTTTACGTTGAATTTAAAAAAAGATAGAATTAGAAACCAAGGACCTTAAAAAGCGTTTGATGAAGACCATATTGAGAGGGCTATTTTGGAAGACGTGCTTTGTTTACTAAACGACGTGATTGTGGTTGGCTGATAGTTTAAAGAACGTTTAAACAACTGAAAGTAATATATCAACGATTTTGTTAAGAAAATCTAAAATTAAACATAAATAAATGCAACGTGTTAAAAAAAAAGTTTAACACGGTTGCTGCAGAACGTCCCACACTTTGATTGCATCTTCACTTACGATATTTAATTTAAGTTCAAATCTGGGTTCCGTTTTCTAATTGTGTATAATTTTTACACTATACTCGTACAATATTTGCTTGAAAAATAACGATTCTAAAACAAATGTTTCAATGCTTTCTCACTTTTTTATCTGCCTTCTTAGTTCTTATTCTTTCACGCAGGAGTTTATGTCAACCGAGACATTTTCTGCGTTGTTTACTATTTATTTTGCTGCTCAACGTGCGAACCCTTTTTAGGGTCGGTTTTTCAATGTCCAGATAAAGTCTCGTTTAGTGAACTTATAGATATACCTTACAGATAATGATATATTTCATCTCATCTCATCAACTAATAAAAAACCATTTTTGCATCAATCACGTGTTTTGGTAGGTAAATACAAATTGTTTTTGTCAACTAATACAAATAAGTACTCTAATATTATAAACAACACTATCTACTACTTTTTATTTTTGATTGACCAGCTCTTGCTTTTGATGACATTGCTTTTTTTGTCATAAAATTGATCTGTTTGCTAAGTTCATCTTTTGAAGTAACATAAAAGCACATGTGAATAATTGATTTAATTAATTCTGTTTTTTGTGTAAGTTTTTTTTAATTAATTTTTAATTTCTTTGACCAAAAGGTCTCTATTGGGTTTAACATAGAGAACTGCGATAATTAGTCCATCATGTCAACTTTATTAGCTGTCATCCAAAATTTTACCAACTTTGTTCCAGAGCAAGAAGTATTATGGTCCTAGAAAATACATTTTTCTTTGCCAAATAACTTCTTGCCACTAGATTGCATTATGTGTTAGACTACTTTGATGTATTTAGCGGCGTTAAGAAACGACATTTAAGGGACCGACTATTTCTTTCGACATTTAACCGCATACCATGACAGACGTTGTTTATATATAGGAATTTCCAGGCTTCGCTTGGTTTTCAAAACTGTTTTTGAAATCAAGTTAAACTTTTGAAAAACCAAGCCAAATTATCTAAGCCAAGCTTTTACAGATCAAGCTTTCAAAGTTTTACTAAGCTTTCAAACTCTTAAAAATAATATTTTGATGTAAAATGTATGTCTTAAAATAAAGTTCAAAAGCAATTTACACAAATCATTTTAGAAAAACAGCGTCAACTGAAGAAATCAAAACACAAATTAAGCAAGTTGTCGAACTGAGTTCTAAGAAAGTTAAATTTATAATTGGTACTTCCTACATTGCAACGTTTATTTGTTTAAGTCTTGTTTTGGTTGCAACCGCAGATAACCATAATCGAGTACACAAAATACATTTTGTTAAGTTAAGTCAGTGTAAATAGGAAGAAATAAAGATTGGTATTTGCTATAATTATTTTACTAACAATTTATTTTGTGGATGAAGAGAACCATAATTAACCCAATACATGAAGACGTTTTAAAATACAAATCTCACAGTATTTACCATAAACTTAAAATCAAAAATCAATTTCACTTATTTTAATAAACAAAATTAGCCTAAAAACTTTAATTGCAAATATCACTTTAGACACACTGTACACTAGGTTACCGCATAACTTGGAATTAATCAGAAGTCAAAAGGGTGCGTCATCAAGTATACACATACAAAGCTCGCATTGTAAATACTCTGTAAAGGCATTACTATGTGCCTCTGTGTCCGAACGTGAATAAATTTAGTATTCCTATAACTATAAAATGTTTATTTTGTATTTCTTATTATCAATTTAATAATTAGATAATTAAGTAAATATTTTTATTATTTCCACGTACAGACGGGTTGTCCTTTCACTTCAGTTCAAAGTTATGTAACCTATGCTAGCAGTTGAGTAATTGTTTATATCATTTATATTATAGCGCAAGCTGTACACGTGCAAGGCCATAACTACTTTTGCAAATGTAGCAAAAAAAGTTTAAAAACTTGGAAAAGCTTAAAAACCAAACCAACTTTTATTTTTTAAAAACTTATCTTTTAAGTCCAAGTCAAACTTTTACGTTTCAAGTCAAGCTACTTGGCTTGGTAAACCTCTATTGTTTAATTTAAAATTGCACAATTCAAGAAACATTTCTTTTTTCTAGGCAACCTTCTGACATACGTATTTCCATCAAAGTTATTGATATTGAAAGTCGATTTATTACTAAAAACACTCATTTCCACTACTCTGTGATCTAATTTTTGTGTTTCTTAATCTAGAGAAAACTATGTTGTTTTCGTTCTTTGGAAATCAGAGGTTTCCACCGTTTTCCTCTCACAGTAGAAGTGCACACTTTTGTTTGTTTATTCTGAGATAGAGCCTAAAATATCGTAAAATGATTGTTAGAATAGCATATTCATGATGTCTTTCAATTGTATTATTATGATTCGATTAAAATGACAGTTGAGTACTCAAGTATTCATTACGCAGGATTAAAGGAACCGTCAAATATTGATTGATAATGTGACATTATGGTATAATAATTGCAACCATTACAGAAAAATTAATTAATGAAAATATGTAAATAATGTGCACTAAAGTTTAAAAACCAACATGGATTTAGGTGTACTGATTTTAATACCACTGCAGTAAACGCAAAAACTATTTTAGTAAAAACGGTAAAAATAAGAATTAAATTATTAATTTAATTTGATTTAATTTAATTTAATTTAATTTAATTTAACAATAGTTTTAGTAATTACCCATTTAGTTATAATATCAAAAATAAACAGAATTTTTTAGGTATTATTTTAAAATTATAAATATTTAAATACCGTTTAGACAAAATATAATTGCGCTATCCTGCAAAAAAAATTATCTCTGAGATTATGTTAATTTTGATAATCCGTTTATTGTATAATTCTAATTTTGGTGAAATAATTTAATTTCTATGTTTTTAATTAAACATTTTTGTCTTAAGTGACAATAAGTAATTTCTTTAAGTTAGCTTCTAATTTTCTTTGACACTTAATTATGTCTAACTTATTCTTTATTTTAATTAAGTCTGCATTTACTTTTTTGTTTCGTTTTAATTTTACACGTATTTCATAATTTTTTTTTACATTTGTTTGCATTGTTTTATTTCCTGATAAAAATCATTTATATTTTTATTAGTGACAATGAAATAAAATATATAGTAATTTTAATATTGATACATAATTCTTTTTTTATATATTATTTTTTTATTTTTTCCACATAATTTTGCACTAATTCACGTTTGATTGTTTAGCATAATTTATATGTTTATGTACTTTTTCAAATTAATTTAAAACTATAAACTGTTTAACAGATTTTATAACCAAAAAATAACCTTGTTAATCATTGCTCAAACTCAAACATCTAAAATTTATTGTTTCTGCCCGGTTACAGGTTCATGGAAATGCAGCTGAACGCATTTCTAAAATGTTATTAATTCCTATATCACACCGACCGATCAAATACTTTGACTGCGAATAACTCGATGTTTCTATTGATATTTTTTACATGCGAAAACAAAAAATGTAGACCAATAATTACAAAAAATACTCTAATTTTTGTATGTTGCTAGTAATTTTTTTTGGAAATGTAGTAAACAAATGAAATTCCATTTTGTTTCATATACCAATTAAAACTCTAGCTTTTTTAGACACCTTAGTTTCGTAAATAAAAATTGTTCAAATAATATATACCTATAAATTGTATAATTTTATAAAAATTAATAAGTAAGTAGACACTATTTATGACCCAAGCGGATACTGCTTTACTTCAAGGATGCGACCTTGTTTACGTGAATCTTGATTTCCTTCTCATTCATTAATATTAAGATTACCATGTCTCAATTTTTAAATATCTTCTATCAGAAATCAAATCTTATCTGTGTCTATTTACCCTAGTTAGATATTTGTGAAGTAAACGTTTATTGGAAACACCAGTAGATCGTAGCGCCACATACTGTCTATAAAGTTGAATGTGATTGGCGTCTACCACGATAACCGTTCGTAAAACATTTATTTTGGTATCAAGCGTTTTTATTATTAAAACTCTACGTCATCAACTGTCATCTTCACAAGTTTATGTCTGCGACAAAGCCGACAAGCAACATCTCAACATAAAAAAGAACTGAAATACGACTACAAACTTATAGAGTTTGAAATATTTGCAATTAAAGTTTGGATATATTGTGTTAAGTATTGTTTTTTTTTCATTTTCCATCATCTTTAAAATAAATTATTTATGTCTCTTTCTTAGCAATACTACTGACCTAGCTTAGCAAAATGTACTTGTGTACACAATCACGTTTATCCTCGGTTGCAACCAAAACAAGACTTCAGATAAAAAAAATGTTAAATTTGGCTTTCTTAGAACAAGCTTAGAACTGAGTTTGACAATCTGCTTTATTTCCAGTTTGATTTTACGGGTTTCTTTAGTTGCTAAATGATTTGTGTAAACGTACTCAAATTTTATAATATTTAATTAAATTTTTTGTTTTGAATATTGCAGAATACAGTGATATTGTTTTAATGTACAGTAAGTGTAATTATAACTTCCACGCCACACGTAAATTGTGTTTTGAGCGATATCCTAGTAGACAAATGCTTTCGATAAACTTTATTTTAGCGTGTATGCAAAACTAGAGATGTTCTTCCATCTTACGAGAGTCGTGGTTGAGAAAGACCATCCTATGTACTATCAGCAAAAAAAGAATAAACCTTTTCCATAAAATAAAAACTTTGATATTTGTTTTTCTTCAATGTATCTGCAAATATTGCAAATTGTAGAAGAGTCGCAAAGTTAACGTGTCGCGTACGATACATCGTGTTTTCAAAAATTATTTTTTGTACTTTTATCATATGCAACTAGTCCAGCAGTTATATGACGTTGACATTGAACCACTACGTAAATTTCGTAAGTGGTTGCAGCAACTAGAAGCTTTAAACCATGATTTTAGTGCCAAATTAAGATTTTCAGATTAGTGTTGTTTTACACGAAATGAAGTGCTGAATTTTCACAACACGCATGTTTGGAATGAAGAAAAACACTAATGAAATTTAACAAAGTCACTTGCAGTGGTGGTTTTCTATGAATATTTGGACAGTGCTTTAAGGAAATTACAGATATACTTCTTTTGCAAATTTTTTTTATATTTTTGCAGTGTTTTTTATTAGTTGAAGTATTACTAGTGTACTTAAAAAGGATGTACAGAATCGCAACTTAGTTTAACTGTGTCTTATTTTGTATTTACTTTTTTTTTGGTGTCAGAAAATCACTGAAAGAAATTTGCACTTCTTAAAACAAGTTATTTTTATTCGTGGTGTCAACAACCTTAAAAGACTTAATTAATGTAATACGTCAGTAATGTACGCTTTATTATGCTGAAAATTTTGATTTTTTAAATGTTTGAAATTTCTTGTTTATATTTATGCTTTAATTTTATCTGCTAAAATAACAACTCGGTAATCATATACACTCTGTATAACTTAATGTTAAGTTTAAAAATGATTAGAATGTATAACTTTATCATCAAGTTATGTTTATTATCGGTTTATTTTAAAAATCGGCTTACGTGTTCTGCTGTTAAATTTTTTTTATTTCTCTGGATTTCACGCTAACTTTATTTTAAATATTAGTTTCGTATATGTTTTTACTATCAATATACACGCTTACACTGATCTTTAAAGTGCTTTTAAGTATTTTCGTATTCCGTTTTTGACTATTTTGATAAAATGTTTATAATTACAGAATTAGAAACTTCTCAAGTATCAGAAAGTAATGTTCTTCGTTTTTTAGCAGTTTTTGTAAAATAACCAAATTTGTTTACAAAATAGATAACAATTATATTTAGCAAATTTTGTTTTCGTAAGAACAAAGAAGCTGGCTAGTTAAAATTTACATAAAATTACTTTTTAATCTCTTGTCTAAATTTATAATAATAGAAGTAGTTACTTTACATTATGACGTAATAAATAAAGTTTAAAAAGCACTCGTTAACAACAAATGCAACAAACGCTTTATTGGCAGACACTAATTTTTGTTTTAGTTATTATTTATACAGTGTTTTATTATTAATTGGAAATATTTTAACTGTAAAATTCTGAGCCCAAAATATTGAAATTTAATTCAAATCACTTAGATAAAATGTGATTCCTTGCTGAGTTACTAGGTCTTTTAATTAAAAATTATTTTTGCCTAGTACTTTAAAACTATTCGACCTATTCTTGTCATACTTGGCAAAAAGTGTGGGTACTGTACACATTACTAAATTATGTAAAATAAACGTTTTTGGCTACCACCAGAAGCGTACGATAAGGACAACTGAGTGGTTGATCTTTTCCGAACTCTACGCCACTGGCGGATTGCCATTTTAATACAAAATCAATGTTTAACGTTATTTATTGCCGATGTCAAAACAGCGATTTTAGTCTCTCAACCTCAATACTAAGTAGCTACTGCTGAACATTGATCATCTTTATGCCAAGGTACTTTGTTTGGCGAAGAATAATTTAAGTTAGCACCCGAATTTGTTATAATTTTATAAACAATTCAAAATTAAGCACAGTTTAAAATTATAACGGCACAATTGAGAACAAAAAAACACAATTAAAACATCAAAAAAGTGAAAAAACTTGGAGCTAGCATAGAAGTTAGCCCCCCGAGCATAATTTTTTACACTGGAATATTATGTATTCATAGAAAATTAAATTGGAGGGCTAACTTGACCGAGCTAGATACATTGCTTACTTGTAACATTTGAATCTGTATTAATAACCGATTTTAATAAATTCGTTTTTTTGGAATTAGAATAGAATTAGTCAATCTTTTTTTACAAAGCAGGAACAGAAAAAAATTATGTTACACCTCTTACCTGTTCTGTCTAAAACACTCATACAGTATTCCAAAAAAAAATAATTTTAGACCTTTACAAAGAGGTGTTGTCTTAAATCTGTTTAGAAGTAATACATAAAACAAACATTACTAAAAGTAATTATGCTCCTATTTACATAAATTTTGACCGTAAGTGGTTGAAGAGTAGACTGAGGTTTGGAAATTGATTACTAAATCTTAGCATTTCAAGCAAAGTTGATTACAATATAAAAACATTTACAGAAAAAATATAAATTTCAAAACGTAATTAGAATGCCATTTTATAATTTGCTATCAAAAATCATCAATCAATATGTGTTTAAGTTTAATGTGCAAATGTGGCAACTAATACATTCTGTTCATTTAATAATGAACGGCAATTAAAATCAAAGATAATAGAAGTGTAGCAAATGTATTTGCATTTTGTCACGTTTCGTTTATGCTTTCATATTACTGTTACTGATAACAAACTGACAGCATAATATCTTTGAGCTTCAGTCAACGCTTTGAGTACAATATTTTAAATTGGGTTTAGTGACATCTAATGTTGCATAGCATTATTCAAAAATTGTATATATTAGTGTATAATTTTGCCAAACTTTTGAATTTGAAACAAGCAGTGCTATCTTATCGAACAAACGCATTTTGTCCCTATCTCGTAGACTGACTATAATATATTTAGACAATGGTATTAGATTACTTTGCCGACATATAATGTTTGTTGTGAAATTTTATATTATTTGAATAACAGTACTTGTTTGTTAAGTTGAAAATGTCAAATGTCGATTAAAACTAAGTTAGTAATGTATTAAGATAAGAACGTCTTTCGGGTTTGGACCGTGTCATTGTTTTAACCAAAGTTGACAACGTTTCGCTCTCATTGTAAAGAGCTTTATCAGAACCTGAGAGAAACCGAAAAACTAAAACAAGCAACCGAAATCTAACTATAAACCTCTCAAAAGTTAGGTAATCAATTTGTGAACATAGCCGCATTCTAAAAAGAAGAAAAATACGATACACTTGAAAAATTAAACGACAATTTAACAAAGAACCATTACAGGGTTAGATAATCAACTTGTGAGCCAAGCCAGATTCAAAACTCCGTAGAAGTGACAAGAAGAAGTAGTCTCTGTATACAAAAAAAGTATTGTTACAGCTGCTAAAGCTCATCTCTGATTGGGTTACGGTCGGAAGAGAGCGTGTTTTCATTAATGGAATAATGACTGGAAACCAACGAGAAGATAGCTCGAAACCATGATCACGATTAAAGTTATTGTAGTGTTTGATAATTTTTATGCTTTATCGGATTTTCCTATTAAAGAATGCAATCACCGAAACGTTAAAATTTATATTGTAACCTGTAATAAAATTATGCTTAGCAACCGTAGACTTAGAAGTATGCCATTTCCTTATGCAACGATAATGTTAATAAATGCGTGTAATGACGGAATGTAGACTAAACCACATGAACAAGAAATGTTGTACACACCTTTAAATAAAAGTGTAAGAAATTTGTCTTTAGCAGAAGGAAGAATCGAAGATGTTTGGCCTGTCGAATTGAACATGGGTTTAATACCATTCTTACAAAGAAGTTTTTTTATTTGATCTGTAATCTTGTGAAATTAAGGTAAAAATGCCAATTTTGAATAGGATTTGAAAGTAGAAATGTGCTTAGATAATCGAGTATGTAGATGTGGACGTGAAAAAATATTTTTTTTTAAATCGTCGCAAGCAGGATTCGAACCTAGATTATATAATGAAATTCACTTTAAATTGTAAATTAAATATCTAATAAACTGTTAATGATAGAACAAATGCTTATTTGAATAAATTGTTAGCAAGTATTGTCTCGATAAGAAACTATAAAAATAATTCAAACAATTTACATTCGTACAAAATTGTATAAGAAAAACTGTTAAAAATAGCGGATACACCCACTTCCGGTTTCTTTATCAGACTCATCTTTTGATAGATACGAGAGAATATCAAAAGCCAGCTCCATACCAAATTTCAAGTTACTAGGACTTTTGGTTCGAGAGTTATCGTGGGTACATCGTTATATACACACACACACCCGCGCACAAGCACACACACTCACGCACGCACGCACCCACACACACACATACACACACACACACACACACACACACACACACACACACAAATACACCCAAAATTTTTTTGTTAAAAATACGTTTTTCTGATTCAGGAGACCTTGAAACGTAAAATTCTCCAATTGCGATTGCTATACTTTCCTTTTAGGAAAGTAAAAAAAGAACTGCAGGTGCTCGCTTTCACCTCACAACACTCAAGGAAAACAAACAGAACACAAAAACTGAATTAATTTTAACATGGATGTCTAAAAAAATGTAAAAGCAAATAACTATTCGTAAATGCCATATCACAGTAATTTAACAATTTACAGGTATATTGAACCATCAAGTTATTCAACACCCTGTACGATTAAACAATTACAGTTGCAACAGTTATGCTAAAATTGAATGTTAACAATATGAAATTTATATAAATTGAAAAGTAAAGCGCTAGCCAGTCAAGCTTTAAGCTTGAATAATTTGAACCATAAATAAGACGTGAACTACCGCCGTACATACAATCGACACTAACTTTTATTAAGAAAACAAAAAGGTACTAACAGTTTAAACTGTTGATAGCGCTAGTAAAGTTATAAGCCTCTGAAAATTAAAATCAAATAGTATGTGTATTGCCGTGGTATCACAATTATGGCTGAGTTGGTTACATTCGATAATAAAACAGGGTGTGCGTTAAACTACTAATTTCTCTGATTTGGATATTAAATTTAAATGTAAGGCAAGTGTGCTGATAAAAACTTTAAAAACGAGGTCTCGATAACTTCTCCATTAACTTTATACTCTAATTACTTATGATATTTCACTAACAAAAGATATTAAAGATTTGATTTCCCAGTTTAGTGGTTAATAGTAAACATGGCATTTAGTATATAGTAGTAAATAAATCCTCAAATTTAACAAGCAGCGGTACTAAATGTTTGCATTTAGCAAGTAACGGTCTTAAATTTAGTAGGTAGCAAATAAATGCTAAAAAGTATAAAAGAAAATTAAATCTAACCGCAAAACGTAAATGTACATCATACATCAGCGATTCTTCCACAATCCTGGATTCAATTTTTATTTGCTTTATGCCATTAAGTAAGTAGATGTCACACAATTAAAACTTCGCCGAACATTTTCATTAAGAGGTGCTGGCTTTGTAGTTTGCTGGTTAAAATGCAAATGCGTAGACGTTACTAAAAGAAAAAGAGAGAACAATCCAGTACTATCAACAGAGTTTAACTTGAGCAACATTTTTTTGTTTTGCCTATATAGTTTGGCTTTAATTAATGCTTCAGTCGCAATCATATGCCTAATACAAAAACCGCAAAAAGAACTAATTTATAGACGCCATTTATGATATAGGGTCATTATCGTAAAATAAAACAAACATAAGCTTTTTAACAACTAGGGTACTTTAGTGTAAAGAAGTAATTAGTAAAAGTTCTCGTCATTTCCATTGCACAACTGCGCAAATAACTGCATATTTAACGCGTTGCTTCTGATTTGATTTACATCAATGACTAATTAAAGAGATTTATGCAATTTAACATTCCGACTATTAGCGACTAAATGTTGTCCATGGATAACGAAGTGTATTGCTTACACCCGAGTACATTGTATTTTAAATAGTTTATAAATTTACGATAACCTCCAACTATGACAAGTGTTCCATTTGTAGGTATATTTGTAGGTATAATATTTGATAAAAAAAATATTAAAGAAAAGATAGAAATGTACGTGAGCTGCGGTCAGCTGCTAGTTTGTAATAATTTTTCAACAGCTTTATGTATCAGAAAATATGTTTATTAACTTTTTTATATAATTTTTAATCACATTTTACGAATTTTTATATTTTAAAATTTTATTTATAATTTATGCAGATAGTTATATGCTCTTCTTTTTATTATTATAAAATCGTAATTTTTGCTTGAGTTAAAATCAGAATTGAAATTCGTTCAAAATAATTTATTCAATCAGAACCGCAATTTATCTTTTGGTTTTATTTTTAAAGTTATAAACCTAATTAAACGTAACATATTTATTAAGATACACACATACTAGATTATTTCCTAAAAAATATAATAAGAGTACACTCTTAGTTGCATGTTATTTTCTGCTGATAGGTCAACGCACAAAAAAACATGTACTTATGTTGTAGCATTGCTTTTTATTTAAGTTTAAATATTTTTGACAAAAAGTACATTAAACTGACATTTCCCAAACTTTTGTTTTGTTTTATAAATAATTTTTAATTTTTTTTAACATAACAGTTAATTTATTTGAACCAAATAAAACGCAACGCATTTTATTTGTATTTTTTACATAATCTACTACTACTACATTTGATTTGAGGTATAAAGAAATAACTCATGTAGAAAACTACGATTTTCTACGTATAGAAACTGTATTTTTACACATGATGTAAAAAAATACGCGTTCATCACAGTTCTAAGTACAAACCTATGGTCAAAATAGTTTTCAATACTAGCTTACTACAATTTTTTTTGTATATTTGTATTTTACATTTAAAAAGTAATTTGGCACTGTTATTCTAAAACTGTTTTGGAACAATTCTTGTATCTATCTATCTATACATATTTTTTATATTCAAGTATTGATTTAGTTTTAGACACGATAAAGTTTAATAAAAAGTAAGAATGTTTTAAAATCCTGATTAGTAAGCATTAAACCGTGCTAATATTGTCATCTATCAATAAAGGTTTGTTTTTATTGGCTGATTCTTCTTCTTCTTCTTTTACGTAATTGTCAGTAAACGTATTTACTACAAAAAAAACTGTGTTAGGTGGCATTTTCACACATGCTTCAACATTGTTTTCTTTACAAAGTTTAATGTTTATACGTTGAATTTTTAACCTGCGGTTTATTAATAAACTGATTTGAATCATGCGGGCCTAACATTAGCTACGGTGTACCAGATCTCTATAGTTGTTTATAGTCATTAAAACAATGTTCACTAAACTGTCATTGATTACACTAAACTAGACACAAAATGACACAAGCAATTGTCTATTAGTAACTTAAAAAATTATATAAGTATATTAAAAAAAAATGCAGTTATAAAAATATTTACCTGCTTGTATTTGGCACAATAAATAGATACATTAGCAATAATTCTGTAGAATAAAAACTTATGAAAAAAATTTAGATTATTATTCAACTTAAACAAAACAAAATAACGCTAAACATATATCATACTAGCGGACCTGACAGACGTTGCCCTGCATGATATACCAAGCGCTTAAAATATTAAACAAAGTAAGAAATGAATGAATAAATGCATACACAAAAATTCATTCAATTCGATTCAGCAGTTTACTTGCAGTATAGATAAATAACCTATATAACGACTGCAGCGCCATCTGCCGGGTTTACTTGTAAATCTAAACTATCCTCAAATCCACTTGAACACACACAAAAAAATTCATCAAAATCGGTCCAGTCGTTTAGAAGGAGTTCAGTGACATACTCACGCACACAAGAAATATATATATAAAGATAACATATAAATAGTAGAAAATTAATTGATATTTTTATTTCTTTGTTTATTTTAAACACTTTCTTTTGACATATTGTTAACAAGTTTTATTAAACATTAAAAACATTGTTAAAATGCACTAGGTATTTAAAAGTAACGCAAATTAAAAGAACTTAACCTTTACGTCTAATTACAATTGCTTGTCTAACTTCCAAAAAATCACTAACTTTATTAAAAATTTAAAATGTTAATTCGTTGTTGTAGCGTTTAAAATTGTAATTTTACTTAGTGGTCTTGTTAACTAATTTTAATTAAAATGTTCCCTGTTTCTCTTAAGAAAAGCTTTATAAGGACTTGGTATAATAAGATTATAAAACCAAATACTTTGTGTTAATAATATTCTGGTACTAGAAAAATAACTTTTAATTAAATTAACTTGATAATTAAAATACAATTAATTTAGAAAGAAAACGCGACTATTGTTATTGTTTTGTTTTGTTAGCTTGTGATTAAAGTGAAACATTTTATTTATCACTAAAGTTATTTACAGTTAAAATTATTTGTTTAAACAATTTTTGAAATGCGTTAAGAAATATTGTAACGATTACTATAACTAATTTATTTATACTAAAAATATGTACACGTTTATAACTAACCGAACTAATTAAATCTAAGAATATTTAATAAAAGCACTTACTTTAATTTATATAGCACTATCACTTGCACGAAAGATAAAGTCCACGGATAACTTCAGTTTAATATTTGCTTACATTAAAGTCACGTACAAGGTTATATTCCGTATCTAAACACGCGTTAATTACTTATTTATTTAAACTTTATAATCTTCTGAACACTGTCTCTTGGAATTACTGAAATAACTGCTCTATGATTCGTTTATACCGCATTTATACATTTTGGCAATTCTTCGCGAATGTTCTATATCTTTCGGTGAACGTTCTGGAAAATCCTTCCTGAAGGCTCTCAAAGTTGAGAATAATTTCTCAAACGTTCCAATATGTTTGTTTTTAACATTTTTACATAAATACTGTGGCAAACAAAAACTTTTTCTATAGAAACATTATTTTCTAGCATAAAAATGTTTTGGCAGTATAAATCGTTTCATAAGTAACTCAAGGAACTGTTTACATATTTACTTCTTAACTAAAAAGTTATTAGTTAAAAACTGTAAAAACTTTTGTTGAAAATTTGTTATTACATACATATATATTTGATCCGCTATTTTTAACAGTTTTTGTAATTTTGTACGAATCTAAATTATTCGAATTATTTTTATAATTTCTTATCGAGACAATACTTCCTAACAATTTATTCAAATAAATTTTTTTTCTATCATTAACAGTTTATTAGATATTTAATTTACACTTTAAAGTGAATTTCATTATATAATCTAGGTTCGAATCCTGCTTGCGACGATTTAAAAAAAATATTTTTTTTGCATAAGTTTACGTTTCAAGCTCTAAGTCAGAAAAAAATATTTTTGAAAAAAAAATTTTGGGTGTCTGTGTTTGTGTCTGTCTGTGTGTAACGATGTACCCACGATAATTCTGGAACCAAAAGTCCTAGTAACTTGAAATTTGGTATAGAGCTGGATTTTCATATTCTGTCGGCTTTATCAAAAGATAGATCTGATAAAGATACCGGAAGTAGGTGTATCCGCCATTTGAACAGTTTTTCTTATATAATTTTGTACGAATGTAAATTATTCGAATTATTTATACAGTTTCGTATGAAGATAATTCTTCCTAACAATTTATTCAAATAATTTTTTTTCTAACATTAACAGTTTATTAGATATTTAATTTATAATTTAAAGTGATTTCCATTATATAATCTAGATTCGAATCCTGCCTGCGACAATTTTTTTTAAAGAAAAAATAAATAGCCGGTTGCACAAAAGTTTGGTTAATTGGCTATTTACTAATCGTTTTTAATACAAACATATCACTTCAAAGTGGTTTTATGATAACATAACCTTATAAAAATACATTTCTTCATGATTCCTTATAGGAAAGTTGTGTGGTGACCACACCAATTTTTTATTTTAGCGCTTTGTTACCTGATTATAATTAACAGAACAAAGACGAGCTAAATTTCGATACTTTATCTACACTATTCCCAGATCTGATAACTGCCGTTGTCTTTTTTTATGTGGATTAAGTTACAAGTACTTTACCTAAATGCACGTACAAGTTTTGGGCGCTTTAGCGTAAATACCTTGCGTTTACCGTAACAAACTTTTAAACGTTTAATTTTTGTAAATGGATAAACCGCATATAAAACGCGCATACAATACAATACAATCACCATATTTATATCGCGCTCATTGGTTGTCATACAAGTACGCTGATAAGTCTGGAAACGATCAATTATCGGGGAAAATATAACAGATCTTAAAAAAAGTTTTATACAAAAGTGTTAGGGTTCTTCAATGTCTACTAGACAGTAATAATTTTAATTATACATTATTCGCCACAAAGGCGTGGCACACCAAAATTGCATTTATTATTCGATATTTCAATTATTCTCTCAATTTTAAGCAAAATTTGTAAAAAAGCCTAAAGTACCAAAATTCAATCCTTTTTGGGTTATCTAATTTTCAAATTTGATTCAGATATTCCCGTACCTCAATTCCAAAATGAGAAGGTGCTTTATCCTGCTAAAACCATATTTCTTCGGCTGGTATATTTGGATTGTTACTGTTTGAAAATAATTGACTAAAGTTTGAAACAATTGATTTTTGCAAAAGTTTAAATTTCCGTTTATGCAATATGGTCCTACGGTATGTCCACCAATAATACTACACCAAACATTTACTTTTTGAGGTATTTAAATATGAACTTGTTCTATCCAATGTGGATTTTTGCCTGACCAGTACCTACAGTTGTGTCGGTTCACTTGTCCGTTCAAACAAAATGTAGATTTGTCAGAGAACAAAATATTGTTAGCAAAGTTAGAACTTTGGCGCAACTCTATAATAGCTTCACAAAGCTGAACTCTTCAATCAAAATAGTGTTCATTCAGTTTTTGCAATAGATGAATTTTATATAGACGTAAAAAACACTGCCACTATCGTAAGAACCATTCAAAGGGTTTGAAACTGTAGATTTGGATATTGATTCCTGGTCAGGATGCTACGCATTAAACATAATCACCACTTTAGGAAAACTTCCTGTTCAGCACTATACCCTATCATCATTAAAATTTCGATACGATTGGTTTCACTCAAACTTGCCATTTTGCACAAAAACTATTTACATTAAATGAATGTTTGACAAAGAAACAATGCAGCGTTTCTAACGTACTTTCACTCGCGTATTAGCACTTAAAGTGTATACTTGCTTGTGTGATTTTGAGGAAAATTTATTTTGTAATTAATTATTAAATCTGTTCTTTGTGATTGTCTTTACTAATAATAATCAAATTTGGTCACCTCATGTTTAAACCACCGCCTGACTCGACACGTAAGTTTAAATAGTAACAATTCTAGTAATAATTATAATTTTAACATTAATAATCACTCTAATTTTAATAACTCTTACAGTGATTTAAACAATAAATATAATAAATCAGATAATGGGCTTTATTGCGTATATGTATATAGAACAGGTTAATAAAAACATGGAAAGATTACATCCGATACGAAAAGGTCACTATCTGCATTCCGGCAATGTTTTCAAACATCCTATTACCGACATTAAAGCCATAGGAACCAACTGAGTTAAAATTTTGTTTAATAATTACGAAATGGCATTGATTGAAAACAGCTTAATTGCGTACATTCCCACTTTCTTCAAGCAGCGTAAAGGACTGGTAAAAATGGTAGACACGTTTTTTAATGAGGAGTATTTAAAAAACAATATCGAATCCATACAAAAAGTTATGAATGTTCAAAGGATGATTAAACGGATTACAGATACATACGGCACGACAAAAGTTGTAAAACGTCAAATAATTATAATTCCATTTTTAGGTAACACATTATCAAAAAATATTCGCATTAACAGTGTAGATTTTGTTGTTGAACCGTACAGATACCCGATAGTACAATGCGGAAATTGTTTACGTTTTGGACATAACAGTAAATTATGTAAAGGATCCCTTCGTTGTAAGATATGTGGAGAAGGTCATTTAGAATCAGAATGTACAAAAAACAGTATTTGTGTTCATTGAAAAAACAATGAACACTGCTCTACAGATAAAAAGTGTCCAGTCTTTATAAAAAAAACATAAAATTAAAAAAATAATGGCTTTTCATTCAAGGAGGCGGAAACTTTAGTAAATAACCCTTCATACAGTAAAATAAGTACAAACAATAGATTTGCAATCTTAAACACTCTCCAAAAATACCCTCCATTACCGATTCGAGAACCTGTATTTAATTTTAACAATAATAAAAATAGAGTTCTTAAATTAAACAATGACCGTAACATCTCTTCACCGAAAAAATGTAAAGCTCGTAATTCACTTACGTAAAATTTTGATTTTATACCTGTGGCTGCTTGCAGCAAGGAGGTCTGTTCAAAAACAGTTACTAGCACATCGGTATCTCAAGCTCACGCCAGTAGCAAACGAGAATACAGCAGTCCTAACTATAAAGAAAACTTGATTGAACAAATAACTTTTGTTATATTTGATATTTTTAAAGTAATATTAAAAATCGTGGTTATAACCAAAACACAACTTTAAACTTCCCGGTTTCAATTTAGTAAATTTAGATAGAACAGATAGTTACGGAAGTGTAGCCTAACATAAGAGCAACAACATCCGATTGGATTAATGTATTTAGTCAATTTGTAGGAAATGTTATTAGAGGTGGTGATTTTAATCAGATCATGGATTGTGGGGTTCATCTAAAGATGATGCTGAAAGTAACATACTTTATAACGCGATAGATTCACTAGATTTAATCACTCTCAATGACGGTTCATCTACACTTATCACGCCACCAACAAAACTTTTGTCGGTTTTAGATTTGTCAATAGTTTCTAACTCATAAGCTAGTCGTATCTCTTGGAGCCTTTTAAATGACCCAATGAATTCCGATCATCTTCCAACCAACCAAAATGGTGGGACGCTAGCTGTAATGAAATAATTCTTAAAAAGAAAATAGCGTTACAAAAATACAAAAAAGAATCTAACCTTGATAATTATTTAAATTATAAGAGATTAGAAGCCCTAACTAAACAATTACTACTTAAAAAAAGCAGAGAAAGTTGAAAAGCGAATCTAAACAACATTAATAAAACGACATCATCTGTAAATATTTGGAAAACTAAAAAAAACAATAAAAATATTACAATACCATCAAACAAAACGCCAAATGTCAGATTCTTTAATAAATGAACTCTTTGATAAAATAGCTCCTCCCTTTGTTTCAAACAATTTTAATATATCTCGCTCTTCTGAAATTAACCATAGTTACAATACGATAAGAAAGAATTTTACACTACAAGAATTACAGTTAGCAATTACACAGTCACAAAATAAAGCACCAGGATTAGATAGTTGCACCTACATTATTATTTTTAACCTACCATCAATTGCTAAAGAAATCTTACTCAACATTTTGTTGACTGACATGACAGGTGGATAAACGGTTCTTAAATTTCTAAGCTTAAAGATATTGTAGTGGTATATTTATTAAAAGCAAGTAAAGATCCTAAATTAGTATCATCTTATCGTCCTATATCGTTAATGTCATGCATTACTAACAAACATTTGAAAAAATGATAAAAGCTCGACTGGAGTGGTACTGTGAATTCAATTCTCTTTTACTATCAAACTAAATGGGTTTCCGTAGAAACACTGGTGCACAAAATGCAATTAGTCATTTGGTAACCAATATTCAATGCGCATTATCAAAAAATATGTATTTAAGCTGTCTCTTCCTTGACTTAAATGAGGCGTATGAATTCGTTGATTTGGATATATTTTTAGGCAAACTTTGTAGATTGGAGTTAGCTGAAAAAACTGCTGCTAATATAGTTAATTTGTATTTAAATAGAAAATTTTTTATAAGAAATCACAATAACAAATTAATTGGGCCAAGGCTTGTTCGTCAAGGTATTCCGCAAGGTTCTACACTGAGTCCCTTACTTTTTAATATTTACACGGCTAAATTACATTACATAAGAAATAATAACGTAAAATGTATTCAGTTTGCAGACGATTTTTGCTTTTACAGCATCCGTAAAACGTATGAAGAATGTAAATCAGACCTTAAACACGTAGCAAAACAACTAAAAATTGAGCTGCAATAACATGGACTTTCTCTCTATCCTGATAAAACAACTATACTTACTTTCACCCGACACAGGCTTAAAATAGATAATTTTTTTAAAATTGGGGATTTTGTAATTCCTCTAGTGTCTACACATATATATCTAGGAGTTATTCTAGATTCTAAACTGCTGTTGACAAAACATGTAAATCATATAAAAACTAAATGTGAAAAGGGTTTAAACATACTTAAATACATATCTAAAGTAAACTGGGGAGCAGATACTACTTCATGTATAAACTTTTATAAGGCTTACATACGTTCAATTACGGATCAACATTTTATGGATCAACATCTCAATCTAATCGTTTGATACTAGACCGTTTACAATACAAAGCTCTTAGAATATGTATGTATCGGTGCTATCCGTTCACCACCATGTAATGTCATTTTAGCAGAAGCCTAAAAACCTCCCCTCTCCCTAAGAAGATATCATTTTGCTAACAAAACTATAGTTAAAATCAGAACGTTTGACAGTGTTTTACTAGAAAAAGTTCACATACTAAGTTTGCATTGTTTGACTAATAAATATTGGAAAATTAAAAACAATCCCCCGTTAGTAAATGCCTATTTAACTACGCTAGCATTTTTGTCTATCAAACCACAGTTAAAAATACCATACTTTCGGTTACCTTATGATGTTTCTGCAAGTAAGTGCTCAGTCATAATTCCAGTGTACACTCAGAACTGCTCTATTAACAAATACATATTTAGCAGTATCAATAGTAAATACGATAGATTTTTACGTATCGCTACAGATGGATCTAAAAATAGAGATAGTGTTGGGGCTGCATTTTGTGTTTTTTCTTTAAGACCTTATATATAAAAACGTATTGTTTAGTGCTTTACAGCATTATCAAATTGTCCTTTGCTTAATATCAATTAACTCAAAATAGTTCGTAACTGATTAGGTTTGCGTAAAGTAAAAATAATTAAGTAGTAAACCACGTGACGTGTGACGTAACCGTTATTAAACGGTGTATTAAATTTTTTTTGAAATTTGAATTTAATATTCTAGTTACAAACCGTATTTCTTGAATCTGTAAATTCAATCTTATTCATTTTTTTAAATTTTACTTTTAAACTAAAATTGACAACGTAGTAAGTTCATGTGAACCAACTTATAATCATTTAAAACGTTTCAGATATTTTTTGATATTGTATAACATGAATAATTTTAGTTTTAATTAAATTTTATAAACAAATAAAACTTATTTCTTAAAGAAAACAACATTACAAAAATTTTAGTCTTTTGAAAATCTGAAAATTTTACATTTTTATAATATTTAACAGAAACAATGTGATACATGTGACTGTAAGAACATCTTGATTGGTAATAGTAATAATTTAATTTTTAATCGTAAAAAATATAACTATATAATGTTAATGCAGAAAATTGTTACTACTAAGTTTTTAACTTTTACTTACAAAAATAGTGGTACTTGTATAAAATCGTTAAAACTTTTAAAATAAAAATAGATAAACTAAATCATACGTTTCTATGTTTTTTAATCAACAAAACAAATGTCAAAAATTTTAAGTGCAGTTTAAATTAATACACATATTTTTGTAAAATTCTTAGTAGTAAAATTTACATTAAAAGTTTTAAAATGGTAAGCGACAACAAATTTAACTATGTGCATTTAAATGTTATTATTTTAGCGTGAAATAATTTCAATTCATGTAGGTCAAGCTGGAATTCAAATCGGTAATGCTTGTTGGGAATTATATTGCCTTGAACATGGAATTCAACCTAATGGACAAATGCCGTCAAATGTATACTTTAGAGGGGCTGATAGTAACTTTAGCACATTTTTTTTAGAAACCGGATGTAGTAAATACATTCCGAGAGCTATATTTGTAGATTTAGAACCAACAGTTGTTGATGAACTTAGAACAGGACAATATCGTGCATTGTTTAATCCAAAACAACTGATATGTGGAAAAGAAGATGCAGCAAATAACTATGCTCGTGGTCATTACACGGTAGGGTCTGAAATTATTAATTTTTGTTTGAATAGAATTCGACTCTCCGTTGAACAATGTGAAAGAATGCAAGGATTTCTAATTTTTCATTCTTTTGGTGGAGGAACTGGTTCAGGATTTACATCTTTACTAATGGAAAGACTTAGTACAGAATACGGCAAAAAATCAAAATTAGAGTTAGTAATATATCCATCCCCAACAATAACTACTGCTGTAGTAGAACCATACAACTCTATTTTGACTACTCACACTACATTAGAACACTCTGATTGTGCATTTATCATAGATAACGAAGCAATTTATGATCTTTGTCGAAGAAATTTAGAAGTAATTCGTCCAACTTATCAAAACTTAAACAGATTAATTGGACAAATTATATCGTCTATAACAGCGTCACTGCGTTTTCAAGGCGCTTTAAATGTAGACTTGGCCGAATTTCAAACAAATCTTGTGCCATATTCTAGAATACATTTTCCATTAATTACATATGCCCCTATAATAACTGCTTTTAAAGTTTATCATGAGCAATTAACGGTCGGTGATATAACAAATGCATGTTTTGAACCACACAGTCAAATGGTCAAGTGCGATCCTAGACGTGGAAAATACATGGCTTGTTGTTTGCTTTATAGAGGTGACGTAGTACCGAAAGATGTTAACGACGCAATCGGGCGAATTAAAGGAAAGAAAAATATTAATTTTGTAGACTGGTGTCCAACTGGATTTAAAGTTGGTATAAATTCTCAACCACCTACAACCGTACCTGGTGGAGATTTAGCTAAACTCAATAAATCAGTATGTATGTTGTCAAATACTACGGCAATAATAGATGCTTGGTCACGACTCAATCTCAAATTTGATTTAATGTTTGCAAAACGGGCATTTGTACATTGGTATATAAGCGAAGGTATGGAAGAAAATGAGTTTAAAGACGCAAGAGATAATTCGGCTGCCTTAGAAAAAGATTATAACGAAGTTGATGCAGATTCTACGTATTGTAATTGTTCAAGTACTTGCAGCAGTTATTAAAACAAATCTTTGTTTTTATACTAAAGTATTGCTTTATAAAATCAATTGAATTTCGTGTAGTTTGTAGTTCTTTTACTTTATAAAGTTAAAACAATTATTAACTTACAAGTATTAGAACGTATTAAATTTTATGTGTTTAAAATCACATTAAAGCAGTAGCCAGTATATATTTTGAAAAAATAATAAACTATAAAAATAAATCTTTTAAGAATTAATTTGTATAAAATTTATTAAATAAAAAATTGTTTTAACAAATGTCTTACATTGTTAAATACAACTAATACTAAACAAAAATGCGTCTTTGGTAAAATTATATGATACAGCTAACAAACTTCATAAAAAGTTTTATTGTCAAATTTATCACTGGGCAAGGTAACAAAATGAATACCAGATAGTAGAGTTTTAATAACTCATAAAAATGCACAAATGTAAAAAAAACACCATATAAACTAATTTATTTGCATTTTAAAGCTTAAAACGGTTAGTTGCAAGTTCAGCTGATGTAGTGTACTATCAGTACTATGTGAATCTAATTTTATAAAAGAAAACTTGTAGAAAAATAAACATTTGATGTTATTGTGCATATAATATAAAAAAATTAATAGTACAGGCTATATAGAAAAATTATATAAAGTACGATAGAGGAAGAATAACTGTGCTACCAAGCTTACAAAAACCCCGGAAAATATGCGTACTAATTTAAAGAACAAATTGTGTTGACCAATCATATAGCGCGATTCGTTAAAGTACATTTAAAATCATAAGCATTTATTTATTAATTTTGTCGACATTTTGGTTTTTATTTACGTTGTTATTTTGGCTTTTCATATTACTTTTTGCTTTTATATTTGAATTTTTGTCTTGATTGTGAACAAATCTGTTCTTTTTAGAACAATATATTCCAATTTACATTTAAAATATTTGGTAAGTATTTTTAGGTTAAAATTATTTCTAATTAATTTGTAACACAAAAAAAGTTATTTCTTTTGGTTATAGTAAAAAAGCAGCAATAATTCAAGTAAAATTTTGTATTACAGTTTAAAACCATGGAAAGCAGAACCCGAAAAGTCATTCATTCGGAAGCACGAAACATTATTCGTAATGTCATCAATTTCTTCGATAAACAGAAAGCAGATGGTCAATGGATATATCCAATCGAAAAAGCTTCTAAACTTGCTGCTGCTGTAACAGGGAAATCTTTAAGTTTCATTAAGAAAATTCTTAAATAATCTAATGTTGCCGGAGACTCACTTTTAAGAAGTCCTGATAAGAAGCGTCGAACTGGTGCAGTGAACAAAATTGAGTTGGATGATTTTAATCAAGGTGTTTTAAAAAGATCTGTGCATGAAATGTATAGAGCCGATCATCAAGTACCTACAGTGAAAGTGTTGTTGGAAAAAATGAAAGACAAAGCCAACTACATGGGAGAACGTGAAACTTTACGAAAGTATCTTTTAAAACTTGGGTTTCGTTACAAGAAATGCTGTAATAAACGTAAACTTTTATTGGAACGAAATGATATTGTA
This sequence comes from Aquatica leii, assembly GCA_035610365.1. NCBI lineage: Eukaryota > Metazoa > Arthropoda > Insecta > Coleoptera > Lampyridae > Aquatica > Aquatica leii. The sequence continues at coordinate 165,496,366 of CM069432.1, forward strand.
GCTTAGCGTTCACAATATTTAAGGAAGCTGAGAGAGAATGATGCTAAAGGCAACAATAAACAACCAGTAACGTACTTAGATGAAACCTATATTCACCCATCATATGAAGTTAACAAGTGTTGGCAGTCCTCAAAAGAACCAAGTGTTTATTAATGTGATCGAACTGAGCAACGACATATTATAGTGCATGCAGGTGGCTCATATGGGTTTGTAAACAACGGTCTTCTAATTTTTAAATCACAAACTAGATCTGGTGACTATCATGACGATATGAATCATACAAATTTTATGCAATGGCCGGAGAAGCAGCTTATTCCAAATCTACCCCCTAATGGTCTCATTGTAATGGATAATGCACCTTATCACTTAAAACAAATAAACAAACCTCCAACTCAAAGCAATCGTAAAGAAGATATTCGTTCGTGGTTGGAAGCAAATGGAATTTCTACAACAAGTGAAATGCGAAAAGCAGAACTATTAATTTTAGTCAAACAGCATCCTACATCAAAAGTTATTTTGTTGAAAAATTACTTAGTGATCATGGACATACTGTTGTTAGATTGCCTCCTTACCATTGTGATTTAAATTCAATTGAATTTATATAGAGTTTCGTAAAAAGAAAAGTCGCAATGAATAATGTGGCACAACGAGGAAGTGATATCAAAAATTTAGTTCGAAATACATCTTTTGAAATTGCAAATGAAGAATGGCGAAAACAGTGTAATCATGTGTCACATCTCCGTAAAGAAATGTGGAAAGCAGATTGTTTAGTTGATGAGGTTGTTGAAAGTTTGACATTTACAGTAAATAATAGTGATTCAGATAAGGACGGTTGGGAAACTCATTAAAGTGAAAGTGAATCTTCAGGTAATGATAATTAATTAATGATTGACCTTACAGTGTCATTTAATAACTAAGAGATAAGGCATTTTTATGTATTTTGTACCGAAATAAGTGTTTACTTTTCTGCTTTGTAATTTTTTCAATAAAAGATTTATTAAAAACCGTACTAATTGTGGTTATTGTAGTTTTAATTAATGATTAGATTAAAATAAGATGTTTATACAGTGATCAGGATTGTTCATGTTTTATACGAACATTTTTAAATTTTTTTTTTAACTACAACTTATGCAACCAATTATGCAGTCGAGTACTACTCGTTTGCTTGTTGCCTAATTTTAAAAATTAGCGCCGAAATACTTTTTCATCAGACTATACCTTGTACGATACGCGCTTGGTCAAACTGTAATGAAAATGCACAAATGTAAAAAAACACCATATAAACTAATTTCTTTGCATTTTAAAGCTTAGAACGGTTAGTTGCAAGTTCAGCTGATGTAGTGTACTATGTGAATCTAATTTTATAAAAGAAAATTTGTAGAAAAATAAACATTTGATGTTATTGTGCATATAATATAAAAAAAATTAATAGTACAGGCTATATAGAAAAATTATATAAAGTACGATAGAGGAAGAATAACTTGTAGAGCAAAAACTACATTCGGTTTTTCATCTTGATTTGGTCCTCAGGTATTATTCAAAAATTATTAAACAATTTGTAATTTTTTATTTTCAGTTATTATAATTGTTATAACTGATATTGATGTTAGAAGTTTTGTCATTTAAATTTTAGTAAATAATTTGGTTACTATATACAAAATAATTAACTATAATAACATATCATAGTATCATCAAATTAAATGTATGCTAAAATACTGCTAAAACACTTCAGTAGCTGTACAGTTTATTTTCTGAGACATTGAAAGAGGCACCAAACAAATATATGTATTTAGATTTATGAGATAACATATTTATTTTCCATGCTCATATTTTAGGAAAAAATCTAAATACAATCTGGTTTTATGAAAATCAAGAATGCATCAAAATACATTTTAGATAAATTTAAACATACAACGTACTTTTAAATATATTCATTTTTCATTGCTTTTATTGCGTAATATTAATAAATATTTTGTGAAATAATTTAAAGTAAGTTATAAACTAAAGTTTCTAATCACTCTTTTAAGTTACTGTAATTTGTTAGTTAAAGAATACATCCCATTGAGGTTAGATGTAACGGATTATAAAATATCAATATGAAGTTGCAAAGCAAACCTCTTAAATTAGGCTGACAAATAACACATTTCTTGAGAACAATGCTGACTTAGACCATTTTGATGAATTTAACAAACGCGAATAGCAAGCTGTCAAGTGCAAATGTACCCAGTATCAGACTGAAAACATCTGCCCGCGTTATTAAAATTAGATTTTTTTATTAGTATAATTTTTTATGTACATTATATTACAAAAACAGTCGATGTACAGTTTCCTAGGTTAAACTTCGTATTAAAAAATTTGAAAAAATGTATTTCATTGCTGTAATTATTTTCCCTCCGCTACACTTAAAAAAATAAAATACCTATTGTTTTAACCATCCAACAATTTTCATACTGTAATTTTAGCTACGCGTTTTCTTTTGTTATACTTGATAGAATTACATATTTAAAATTTTAACATAAAGAAAATCTGTAATACATTATTGCTATTAAATAACAACTTAAATGTTATTACAAAAACAATCAATTCTTATTAGTTTCTGCTATACAAGACTTGCGCTATTCGTTCTCTTACATATGATAAAATTTGAAAGCAATTTAGCAAACCAGTGTTCACACAATTTTTTAGCAACTTTTTTAAATGCCGTAAGTATTTTGTTCAATCTAGTAATCAATTTTTTTGTGCATTCTCTTGTAAAACTTTACCCTTAATAACAGATTTTTCTAAAAAAATTAACACATACCAGCAGCTTTTTACTTTACTACGACTTTAATAATATTTCCTGATTTTGAGTGAACGGTTAACAGTAATTAAACATTATTTAGTACAATTTTTAAAATAACAGAAATAATCTATCATGTTTAAGATGTCAATGTTTCATTGGTTTTAATTTTTGTAACATTTTTTGTAGCATCAGACTATTAAAGTAATTTACTTTATTTTGCATTTTCTAAACGCAAATGTTCATTATAAGAGGGTTAAAACCAAGGTCCGTTTATGTATTGGTTAAAACAGTTTTGAGTATTGAAACCACTACTTATTTTAAGTGAGGTTTTTTTATTATTTTTATGTTTTTTTGCTCCAAAAGATGGCATGGGTTCACTAGTAGAAGTACTCGGCTGAGGTAAATTAACTAAATTAAACATTCGCTCTATTTCAATTTTTCCTTTTAGAGATGTTTTAATATATCCCTCTACTATCGCAAAATATTTCTAAACTTTATGGTTTTCAATTGTTACCAAGTTTTTGCCTTTATTGGCTGCTTTCATTATGCGCCATTTTACAAATTAAAATTAATTGAAAATTGTAATAGAATTGTAATGGTTAATTTATTGTTTAAATTAAAGTTTATTATTCTAATAACTTCTAGGTGTTAATTTGATCTTTTGCAATTTTTTTACGTATCCGCTGCTAAATTTAACGCATGGAATTCTTCATCTTGTTCAGATGCCTACGAAAGCTCTGAACTGCTCTTATTGCGAGATAATAACGTGCAATTGCAAAAAAGCAAGATGCAATTGCAAGGCACTAATGTGAAATTGTTAAATTACTAAGATGCAATGTTAGATAACTTGCAATTGCGATTCAATTTCTTGAAAATAAGTCGCAATTGTGAGATACTGTACCATGCAATTGTTAAATAGCAGGTGAGATTCCGTTGTATATTTGATGAGACACATCATTAGTAAATCAATCTATATACCTACACGTGGTTTGACTGCATTGCGATAAGTACCGATCAATAAATCTGCATTATTGCTATTATAGTTATTTACGTATCTAAAGCTGTTAAGAAGGCCATTAAAGCAAGCAGCCGTATCGGATGTCCTTAAAAGCACGTACAACAATTGTGGTCTTATTAAATCACAAAGTTTCAAAACATTTTAAAAAATCAAGCAAAAAATTACAAAATTGTATACGCCATAATTGTATCAGCCAGCAGTTGTTGAAATCAACGTGCAGTCTCTTAACAGGAAACAACACGATTGTGTTAACAGTCTTAGGTATAACCAGGCTGTGATTGACTGGGAAGTGAATGTTATTTGTTCCTTAACGACGCAATAAGACTAAAAAATAATTCTGATAAGTGAAGTGCAGATACAATCAAAACTTTCAATAAATGTCAAGAATTATAATCAGAGATAACAAAGTTTTGTGTAACATAATTCAATGCTATTTCTTGGAAAGATTTCGCTATGAGGAAATTCTCTCATTTTTAGTACTACGCTACAACCACAATATTGATTACGTACATTTAAGAGAATTTTAAAGAGACAAAGACTATTTCGCCAAAAACATTGAATTTCTTGTTAAGAAAATACAAACCTCCTGACAAATTCAAGGTTATTGATGGATTCATCTAAAATGCATTAGAAGTGATCTTACTGTAACAAGGCGGGCAGTTTGATTAGCATTGTAACTTACACTGGCTATTGTACAATTTCTTTGTGCCCAATGTCGTCAATAGTTTTGTTAATGTTATCAGCATCAACAATTGATTTACATTCTAAACTATTTATTACATCATATAATTAATCTGAATCCATTAAAGCAAAATCTGTTAACGCTATCTAAAGTGTGTTTTTTTCGTTCTTACTTACAAATGATGTCGGAAATGATTTTCCCGTGGATATAATACTCTAGGAAAAATACCACTATTTTTAAAAGGAAATATCTCTTATCTTTCCACCTTTTATAAAGTATATTTCTCAAAATGGTGTGTTTTGAAAGAAAATTCATTTGGCAGAGTAGGCGATATAACATAATTCAGATTAATTATATTATCTTCTACAAGGTTTGCATAAGTGCTTGGAGGTTTTTGATGTTCAGTATTATTAAGATTATGAGTATTATCTGACTTTTTGTAAATTGCGAGTTTCTCTGATGATGTAATTGTGAATGTTTTTTTTTGTTGACGCAACCTTAATCTGGGGAACCCAGTTTTTTGAAACATTTCCTCTACGGTAATATTTATAGCGATAAATATTTGACCATAATCCCAAAGATCAAAATTAAAATGCTTTTAAGTCCCTTTGAAAAATTTTGGTATTTAAAAAGTCTTTTTCCGACCTTCAGAATGTATTACTTGACTGCATATTTTGACACAGTTGCGTTTTGAGTTCCACCTTTATTTTTTGTTCTCACTTGGGAATGACGGTTGCTATTTTTACTACAGATCTATCGTTTTTGTATTTGCGTTGTTGTTCTTAAAATGAGTTTTTGTCGCTCATTTAGTTCTTCAGTTCTTATGACTTTGATACTCCTATTACTTCTTCATCACTAGATCCCGATAGTTTTTTTTTTATCTTTTTTTTACATTTTCAATTAATTTTTAAACAAATCCAAACTTTTTGATATTTTTTTAATCACTTTGTGGTATCTGTAATCTACCACAAAAAGGCATTGTTATCTTACATTAAAGAAACAATTGTCTAATTATAACAAATTAATGTTAAGTTTTAACATAACATCAAATAATAAAAACTAAAATAATATAAAAATAAATTAATAAATTGAGATTTCAAATTAACTTTACAATTGTAGTTCATAACAGAATAAATATTTATAACTTACATTAAAGTATTATTTATACTGTATATTTTAAGGACTGCATTGTTTTAGTCCACGATACGATTGACTGTTATCTAGTAGATTTACGGAATGAAGATTAGAATGATTTTCTAGCCTACTCGAGTATTTCTCACTAAGTATTTTTGCTACTTGTTGAACATACGGCAATTGGAGATCTTGATGAAGAGATGTATTTGTAATAAACCACGGTGCGTTGGTTATCGTTCGAATAGTTTTTGATCGAAATCTTTGCAATATTTTTATATTAGAAACATTTGCCGTAGCCCATAATTGCACACCATACGTCCTCACCGGCTGCATACACACTTTATAAATAAAAATTTTGTTTCGTAAGGAAAGATTAGATTTTTTTTTCAATTAACCACATGAGTTTATAAAATAGAAGTCCTATTTGCTTTCTTTTAGAAACCATATGTTTTCAAGTGAGGCGCTGATCAAGATGCATACTGACTGTTATTATCAATATTTGACAGTCTCTGCTATTGGTAGTACTTTTTTATTTAAGGTGACACTTGGGCAAGTTTTTTTTACGGAGAGTAAATGTAACATGTCGTGAGTTGCTTTCATTGATTTGTATTCGCCATTTTTTAACACTATAATTGTATTTCATTGAGAGCTATTTGTAATTTTGCAGAAGCACGTTCGGTCAGAGCACTTGTTGCCAGTATGGCAGTGTCATCAGCAAAAGTAGCAATAGTTGTTCCTTCTGTGTGTGGGAAATATAAAGTGTAAAAAAAGATAGAAACTTGGGCCTAAAACACTACCCTGTGGAACCCTAGATTAAATTGAGTACATTTCTGACGTTTCATTTTGGTGGTTTACTTTAAAATACCGGATTGTTGTTGGCAACGCGAAACCCGTAACACGGCTCCGTTCCAAAGCGTTATTTAAAGTGTTAAAACAGCGAAAGTAAAAAACTAAATAATCTAAAAATTTGAAAGTGATTTAGTAGACAGTAATAGTGATAATAAGTGCAATTAAAATATATGGTTTAAAAGTGGTTTTTCGACGAAAAAGTAAGGTAAATATAAAACTAGGTCGACAATATACAAAACCTTATCAGTCAGGAATTTTATAAGCGTGCGGATAATAACGTAAATAATAAAATTGACTTAAAACATTGCTTAAACGCGCGGTAAGTTAGGCAACTTAAATATCACGTAATAAAAATAGAACTGTATATTAAATCGAACAAGTATCATAGTATAAATAACTAATTAAAAACTAAATTAAAATCACAAATAATACTAGTGAGAAATCAAGAGAATACGAGTGAGAGGAAGCAAATGAGTAACAGTAAAGACAACGATACTACGAGTAAATTTAGCGCAGGATCTATAGAAGTAGACTTATTTAAAAGGAAAAGAGAAGAAAGCGAAAACCATAGCGAGAAAATAGAAGCCCTAGAAAATCAAAGAAAAGTAACCAAAGTAATGCAAAGAACTCCTCCAAACAAAAGTACAGAAAACAAAAAGTAATCAGTAAGTGAAACTGAATACAATATGAAAAAGCTAGAACAGTTAATGGAAAAAATGACCCTACAAATAAATGACATTAAAGAGGAAGTTTAAAGTACTAGAATGGACATAAGAGGTACACATGAACAAATGAAAAAACAAGAAGAAGAGATAAAAACTCTAAGAGAGGAATTAAAAAGGAGGGACGAAAGCTGGCAAATTGAAAAATATGAACTACAACAAGAAATTAAAATAATGAAGAAAAGATTAGAAGCGCAAGAAAAAAATAGTAAGAAAAACAATATAATAATTAAAGGAACTACCGCACAAGACAATAACCTCAAAGAATGGGTAACAGAGTTAATTTAAAAAAAACGGGGGCTACAATTGAAGTAGAAACCGCTTACAAGATAGGAAAACAAGAACCGAAAATGGTAATTGCAAAACTCAAAAACTTTGAACAAAAGATGAAAGTAATTAAAAACAAGTACCAATGTGGAGGCAAAAATATCTATATTGACAGCGATCTCACCTACGAAGAGCAAAAAACTCAAGCAATAATAAGGAAAATTGCCAAGGAAGAAAAGAATAAAGGAAACAGTATAAAAGTGAGTTACAAAAAGCTAGAAATAAATGGTGAGAAGTACATATGGAATGAAGAAAAGAATAAACTTACAAAAAACTAACTAGAAATAGAACAAATGGAAATACAACGACAAAAATAGCTAACGAAATGGACACAAGAAGAGAAAACGGAAAAATAATAAAACAAGAGAAAGAGAAAACTGTAAATTCGTCTAACGGAAACGGAGTTGGAATAAATAGAGCAAAGAGTTAGTACAGGAACTACAAAAATTAACAACTAAACAAAGACACATAACTAAAGCAAAAGAAAAAGATCAAGGTAAGGTACAACTTGAAAACTATATGGGAAACGGAGAAATAAGTAAAGATGAAAAACGCAAAAAGAGCACAAATACATCAGATATACATAAAAATGAAAATAGGAAAATTAAGGTTGACATGAATGATTGGCAAAATAAAATAAACATAAAACATAAAACAAAAAACGAAAGTAGACTATTAAGGGTGGCAACATGTAACGTAAGAGGTCTGTTGGGAAAAGAAGAAGAGTTAATACAAGAATTCGAAGAATCAAATCTAGATATTTTGGCAATAAGCGAAACAAAGAAAATGGGTTATGGAGAAATAACAACTCAAAAAGGTAATGTATTAATATATAGCGGGGTAAGTTTAGAATCAAGAGCAAAAGAAGGGGTAGGGTGCATAATAAAAAATGAATGGGTAGGAAGCATACAGAAATTGAATCACATCTCGCCGAGAATCTTAAAAATTATAATGCAATTAGACAATCAAAATAAAACAAACATTATAATAGCATATGGACCAAACGATGATGAAACAGTGGAGAAAAAAGAAGCGTTTTGAGAAGAACTAACAGGTGTGGTAGATGAACTCAAAGATAGGATCGTACTATTAGGAGACTTGAATTGCAGAGTTGGTAAAAAGAAAAACAGCACAGAGAATGTTATAGGAAAATACGGCGAAGAACATAGAAATAATAATGGCAAAAGATTAATCGAATTTTGTGTTCAAAACGATTTGTTGATAATGAACTCGTTCTTTAAGCATAAAGATATTCACACGTTTACAAGAGTGGTAGAAAGTAGAAAAGAAAAATCAGTTATAGATTATATACTAACAAATACATGTTTTAAGAAAGAAGTGACGGACGTAAAAGTTAGAAGGTGCCCAGAAATTAACAGCGACCACTACTTATTAGTAGCTAAAATAAGAATCAAAATAGGAAAACAAGAAAAACAAAAATTGAACTTAAGCAAAACAGAAAGAAACGAAGTAATAAAAACATACAAATTAGCAAACAATCAAACGGCAAAAGAATACAAAGAAAAGACGGAAAAAATATTAACGCACACAAAAAACCAGTGGAAAACAAAAACGGTAGAACAATTATGGCAAAGTTTTAAAGAAACTGTTTTATGTGTTGCAAGACAAACATGCGGAGTAGCTTTTACAACTCACCAAAAGAATCAAACAAGATGGTGGAACGAAGAGATTAAAACGCAAATCAAAATAAAGAAACAGAAATGGAAAAAATATTTGCAAAAAAAGACACAAGAAAATTACGCAGAATACCAAAATGAAAGGAAAAAAGCCAAGAATATGGTCATGGATGCAAAAAGAAAAACGTGGAGCGAGTTTGGAAATAAAATGGAAGAAGACAGTAAAACAAATCAAAAACTATTCTACAATGTACTGAAGAACTTGAGAAAAAGAAAGAACAATACAATAAAATACATTAAAAATGACAACGGAGAAGTGCTGAAAAACGACAACGACATAATGGAAAGATGGAGACAATACTTTGAGAAATTGTTAAACGTAGAGAATACAACAGGAACAAATACAACATGGCAAGAAGAGGTACAGGAAGACAAAAAGAGTGAAGGCATAAGTATGAGAGAAGTGACACAAACAATCAAGGCAATGAAAAAAGGAAAAGCCGCGGGATTTGATAAAATAAAACCAGAAATGATCGTACACTTAGGAGAGCACGGCAAAATGATGATAAAAGAAATATTTAAAAAAGCTTGGGAAGAAGGAAAAGTACCAGATGATTGGAAAGTCGGAATTATGATACCCTTGTACAAGAAAGGAGACAACAGAAATTGCGAAAATTATAGAGGCATTACACTATTAAGCACAGTCAGAAAAATGTACGAAAGAATGTTGGACAGTAGATTACGACGGATAATAGAACCTCAACTAGAAGAAGCCCAAAGTGGATTTAGAAAAGGAAGAAGTATACAGGACCACCTTTTTACCATAAAACAAATCATAGAAAAAAGTAGAACGATGAACGTAGATGTATATATGGCCTTTATAGACTTAGAGAAAGCGTTCGATAAAGTACCCAAAAAAAGAGTGTGGGAAAGTTTGAAACGGCGAGGAGTAGATTATGGTTTGAGAAAAGTAATTCAAAGCACCTACGAAAACAATAAAAACTATGTACGAACTGGTAACATGCAATCAACAGAATTCACAGCAGGAGATGGATTAAAACAAGGAGGTATACTGAGTCCAACACTATTTATTATCGTCATGGATGACATTATAAAAGAAATAAAAAACCAGGTTAACAAGATGAATATAGGATACCGGAGATTAAAAGCAGTGAGAATATCAGAATGTACTTTTACGGATGACTTGATGCTATGCGCGGCGGGAGAAAAACAATTGGAAGAAAATTTAAAAACATGGACAAGAGCATTGACAAAGCGAAATATGAAAATAAACAAAAACAAAACCAAGGTAATGATGATTGGAAAACAAAAGAAAAATGTCAGTATAACAATAGAAGGAAAATCGTTAGAACAAGTACAGTCGTTTAAGTACTTAGGAGTTATAATAGATGAACAAAGAAACATTGAAGCAGAAATAAACGAAAGGGTAAAATCGGCAGCTAATATGTATCACACTCTAAAACAAACATTCATAGGAAAAAAGGAAATATCAACAAAAACGAAAATTACTATTTGCAAGACAATATTCAGACCTATTTTGATCTTTGGTAGTGAAAGTTGGGTACTAAATAAAAGACTAAAAAGTAAACTACAAGCGATGGACATGAAATATTTAAGACAGGTTAAGGGAGTGACGAGATTAGACAGAATAAAGAACGAGATAGTGAGAGAAGAACTAAAAGTAGTGTCAGTGTTAGACAAAATTGAAGAACAACAGTTAAAATGGTTTGGACATTTGTGTAGAGTAAACGAAGAAAGACCGGTAAAGAATGTATGGGAAGCAAAAACTATAGGGAAGAGAACAAGAAGACGACCGAGAAAGACTTGGAACGACGAACTCGCACAATTACTAAACAATAGAAAAATCAGATGGGAAGAAGCAAAACGATTGTCTCACAATAAAAAAGAATGGAGTAAAATTGTATATATAAAGAATAGTCATAGTTATGTTGATTGTATAAACAGAATTATAAGAGTAGAATAGTAAAAAGTTCAGAATGTAATATTAGTTTACACAGTTTTATAAAAAAAAAAAATTAGTTTTAAGTTAAAGTTTTATATTAGATGTAATATGGTATACCTTAACACCTTAACTGGTAACTAAGGATATGATTATATATATATATAACTATAAAATACCTCTCCGTTAAATATGATTTTAAAATCTAATAATAAGGAGCAGGTAACTTGTGTTTTAATTTGTATAGTAATTTCTCATGCCAAACTTTATCAAACGCTTGACTAGCGTCTAAAAAATATGCCGAACAATACTTTTTGTGTTGAAATTGAAAACTATTCGCTGTACCTGTTCGATTGTGGAATGATGTTCTCAAAACCTAAATTGATGGTCAGGTGTAATATTGAATTTTTCTAACTAGAGCTTTAGACTCTTCAAGAAAAGTTTTTCGAACAGTTTTAGCAACGTTGGTAGTAAGTTTATGAGACGGTATGACGATAGTTTAACTGGTGGTTTTTCTGGCTTTGGAATAAGAATAGTTATAGACACTTTCCATTGAGATGAAAAATGACCCATTGTATATGTGGGTGAGTGTACGAAGAGCAAGTTTCAGGCAAGTTTTTAATTACTTTTCCAGTTATAAGGTTATAAACAGACGCTTTTCTTGTATTTAAGTCTTCTTTAATAGTTTTTTTTTGTTAGTTTTATTTGTTTTACTTTTTAAAATTTAAACAATTTACTTAAAATTGTTGTGGGTAGTTCAGTGGAACCTACCTTTTAGAATATTAATGTATTTATATTTTGTTCAGTAATTTCTGTTTTCTTGCGAAACTCACGCAGTTCTTGATCTTCATCCATAAATTCTGTAAAAAAAAATGGTAACTATTTTCTGATGTCAAAGAAAACTCAAAATATAAAATACAGATATTATTTTTTTAAAAATATCGGCCTGACTTTTACTAGTATTACTATTTGACTGAAAAGCGTACCTATCTTTAATTTGTTTTCAACAGCAAAAAATAAGTTTTATATAAAACAAGTATAAAAAAATTCAAAAAGGTATTTATGAAGAAAACTGCAAACCAAATATATTTTACGTATGGTTAAGCACGACGATTAAAAATGTATCTTTATTTACTTTTTTTGCTGCATCTATTTAAACGTCATTGTGTTTTGTGTTAGCAGCCGTAGCCGTCAAAACAATCACCTAACGTTGATATAAATTCTTAATGATTTACATTGTCTTCATAGTAGTATCGTAGTATCATTGTAATATGCTACTCTATGCACTTGTAATGAATAAAAATAAAATGTACTGACTGAGCTGATCTGGCGTTTGCAAAACTGAATACTGCCATAACTGATAACAGGTGTAATTTTCAAATGTTTTGTTGTTCGTGTTTTAAATTGCAGATTTGCAGTTTATAGTCACGACCAATAAAAATGTAATATTGCAAAACACTCAGCTCACTCAGCACGCGATGTCCGCACTGTTATTGCAATGCATAGCGTTAATTTTTTATTAAAACCACGCCGGGTTTACAATGTTTCAATAAGACATGTTTATCATTGCTTATTTAAGTGGTTTAAAATTATCGTAATAATACGCTGTTTTTTTAATTGGTTTACTATTTCTTCGTTATTTATGTATTAAAGAATTCAATTATTAGATGTTAGAATTTTAATTTAAAACATAGTTAAAGATGAAAAAAGTACATACAGATTTATTCTAACATATTGTTGCGTGACGTCAGAACAAGTTTGGAGACTATTGATTTATGGTTTAGAGAAGTATTATAATAAGCAATTTTTTTATTTTATTTTTGTTTTAGTTGTCCAATGCCAATATTTTGCTAATGTTTTTGCTTTTAGTGTCAATCAATTTCCGAATACAATAGATATTCAATAAGAACCATTATTGAAATAAATTTATGTGAGCATGTTAACAGTTAGTTCTAACTATTTTTATTTTATTTTCTTTAATTATCGCATGCACTTACGTAATTGGTATGTTGTATATTATATTTAAGTACACATTAAAAATATATAATAAAGAAATAAGGAATTGTTTCAGATTGATTTTGTTAGCAACCACAATATTTTTTTATGAAGTTATATACAGTTTGGCAAGTTGTTAACAGCTATATATTTTTTATGTTGGTATTTAATCTAGCGCTACGAAACAGTGCGTTAAATATTACGCAGTGTAAATTTATTAAGGGCGACTTGCGACAAAGATGTATAACTTAGTTAGCTGTTTTTGTGTCATCCACCTACGTGCTCTACTTTTAATAAATTGCTTTTACGTAAATTTGATGACGTATGTTGCAAAAATTTTGTTTTACTAAAAATAAGAAATAAAAGTAATGTTAATTATTTGAAAATACAAAAAAAATGTTTTTCTTTTTTTTAATTTAACTGTAAATATATGTAAGCGTATAAAATAAAATTGAAAATAAACACGAATAATATTATCTTCTCTGTCAAAAGTTAATTATGTACTAGACTGCGTCTTCGCAATTTATATCCACATTTAAACTGTAACACCGTCTGTTATTTTGCGTACACAAAGAACGTTTACTTCTAAGAAAACTAAAATATTAAGAATGGATTTCATTAAACAATAATTAATATAGGAATCTTAATTTTAAAAATAAATTCAATGTAAATGTAAGTTACTTTATAAATTTAAAAAGATAAACAATTTTTATATCAATTATTATATTTTTTTAATTTATAAAACTATAATATTAAATATTTTATTATAAATACTCTTTTATAAAATTTAAAAAATACATTACATTAGTAAGTATAATTTTTTTATATTAGTGGTTTTGTAATTTGTTTATTATTACGGTAGCTAACAATACCTGGTTTTGCATGTTTATTATAAGTTATTTCCTAAAATGCAATTAACAGGAATGAAACAAAATCAATTTTTTAGTTTTGGAGTTTTCAAAATGTAATAATAATTTAAATCTATCTAATTTAAATAACAAGTATATTTAAAGAATAATTATTTGACAGTCATCTTCAGATAGGAACAACAATCAACAATAAAATCTTGTTTACAATTCAACAATTAACATTGTTTTAGTACAATTCAGATTTTCACGGGTTGCATTTGTAATGCAATTTTCTATTCTGGATAATTCCCGTGTTGTCTTTATTACAAAAGCTGAGCTTTCGTCACACGTCGTAGTAAACTTCTTCAGAGTCCGAAACAAACTGATTGATTGCGCGGTAAAGTCTCGTTTTTATAGACCGGCCTCCGATCGATAACATTAGTTGTTTCCGGTAAAGGAAAACTAGAATCTTGGTTATTATTAAAATGATTTTTAATTATTTCAGTAGATACCCTAATTTTCACTGATGGTGATTACAAACATTTGCCAAAATTTTAGTGTTTTCAAACATAATTTTATGAACAGTTTCCAGCGCGGCCTCGAAGATATAATAGTATATAATACAAATTCCCACGCTTCTGTCTGTTTTTCATTTGTAAAGAAGGTAGAAGAAACGATCACATCTAAGAAGTTGATCTAACTAGTAAGGGTAATAACCAAATTGTTTTATCTCACCTGAAAAAGATACTAAAACTTTCACTAAATCGATGTGTTGGGAAAAAAACATAAATGAGTCGTTGTGCTTTTGGAAATTAAGCGTGTTGTCACAAAAGCTTAGAGAGAAATGAAAACGTTGTCAAGACCATGCTATAGATACAAACTTAATAATATATTTTACGTAAATCTCGGATATTAAGGAACCTGTTGCAGTTATGAAAAAAGAGAAAAAATTCTACCTGAGCATAACTGGCAAAACTGCTCAATTGGTAAAAACTTTGTTTGAATTCTGCATTTTTTCTGCCGCAGTTTTTGAGTAAATTACTACATAAGACGTTGTTCGATCTTAATGACAGTACTATGCAACTAAATAACACAATATCATAATAATAGATGTCATTAACGATCTATTCTATTATACGTTAATATTGCTATTAACGACAATCGTCGAAAATAGTAGATAAGTACACATAAAACTGCGTATTGCGTTTCATTTTTCATATTTTGCCTAAAATGTTTTTTTAATTATTATTCGTATTGTTTTCTTTCACAATGTTACGCCTCCGAAATTATTTTAGTTTATTTAGTTTTTTTCTTCAGTTTTTAAACATTCCAAATTAATTGTCTAATAATAATTTAAATTTTTCTCCACTATTTGTTTCCACCCCGTTCCACCACTTTTTTTGGGTTTCTTCATCTTTTTAGGGTTCTTTACCGCAAGTCTTCGCTTATTCTGATGTCCTAGTCATATAAAACAAGACGTACAGTATCAAAATTTATTAGAAAAAATATTAAACAATTTGTATACGCGAAACAGTATTTTTTATTATAACAGGAAGAAAGATGTAAAGTTCCTTCTACTTGTCGCGGGTTCGGTTATGAAGCAGAATTTAAACAGCAGGGTACACAATTAACAAAATAACTAACTAAACTGAAACAAACTCAAAAAGGTATATTTTTATACAGCGCAGCATGTCTTCACAATGCTAGGTGTTGACAGAGTACCCTTACGGGGTTCAACGTTGTTGCCACCAGTGGCGTAGGAAAGCACGTTACATTATATAAAAGATTTAAATTTGTGTGATTATTTTAAAAACGCATCACAAAAAATATTTTTTGTTTGAATTATGTCGTTTTGTCAATACAACCTCTTAATAACAATGCATATTTGTAACATAATCACCTTGTATAATCTGTAAAACGATCTGGTAGCAATTACTCTTATTTACATAAAAAGTTAGTATTTAATTGTAGTTATAAGTAAATAAACAATTTATATTATACAATCTCTAAAATAAAAACAAACAATATCAATCATTTTGTTAATTTTGCATTAATATTTTTATAAATTAATTAATTAATATTGAGATTTAAAAAAATGGACTAGAAAACCATTGATATTTTTGATTTGACGACAAGTCGACTTCATACTTCATACATCTACCTCTAAAAAATATTTTAAAACTTAAGAATCAAATTTGTTTAACCTTACAGTGTTGTCTGCTGGCATTTTTTATGTACATAATCTAGTTTAAAGCAATATGGCCCCAACAATGAAAAATACGTAAAACCAATTTTATATGATAAAACTGAATCAGCACTTTTTAAACAATTATAGAATTTCTCATCACAAGAACAGTGGGACCTAATTTAACATAATTTTATGTTTAATAGTTATTTAAAAGTTTAATACCTTGTAAACAATCCGTTGTTTAATAATCCGTATTTGGTTTGACCTGCCGTAATACTATCGTTGCATAAATCATGTTGTCTACAGCAACCATCTGTTGCCTTAAATAAACCTAACTCGTCATTTTTGTCTGCTATATCACCATCACCACACCACAATGTCCCTAAAACAGTCTACGTGGCAACTGATTGTTAAATTGTTTTATTCAATTTTTCGATTCGATCTAATTGAATGTTTATTTGTGAATGCTTTAAATGTAAAATAACTATTTACATAACAAAAATGTAAAAAGAATATAATTATTTTTTATTTGTATCTTGCAGATAGACATACACTTAAAAAACATTAAAATTAGTATTTAGACACTGGACGATACTAAAATGAAACCTTTTTCGTACAATCATTGAGACTTGCTATAAAACTAATAAATTGTTTCAGTTAATTATCTTTTACTAGCAAAGTTAAAATAGTTTGGTTAAAAAAATAATTTAATGTAATTGCGTGTGATCATTAAAGTACAATAAAAAAACAAATAAAAGTTAAAAGTTATTGTGTACCTAAAAAAACGTTTAATTAAAAAATAAAACTTCTCCAAAAAGCTACTAAAGCATTTTAAAAACAAATTGCCTTATAAAAATATTTTTTTAATTATAATTATAATTGAATCTTACAGTAAATTGTATAGATAATAAATGAATAAATTAAAATAAGAATAATTTACCTGGATAAATCAACTTTAGTTTTTTTTTAAATGCATTTATTTGATTTTCTAAAAATTTTAAAGGTGTAATCAAATTTACTAAAGGTATTTGAAAAAAACGCATATCTTGTGATATTCTTTCTGTAAAAATAAATTTTATAAAAACTCAAATGTTAAATCTCTTACCTTGGTTTGCACATTTTGTTACAGGTCCAATTAAAAATATACTTATTACAATAAGAAATTTCATTAAATTTGATTCCATGATTTGTTTAAAAAGATTGTTTGGCACCATTCACTTTATAAAATTCCTAATAATATTACAATCAAGAAATAAATATTTGTAACATTATGCAACTGCAATTATAAATTGTTTAGTCATTTTACGCTAGGTACGAAATGCTCTATTTTCATTGTTTGTTTTGCATTAACACATACTTTTACGCAATATACACTGCCCTTGAGCACACGTTGTTATAATTGCTGTTAATTGTTTTTCTGGAAAAACTGTTTCATAAAAATAAAATTTAACGTTCTGTGAATTTATTAGTAATAAAAATGTATAAACCTTTTTTTTTAATGTCATGAGTGCTTTTGATTGTACTTATTCAAAGTTAAAATATCATTACCTTAAGGTTGAAAAATTGAAATGAATTATTAAACCTATCCAAACTAAGTTTAAAATAGCAACTGTGTACGTTATAACTAATTGCAAAAAATGCGAAAAACATCTTTTAGGCTAAAGCCGGTGTAGCGTTGTTAGCAGTTAGAAGGTTTAATAAATATCCAAAAAAAAAATTGTTAAAAAATTATTAATTTTTAAGTACATCTGATAAAGTTTAAAACATTTATCTAAAAAATAACCATTAAGTGCTTCAACAACGAGATTCCCGTTATTGTTTGTTTTATTTGGTTTTTTTTTGCAATTTATATTTATTTAATATTAAATACAACTTGAATTATACAAAATATTTACGTTTAGCTTTATATTATTTGATGTTAATAAAGCAATCAAAAAACCGTTTGTAGCAAAACGGGACAATAAATTAGAAATACATACAAGAAAATTTTAAAATCAAATTTAGCTATGACCATTGAATAATAAATGTAAGAAGAAATGCAACTTAAGGGGCGATATCGTATCGACTGCTTGGATCGAGATATAGAGGTCGCCACGTTCGTATTGGATCGAGATTTTTCAGTTCTTGCGTGTCTGTCGCCTTGTAAACTTCGGAATTGAATTGAAAGTTTTTCTTGGGTTAACATTGCGATACGATTTTTGAAATTCTGGTAGTAGTAATGTTTGTTTGAACTTTTGTTTAGTTTAAGTGTAAATATATTATTGATTTATTTTTAAAATGGGAAAAGTTACAGATCACGGTTGTGTTTATATTAATTGTGAAAATAATAATACCGAAAACAAAGGTACTAGTTTTCTTAAGTTTTTTATTAGTGATAAAGTGCGTCCTAAAGAATGTTAGAAAAACTGTGGAAATATAAACATTGCCACAATGGACTTGGAAGATTTAAAACAAAAGAAGATTTGTGAGAAGCATCTTCGTAGATAATGTATAACAACAAAAGGAAATTTTAAACACACTGCAGTTCTTGTTCTACACCTTCAATCAGGTAAATATTTTTAAATTTTTTTTTTCTACCAAACGTTTAAAAATGGTTTAAATTAGCATCGGAGAATCTCCTTGTCCGGATTCTTCTTCTTCTTCTTGCACTTAATTGTACAATAACTTAAAATAATTACTGTAAATCAGTAGCTGAGATCGCTATTATTTTCTACGATCAATGATCGCAATCATGGTATTTAGAATTAATTAGTAATCGACTGTTGCTAAAGAGTCGCTCGTGTAAAGTTAGTCATAAATCTAGCCATAAACATTCGATTTTCGTTTTCCGGGATACAATAACGTTTGGAGTATTGAAAATCAACATATCTAAGTATTTTTTAATATTGTTTCTAAACAATAAGTTAATTAAATTTTGTTCATATTTAGATTTAAAAAAAATACATATTTACAAAAATTCACAGAAAATAGATACTACTGTGATGTTTTTTTTTCGACATGACGTGCTATTTGAATTCTGATGCAAACTTACGAACAAATAGTTTAAAGCATTAATAAACAACATATTAAAAAATAAGTGTCGTTCTTTCGTAAATTAAATGTTTCTATTTGAAATTGACCCTGAAAAGATTGTTGAGTAGTTAGTCATAACTCGTGTTGATATTTGTCTCAAACATAAGATTTATGTATTAAAAATAAATTTGCAATTCTTTTCAAATACGTATTGTCATTTGTAGTTAATGCTTATTGTTTTTAACTTCCTGTGTTTTTATGATTTACCTTGTTGTTTATATAAAGCTAGGTTTTTCCCTAAATGCTGAATGTGTGACACAAATTTTACAAACGTTCTTTCCTAGAAGAGTTTTCTAATTCTCTTTGAAAAGAATGCATTGTTAAATTTCTGTAAACAAAAAATATAATTCAATGTTTAATTCATGTTACTTTTTATTAAAAATCTGTATGTGGTTTAAAATTCTTACGAGGAAAAGAGCAAAGGGGTTATTTACCTACAAAATTTTACGATTTTCCGTGAACTACCTGCATACTTAAAGTTTATTATACATTTATTAAAGTAAATATTATAGTGTTATATTAGTCTTATTTGTTTATGCGACAATTAAAAGTATTAATTTCTTTTCCACAACCGCAATTGTTATTTTATAAGCGATCAATGATTGCGATCGTTATTGTACAGACGTTCGATATCGCGATCATTATTTTGCATAATGATCGATTCATCGTAATTGCATAATCGCTCTGGCCATTGCTTTAAATGTTTTTTTGTTGATGTTGGCATGTCGAATAAAACTATCGTTTTTGTAAATATTAGGGCCGCATTTCTGTAGCACCTTGTCTAATAAATACTTAGTTTTTTAAAAAATAAACAAAATTATAAACAAAATTATTTTATGTTTATTTTAGCAAGCTGAAAGCACTTCAATACAAATCCAACAATACATAAAATATTTTTACAATTGTTTAAAAAAAATCGCAAAAATTTTGAAAATACTAATACTAATTGCATTTTCAAAACTTTATTTTTAAAATACTAACAACTTAATTTTTTTTTACTTTTTGGGCTTATTTAGTATATTTTTTACAGAAGCTGTAATTGTTGATATGAACATCAACCTAAGATACTCAAATGTAGTAGTTTCTCAAACATATGGAAGAAAACGTCGATTGTTATTTATTGATGACGATCGTGAAGACGAATAAATTTATTCTTTCTACAGCTCCAGTTCACTAAACGAAGGTATAAGTAGACAAGCAATAATACGTAATTTTTTTAATATATGTTTTATAGTTGAAGATACGTCCTATAATATTTTGAAGATTTTGGAACGACCACAGTGTGTTCTCAAATTCGTCAAGCCGTTAAGTTTTGACTAAACTACGCAACATAGTGATACAAATGGATTCTCCGTCAAAAATCATTTTAAAGGATTAATTGGTCAATTATTCTTTCAGAAATTTAACATTAATTTTAATTTAAAATTATTTAAATTACCAGTCCATTAATAACAAATTCGTTTACATATGTTTCGAGCTTTAAAATAATGATGCTCATCTTCAGAAAATCTACAAAAAATGTTTACAACTTTTTTAAATACAAAAAATGTCATCAACATATCTTTTCCAAAATATTATTTTTTGTAAGAAAATTTGGTGTTCAGAAATATATTTACTTTCTAAATTGTTTAAGAAGATTTCAGTAAAAATAAGTGATAAATTTGATAATCAATTTTTTAAACAAAATCTAGGTGTTTCAATGGGTTCTCCTTTATCACTTTTCTCAATTTTTTTAAGAAATTAAGTAAAGGTAACGATTTCAAGATTTCTTTTTCTAATGAAATATTTATTTAATTTTTAAGCTACTTAAAGGTAGTAAAAATAAAGCTATTTAAGCTGTATAGTTGTTTCTGAAAGGTGGTTTACGGTTCCTTTAGAGCTTCTTTAAAACTTTGGTAGTACCACAAAGAGCTGTATAAGCCCGATTTTAATGCATTAAAGGAGTTACCTAACAGCAACATAACTGAGGAATTTTTAGCTACTTAAACGCTTCATGGAGGTTTTAGTTTTTTCACAAACCACTTAAAAGTGTTCTAAAGAGTAACTTTCAAAGCTAAAGTAGTTATAAAAAAGCCGGTTTTAGCTGCAATTTGCTCACTGGGAAATTCTTCAATTACTACAGTTCATTTATATTAAAATATCAAATAATTTTTTGTTGAACTAGCAAACCAATTTCAATTACGATTTTAAACTTAAATTTTTTTAGATTTGTTTCTAAATTACACCATCTTCCTGTTTTAAAATAATTAACATTTAACATTTTGTAAAACTTACATTTTTTTAATGATCTAGTTACAAATTTTCAGATTTGAGATTGTTCGAAAAAATGTAAGTTAAAAAACTTTTTGTAATCTTAACTTTTTATAAGTTTTATAATTTATTATTGGTAGACTGGTAATTTAAATAATTTTAAAAATTGACAAATAATAACAATAAATCCCTATAACAATTTTCTTTTAATTTAATTTCCATTGTTTTAGTTATTTCTATGTTTTCGATTTCTATTTTACAAAAATAAATAAATATTTGAATATACATATTTTTTTGTTTTCTTAAATATAAAGCATGATATTGTTTAAGTTTATTTGACATTGACTTGTGTCGTAACAATACAAGCTATTGTTTATGATATTAACCTGTTTTGAACAGGTAAACCGTAAAGTAAACACAAATATAACAAAAGGTTCTAACTGGTACTTCATAAGAAATAAGTAAGTTCGCAAAATAGAAACCACAATTTTGCAGATGGCAGCAGGTCTTAGTCTATTAGTTTATGAAAAGAGGGGGTACAGACGGGTAAAAAAAAGAGAAACAAGAGAGATAAAACTACAGTACGATTTTTAACACACTAGTTGCGCCTCTTCTTAAATTATTACTCAATGCTATGACGTAATAGCATAAGGAGGTATAGACCTAATAAATCCAGTTAACTCCTTGCCATACCAATTGGTGGAAATTTAAATTCGCTAAAAGAATTATTTTTGTAGAATAGGTTAAAATTTCGTTATTTAAACTTACAATCAATAAATTTCTTGATGAGTACGTTGTGCTTTAATACAGTACATCTTTTCTTATAATTACGCCAATCCTTCTTGATAGTAAATTACGGCGTTTTTAAAGCATTCTATTTCTAAATAAAATTTATTAAAAAACACATTAAAACAACTCGTGCTTAAAATTACTTGATTTTAAATTACGCTAGAAGTTAGACGGTTATCGCACAAAATCGTATTGCATTCATGCGCGAATGGATGAGGCCAAAAACAAAGATGATTTGCAAAGATGTTTACCTCGTGGTAACACAAACACATGAGAATACGTGTAACCTTTGCATGTTACTAAATTTTGTGAAAGAATAACGTTGGTCATAAGCTTTGTAAGTGGTTGTGTATAATATCCGTAAGCATTTTAGTTGGATGGTACGAAGTATTCAAAATGCATGAAAGACGTGAAAATAATATTACTTTAGTAATACAATATTTAAATTTGTGAAATCTAGAACCCGCTAGTATATTAGAAAATTTGTTGTATTTTTGGGGGTTTTCGTCTTAATTTAAAATTTCAATCACTTTTTTTTTGCTTGCTTCTGAATCTAGCGTGTAACCTACCTTTTTATTTTTCATTTTCTGCAGCAGTACATGATATTATTCATAAACACAAAAAAAATTATTTCAGATTCCAACGTTTCTTTTTTTTCTTAATTTATAAACAAATAATACAATCATTCTAGATTGCCAAAGAAAAAACAAAACGATTTATAGAACTGCCCACCGGTTTCTCATTTATTTGTTGTGTTTATAATTGTTAGGTGTTATTTTTAAAGATAGAATGTTTTAGCAATGAAGAAAAGTATGATACGAACACTTGTTATTTCTTATACAAAGAAATTCACATAACACTGCAAACATATATTTTGAACTTTATCCCGAGCGTCGCCAACTCCATGAAATCTTGTTTCAAAATTTAAAAAAGTATAGATGTTTTACAAAACCAAGTCGTGCGCCTAGACGAATAAATGAAAGAGTAGAGAACAGTGTGTTAAATGCAGTTAGAGAAAATCTACAAATGTCTAGTAGAAAAATTAAATTCAACACACTTGTACCAAAAACAACAACTTTTCGTGTTTTAAAAAAGAACAGGGTTCAAAAAAATCCCAGTCAGAATAGACAATTAAGGCACCAAAAGTCCAATTTTATGGCTAGACTGCTGTTCTGATTTAACCCCATTAAATTATTTCCTTGATTTATATTAAAAATATTTTATATGATAATGAATGCAACACTGTGCATGATTTGGAGAATGCAGTGCAGAGCATGCAGTCAGATCCCAAGAAACATGATACATAGCGCAGTAAAGCCAGCCCTTCGTCAAGTTAACATTTGCGTTGAAAATAATGGATAGCTATTCGAACATCTACTGTAACTACTAGTAGAATACTTATTATCGGACATTTGGTAATCATTTTTATGGAACTTATTTGTTAGTTACTAATTCTGTAAGTGAATAAATTGCTGAAGCTACTAGATAATTCTTCTAAAGATGAAACGACTAATGCATAAGAAAACTTAGAATTTGAACTAGCTCTTGTATGTAAATAACATCACGTAATGCTGCAAAACATAAAAAAAAAACGGCAGGCCCGTATTTAAAAAAACCTGATGATGACCACGGAAATACGAAACGTTGTATAAGAAATCTGATTACGGAATCTAATAGCGTTGAATGAAGATATGCTTACAGATTTTCAATATTGCTTCAAATAAAACTAGAAAAAAAATTATTAAATCAAATTAATTTAGATATGCTGAACTTCTTGGTATCATATTTTTACCTTCTAATTACGCAACTTTGTAATCTCTCATAATAAGCCAGATTTTTATGGTGAGCTTCTTAAATGGACGTCTGTACAATAACATTTTTTGTATCTACTATATATTATTTTATCTGTATTATTTATCAATTTACTTTATGTATTACTTATATGTACGTTATTTAAATAAAACTATCCTTTGCAAACAGATTTACTTTTCTATGCACCTTCTAATCTAATTAATTAAGAATTTCACAACTAAAAATGAGAATGTTAATTCTAAATAAATTTCTCAAAGTAAGTACTCACTTTTTAAGCTAAGAATATTTGCGTTCTCTGAATAAGCAGATGACAATTAAAAATAAAAATGAAAGTTCTGCTGCATTTAGAACTGCATGCTTAAAAATAAGAACAAACAAGTTTAATTGAGTTAAGACACATTCAAGAAAATAGGAATACGTACTAAAATTGAGAATTAAAGAATACACTTAATTTAAGAATTTTTAATACTCTTAGTTCTTGAAAGGTTTTTTAAACACTTAAATAATTCTTAAAATAAGAAAAAAATAATTGTTAGCTAAAAAATGAGAACTAAGTTCCTACAAATAGTGTTTTTTATAAATATTATCTATATAAAACCCAAAAGTTAGTAAAACCGACTGTTTTAGATATACCTTATTTTTAGTATTAGGTTTTGCATTGTGAGTTATAAATCGTAAATCAATTATATGTTATGATGATGTCATATTCGCAAATAATAATAAAAAACAAATAAAAACATAATAAGCAGCTTATGACAAATTTCGAGTCAACGGTTTAAATCAATTGACCAATTTATTGTTAACATAACATTATTTATAATTACATTTTTGTACAAATGTATATTTCACTCAAAAATGTTTTTGAAACAAAACTATGAGCATCACTTGTCAACAAAACTAAAAGCTAAACAAAACAAAATTAACAAAATATTAGTGAATCAAAAGCTAACATGTTGGTGAACTATGTCACAAAACTTTTGATAAATGTAAACTTAAAACCACCTACAAAGTTGTGTTAAAATCATATTTAAAAGAAACCTATGCAGCGTTGTAAGTTTTATTTACAAAAAAATGTATAATTTATATTTTTTGTAACTTATTAAATAGATTTTTACATTGCAATTTATTTTTGCAATAGATGTTTAAGTTAAATTAAATCAACAATATATTTCAAATATTAATGTAATTGATGAAACGTTTTTTTTTCATTATATAAGCATGTAGAAAGTGATCAAAGACTTAGTTTTACGAAAAAAAACTTATAAACGTATACGTATAGTGATAAATTACAATCAGATTAATTGTAGCGAATAATTATGTACTTATTTGTATTTTACAACGTGTATAATGTTTTAATTTTTTTGTATGTATACGTGTACATCATATACAAGCTGTATCAAATTTCGTGTTAAGTACAGGGATCTCGTTTATTATCAGAGATAGACAGTTGATTAAATGGACAAAAATGATCCTTGGCTTATGCCTAAATAAATTCAACAAACAAAATTTCTGAAATATGGCGGAAAATAATAAAATTAATGTTTTTGATTTTTAGCTTTAAAATTGTTATTTGGGGAGGTATTTAAATACTGAACAAACTTTCTTGAAAAAACTTTTTCTGTTCTTTCAGATGATGGCAATAAATTTTTGTTATCGTTATTACTTTACTTTATATCTATACCAAATTTTGTTTTTCATATGGTAGCCATTTTAAAGTTTTATGCCATGAAATAGAGATGAAAATCCTGATTTCAAAAATGTATAAAATGTTAATAAAAAAGTCAAAAATAAGTTAAAAATTAAAAAAAAACGTTTTGATTAAAAATTTATTAAGTTGGTCTACAGAAAATGAAAGATGAATTAAAGAAGTTACACCTCAAATTCAGTTTAGTTTAAATGTTTGGTGTGGAATATTTAATAATATGATTATCGGACCTATCATATATGAAATTCTGATATGTATCTCACTTTCTTACAAACCGAGTTTGAAAATTTCCTAGACAATATTTTCTTAAATCAACTCGAATCAATTCATTTTCAACAAGACGGTGCCCCTGCGCACAATGCGCAAGTTGTCCAAAATTATTTAAACGAAAAATTTACAGACAGATGGTTAGAAACAAATGGACCCATACTTTGGCTGCGAGGTCTCCAGATCTAACACCACTAGACTTTTACTTTTAGAGTTACGTTAAGGATCAAATGTATTCTGTAACTTCAAACACTGTTGAGCAGCTAAGAGAGCAAATTATTAGTGCATGTAGAAATTGTCAGAGAGTTTACATTAGACGTGCTTCAGAACATGTTTGTAGAAGGTGTGTAGTGTGTCTAGAAAATCAAAGTCGTCAATTTGAACATTTATTGTAGTTAAATTTTGGTTATTTATTCATTTAGAAATGTATTTGTTGTTCACGGTTATTGCTATTATTAACACTTATTAATAAATTTTCAATCGGAACGGTTTTCTTTAAATGTTAAACTTATTTTTGTTTTTTTATAAACATGTTATACATTTTTGAAATCAGGATTTTTTTCTCTATCTTATGACATAAAACTTTAAAATGGCTACCGTATAAAAAACAATAGTTGGTATCGGTACAAAGTAAAGTAATAACGATAACAAAAATTTATTGCCATCATCTAAAAGATTTTTTTAGTTTTTAAATACATCCCCAAACAACAATTTTAAAGCTAAAAATCAAAAATACAAATTTTATTATTTTCCGCCATATTTCAGAAACTTTATAGAGGGGGTAAATTTTGTTTGTTGAATTTATTTAGGCATAACTCAAGGATCATTTTTGTCCATTTAACCAACTCTATCTCTGATAATAAACAACCCAAGTAGCAAAAATCAGTTACAAAACGGTTGTAAAACTCTCTTGCAACTATGGTTTCAGTAAGGTATTTAGTTACAGAATAGTTGCTGAGTCTTTCCTGATACGTTGTCAATACCGGATTTGGTCAGTTGCAAGGCAACTGCAGTAATATTATAACCGTTTTACAACGTGTCTGAAACAATTACTACTTTGTAACTGTTGCTATAACGGTTTTTTACAAATCATGTTTACCTATTCTGAATCGTTTCTGCAATGGTTTATCATCACGGTTTTGTAATTGATTTGTAACATTGTAGTTACCGTTTACAGCAACTGCTATGTAACTGTTTTGAAAACATGCTTAATAGGATAATTTGAAACTACTACCGTTTTGTTAAGCAACTTATCCAAGATTTTAGTTACTAACTGCATCATAAAGAACAAAAACAAAATTAGAGATAAAAATATATTAATAAAAAGATACAGATATATAAAAAGTTATAATAAATGTACATTATTTAATTTTTTATAGTTTTTTATAGAACTAAATTCAAACAAAAAAGATATAATAAAAGAATTTTTACATCTGTTGCAAGTAGGTACCAGTAAACAGGTTTTTACGGCAAATTTTCAAGAAAAGCGGATTATGTCTATTATTTATAAATTTTGTAAGTAGTAAATGCATAAATTTTGTTAAGAGAAAAATGTCTTTGTGTTAAAAGACCATGGCGGATTAAGATATTCCTCACATGTTATAGTTTAATGCGTCTACGTAATTCTTAGTTAAATATTTGTATTAGGCTACAAATGCACATGTGCAATTATAATCGGTTCAATGATCATAAGCTTGACTGGTTTTTTAAAGATTATAGGTGTTCGCAATGGCGATCTAATTTACACGTTCTGTTCACTGTGTGTAATATTGTAAGGTCCTTGCAATGAAATTCTATTTTATCCTAGAAGAAAATAAAATCAATTTAAAATTTGCGTACTTATAATTGGCAACTAATTCTTCAACGTTGATTAAATTAGAAACAGTAGTTTAAATGCACGATTAAAATTGTAGTAATATAATATACCAATAATTGTACTTACGTAGTTTTGAATTAGAAACACTTTCGGTACTGTTTATTGGATAATGATAATGGACTATGTGTCTTATAAAAATCTCGTAAAATGCACTTCTTCTGTTGCTGTTTGAAAGCATAGATTAACACTGTAGTGTAGTTTTAGAAATTCACACTTGTAACCATAGTTTCAAGACTGTTACACTCGAAAATGAAATGAAGGTTTTAATGTCACTAAATTGACACTGTAGTTACATAAGGGTTTAAGAAAAACTTACTTATAACCATAGTTGTAAAATGGTTATTTCTGTAATAGATTTGAAACCTCAGTAAATTACGAAAGTTGCTGCTACGTTGCTGCAACGGTTTATTTACCATGGTGCTAATGTTACTAACTTGCAACTGGTTACAACGTAACCACGGTTACAAAATGTTGCTTGGGAAGATCCCTGTACTTAACACGAAATTTGATACAACCTGTATATACCAACCTTTTTTATTTTTATTCTTTTTTGTAGTGCCATTTTTCCATGTTCTAATACAATTTTTTTTAAATTTAATTGTAATTTATAGGGCAATTTTCAAAAATTTTAAAAAAACGGTAAATTGTACGAAGAATTAAAGGACGTCTTTCGTTTCAAAACTATTGATCGGCTACTGATGTTGTACTCGAGAATCGGTCTCTTAATGCCATTAATCGAAGATGGCAGTTCTGGACCGCATTTGTCTGTCTTGAAAATCCACTTCCTCGTCTATGGTGTTCTTAACCTTTTTTAGACAATGCTTGATACAACCGTACTACAGAGGATTGGTTACGGTTAAGACGGTTAGCAATTTCTCTAAATGAAAAACCACCTTTAGGTAAGCCAATAATTCGACCTTCATCGAATTCACTCAGTTGTCAATAATTTTCAGTTTGCCGCACACTAGGCATTATTGCAACCAAAAACAATACCGAATTTTTATTGTAACAAGTAAAACGTCAAATTTTCCATGGCTATAGACTGGATTATTTGAGAAAAAAATTAATTAATTACTACCTTTGACTAGTTAAATATTTTTGCCAAGTTTGGTCTAAAAACTGTAGCACCTTCTTGGTGTTGCATTTTTTATGTCAAAGAGAATATAAAATAAAAGAATTACTTCTTTAGACATCAAACTCTGAGTAACAAATGTAACAGTACTTTTTAAAATAATAATTGCAATACTAATCAATCAAATTAATTTAGTTTTAAATAAGTTTTTTGTTTCAGTTTCTGCAGTGCCTTATTATTTTATATGTTAAATAGTTTCAAATTACGTTTAAAATCTCTTTGTAAATAGACAAGTTGCACAATAAATAGGTATTTTTTAAGAAGTAAGTTTTTACAGAACATTTTATTTATATAAATATTAATTGCTTTCCTCAATAAGCCAATTTTGTGAACAAATAGTTTAATAATACTAAAATTAGCAAATTCCGATAACAGCAGTAGAATCGACCGAGCATCGGAAACATTAAAAAGGCATGTTGCTATACAAAATATGTCAGTATACGTATAATTGAAAATTTAAATTAGTTTCACTATTTAACAAAATACGAGTTTTTACAAATTATTTTATACTAGCAAAATATTAAAATTATTTAATTGTTTGTGGTAACCGTATTTTTTTGTTATAATTTATACACCGATTCACAAAAAATAATAAAATACAAAGTATTAATTATTTAAACATGTTTTAAAAGTCCTTAATTACTCATAGAATTAAATAAATATATAATTATCTAGTATATAAAAACCTGTATTTTTAGTTTAAAACTTGAACGATTGTGTTTAGGTACCTAACCTCTCACAGACATTTTAGTTAGTATAACCATTTATTTATATACAATGATATAACAAATGAAGTAAAGTTTTTCTTTTTACAAACATATGCAAAAACTTCTAAACTACGAAAATAACATGAATGTAACTTCAACTAATGGTTAAAATTACTAATGAGACCTGCTATTCTAAAGCATTACCTCAGTTGAAAGATTTAATGTAATAACCAACAAACCATTAACTTTGTCTACATTAGGTCTATTTCTCTTTAGTTTATTATTTATCTTATTACAAAAACATCGTTTTACCTAAAACATTTGCAAAATTATGCTTTGTTTATATTGCACCCTTTACGTATAAAATTGAATTATTTGACTTAAAGAGTTTTAAATTGCGCAAGTTTTTTTATAAAATAGTTACAATGATTATTTACTAAAGAAAAACATACGTTGTGTTAAAGTAGGTGTTTTTTGAGTATTACGTTATAAAACTGCTTTGAAAAAGTGAATCACTACAAACTGTATAAATATAAAGGAGGGATTGAAAGAATTGGTTTACAAAGAACGAAAGTAGAAAAATATGTTAAATTATTCACAGAATCATGTGGTATTCTTAAGTCTTTCAAAGTTACTTTTTAGATACAAAATTTTAATTATTCTTAAACATCGACTACTTTGAACATCAAATACAACCAATTTTCTTAAAAGTGTGTAGTGTAGCACACTTAATATTGTTTAATATTAATTAAGGCGATAATTGTAATTTTTTAACGATATCTATATCAGTGCATCCACTTGATGTTTTAAATAAATGCGACGTTTGAGTTGAAAAGCACGGACACTAAGTGGCTTTTCAATCTCACCAATGCAGATTATCTTAAAAGAGTACGTGAGTTTTATACTCTTGATGAATACAAAATGGAAAGGTTGCAACTATTAAAAAAAATTCAACGTCAAACTATTAAAATTAAATCATTATTTTGTCAATATGGAAATAGTTCCTTATTGTTATATTTTTTATAGTTGTACAAATTATTTTCAAGAATTTTAATAGAATACATGGTTTTCAATAATATACAAAAATATTTCATATAAAACTAAATTTAATGTTTTTAGAAAAACAAACAACAAATAATTTAGTAAAATGTAACAAACAAATGTTTATATTTTATTTGCAATTAGAATTACATATTAACATAAATAAGTTTATTTATAAACTTGTTCTTCGTCTAATATTTCATGTTTACTAACGTGAAGAATTTTATCTGAATACACATTTTAAGCTTTTGCACGTGATAATGTTAAATATTAGGTTCTGCTCATATTAAAAAACGTGTTTCACAATTTTGAATAAGCTTCTTCAGTAGAAGAAATTTAAAGAATCTAATATTATAGAAACTGTTAAGGTTTTCAGTAACAAATTGTATTTTACAAATAATGTAACCACTATACTACTGCTAAAAATAAATAATAAAAATTACTAATCCAAAAAATTAAATGTATGATAAATACGAAATAATTTTTCTTAAATTGATAAAAGATTTATTTATTTTAGCTTCAATTTTTTTACTTTATTTTAGTTTTAATCTAATTATTTCCTGGATCACTTTTTAGAAATATAGATTTTATTTCATATTTTTAAATATAATAAATATTCTTACCGTGTACTTTACTTTTTTATATTTTTTAATTTTTGAAATTTTAAGTTAAATGCAGAAGACGATCAAATAATTTCAAAGTTAATAGAGTAAGTATTTATGTACGGGGTAAGTCAAATTTGGATCAGTTAAATTTCCAATAATTCTGGTTATTCTAAGTTAGTGTATTTCAGAATAAATAAATAAGTAATTAAAGAATATGTTATATACACCTTTTGAACAAAGATGTCTACTCTTACATTCTTTATAATATCGTAACGAATTTTAAAACATTTTTAAATTTATAAATTTATAAACAAATATTTACACGATTAGAATTACTTAGATTAACACTTACATTAATTTATGTGTAGTATCACTGGATCCGCACTTTTTAATGCTATCTAAAGCTGATTTTTGTTTATGTTAACAACACGTACGCGACGTATTTATGCACTTTATTTGTTTATTTATTTCAGCACACACGTTAATCACTTATTTATTTTAAGCCGACAAAATCTTTTCGATCCAATTCGAAAAACTAACCTCAGCTTCTTTTGAATACTTTTTATACTTATATTTCTGTGTCGAGAATTTTCTACATACTTTGGTTATTGTATCGAAGTTGACAATAATTTTGAGAACGTTTCACTGTCCCCTTCTTAAGAATGTTTTGTTCCAGAACAGGATACTCGATGCGACAACTCTGGATAGGATCGTGGCGATAGCGGCAGATCGCTATGTTGGCAACCTCCTTGAGCATAAAAGTAGCAGTCAATAAACTTTTCTTGACCCAATATACTATTTGGTTAGTAACTGCCAACCAACACCTAAACGTCTGTCACTCGGAAGAAGACCTCCAACATATTTCAAAGTGCCCTCCAATTCAGTTCATCTAAGCCACAACCAAGCTTGGGTACTGCCAATTTCTTAATATTGTAAAACTATATTTCTTTCTTAAAATTCTATAATGTTTGCCATAAGTTTTTGTATAATGGCTTTGTACGTGAATATTTCATGGTGACCAGATAAAAAACAAAGCGTATTTCTGGTTTTGCTGGTTATTACATTGGTGTGCGGACCTGAACTTGAGTAACGTTGTTATCGCCAGCAAACGCGGCTAGACGACAGATGTGGACCACTTTTGGCTTGCCTTTAGGTGGTTTTCGAATGCGATGTATGACGCCATAAGGGCCCTCCCATTGCCTCTACAGCTTCTGCGACAAACCACGTTTTCTTTGGAGATTATACAACTATACCATGTCGCCAGGTTCAAACCTACCATCGTCTTGACGCCATATCTGGTGTTCATTATGCCTCTAGAAATTTGTGTGTTTTTACAGACTGCTTCATGTACTTTGTCTGCTTTCCGTCAGTTTTCTGAAGCAGTTTTCTTCAGCAACTTCTTTTTCCGGTCTTTGTCCACATTAGAGGTCGCATGGCAGTCGTATTTCGCAACCGAGCATCACACAGGATAGTGTTTAGCAGTGTTCTGTAGACTTAACGACTGCTAACAGCTTTTTCTTAATTAAGCAATAATTCCTTTTTGGCCTGGACAAAACTTTATTAAAAAACTTGTCTATCTTTTACTTGTGAAAAGGTTGCACCTATGTTCAGATTAGTTGCATTGGTATCCAAAACAAACTTTCCATCTTTTCTTGGTTAACTTAACATCGGCGAAGTGACTAAGACCTGTTTTAGTTAATAGAAAGCGTTTTCGCAAGTTTTATTCCATCTAAATTATACTTTTTCTTCAGTCAGTTTCGTCAAAGGTTTGGCAATATTGACAAATCCGAGTAGAAATCGTCTATAATTGGTGCACAACCCAAAGAAACATCAAACCTGGTGTTTGTCGATTGGGCTTGACCATACTTCACTGCTTGGATTTTGTCTATGTCAGCCTTTACACTTATTTGAGCTCAGTTTTAGATTTGCCCCACGTAGTCATTGGAACACTTCTTTCAAGTTGTTCAAGCGCTCTTTAAACGACTTTCCAACCACGATCATGTCGTCTAGGTAAATCAAGCACGTCTTCCAAGACAGTCCGTGCAAAATGGTCTCCATCAAACGCTCTAAAGTTGCAGGAACGTTACACAGGCCGAAGGGCATCACAATAAACTGCTACAAACCAGTTCCAATTGTAAAAACTGTTTTTTCACCATCTTTGCGTGCCAATTCAACCTGCTAGTAACCACTCTTCAAATCCAACCTGGAAAACCACTAGAATCTTGATAGGGTACCTAACGTATCTTCAGTTCTTGGTAAAGAGTAGCTATCTTTTTTAATCACGTTGTTGAGCTGTTTCTAGTCTACGCAAAACCTTATGATCCGTCTTTCTTCTTTATAAGTACTACTACGAGCGCCTATGGGTTATTTATAGATTTAATCACACTGTTTCTCTCCATATTCATAATTATTTGTTTAGCTTCTTTTTTGCACAAAGCAGTCGGCGTGGATGTTGTATAGGCCGAGCGTGTTCGGTATTAATTTTATGTTTTACCACCTTACTTTTTTCTTTAGAATTACTTTCCAGCGCAAACACATCTTGATACTGTTAGATCAACACTTTAACTTTAGCTATCTGGTCTTGGCGAATCCCACAATTTAAGATACTGGCGTGCATTGGCCTACCACAGTCTTGTTTTTCAACGTTACTAGATCTCAGTTGACTCGTACTAAAGTTTTGCCAACAAGTAGTCTTTTTTCAACTAAATCGCTTTCTATTGGTTCAATAGCGCAAATGTAGCTTTCCCGAAGATTTCCATCAAAGCGTGCCATCACTACACTTTTGGTCGTTGCAAACAGAGTCACGTTTTTATTCAATAAGACTAGCAGGTCTGCTTTCTATGACAAATAAAAAGGAATTTTTTCACTGTCGATCTTCAAGATATCGTTCTTCATATCAAAATAAAACCCATATTTTTTTCTAACGTCCATTCCCAGGATAACTTTTTCAGTGATGTTGACTACCAGTAGCCTTCTTGCAAGCGTTTTTCTGGTCTTCTCTTGAGCTTAGAAGCGCGTCGTCGTACATGGCTCACTTCTCGGTAGTTCTAACACGTCACTCTCTTCTCCGAGCTACTTGTTCGCGAAATACACGTACCACTATTTCTGCAGAACAACGGAGTTTTTGGCTGTTTTGGTGTGACGCCTGTTTTGCCACCTCAAACTCTAAAACATGGGTTAAAGCGTTATTCAAAGTTTTCGGTCAAGCTAACCGAGGACCGTGACAATCTGGCGATGTCAGTATAAAACTCTTGAAGACTTTACGTAGCTTTCCGAACTTGACTTTTAATTTCAGTGTGGCACACTTGTTAAAGATGAGCATCTCTATATCTCATTTCTAAACGTGAAATTAAAATAGAAAACTATAAATTAATACGGAAGGTAGAAAAGTTGTCATTGGATTTAATGACAGCAAAAGTCAATGATCTATTGACAAGTGACGCTGTCTAAATCCCAACTATAAAATAGGTTAGTAACAATGTCAATATGTTTCTGAAAACAACATCAGAACTAGCGGACAGCTGTTTCGTTCTTTAGGAACTCGTTAGCGCTAGGATACACCGATGTGTTTCCACAACCATTAAATCCAATTACAACTTTTCTACCTTCCGTACCACAGAATGGCGATCCAAAAAACATTTTCAATATGTTGGTAATGTCTAGACAACATAAAACATTACGGTTGTCTGTCGGTATAGTTGTGGAAACACATCGGTAAATCTTGGCGCTGGCGAGTTCCTAAAAAACAAAACTAATTTATTTTTAAACAAATATTTACAAGATTAGAACTACAACTAACTAATTAAATCTAACAATGTTTAAGAAAAAACACTTACATTAATTTATGTATTACTATCACTAGATTCGCATTTTTTAATTTTATCTAAAACTGATACTTGTTTATGTTAACAACATGTAAGCGGCGTATTTATGTTTCACTATCACCAGCACTTTATTTATTTATTTTAACACACACGTTTATTACTTATTTATTTTATACCGACAAAAACTTTTCGATTCAATTCGAAAAACAAACCGCAGTTCCTTTTGAATACTTTTTATATATTTCTGTTACCTATGTCAAGAATTTTCTACATATTTCGGTTATTGTTTGGAAGTTGACAATAACTTTGAGAACGTTTCAATATATTGAATAGCTAATTAATAAATTAAAAGTAAAGCCAAAATCGGCAATTTGTAGGGTAGACAAAATATTGTTATGTAATTGGTTAACGTCATTACAACGGCATATAATAATGGTTACTTTATTGTGGGTATTTCATAAATTACTATTAACAAAACTTTGCCATCAATTGAATAGTGCAGTTTTAAAAGCAAACGTGACACAGATAAATGCATGCCATTCTAGTATCACTTAATTTAATTTATAAAATAAATAATATACTTTATATACAATGTTGATATACTAAACAAAGTCTTAAAAATAGAAAAAAAGTATTTTTATTCATTCTGTGCTTCTGTTTATTGTCGTTTTTCTTGCATACCTTTACTGGTATCTATTTTATGTTGTAAAGCTGTACTACAATTGCAAGGGGAGAAAAAAAATTACTTCTTGGTTTACGCAGAATAAAAACAAAAAGCGATTAAGACTAAACAAATTTAACGTAAAATGATTTATAATAAATGTTTTAAACATAATGGCAAAATGCGTAGCTTGTACGCATTTTCTCAATAACAATTAAGTATCATTAAATACGTACTATACCGTTACTTAAAGTTAACTTATCTGTAAACTTATTTTTGAAGTAATTACATGTACGACAACCAAAAACAAGAATACTTCAGTAGCCATACAATTTTAACTTAAACGTGCCTAGCAATCCCATGTATAAAAAAATTACAAATAACGGTATCTAAGTACACATAAAATACAATGCATATAATTACACCATTAATACTTAATTTGCAAATACACAAATGTGTATATTTATATTCCTTTTCAATGTATCCAAAACAATAGTTTCTAGAGGTTAAACAAAGAAATTATTAACAATTCAATTTTTTACAAATTAATTCCAATTTTCGGCCTTAGGTCTCAGTTTATGACATAATGAAATACTTTTACAAGAGAATATGTACATTAATTGTTTAATCTTTATTCTGTTATTAATTT
Organism: Aquatica leii; assembly: GCA_035610365.1. NCBI lineage: Eukaryota > Metazoa > Arthropoda > Insecta > Coleoptera > Lampyridae > Aquatica > Aquatica leii. Next base: position 165,532,919 of record CM069432.1, read on the forward strand.
TCAATAACAATTAAGTTCAAAATTTATATTTTTAAGCCATAAGTTGTATAAGATTACAATATTAAAGTTTTTAAACTGTCGGCATATAAAATAAATATTTTTGTCTACGACTAACAGACAATACGATACATTGTATGTTTAATTGCGATTAGGCAACGTTGTGCATTGTGATTGTGTAATTTCATTTCCGTACAGGTCAAAGTTATTTCCGTACAGGTCAAACCTATTAACGTACAGGATAATGAATTATAAGAACATAATTTAGAAGACTTTTACAAATATTTCCTGCATCACAAATTATAAAATTTGAAAACAAAGTCATTGAGGGTCATGTAAAAGGTATTTCATTAGTTTTATAGCATAAAAAATGTGGTTTATAAATGACATATTTTAGGTTATATTCGTAATCGTTGACATTTAGTGACTTTCTTCTAATGAAATGTAAATACATTTTAGAAGTTCAAGGTAATTAGAATAAGTAAAAATTTCTAATTTTCAAACTAACTGCTTGTTTTCTTACAGGGTTTTCTTTTGATGGGAAGGAAATGTTAACAGTAATTTATCGAACTTTTGCTTTTGCAGTGTTAAACAGATTAAGTAATCCAATCCTTGAAATAAAATTACTCATTTTATAATAACATGCTCAAATTAACTTGAAGTTAGTATTTATTAGAAACTTTATCCGTTTTTTGAACTGCTTGATAATTCAGAAGTAACCAATTATTTTTTGGCGTTCATCGATGGCTGCAAGATACCAAAATGTTTCCTTCGTACATACCTGATATCTGTTTGTTATTATTTATCCTTATATTAATGCAGTTTTCATAAGTATTTATGTATACTTTCACTACATATTATATTATAATCTTATAAAAATAATTCATTTGCACATTGTCGCTACCTTTTTAAAAATTTAATCACAAACACTTTGGACTTACGTGATAATAAATAAAACAAGATAAACATAAATACAATCAATTGTCACAAGACTAATTCAAACCACTGGTTTAAAAATTGAAAAAATTATATATTTAGTTGTAATTATAAGCAAAAGCAATGAATCACTTGTTTCCTTTTACCTACAATGTGTTTTGTTAACAATTCATTTTTCATATTTAAACTAATTTCTTAGTAAAGATTATTACAGCATATTTGATCCATTAGAATAATTAACTGTCTTGCATTTTCTAAAAAGAATTTTTTTCAATTCTTTAACTACGATGATCTTATTACCTTCTTAGTTCGGAAAGCTTCATTCTTAAGAATAACACCTATTAATTACAAATTATCTTTAAATATTCACAAATCTACCTTATTTGTTTTGTAAGTCACATCCACATGTTATTCGGTTGAAGCTTCTAGGAAAAACTATTATATCAACATTTTTCAGAACTTGACGACATTGTTAACGATTCAGGCTTCGACATAAATAGATTTCTTTGATTTACTGGCTGCAAAAGCAAAATATTGTCAATAAATAATTAGTACTTTTTAAATTACAGCTCATTCATATTAGGTTATGCTTGAAATTAATGTATTAAAAAAAATCAAATACTAAATGATTTGAAGTTAACTAAAATTGAATGTATTCAAAGCAAGTAAATTACACTCACCATTTTTTTAACTAGAGATGAGTAAAAAACAAGAATTAAATAATAGTAACAGATAACTAATAGAGTATAAACGTTGTCAAGTTGACATAAAATAAATACAAGTTTTGACATAATTTTTTAATTTTCATTTTAGGTATTACCAATACAAATTTTTAAATTAGTTTATTTATTTTCTGCGTTATTTTTTTTTTGTAAAATTCTGTATAACTTTGATTGCTAATTAAATATAGAGTCGTAGAAAAAGTATAGTTTATAATTCGTAAGGAATGTGTGTTGCCAACTCGTACGAATTGCCAACCTCGCCTTCGGCTCGGTTGCAAATTTTCATACTCGTTGGCAATAACAACCATTCCTTACTCGTTATACAACATACTAATTCAGGTAAACAGAAAACTTTTCAAAAAACAGAAACGTAGGACTGATTTTCTTAATTTTGCTTAACTTTTTTGAAGAATAAGATAAGATTTTTTTTATTTTTTACAAAAATTTAGTTTGAATGTAGCAAACTGCTACGAGTATAACATATTTTGTTACAGAATTAAACAAAACTAAAACTGTAGCTTGACTAGTGCCTTTAATTGTTTTTCCGTCGACCGTTCATTAATACTTATATTAACGTATAATAATGTATCAAAAGTAGTGCGGTAATAGCCCCTATTACCGCACTACTTTTGAACCAATGAAATCAACGAATTTCTATTAACGCTCGATTTTTTTTTAACCAATAAAATCGTAGAAGCAAATTAAGATTTTTATGTGGTTACGTATATTGTATTAGTTAACGTTTTTAAATAAAAAATAAATTAAAAAATTCACCTCTGCATTATTATAATTAAACATTTCCAATAATTGTAGGTTAGGTAACCTAATCACTTAAATGAAAAAAAATGATATACTTTGGAGTTACCAAGTTGCTAAACGAAGCTGATAAATAAAGTCCTTATTAACAATAATTGTGGTCTACATCATCTGACTATTTTATGAGCACACAAATTGTCAATTGGTTTTTATCGATAATTTTCACTTGCTTTTGCGGAGCATTTCTAATATCAAAGTTGTGATATTTGTATGTTATATAAAATGGTATATAAAAATAATTATCAACAGATTTTAGTTTATTACATAAATAACGTATCTTTTATACAAACCGATACTTATCATATAACTGTGTTGTAGTGATACTCGTGTACTTTTTTTGCATACATATTGAAAACATTACGTATTTATAAAAATAAGGCAAAGAGCATTTAGTTGTCGTTACTTTCATCAACATTGCCTTCTTCATCTAATCTAAGCAACTACTTTTATGAAATCTGCACTAATTTGTAAAACATTGCTCATTATGCTTTGCTAAACTACATATGAACTTTTATCAGATTCAAATTGTATCGATAAGTTAGTGAACAGCATTTCTTTTAGTAAATCATAAACTAAAAAGTTTTACTAAACAATTGTGTTACTAAAAATCAGCTTTTTGCATACTGTTCATTTAAAAACTACAATGTAGCACATTATGTTATGGTTAATATCACAAATCTATAATACCAATAAACGATTATGAATTTCTCGTCTGTACATACCAGATTATTTTCTTTAAATTGCCGTTATGTAAACATTGTTATAAACAAAAATAACACTACAATATGATAGAAAATATATATTTAATCTATAAGTAGGTGAACTAGTTTCTTCTCTCTAAAGCCATCATTCAGCAGCGACAACACTAAACTATAATTCGTGGCATTTTTTGTACTCAAACCCAATCTGTCGTAAGAATTTGTTTATGACATTTGGTTCACCGTTGTAATTAACTTTCACTTACATTTTCCAAACTAAAATGTTTATTGTTAAAACTTTCTTATCTACAGAAGTAAATATGTATTAAAATTACCATTGTTTTTACCGTAGATTTTTAATGTTTTATTTATGAACCATTTTTAAATGTATAAACACTTGATTTGCTTTATAAATAGTTTTGATTTCCTTTTTACAGCAAGTTCAGCTTCTGTGTACCAAGAAACCAATCCCACGATTACCTTTCGGCTGATAAAAAAGAACTTTTTGATGTTTCGAGATGTAATTTTCTTCGATTTCCTAACATACTGTTAATCACATAAAACTAAAAAATCATTGATATTTTCAAAACTAATTATAATCAATCCGATTAAAATTTAATTGACGCGTTGAGGTTATATAGCATTCCCATTACTTTAAAATCCCACTACCGTTGATACAAAAATAAAACAATTGTTCAGTAGATAAAATTATAAAATTATAAGTAAATGCAAAAATTAATAATATACGATCGACGGAGAAATTTAAAAACCAACTTGTTTGGTAATATGCAATTAATAATCTCGACAACATTAACGCTCTCGCTCGCTACGCTCGCTCGCGCGTGAAAATGTCTCGATTATTAATTACCTTCATTACCAACCTTGTTGGTTAAATAACTATAAATCTATCTTTTTAAACAAGAAATCAAAGCCAATTTAAAATATTTTTTCTTAAACGAAACCGTAACCTAAAGGTTTGTCTTAGTTTATATAGTTATTTTTACAATTTTTTGCTATAATTTTAAGAAATACATTTTAAAAACGTAACATTTATAAACACGATACAAAACATATTATTTAAGTCATAAACAAGGTTTAAATGTTAAATAACAGAAATCAAATGTTGCCCGGATAGTCCAACAAAATGACAAATTACAATAAGCAATCTAATGGATAAATTAAATAATTTTTTTTCTATAGCTTTATATTAAATGCTATCACTGACCATATATTTTCATACCAAATAAATTGATAAAATAGCAAACTAAAAATAAGACATATGGTTTCATTGATTTTGTTTAATAGTTTTCGTTGCATCTAATACATTCCCTAATCCAGAAAACTAAATGCCTTGATTTTATAGATTAATCGTTTTTTTAAAGACGTAAGCTATTAATAACTATTATTTTAAGAATTGTAAATAAATAAAATTATGGTATTAAAAATCAATTAGTACTTAAATTAAAACTCAAAGTGCATAACTGGGAATAAAACACCATTATTACGAAAACTACGTCAACACATAAAAAAATTATATAAAAATAATAAATGTTGCTAGAAATATTTATATTTACAAGTTTACATTCTTTCTAGAAAAAAATTAAGATAACCTTTTTTTAAACATTAATGTTTTATATAATCTTATACAAACAGTATAAAACGCACCGCGGCATTTTGCTATAAACGTTAAAATTAAACGAAAAAACTTTATGGTATCTAACAATAGATGTTTGAAAATGTTGTAGTAAACGTTGCAGGTGTTATTTTAACTGCTGTAACGTTTATTATTATTTTAATCAAATATGCAAACACTACTTCAATCAGTGGCAGATTTAACAAATAAACATAAAACGTACCGTTAACAAATCGTTATAAAGTAGTAAAACAACGTCATTAAATGTTGTTAAATAATTGACTTTCTATTTAGACACAACCATAAAATGCAAAAAACAATACTTTTTAAATCATTTTTTTTACAAAATTATTGTATTATATCGTTTCATTTGTTTCAGGTTGAAACTATTGGAGATGCTTATTGCGTCGCTGGAGGACTTCACAAAGATTCCAGCACTCATGCACAACAAATAGGATGGATGGCATTAAAAATGATAAATACGTGCTCTTATCATCAAACGCACGAGGGACAACCTATACGAGTAAGTTTAATTACATTTCACTTTACAAATACAACAAAGAAAACAATTTGAGGTTTCTTTTGATCTATAAATGTGCTTACAATTCAAGTTTAAATTTTAAAAGTACATTATTTCCTTTTTTTAATAAATAAAAAACTGATAACTAAATTTTATACAAATACTTTTCATTTAATTTATTTTTAGTACGTACGTAATGGCCAAAAAAGCTGTACTGTGGAAACATAAAAACTAAAAATCCACATAAAACTAAGTGTTTAAAGTCAATTATTTTATTAGAACGAGTATGCGACAGGTAAATAATAGTAAAACATCTTGAAATTCAATTAAAATTTAAGAAAGCGATGTTAAAGTTAATGTTAAATTTGACAGGTTTAGTAATAAATGTAGTACCAACATTATATTTCTGGTGTCTTTTTATTCTTTCACAAAAATATAGTTTTATAAAAAGCAACACAAAAAATAATGTAAGTTACTCTCGTCAAAAATTTTCTTACATAACCCTTTCACAAGCAACGCTCATCGGTGAGGCCTTGCTTCACATTAGCGTTCGTTGTGCCATGCTGTACTTTCGACGCTTGTTACGTAAATTACTATTATGCTCGTCGATAATAATAATTTTTTACCTAAAAATCAATATAAACAATGCATACCTTATATCACCTTTAGTTATAGTGCATTTAACTATTAACACTTTTCTATTATTATTCAAAATAAAAAAAAGAGTTGTAAGGAGAAACACAATCACAAAAAGTGGAGTTTTTTCACCAATTTGAAAATTTTATTAACAAACAACAACTAAGGAGAGAACGTTAGTTCATCGTGCAACTATAGTTCCTGTTATATCTCTAAATTATTACTAAACGTTGGATAAAGCAATTAGTACAAATCAGCCAATCTTCAATGTGCAGATTATAATCAATTAAAAAAGACGTCAGAACACAAGTAATTAAATACAGATGCTTGTTTACGCCTGAACACAACTGAAGGAATACAAGTAGAACACATATAAGCTAACAAGAAGTGGGTTTATTTGAAAATCGGTGTCTGTAAAATATAATGTCAAAAGTATTCACTATATCACAGTAATGACAAATCAACAAATCAAATTATAAAAGATATACTAAACTCTTGAGTTAGGTAACACACGGTGTTCAAAGTTATCTGTTTACTGTTGTTATTTTCTTTATTATTGAAACTACAAAAACAGCAAAACTGAAACATTTTCCACGTGGATTACGACAGTGTACTCAAAAAAACAATTGCATGTCGGATTTTAACTATTCATAAAAATCCTATTCCTTTTTATGTAACATCTTATATGCTTTTTAAATATTTTGAAGGAACATAAAATTTTGAATAGAAAACGTCTTATGCACTAATACAATAAATTACTAGTTTACATTTAAAAATTCACAAATGAGAAGCGTTTAAGGTTGTCATATTTAACTATAATGTAATAAAGTCCGTCATTTTTATTTGCTGCAAAACAACGGTAGGTTGCTTTGTAACAAAATAAACAATTTTAGTGTATGTTAGTTTTGCAATTTTTTAGTATTTTATTAATAATATTTTGTTAACAAATGTCGTTTACAGAAAAATGCGATATGCTGGGAGCATAGGTCATTTTTAGAAAGAATTTAACAAATGTTCCTAGATATCACCAAAACACTTCTTTGGATTGTCAAATGCCACACTTTATTTTCATCAAGAAGGGGCTCTTGCTTATAATTATATTGTACAAGGTAAACTTTCCTATTTGAATAGAAATACGGCTGAGACTCAAAGACGGCGCTTGACTATTAACGATAAAAGTAGCAAAGAAAGGCAAAGGCACAGTAGCCAAGCAATCAATTATATAATAATCTGTAAGAGTGGCGCTGTCACCATCAATCCAAATGAAACTAATGTACAAAAAGTGTCACGCCTTTCATTAGTTAAAGAGAAACACGTTTTACAACGGTTAGGCAAATTGTCTGCTGCTAACATTTTGTTATCTACTATTAAGCTGGATTTATAGCACGGTATCGGTATCCAGTATGACGTAAGAAGTAAAGGTAACAAATGTTAACCTAAGAATTTCCCTATATGTCATTCATAGTCACTATTTGGTAGAAATAAGCAGTAAGAAATAAGAATTTGTTACGTCAGAATCACAGTTTGTTTATTCATTTAGTATAACTATAATTAAAATTGATCTCACAATGCGCATGTCGGCTTCGTTACTGTTACATGTAGAACTATAAAAGCATTTCTTAATTTCTTATTGCATACTTTCGCTTACTGCTTATTCTTACGTCTTACATCTTTGCCCCTGTATGTCAACGTGAACGACATACGTCATTGTAATAGCATACATAATTTCACATTACAACAAGGATAAAATCTATTAGGTGATTTTATTAAGTAATTACGTAAGATTCAATTAAGCAAATACGTTATTAGTGAAAGTTGAAGATACAAAAAGTTAAAAAACCCGTTTGTCAATTACTAAACATACATTTGTACTACACTAATGTGATTAGATTAGTATAAGCACGTGCAAAGTTTAAAACGTGAATGACATTTGAGCACCATTTGGATTTTCGTATTATTTTGTATCTTTGCTTGTAAAATTCTCGCAGTTCTTCGTTAGTTAAAAAAATTTGTTCTTATTAGAACAAGTGCATTCAATACCGATTACTGTTACGTCTCGTAAGTATAGTATTTTTAAATCACTTTTAGTTAATTTAGATTACAATATTAGGTTATGCCAGACAATCGATTAAATAGTCAATCCCAATAGATGGTTATTAATGTTTCGACGTATTTTAAAAAAAAAATCTGTTAACAGTGTTTAAGACGTACGATGAAAACTAAAAAATTTTCTACGTTGTATTATTTACGCTTACTTGTTTTTTTTTGCGCTCAATATTTTAAAGGGAACAAGGAAAAATTGATAATCGTGTTTTATCATGGTAAAAAAATATACCGTATTAAAACCAAAACGACAGATATACCTGAAACATTAAAAATGAAAACTCTTAATTGTTTATACATGTATAAAATAATTATTATTTTTTTATTTATATATTTACTTATCGTTATTGTGTATTCATCGAAAAGATTTATTCTGAATTAAAATTAACCAAGGCATTGTTCAAATGCGCTACTGATTCTTATTATGATAGGAGATAAAAGGTCTGAAGTCGCTCGTGAACGTTCGTTTATCTGGTGTTATTTTAAGACATGTAGGTAAGTTTCTTTCTGTTGAATCTTCCTCGGTAGTGATTTCTATTACGCTTTTAGCGGATGTGCTAAAGAAAACGAAAACGTATTCCTGGTTAAAGTTGACGTTTTGGGTTAATTTTGCGACGTTCCCAGGTGGTACAGGAATTCTCAAAGATGTAGTCGTCACGTTATCTTTGTACTTTTTTTTCGGCGAGTTTCGAGAGATTCCATGCTATATTTGTATCCAGCTGTTTTTGGGGATACGCATGTAAGCTGTAGAATCCACATCGTTTAACAGAATTGAAAAAGACGAGAGGAGACTCACGCCGATATACGTATCGTACTGCTTCATTAAATTACTCTACGCACATTATTTGGTATAGCATAGATCTTTTTACACTTACATTTATTACTTTACTTGTGTCAGCCTTCTACGTACAACTTTTTTAGTAACGTAAAATTTTCTTTATCTAATTTACTTTAATTGTATTGATTCATCATCAGCCTTCAGCGTCTTTAATCTATTTTATATAATAGCGTTAGATCATACTGACTTAAATTTACTTTCAGTCACAAAATTTATGTCATCTGTAACGTTATGTATGTCGTTGAATACGTTGATGTGACATCCATCAAATTTCTTTGTTCATTTAAACGCAAGCATAGCCAAAAGCAAAATAACATTAACCATCGTATATACGGTTGTGTACCACGCATAGTTTCTCCTTTAAATCAGATAAATAGGAGTATTGGAAGTCACTACCATTGACAAAGAAGTGTCGGTTGATAAGTTTCTGTATACATATTTTACTTTTTTGCGATGCATTATTATCATTGTCGATTGTCAACTCGTTTTGCGACTGCATAGTAGACGAGGTAATTTGATCGAGTAATATTTATATTTAAATTAAAAAAATTCATTTATAACATTTGTTAGAAATTGAATATAACTTGCTGTATAGTGGCTTGCTTGAACGAAACAGCCTACATTAATACTATAGCTGTGATATTAATATATTATTCGTCAAACTTCTAGTTATTAATCTATTTCTCTCTCTCGGTTTTAACGACTATTTTCCATTCTTGAAATAAATACACTATTGCAAGTTGTGTTTGGTCCATTAGTTCCTTTTAGTGATGGGTCGATTTAAACAAGGTCTGTATCCGGAAATATTTACTTGTTTGTATTTTTAATTTAGTGTAGAATTAGTCAACTGAAGCAAGCCTGGCGATACCACTGAGTTAGTCACCAGCAATAAAGTTGTGAGAAAATTCTCGTAGCATCTTTGTAACCGTTGTGCAATTTCTTTGGTAAAAAACCCGGTAAGTGAGTTGATTTTATTCGTTTCATGTACTTTGAGATTGTTTGATTAATTTTACGTTAATTTAAAGAAGTAATTTTACGTTTTAAAATCCATCTTTGTCAATCAAATTGAAATTAAAATTTTCGATAACTTTTTTAATGGCTGGGGTTAACCTCTCAAAATTCTGACCGATAACATCTGGTAACCTTAGGTTCAATCACAAGCTCTTTCCTGGATCTACTACAAAAATTTAAGGTATTTATTTTGTGCCGGCTAATTAAATTTGGTGAATTTAATTACGCGATTATAGTGTCTTAAAAGCTTTAGGATTTAAGCAGAATAAAGATTGTTGCGAATTACCGATCTTATCGATTTTATAATCATTAAATAATAATTGTCGGTATGTATCAAGAGTATAAATGACAATTTTTTTGTTTTGTTTTACAAATCATGTTTGTCTGACGTTAAACCGGAAAATTGACTAATTTTGTAGTTTATTATTAAGATTTTCAATCTTTTGTTAAAAGAAATTAATTTGTTTTTTTTTGTGTTTAGTTAATTTCTATTAATGCAAACACGGCCGTGCGTAATGTAATTAAGATATTTGTTTTTATTGCTTTTATTTCTTTATATTTTGTTTTGTTTTGATGCGCTTATTCGAATAACTCCAATTTTTAACTAACATTTTTTTGTTTTTTTTCTTGCTCTAGCTTAAATTGTTTTTTTTAATTTTGAGTCGTGTTTGGTAAAATAAATGTTAAATAGTTGTAGTTGTAAACAAGTATTTAATTCCGTCGACCTGCGGTTATGTGAATTTTAAATTATTTCAGATTTTACTGCGATACACACTAGTAAGGTAAGTCCAATGGTGGCTTGTGGTTGGCAAGGGTCAGAAGTCCTTTTAGCTTTACACTTTCCTGGCGCCTTCTAATTTTGACTTTTAATTTTGTTTTTTTTTTAGTTTTCCAAACGGTCACAGAACTTTAAATATAATCCACACCTTTCTTCATTAAGCACCAGCAAAATTTTGTTTATGTTACTTTATTTCAGGCAAGTTTTATTGTTCTATCTTTTGCACGTAACATAAATATTTGGCGTTTCCATCATGGAGCCTTTTTTCAAATTTTAGTTTGCCTGTTTCGTGATTTTTGGAAACTTTTGTCGTTTAGTTATTTCATTTTACAATGGATTACAAATTGATTGTCGATCGGTTGTCGCATAAAGAATTACGTTATGAGATTTTAATTAAAGATGGTGATTATGGGGTTTACTCAAGAATTTTCTTAGTGAAGAAGCCGCCGGTAAAGTATCTCGTCCCGCATATCCATTTGATTTCAATGCTGACAAATTAGCAATTAGAGAAGGTATTGACGAACTTATGAAATTAATCGATTTATTGAAAATGACTTCAACTACAAAAATTTCTTCTACTATCGAAACCAAAATTAAATATTTGTTAAACCGTATTGGTAATTCATTTCCAGTTGAAGATGACAATTCTCAAGTCAAAGATGAGTTTTTAAAAAAAAAATTGTGGTTTTAATTTTGCAGTATGAACTTTTGGATAAACAAATTGTTGTCGTACTTAAGCTAATGACGAGCCTGTGGGTATTTACGTTGCAATTATTCGCAACATGTTTTCACGTCTTCTCCACAAAGGTCAGCTATCGTTAATGTGCCTGCTTTTTCTAATTGAAGTGGTTCGCAATTATGTTGGAATTGTAAGAAGCCAAACCATCGAGCTGCTTCTTGCAAGGAACTTAAAAAAGGTTTATTTTGCTATTGTTGTGGAAAATCTAACGTTTCAATCCGCACTTGTTCTAAGTGATCGGAAAACGAGTAAAGGACGTACTAAAAAGCCGTTTAGTGACGTCAGAAGTTAAAGTTAAATCGGCTGTCTATTTTAATAGTCTTCATTCTACGAAGAATAAAAGTTTTGTTAAGAATAAAGTTGTATTAGATTATATTTTCGAGTCTACTGATTCTGACAAAAGACCTTTTGTGTAGTACCCTTGTATAATAAAAACACAAATAAAATTGTCTCTAATTATTTATGGAAATTTCATAATTACATATTATATTTATGATAAAGATATAGAGTACATAATACAATTTATCTTCAATATATTTACCTATTTTTAAACAATTACATAATAGTAAATACTTTGGAATAAATAAATGAGTTTTACTAAGTTACGTACCTCATTAAGGAAGGTTTACTTAAATCCGATTGGTGGTACAGATGGGTTTTACAAATTGAGGACATGACGTTTAATTTTAATTCTTTTTCAATTAAAAACTATTACTTTTTTTTCACGTTCCAATTTCGTTTAGTATTATAAGGTTTACTTATATAACTTCAAATATCAAAAATTCGAAAATTTCTATTAATTACTTTTTAAGTCGAAGCAGAAGTCAGATTACATTGATTTCTATATGGAACTAACAAGATAGCAAACAGCCTTTAATTATTAAATCTAAAAATTTATTATTATTAAATTGTCTCCATTCTCTAAATATCAATTTTTTTTGTACAAAATAATTTTAAACTGTCATATTTAAGACATTGAAAAAAAAGTAATGTATTTTTTGTAAAAAAAAAATTTTAAATACGAAGGTATGTCGTAAATATAATTAAGTGACTATTAAAAGTTACGTTTAATACTATCAACAAAACTATAATTGTATGCAAAATAAATTAAGCATGTATTATTTCCTAATTAGTACTAAATACACTCTGAAGCAATCACGCATTTAAACTGTAATTGTAAATTGTAAACAGTAAAGTTTAGTTTTGGTAACTAATCGAGTAATTGCCGATAGCGTAGTTAACTTTAGTATCTACAAATATAAAATTTACGTTGTATCTTTAATAAGCAAAATGATTACGAACACTATTAATACGCATTCCATAATTATTACAAATACTGGTAAATATTACATAAGTATAATTTTTAATACGTATATTTAACATATTTTTGTTAGGTTTTTTTTTTTTAATTATTTTACAGTTTAAAACAAATTATCTATTGTTTTACAATTTGTATATACATTTTTTTTAAATACAAAAGTCTACTGTTTACAGTTGAGTCAAAACAGCAAAAATATTATAGATTTTGTAAAAAGAATTTATTTGTCAGTTTATCAGGCCTACAATGTAAAAGTTGCCGAGATTTTACATTGTTTCGCTTAGATGTTTGCTGTATTTTCTACGCCAAGACCAATCAACATTAAAATTAAGTTTTCTACGTGACTTTTATATTATAAAACATTGATTTTTAACTTTAAAATGCCGAGTACTTAAAGAATTTTTTTCTATTTTGCGTTTATAATAAAAGCATAACGACACGCTTTTTCTTATCGTACTAATATTATAGCACGCTTTACTATTCCATACTACTTTTTTATTTTGATAGTGTTGGTATTGGTATCGATGTATAATTTCTTGCTATAAGCAACATAACCTCGCATTTTTTGTTACACGTCGAACTCTAAATCAATGATTTACATGTAATGCTTTAAATATGTTTAAAGATTAAACTATATGAGTTTATTTACACGTTTCTTGTAGAACTGTACAATTAACTTTTATTGTTTATTGTTTATTATCCAATCTTCTTCTTCTTCTTCTTCTTCTTACTATGACTAAGAACTTTCCCGGTTAGTCTCGCCTCATTGGACTGATAAAGATTTTCTCTCCACCTTTTTGGAAAACGTCTTGGTGGTCTCTTTTCGGATAGTATGTTGCTTTTGCATATATATGCAATCCTTTCGGTTTCTATGCGAACTACATGGTTGTTCCACTCTCGTTTTCTTTGTTTCATGAATGTTACTACATCTTCTACTTTACATTTTTGTATTATTTCTAGGTTTCTTTGTCTCTCTTTTAATGGTATACTTAATATGGATCTAAGAATTTGCATCTCTGTAGTTCTCATTTTCTATTTAGTAATTCTAGTTTCAGCTCTTGTTTCGTTAGCGTAGGTTAATATTGGACGGATTATTGTTTTGTATATGTGTGTCTTGTTTTTCAAATTAATGTATTTGTTGCGCCATATGGTAGTGTTTAGATAACCGGTTACTTCAACTGCTTTCATTATTTGTGTTCTTGCTTCCCCCGTCAAATTTCTACTTCTTGATATCTCAACACCTAGGTAATTAAAGCTTAAGACTTGCTCTATAACTGTTCTTTTAAGTTCTAATTTACATTTTGTGTGTCTTTCGTGTTAGCTAATAACACTACGTCGTCGACGTAGCACATATTGACCTTGCTATTCCCCATTCGATAGCCTTCATTGTTCTTTAATATGTTTATGATTTTATTCATAATAAAATTGAAAAGAAACGGGCTGAGCGAATCACCTTGTCAGATACTTGTATTTATTTCAATAAATTCTGCTGAGCCTTTTGCTGTGATTATTTTAATTTTATTATTTGAGTTTATATTGTTTATGACATGTATTACTTGTAATGGTAAATTTTCTTCATTTAAGATATTTGAGATGTCCTGCTTCCTTACTCTATCAAATGCTTGCGTAAAGTCAACAAAGCATAGATATATGGAGTTGTTGTACTCTATAGTTTTTCCACAAGTTGTCTGGCAGTGAATATTAGAGATATCCAAGTTTTTGTAAATGCTTAAGCATTTAGAGTAGGTTGACCATAAGATAGATTTTTTCTGCTTGCTCTCTGTTTCAAAGTATGCTAATAAAATATTTTCTCCTATGTTATTTGCTTTGTTTTGAGTACACCAATTCTCAAATTGCTCGAATTCCTTATAAATTTTTCGTAATTTTTTTAGAAGTAAATTACTAACGGTAGCTTCAACTATCTGTCTTAAATCACTAAAACGCAAGTTTATTATTTTTTATTAATGTGAAATTTATGCAAAATAAAAAAATAGTACAAAAAACTTGTTTCATAAGGACTTTTTTGCACTTTACTATTAAAAAACCGTCAGTCGTTTTTTAAGCTTGGCGTTTTTTTTTTAAATACGTTTCGTTTTTTTAACGGTTCGGTTTTTTTTTATTTGCATTGCTATCCTGTACCCTTTGAAACGAATCCGTATACGTTTTACATACTTGAAGAACAAAATTATAGAAAACTTGTCTAAAAATTGTACGACAAAGATTTGAAACGTAATGACAATGAACAAATAATTTTTATCAGCTGTTTACGACAGATTTGTAGGTTAGAATCTTCAAACAGTATTTAAAATATTTTTTTTGCTGGAGTCTAAAATAATATTTTTGTTGTCGTAGTTTTTCGATAAACAAAATCTGTTATGTATGCATACATGTAACTGGAAATCAATCGTACAGAATAAGTATTGTTTGTTACTGCTAACGCTGGCGCGAACAAACATAGGCTGGGTAGCAATGCGAAAAAAACCTCAAGTCGACTAGGCCAACAGAAGCAGGCCAACTAGCTCCAGTCGTGAGGGCGTAGATAATAATTTTCTTTATTTTTCAAGAAGATTCAATTATAAGGGCGCCACCGAATTAACCTCAATTCGCAAACGTAACCCGGAACGTTTCCCAGGTCTGCGGGTACCTAGCACTATATTTCCGTCTATGTAAAGCCTACTAATATGGATACCAACTACAAGCACTAAAAGCTTTCTTTTAAGGGTGGGAAAAATTAAAATAGCAGTAAAAAGCGTAAAGCGACAAAAGGAATATTAATTAAAGTTTTAAAGCAAAATTAAATAAAATACAGATAACGCAGTTGCCTGTTTTCCAAGTATACACCTTAAAATATGTTTAAGCATAACAATAAAAAAAACAAAAACGGCCCAAATCAATCTCGATATAAGCGCTTGTATCGTTACATGCCGTACGCTAATGAACTATATCTATCTACGCATAAATTTTGAAGGAATACAGGTAATTGTGCTTAACTAATAATAACTACGCATGCTCAAGTACATGCCATGCTTAACGAACTAAATTAATAAAAATAAAATTAAGAAAGTTTTATAGCTTATCTTGGTTCCTGAATCTGCGGTAAATTAACCAGGGCTACAAGTAGCAAGAATTTAGGTTCCTCCCGTAGTAGCAGCAATAATAAAACCACCAAACATTAACTGGTTGAATCACGCCTACTATCTATGACAATTACAGTCCTTGCGTGGGGATACAACTTCCGTTTCGCTACTAAACTACCGGAAACGGTTACCTAATGACATGCGAATTACAATACGCAAAAAAAATCTAAGAGTAGCCAAGACAGTCCTTACAGAGTTATGATTAATCTAAGGGTACTACTGCTTCGAAACCCGCTAATGCGAGTGAAGACACCAAAACTACTATCGGAATTCTTCATAAAAAGCAAGTAGTAGGCGAATTTTGAAATTTTAAAATCCCAAACTAATGGATGCATAAACAAAATGCAGCTGGTTCCAAAAATTCGCAGTACTCGTTTTAGTATATAAAGATGGCTACCTCTTAATGCATTTTTATCTTAAAGCCTGCGTATAACGTAAAGTTGGTTTAACTTGTAAAATAGTGTTTCACGTCCCGGAAAAAGCTTAGAAAATAAGTAATGCGTCGGAAATTATGGATAAGAATAATTAAACAAAATGATCGTAACATGTTATAAGGAAAAGAAACTAAGAAGGAAATGTTCAAGTCTTCAAAGGTTAAATAGAGTAGTTTGACAAATTTGATTTACGTATCTTAAAAACAACCATTTATTTCATTAGATGTGTATCGTACTCAAGAAGATTACCTCAGACCAAAGCTATTAACGAAGATATTAGTTTAGAAAATTCATTACAGAAGTGTACTGGATAACTCAAGAAAATTCTTTTGTCAAATTGGGTTTGGTTATAAAAAGTTATAATGAAAGGAAATTGTTGTTTGCTGATGTCGCTACTTAAAAAAAAATATGATTTTCTATGAGTGAATAATGATGAAGACGTTTGTTTGACGTTCTTACATATGTGTTCGTGTAGTTAAAGGTTTTGAAAACATCATTGTAATCTATATTAAACTTGTAATTGCACACATGTGTTACCACAGAACGCTTTTAAAACTTTTAAAAGTTAACTCAAAAAACCGTTTTTGATTAATTCATAACGTAAATATTATTGGAGTGTTATTTAATTAATGTTAAAAAATTAAATCAATTTGTTTCGTATCATAAATATTTTTGTAACAAGTTATGAAAATAATTTTTTGTTCTAAGTTTTTTATACTGAAAATACGTTTTTGATTTGTTTTGAGTGGCTTTGTTCTACTAGAGGTACCTAATGTATCTTAGTATGTAAATGGTTATAGAGATAGAAACGTTGGAAGCTGATTTTATCTCGCGTAATTCAAATAAATTTTGAATTTTTATTAACGTATTATATTTAACTAACCTAATTCCAAATTCTTCAAATAATGTTTGTATCGTAGTGACTTCAAAATCTAGCAAATTCTCATCTTTGTTAATGCAAACCAAAATTTTTGTTACTGTTGGTTTTTCATTAAATTAAAAAAACAAATGCACAAAACGTCTTAGAGCGTTATTCATTCCATCTGTAACAATATCTAATATTGGCTTTGACCTACGCTACAGCATACTTTCAGAGAATGCAGTACGTGATCTATGTAATATTCATATAGCACATTGTATACAGTAGATACAGAAACACCTATGTAAACAAGTAAAATTAATATAAATCTTCACATGTAAGTATATAAAAAAACCCAAATAAAATAAATGGTTACGTTACCTGCGGTTGTAGCTGTAAATTTTCTATGATTTGTTTTGAACTAATTGTCGACAAGTTATTTAAAATAGTTTCTTTATCAGATACTGATAAATGTTTCAGTTAACGTTTTTTATTGGCAAAATATTCATCATAATATATTAAATAACCTATAAAATGTTGTTTTGTCATGATAGAACGGTTCGCCTCCAAGTAATGAACTTAGAATTGTTACAATTAAACTAATAATCATTTCTTATAGTAAAAACACAAGAAGTAACGAATTCAATTTTTACGACGTTTCGTGTTCGGGATGTACACTTTATCACGATCGTTCCTTTATTGTAAGCAACAAACATTTTTTAGTTTATTAACATAAATAAAAAATGTATAATTATATTAATAAGAAATATATATGTATGTTGTAGACACAATTTGTCAGGTTATTCTATTTAATTTGTTTTAAGTTTCTTTTTTAGACTAATTACTTGTTTGTGTTAAAATTTTGTTTTTATTGCATTTCTTTAAATGTTATAATATATTAATAAATTAAAAATAAATGAATTTATCTCTTATTAATTTTTTTTCTTTCTCAAAAAATTGTAAAAGTTATAAACCAAGCATACCGCTGAATACTATATTAAATTTCCCAAAAAATGACGTATCACAAGTATCTTCGTGCCATTTAAAAAAAAATTAAGAGTAGTTGCTGGGGGTCAAAAAGTTAATTTTACAAATGTCATTTAAACGTCAAAAATCGCCCCCCTTAATATTAAAATTCACTTGTTATTGGATATTTTTTTAAATTTTCGCATTCCTTTCAAAATTAAAGCAATTGAAAGTTTTAACCCTCTTGCTGCGAGAAACGGATTTATCCGCAAACTAATTTTGCTCTTTTGGTACAGAAACCGGATATCTACGCACGACCTGCTCGGGTTTAAACGACGTAACTTGAATAAGTTTGTTCCAGATTATGCTTAGTATAGGTATTATTCCATACATATTTGATTGTATAATGCATAAAAAAATTTGTAAGAAAGCATATAACAAAATTTAAAATCACAAATCGTAATTCAAACAAAATGCACTAGCTCACAAAAATATAATATATATATAAATATGAAACAAAATTTACAAAGTTATATTCGGGTTAATAAAGAATTCTATCGTACAATCAAATTTCTTATTTGAATTTGAAAATATAATTAGATAAACATTTACATATTTAAAGGTATCGAAGGTCAAGTAACTGCCTTCTTTATAAGCACTGCCTCAAGCGTTCAAAGAACATGTTTCTTCCCTGCAAATATTTATCTAAATTGTATTCTAAACTTTTAAATTTTTCTATTTATTCATGTTCTCTGATTAAGTAATTAAAAAATTTTAATTGTTATTTATGATTAAATAAGTTCCATGTATAGCTCGAATAATAATAAACTGTATGCTCAAATATGAAACTACTGTACTAATTAGCCCAAAAGTCTTAATATATCTGGATTAAATTAAAATCCGATTTTTTTTGCAAAGAAAGTATTATCACCATTAAAACGTAATTAGTCGTCGAACAATTGCAGTATAAATTCCCATTACTCCTTTTAAATTACCCGTATAAAAAATTAAGATACATATCTCCCTTTATAAAATCAAGTCTAATTTCTCATACAAAACGCTAAAAAAATTCCAAATAAAATTTGAAAATACATACCTATGCTGTCAATCTAAAAATCACAAAATTAGAAAAATGCGAAATACATTTTTCTGCTTTTTCTTCGTAACATTTGATTTAAGTATTAACTATTTTGACAAAATATAAATTTAAATTCGATCATTCTATTTTAGATCTTATTGAATTATGCAAATTGTCACACTTTTCCACGCACATGCTATATACTTGGTAAAGATTCTTTATCCTCCACTGTGTGTTTACTAATTAACTCAATCTTTTTCGTTTAGGAGGGGCATGTAAAACCACTTTAACTTATTTTTGTGGCAACGTTTCGTGCTGAAGGTTAGCACTTCATCAGGCCAAAGAATAAAATCAAGTGGATCAATCCACTTGATTTTATTCTTTGTGGTGGTTTTACATGCCCCTCCTAAGCGAAGAACATTGAATTAATTAGTTATATACTTTGTTCATCTGTTTATAATATAAAATATCTGGGCTTAGTATACAATTTTAATTGTATAACAACTAAAAGCAGTATTTGCGAGCTAACAAGTTAATTTATAAGGTATAAACTTAATATAAAAAATTAAATATTAGTAGTTCTGTTAAGAAAAATAATGATTAACTTAATATTCATAAAAAAATACTAACGTGCATTGATTCATTCCGTGATTTTAGTATAGCGATAGAGTCAACAAAATTCATTGTAGTAGCCACAAAATTATTTTCTTCAAATTGTTTTGTCGATGCCACAAAATAATTGTCCAATTTAATTAATTTTTTTGTAAGATAAAATAGACATATTTTATTACAAAAATTTCATCTTTGTTATTTTATTTGTCAAATACGGAGATATGTAAGTTTATTGTTCTTAACTGTGATACATTTTAATTTTTCGTTTTGCTCGGGTTTGAAAACGCTAACTCGTAGAAAAAAACGTTTAATTTATACAGAAAATAATTAATAACTACTTTTTTAGTTCTATATTAACATTATTTAAGTAGGCAAAACTATTTTGCGTTGACAACAGAAGTATTTTATTGCAACAACGATTTTGTTGACATAGCTACTAATTAAAATTTAGTTAGTGTCCGTACAACTAAACCATATTTAGACTAAAAAGTTATATTGATAGACGCATTATTCTTTATGTGATTTAAAACTGTTGAATGACAATTATGTTATATGAAATATAAGAGACATGGCAACAGTGCCAAGCATGTATGTATGTATGTGTGTGCAAACAAAATAAACCAAGAGCTGGTTTCTCAAACGTAATTTAAATTTTGGTTAACTTAAACTCAGGTTAGATTAAAAATACTGTCATATAATTGGTTAGTGGTTTTAAGCTAACCAATAATATGACAGGATTTTAAGATTAGTTAATTTGGTGTTTAATCCTTAATTGTGAAGCCGGGCTCAAGTATTTTAAACTTAACTTTTTATTAACAATTTAAAAGGTAAAACCACAGCCGTCAAAATTATAACAGGTTATGGGCCCAGAACGAATTAATTTAAAAAAAAGTACTTTTTTAAAGGAAGTAATTAAAAAGAAGGAAACGTGCACAACAAACACAAAAAATGGCGTTATCTCCGCAGCAGTATAATGTAAAACCTTTTGATAGAACAAACTTTTCTAATTGGGAATTTCGTGTAAAGTTATTATTGGAAAGGAATGAGGTGCTGGAAGTGTTAACACTAAGCCCCCCAACTAGACAATCACAATTAGAAAAATATAAAAAGGAAAATACTAAAGCACGGAATTGTGTCACAGTTACTCGCACCTATGCCGAACTTATTTCAACCAGTTACGACTGCGATTGATGTTATGTTTTGTCATGACGAATCAAAGGTAACGTTTGAAATTGTTAAAATCAAACTCTTGATAGAAGAGGCAAGGCAAATTAAAAGTAGCAGTAAAGGAGAAGCAAGCAACGATGCAGTTTTTACAGTTCATAAAGAAAGTAGGTGGAATAAAAAACCGCAGTATAATACAAATTTTGGAAACAGAATGTCACATAAGTTCCCTTTTGAATGTCATATTTGTTGTGTTAGGGAACATAAACGTTACAAATGTCCTAAATTTGAAAAGCAAAATCAAGCAAATGTTGTACAAGGTGATACAGTAGAAGTTTCGTTTGTAACAGAGGTTAATGGAAGTAATGTTAAAGAATTAGAAGATAAAGAAGAAGTTTCGTTTGTAACAGAGGAAAATAGAAGTAATGTTAAAGAATTACAAAACAAAGAAAAAGTTAAGTTTATCATTGACAGTGGGGCCACAAATCATCTAATCAATACACGATATGAAAAATAAGTGGCAAAATAAGTATGCAAACAAAGCGAAAGCATCACAGCCACAAAAGAAGGTAACTTATATCTGAAAACAGATATCGACGATAAGTTGAAATTAAGAAAATTTGGGTATGTCAAATCTTAACTTATAACTTATTGAAGAAAAAGGCTTTCAAGTAGTAATAATAATAATTTATTTATTTTTTTTTTAATAATAATAATTTATTTATGCCATGTAAACATAGTTACTTACATACGTCAAATAAGAAGAAAACAAAATATTAACAATAATAATAATTAATTAAAGTGATTTTCAAACTTACAGCTAAAGAATTCATCGTATGAGTAAAATGCTTTACTTATAAAGAAATTCTTAATCTTTTTTTGAATATAATGTACTCCAAATTTTGTACCTCAGCAGGTAGGCAATTAAAAAATCTTTTTGCCATTAATTCAGGAGATTTTAATGTTTTGCTTAATCGGCAATAGGGTAGACGAATTTCATAATTTTTGCGAGTAACATAACTGTCCCAGAGTCATACCAAGAAGCTGTTAATACTGGATGGAAAGAAGCAATCGAGGAATAACTAAGCTCACTAGAAAAAAATCAAACGTAGGACTTAGTGAAAGCTATAAGAAATGTAGAAATCATAGATTCAAAGTAGGTGTTTCGAAAAAAAGAAGTGAATGAAAGATTGGTAAAAATGGCTCGTCTAGTAGCACATGATTATAAGTGTACAATAAATGAGGATGTATATTCGCCGGTAGCAAGAATGGTAACAATAAAACTATTACTTACGTTATTGCTTGAAAATAACTTGTGTGTTTTACAAATGGATGTAAAGACAGCATTCCTGTATGGAAAGTTAAATGAACCAGTTTATATGACACAGCCAGATGGATTAGAGGGTACAAATAAAACTTTTGTTTGCAGATTAAACAAATCACTATATGGACTGAAACAAGCTCCAAGGTGTTGGTTTGAATTGTTACATTGTAAGTAAAAATCATTAGATTTCGAACGTTCTAAAAAGGATCCATGTTTATATTTTAAAAAGGACACTTATATTTTGATTTATGTTAATGATTTAATTGCATTTTCTAAATCCAGAAATGAGTTACATTACATTAAGTTTGAATTGTCAAAAGATATTAAAATAAATAAATTTTCAAATAAGAATTTAACATTTTTAGGTTTGGAAATAAATATATGTAAAAATGAAATGTATATAACACAGAAAAAGTTGATTGAAAAGGTATCAACTAAATTTAATATGCCAAATTGTAAGATAAGTGAACAGCCAATGCAACCTAACTTAAACTTATCATTAACTGATGAAACTGAAAACAATAGCTTACCATATAGAGTATGGATCGGTTGTTTAATGTATATAATGTACACGACGACCAGATTTATGTTATTCAGTTTCACATTTTAGTCAATTTGAGAACTATTATAGACATGAACATTAGAACTGCTTAAAGAATGTTTTAAGGTATTTGAGTAAAACAAGGAATTTTAGAGTTTTTTATTTAAGTTCAAACGTATGTAGATTCAGATTTTGCTAATTATCCTGCAGATAGAAAAAGTGTGAGTGGCTTTCTAATCAAAGTAAATAATAATGCAATGTTTTGGAAAAGTCAAAAATCAGAATATATTGCCTTATGTTCATGTATAACTGCAAGTCTGTTTGTAAATCATTTGCTAATGGAAATATTTGCTGAATATAATAATCCAATTGTAATTTATGAGGACAATCAATCACGTATTAAAATTGCCTTAACGTTGGAAACAAAACGCAGCAAACATATTGAAGTTAAATGTCATATAATTCGTGATTGTGTAATCAATAATAAAATTGTTTTGAAATATATAGCAACAGATGAACATCAGGCTGACATGTTAACAAAACCATTATTAGGTGTTAAGTTTAAGAAGTTTAGAAATTTCTTAGGGGTAGTAGAAATATAGATTAAGTAAATGTACGATTCACATAATTGAAAGGGAGTGTTGAATGACAATTATTTTATATAAAATATAAGCGATATGGCAACAGTGCCAACCATATGTATGTATGTGTGTACAAATAAAAAAAAAGTGTTTATTAACAATTAAAAAGGTAAAACCACAGCCCTTAAAATTATAACAAAAACAAAAGTCAATTTAATCAAAGAGCATATATTTAATCAATATCAATTAATTAATCAAAAATAATATCAATAGTAATTACATGTTATTGTTAACCGTCTTTGACGATATGCATATTGAGTTTTTCTAAACTAAATTATTAATACTTATAGAATGCTGTTCTGGTAAAAATGATGAATCGAGTTTCTAAGTATGTCAGTTTTCATACCTTTTATTTTTTCAGATGCGAATTGGAATTCACACCGGAACCGTACTCGCCGGAATTGTAGGTGTAAAAATGCCGCGGTATTGCATGTTCGGACACAATGTGACAATCGCCAATAGATTTGAATCCAGTAGTGAACCACTTAAAATAAACATTAGTCCTACAACTTATACGTAAGTAAAATAAAATATATAAAAAAGAATTTACTTTCCTTTGATATTATGTTTACTTTAGGCGTCTCATGCAATCTCCTGGATTCAGTTGTGAAGAGCGACCTCGTGAATGTCTCCCTAAAGATTTTCCTGCACATATTCAAGGAACATGTCACTTTCTAAACAGCTACCGGCATCCCGATACATCGCCAGACAAAGATTTAGCAGCTCACGTCGAAGCTGCTCTAAAAGACATTGGACTATGTTCTGATCCATCGTAATAAAGACTGTTGTTTCCGGAAATTTTCTAGCAATAAATAAAAATTTAATTTTATTCTTACTGCATTTAAGTGTTTTGTTTATATACAGCTTTGATTAATGACTCATAACTACTAGCATTCATTATTATTTTTTGTATTTAAACAACAATCTGCCTTACAATCAATTATTTTATTTTTCTGAACTAATATTATAATAATATAGGTAATTAATATAGAACTAAATTAATTAATCTAGCGGTATGTCTATCAAATACATATAAATTTATTTTCTGCTTTTTTTTAGTTTCTTGCAGTTTAAAGTATATACAATAATAAGCAATACGTTTTTTATATTTCTTTATTTGATAATATATAACATATTAAATATAGAATATAGCATAACACAAAACTAAATTGTTGATTAGATACTCGACTCTTTTAAAGTTCATACTATAGACTAGTTAGTGCAGGTATCGGCTCTATTGCGTTCCTGTATAAACCTGTATAGATAGGCCTGATTCGCCGCGATGCCTGTTATTACTTGTATTTTATGCACTTGCCTATATTTCTTTTACTTATGACGTAAATATCGCTAATAGTTTATTCATTGTTTTTTATGTTAAGAGACCACTTTGGAAACCACTAAACTATGTTAATATCTAAAACTGCGTAGAAACCTTAATTAAAAATTAGCACTAATAATCAGTGCAATAGTTGCATAGAAAATTTTTGTTTTACATTATGGAGAACTGAAGAAAGAACATAAGCCAGTTTGTGGCACGTTTAAAAGTTTTTGGATGTAACAAATCCGTTCGTGTAATGTTGATTGTCTAGAATCGATCTCAAAGTATTTACAGCCAGTTAGTACTTAATATATATTCATATTTTTTGCTAAATTAATGCATCATTAATCATTTTTATAATCAATGTTTTTTATAGAATTTGTTTACATCATTTCTTTAAAGAATTATAAGAAAATAAATTCAATAATATTACTATATAGGTACTACATATTGCATATGCTAGTCTTTGTTATCTCTTTAAAAACACTTTATTTCTTTATAAACTAATCATAATTTAAAATCTTTAATTGTTAACAATAGAAACTCCATTCTTATATTTTAAAAGGTTTGGTATCTACAAACCAGGTTTTATTCTTCTGGTAGTTTTTGCAAATTGTATTTTTTTACTGGTCATTTTTTTAACTTAATTTTAATTTTTTTAATTTTTATTGTAATAAAAAGTAAAAAGATTTAAAATATATTTGGTAAAAGTTCTTTCTCCTCTGTATGTGTACTAATTAATTTGGACAAAGGATTTGTCAATTGTTTGTTGATTTTTTTTTTATGTCCTGCATTATTTAAAAAAAATTTAATTATTGACTATTTTATGTTTAATGTTTTATTTATTATTTAGTAAACACAATCTCGTAAAGTTGCCTATGTCCTTACTCGGTGGATTGGTCCACTTCATTTTATTCTTTGGCCTAATGAAGTGCTCGCTTTTAGCACGAAACGTTTCCACAAAAATAAATAAAAGTGGTTTTACATGCCCCTCCTAAACGAAGAAGTCCAAATTAATTAGTAACATATATTGTCATTATGATAAATATGTATTTAATTGCTTTAGCAAAGTTCTTAATTTAGACCTTTTCTTATTAATTTTAAAAGGTAATTATTGATTCTTTTATCATTTCTGGTTGGATTAATTTAACATTAATATATATTCTCTTTTTTACTTAATTTTGAATCGGTTTTTTGTTGTATTACATAATATATGTAGGTCTAATCGCAATCATGCAGATTAAGCATTTGGATTCAATTCTATTATTTGTTTTACTATATTGTATCGTTTAATATTTTGATTTGACACACACGGCATTTTCTTCTTAAAAAATGTGTTTTTATAAATGCCGATGTTTAGTGCTTAATCTTGATTTGCTATTATTGGCATTTGTCGAATAACCTCTCTTCATTCTTTTGACTGACCTACTGTTTGTTTTGAATAAAACATTCGTTTAGGTTTAAATTTTATTGTTATTAATGTAATTAATAATATTATCGTAATAATTACAGTTATTTGTTTTTTTTTGCAAAATACATATAGCAAATTGTAATTGACTTGATTACGTAGTCACTTTAGTTACTATTTTTTTGTAATATACAATTAATATATAAAATACGTAATTTTACTATTTTTTGTTATATGTAATTAGTTATCTATATGGTTTCTATACTTACATTTTATGTTATAGACTAAGTTTGTAATTTGTTATCTTGTTCAATACTGTTTATTATATTTTGTTAAACGTTTGTTATCATGTTTTTAACTTATTAATGTTTGTACATGTTATGCTTTTTTATAATTTGATAGACAAACCGTCCATTTGTTAATAATAAACTTGTTCAATGTGTACATAAGTAAATTTAAATACTTAACTGTAAACTTATTATTATATCTAAGAGCCGAAATTAATCAATGATGAAATCAACACAATGTATAAGATGGTGCACAAATGTATAACTACACTATGCATTTTTTTTTAACTCTTGACTATAATTTTGTAATTATATCTTTATTACAAGAACTAAGCGACTGTTCTAAATTTTAAGAGATAGGAAATAATGGTGGTATATGTACGCATTTTATAATTATTTTAAATTATATCTGCAATATGCCTTCTATCTTTCTTTGTGATAATATAGCTTAGCTCAGGGCATTTTGAGCTATTTTGATCAACAGCACTAATAGCTCAAATTTTCAAGACCAATACATTCGTTCTCGATAAACGTACTCTGTGCAAATAAATGTTATTTTAAAAACAGACGAGCAATTTTCTATTTTTTTTAATTTGATAAAATATTTCAAACTTTTGCAAATACATAACATTAGGTATTTCAAATACAAAAGTGAATAAATGTTTACTGTTGATTTTTATCCAAATAAAATAGAAAATTGCTACTGAGTTGTTTTATACATAGCAATTTCTTTTCACAAAATGTAGATTTGCTGTGCTGTATATTTTCTTTAATAAAAAGTGTTCTATATTTAAATTATACAAAATTATTGGAATAAATAATACCATAGTCACATAGATAATAATTTTAGATCTAATGTTATTCATTAGATTCGTTAATCAGATTTAAGGTAATTAATCAAAAGTAATTGCTCAACCGACAAATTTTTTAAACGATGCGTTATAAAAGTTGTCACATTTAATGTTTTCTATTAGTAGCATTATTTTTTGATATACAGGATGCTACATTTCTCTGCAATAATCACCGGCACATTTTTTTAACCTATAGTATACATTTTATTTTACTTTTTTATGCTTTGTAAAGTTTATAATAACATTTGTGTAAAAATTTTGTTCATTCATTAAACTGTTTCTGAAAATTTTTCTATTTTTTAATAGAGAACTGTAGCAAAAAATTAATATCTATTTTATAATTATTGATCAAATCAAAGAACTCAAAAAAGCAACCAAAATTTAACTAAGAATCTCTCAAAAGTTAGGTAATCAACTTGTGAAACAAACGACAATCTAACAAAGAACCACTACACCGTTAGATAATCAACCTGTGAACCAAACCTGATCCTAAACTCTATAGAAGTGGCTTAAAAAGAAGTAGTCTCCGTATATAAAAAAGAAGTACTATCACAGATGGTTAAGGTCAACTCTAATTGAGTTACGGTCGAAAAGGGACATGTTTTTGATAAAGGAGTAATGACCGTGAACCAAAGAAGGAGTAGCTCAAAACCACAATCACGATTAAAGTTACTGGGGTGTTTGATGATTTCTATGTTCTCTAGGATTCTCCTATTGAAAAAGAATGGAGATTTTGCAATTATCGAAACGTTATCAAAATCTATATTGTGACTTGTAGTAAAATGATGATCAACAACAGCAAACTTCGAAATATGCCTTTTCCTTATACAACAATCGTGTTCTGAAATGCGTGTAATGACGGAACCACCTGTTTCGCCAATGTATATTAATCCACATAAACAGGAATTTAAAATAAAAATGTAAAAAACAATTGTGGGAGAAATGACGATTATTAACTGTTTGAATATCTCGCTTCCTATAACTATTGTTCGTCAAGGTTCTAATAAGGTGACGGAGTTCCGAGTCTAAATTTTTAGGTTGGAAGATAGAAAAAGCGCGATAAACAGAACGTTTCTGTGCAGGATGATGATAAGACGAAGCATAAAGGTATTTGTCCGTATAAATGGGTTTGTAATAAACAAAATGGTCTCAAAATCCCTCGGTCTTACAAGTCACCAGAACGTCGAGAAATAGGAGAAAACCAATAGTTTCAATTTCTATAGTAAATTTGATATCTAGTGTTGATTGTTTAGATGATTAAGAAACTTAGCCAATTCGAGATGACCATAAAATCAAACGTGTCGTCAACATACCTAAACCAAGTTTTAAGTTTTAATATTGATGATTCCAAACCAACCGTTTCAAAAGATTCTATAAAAATGTTAGTTTTAGCAGGTAATAGAAGAGAACCCATATCAGCACCAGAAACCTGTTATTTTATCAATAAGAGAAACCAAACTCAAAGTTTGCCATGTTGAGACAAATTTTTTTCGATGATAATAAGCAAATCCTTAATAGGAAGTTGATAAAATGTGAAGTGACATCAAAACGTACAATAAGATTTTGAGGTTCAAGTTTTATAGTTTCTAAGGGTTGAATAAAATGCTGAGAGTTGATATAAAAAGAGGTTTTACGTGTAAATTTGCAAATAATGTTAAAGAAAAACTTAGCTAGCTTGTAGGTAAGAGATTGGATAGTACAGACAATAGATCGAAAGAAAATACCTTGTTTGTGAGCTTTGGAAAGTCCAAATAGACGCGTCGGTTTTGTACCTGAAGGGGTAAATCAACGTTTAGTTTCTAGAAGTGGAGGATTTGACTGACCTCACGTTTAATCTTCAAAGGGGGATTACGTGTTAGAAGAGCGTACGTTTTCTCAGACAAAATAGAATAGATTTTTGCAGCAAAATCAATTTGGTTCAAAACGACAGTAGCATTGTCTTTGTCGGCTGGAAGAACAATAATATCGGGGTTCCTACGAAGACTTTTTAGAGCTAACTCTTCCGAAATGTTAGATTTAAGAACTTCAAATAATTCAAAGATTTTGCCAATGTGAATACGAATGAGACCTGAGATGTGGTGAGAAAGATGTCTTATAGAAGACTCAACAGCACATAAAATATCTTCTTTAAAAATACGTTTGGAAGCAACAGTAAAATTCAAACCGATTTCTGTTCTGAAGTGAGAGTCAAACTAGACAAATTGGGTTCTCGTCTATTATCTGTCGTACTTAACATTTTTATGGAGTCTTTTAAAACGGTTGTTTTGGAATCATCAATAATAAAACCTAAAGTTTGGTTTAGGTATATTGACACGTTTATTGTTTGATCATCTAAACAATCAACACCTAGATATCAAATTTTCTATAAAAATCGAAACTAATAGTTCTCTCCCATTTTTTGACGTTCTTGTGACTCGTAAGCCCGAACGATTTCTGAACCCTTCTGTTTATCGCATACCCACCGATACGGATAGATACCTTCATGTTTCGTTGCATCATATTGCACAAAAACCTTTTGTTATTGAATCTGTAGCTCATCGCGCTTTTTCTATTTGCCATCTTAAGAATTCTCAAAATTCCGTCATCTTACTAGAACCTTGGTGAGCAATAGTTATCAAAAGCGAAACGTTCAAACAGTTATTAATTGTCGTCTACATCCACGTGCTCGATAACCTATGGACATTTCTACTTACAAATCCAATCCGAAATTGTCATTTTTATCATTCACAAGGTTACATATCAAACAAGGAAACTTCTTAGTAAGAATGATATTAAATTCATATACAATAAGTCATTAGACAAAATTTCTCAGATTCAATCCTTCTCCCAAAAATAATTCTGTTACACTTTTATTTCAAGATGTATACCTAATTCCTTATTCATGTGTATTCGTCCCATCTTTTTGACCGTGACCCAATCGTAATCGAGGTTAACCAGCCGTGAACACATTTCTTTTTTATATATAGAAACTACTTCTTTTTAAGTCATTTCTATAAAGTTTAGAATCTGGCTGGGTTCAGAAGTTGATTACCTAACTCTGTAGTAGTTCTTTGTTCGAGTACAAAAGTAGACGAAACGTTAGCAACTTCGGTTACAACAATGACGCAGTCCAAACCCGGAAGCAGCTTTTATATAACCTTAAACAGTTTGTTTTTTGTAAAAAAAAAGTAATTATTGAATAAGTGAACTAATACGATATCGCTAAAAGTTAATTTTTATTCAAGAACGGTAAATAATACCAGATATGATGTGTATAACTAAATCTGCGTAAAACAACGAAACAATTTAAAAATTCATAAATATGTAAATACATGATTTCATTTAAAAAACCGAAATTTTTGTATGTCAAATATGCGAATACTTATAGCATTATATATAGTAATGTAGTAGAAAATTTCTACTCCAAAAAAGTGAACTACCGTAGCCGCCGAGAGGTATAGCTTATATGAACCTTTTTTAAAATTAATTAGCCACAAACTTAAATATGAATTAATGCGAGACATACGTTCCTAATCATTTGTTTACAAGTTTACATGTTTACTGACATAACCTAATATAAGCTCGATAATTTAAATATTAACTAATTTGGTAAATAATTTTTTATGTATAATCAGTATCATTGATAAAATTGACTGAGTATTGTATATAAACCGATTTTTTGTTGTAATATAATAATAAATAAAACAGTTCAACAGACTCTTAAATGCAAACTTTCAAACTTTAGCAAAGTCCTTCGTCAGGCAGTATAAAATAAATTAATTTGACATTTGTAAAACATGGCAAAACTAAGGTAACTAAAAACAATAAATCATAAGGAAACTAGATAATTGGCGCAAGTTTAGCTACAACATTTGCTTGAAGGTCTAGAGGAAAACCACCATAAAAGCTTTAGACGTAGCTTAAGTGTAATTGGTGAACAAATTAAGATTACGAAATAGCAGGTAACCAGGTGTCAGATAGTTTGTAACCACTGTTTCTATTGAAATTGTTAGGATATTTAATAATTTCAATAGCTCTTCTAATCTATTAAATAATAATGCACAGATCAATACTTTCATTAAAAAAACATCTCGGTATTTAGTAACCAACAAATTTTACCTTATCGAAACTATTATTATTTTATGATTATAAGCGACTTTCGGCTTAGACCGCGTCGTAGTTAAATACCCAGACTTAGGCTTGGTACTAGTCTCTCCTTGAGAACCAAAACAAGAAGTAGAACTTGGCCTTTGGCGTATTGTCGTTCGTGAACAAACTGACGTTTCGCAAGATATTGCAGCTTGCATCTGTAGAGTGGTAAATGTCACTCAGTGACCAAGCATAAGTCTGGGTGTTTAACTACGACGCGGTCTAAGCCGAAAGTCGCTTATAATCATAATCATAAAAACCGCGAAAGGGTCAGATTTTATAATATTATTTTAACAAATTTTAAAGAATGCTTTGTATATTTAAGTTCTTTTTTAATATCCTCCAATTGTTGTTTTACAAAAAGCTTAAGTCTATCTCCGTTACCTTTTTTTAAAAATCCGTCAATTTTAAAATCTGAAAATAAAGTGATATTTGCAACTGATAAACCAGTTTGACGTTTTTCTGGTATCAGAAAGCAAACTTCTACATTCTACGGTAATAGTAAAAAAAATAATCACCTTAAAAACATTTTAAGACGTGATCTTCTTGACTATACCTATAAAAAAGCCTCTAAGAAGTGAAAAACTTTGTGTTAATTATTTAAACAATTTTATTGCTTGCTATCACGACGGAGGCCATATAAATTTTTTTTAATTACAATCGCCTAACTTGTACAAAAATTAAGTTAGAACAATTTTTCCAACGGGACCTTACCTCTCAAGTGTTGAGAATACACTATACTCTTTTTTTTAAATTTTTAATTAACATTGAATACTTAAAAAAATGTAACGTATACTGGCTTCAGAAACCGCGCTCGTATTCTAAAAATCATAGGTAGGTTTACTTTCAACGTTCATTTAAAAATTTTTAGCAACCACTAAAGAATATTTTTTCAGCTTTCGATTATCTCTTATAGTTTCTGAGTTATTCTCAAAAACCTAAATGCTGTTTTTTTATTTTAATTTGTTTGTAACTTTTGCAATGTTTTATCTGCTGAAAAAACATTTTAATATATTTTTTTAGACGTCATTCCGAATTCAATGAACCATCGCTCATATTTTTAGAAGCTATTTTAAGAATTAACACGTTTTTGAACTTGTCGATTAGAATATTACTACATGAAATTTTCTGTAGGTTCTGAGTTCTTATAAGAATTATAATATTCCTAGAAAACGTTTACTTTTAAATGACCTGTAATGTAACTGAGTATGCCTTTTTTATGAAATAATTTTCGCAAAAATATTTTTTTTTAGTTTCTAAAGACAGATCTTAGAAGAATTACTTAAAACAAAATATTCACGTATCTATTTGCTGTGCAAAATAGAAGTTTGTAATGCGATACATAAATTTATCTTTGTGTGAGTATATTATTTCTATATCTCCAACATATTTTTGTAATTTATTTAGTATTAGCACCGGGAGATATCAAGTTTTACCAACTTTTGACAACAATTCACTTATTCAGCAAGCAACCGCAACTCAAGGTTGTCATATGACGAGAGTGACAGAAAACGATAATTAAATTAAATGTGTACATTTTTAAGCTGATTTTTAAGTTTCAAATAGGGTTACTTTTTAGCAAAACTACCGCTTCAACTGACGCTGTCCTGTGATTTCGTAAAAAGATTTATTTGTAATAGAAGTCTACCGTTATACAGCGAAGAAAATAATTGAGGAAGTCTTCCAAAGAATATTTTAAACAACAGATGTTTTCATTTTGTAAAATTCCTTTTTAACTTTAGACAAAACCGCGTTTGTTAATTTGACATTTGGATTGGAGCAGTAAACAATTTTTAGGTTATACCATCAAAAAATAAAGCGAAAGGCAAATATTTTATTTATTCAGTTGATCGTGTCTTGTCGATTTTCAGTATTATCATTGATTATAGAAGATTATGTAGATACGCAACCATATATACATACGTTTAAAACGAGCACCAAATTTGTACCATCCGTTAGGGTTCGCTACTTGACTCTTGGACAATTGGTACAAAGAACTATACTGTTGAGTAGCTTTTTTTAAGAGCTATTCTTTTGCAGAAATTTGCGGTATAAAACTTCTCTAAATGATCTATTATTTCAATATCAAAATTTTATCAATGATATTCTCTGGAATTCCTTTATTACAATAAATGATGTAATAAGCGTTTAAATGACAACCGCACAATTAAAGACTTTTTCTAACTTCTTTTAATATGTTCAATTTATTAATGTGGTGGGAATGATTTAATTATTTTTCAATTTAGCCACATAATTTAATTATAGTGCATTTTTAATAGCTTTAATTTCTAAATTGTAGCATTGGTTATAGGTAGATTATTAAAATCAATAATTGTATAAATCACATAAATCATCAAGTGCATTTTATTCAACTTACCAGATGTAACATACATACACATCATACCTTAAAAGCTCATTATAAGTTCAGTTTCTTTTTGGAAATAGTTGTTTCGTTGCTTAAATAAACCATTTGTAAAGTCGGCTTAAAATTTATTGTTTTAAAATATTTGAATGCGTATTTGACCCTTATTTATTAATTAATTGTGGCAACGAACAATACTGCATTCTTGACTGTAACTCCTTGGTCGTAATTTTTATTCCTCAAAAATCAATTAATTGGATTTTCCTAAATTTCTCGCTTTTATGACATGCCTTTCCTCCCGTTTACATTAAACTTGCTATTTTCTTCAGTCGTTGTGATCATCTCGATACATGACTACACTTTTTATTAACAAAAAGTTTATAGTTTCTACCTTTAAAGTAGTATTGAAAAATGACAACCGCATCTCATCGTTGTGTTTATACTGGTTGCTCAAATACAAGAACAGCCAATACAAACCTGCATTTCTTTAAATTCCCAGTTAAAGATAATGCTCGTTGCGCTAAGTGGATAAGGAACAGTTGAAATATACTAGTAAGTGATCTGAAGACAAAAGTTAGTTCTACAAAAGTGTTATGTCAGCATCATTTTACGAAAAATCAATTTACAATTTACAGTAGCTACTTCTTTTATAGAAAATTCAGCATACTTGGCAAATACTTTTGCTGAATATTCCGTTAAACAAAAATTGTTGGATCATTAGAACGGACTTTACATCAGCAAACTTTGTTACGGTAAGAAATTAGCCGTAACTATCTTGTTGAGCAATGTCCACAGTAGCTCAGTACTTGTAGGCGAAATTGGGTCGGGATTGATGAGGGTAAGAAAAAAAAATAATTGTGAGTCAGAGAAAGAACGTCACGAGATTCAAAATTAATGTTGTTTGGAACTGGAGATCCGAATCTCAAAGGTATTTTCAGCCTTGTGGCGAACGATGGTTTGCTAGCAAAAGGAACTAGGAAAAAGTTTGAAACAAATACATCAAAGTCGATTTGATCTGGTTATATTGCAAAAATTAAATTGATAAGATAACGAATATAACAGATAACAAAGTAAATTATAAGTTCATATGTTGTGAAATAGAAAAAAAAACGCTTAACACTTGTGAACAAAAGACACATCTAATTATACCTTGTCAAATCAAATTAAACCAAATGATTTAGGTAGTAAACGTTAAATATAACAAAATAATTAAAAAAAAATTATCAGAATACGATTTATGACTGTACAAATGAGCTAGTAAATGGAAAATAAAATATCTTACCTTTCATTAATGTCCAGCTGATTCCTTGCGCAAGAATTCCAACTGGCAAGCAATCTAAATAAAATAAAATAAACCAAAGGGCTATAACAGTAGTCCGTTCAAATATGTTAAATAATTCTAAACAATTACTAACTCGGAACAGTAATCGAATACTGAATTTAAATTAATTAGCAATAGAAATATTTAGTTTAAATTTAAAAGCAAACAAATAGTCAAGGTAAACTAGAGCACAAATACTATCAATTGTGATTACAAGTACAGGAAAAATTATAAAGCAAATTTAATTTATGAATGCGTATCAAATTAACACATCTTTTTAAGATAAGACACAAATATTTGTATGTAGCAATATTAATTTAATTCAAGTTATGATGTAGCAAAATCGATACAAAAGTTATTTAGTAGTAAAATTTAGGTAGTTAAAGCTATTAAATTTAATGTATTAGTTAACTTAGCGTTTGAAGTAATTGAAATTTTTGTTGTGCGACGGTGACTCCAAAAAGGTCCAAGGTAAGATGGCGACCAGACGTCAACGACGGTGAGACGATGCGTTATGTGGTTAGCGTAGTTAACCATAAATTGAAGAAGCGACGATCAATGACGACAAAAATCACAAGCAAAATTATGTGTAGAACCATACGTACGCCATAAGTAAAACCATAAGAAAACCATCAGTAAAACCATAAATTAAACCATAAAGAAAACGCTAAGAAATTAATTAAAATTAATGTTAGAAATTCAACGAAAATGTGGTACATACCCTGGGAATTTTTCGCAAGCGTTACACAGTAATTTAATTGTAGACACCTTTTGAATGCATATATCCGTAAAATACGATTAATGAATATTAGGAGTAGCAATTTTTCCCCAATTAAACATTAAATTTGTCGGAAATTCACTTAAAGCCGATAAAAATCGAATTTTTAATAAGAAACATGTGAAAGATCCGCACTGCATTCACATAAGAATGTCGACCTTTCTTTTTCGATAAAACGATATTCCAAAAAACCCAAATTGGAAATTTTGAAAACGCATGCAACGTTTAAAGTCTAATTTTTATCTTCCTATTTAATAAAAATGTTAATTCTCACGCCATCCTGTGGTCAAGCATTAAATGATTAATAAAGAAATCTGGGTATGAACAAAATTAAATAACGCTATTATAATATAAATTAAAATAACGCACAGAGGCGTTACAACTTTTTCTGACATTCTACATTCGCCTCCGTTACATGTTAATAAAACGTGTCGCAAAAACCTACATCAGGAAAAACAACAGTTTTCTAGTTTTATTTTCCTTAAATTCTCCTAGTGGTAGTCTCGGCTCTACGTCTTATTTAATTTGAATTACAAACCCTTGTAAGGACTCAATGTTTTCATCGCCCATAAACGGCCTGGACAGCTAAACAAAAACAATTGGCATTGTCTTTATATTACAAATCTCCAGCCTGGGATCAAAACTATTCATTTTTGGTTAAAACTACTTAACACAAAAATAAGATTGAAAACTAAATTATTTTTACAAAACCATGACAGAACAGGAGCGTGAATGTTTATTGTTTTTTGACGAGGCCAAATTTTTAGTAATATAACTTCAGTCGCAATTAAAACATGCATTGGGTCAATTGAAATCTAATACAGTTGAAATTTTTTTGAAACGGGTTAATAATATAGTTGATGCTTTAAATAGTAGAATATTTAGAGATAGTAATCCGTACAAAAACGCGCTTTCAAATGTAAATTGTAAAACAAACTTTAATTGATTCAATAGAATATATTCAGAGTTGGGCAGCTTTAAATAAAATAGGCGGACCAAGAAGCAATATCTACTGTTTTAAAGGACTCTTACAGTCAATTAAAGCCACACATATTCTTATTTAATAACATCAAGATTACAGCAAGATTCACTAGAAAACTTTTCTGTAATTCGAAAAAAAAGTGGTTTATAATAAATGCAACAACAAAATGTTTTAGACAAACTTTGCAATCAAATATGTTTTTAAAAATACAAATTCCCATTGATTCTGGCAATTGCGAAATAGACGACAAAATTTAATTTTTAAGTGAAAATGAAACTATTAATTGTGTTCAATTGTCAACGGAAGACACTGTACATTGTCACACCAAAGCTGATAATACCGTAAATACAAGTACCGGATAGTCCTATTTCTACTGATTATTCCGTAATCAATGCTATTTCATTAGAATAGTGTTTTATTACAACTGTAGATTGATAGTTATTGTATAAACGGAATAAGAAGTTTAATTCCTCAAATTGTGTTTATGAGTTATCCGATAAAGGCAATGATAAATTACTACAAAATAAATCTAATCTATTTGTAGTTTTCAAAGATTACGGTAATTCTAATAAAATGGAGTATTTAAAAAACCGAATTTAAAATTTGTAAATATAGTTTCAACGGCTCTAATTGTATTTAATAGATTTTATTTATATATTAAGTGTAAAATAGGAATTTTAGCAGTAATTATCATTCACCTAAAAAACGTTTTATTCAATAGTTTAATACGCTAATGACTGCTGCACATCCCATAAAGAGTTTTTAATAAAAAAACTTCTACTTAAAGCATAAATGTTTAAACGATTAACTTAGGAGTCTAACCAATTTAGTCATAAATAAAACAATCAGAAATTAACAATTTTATCCAATAAATAAACTACAGCAAATAAGTATCTATTGATTTATAATTATTTTATTATGAATATGATTCTGTACATAAGTTATTTTTGTAAATAGCTTATTTTTTGTAATAAATAATATCAAATAATCTTTTATTTGTTATTTATTTTCAATGCGAATTGTATTGTAATTATCGGTTATAAACTTTTTGCGTTATTAAATAGGACAAGTTTGTTAAAACATAAGCAGAAGGTCCGTTCAGGTACACGTGACGTCATATACTGAAGTCGACTAGACTAGAAATTATCTTACTGCCCGCTCTATTTAAATTGGCAACACCAACTTATGTCAAAATTCTGTCCTAATTGACCGAAACTTATTAAAACTCATGCTCGAAAAGATCAGCGAGGTTGCACATCTATACAATCTTCTATAATCAATGCTACACGTAACTAATTAAACATAAGGATATTTAAGAATAACACTTACACCGATTTAAACATTACCATCACTAGTCCGCACTTTTTAATTTTATCTAAAACTGATACTTGTTTATGTTAACAACACGTACGCGACTAATTTATATTTTAATTCGACAAAATTTTGTCGATTCAATTCGATAAACTGACCTAAGCTACCTTTAAATACCTTTTATAAATTTCTGTTATCTATCTCTAGAATGTTAAACATTCTTTGGTCATTGTCTCGAATTTGACAATAACTATATAAGTTTTTGGATCGTATCACTTTTATTGTTTATCAAATAATTTCAAAAAACCTAAACTCATAATTCGAGGGCTTAGTGTCATAGAGCATTAAATAGAAAAATAGCATATTTTGACTTATAGCTTTTTTGCACTTAAAATACAATAAGGCATGATATGACAAAGATAGGTATCGCTAGTTTAAAGCGTATTAAAGATAGACACGACGTTAACTACAAAACTAAAATGATTTATTTAACAACAAACAACGTTAAGAAAATTAGGTTTTCTACTATGCCTGTTTGATGTAGGTATCAAACAACCTTATGAGCTCTTAGCGTTATTTGATTCTTGCTGTTTTCTCAGTTGCTATTGATCTCTTAATAAGAAAAACGCGGTAATACACTATTATTTGTTGGTTATGTGTGTGCAGTTTCGATTAACAATGAATAGATCACAAAAAATGTTCAGACAGCTTTAAAACTCTGTCTCATTGTTGATATAAATAATATGATACTACTTTCCAATAACAGTGTTAGTGACGTTCATAATGAATTAGTGAATAAGGATCTAGGATAAGGATACAGATGACATTCGACTACTTAAATGCGAAATTATTTTTCTATTGTTTACAAAAAATATCTATATACTTACT
This sequence comes from Aquatica leii, assembly GCA_035610365.1. NCBI lineage: Eukaryota > Metazoa > Arthropoda > Insecta > Coleoptera > Lampyridae > Aquatica > Aquatica leii. Next base: position 165,572,054 of record CM069432.1, read on the forward strand.
GCTAAAAATCTATTTACCTGCTTATTTTTGATAAATAATATAATTAAAATTTTGTCGTTAAAAACATAACTGAATCCAGTTGCCTATTTACTTTTGTATTAAAATAATTATCTCACATTTTTTACTTAGAATACGTAGGTACATATTTTTTCAAAATAGTAATGTTTTTTAGCCTTTCTACTAAAAAAGATCAATTATTTACTTTTAGATCAACACCTATACAGACAATTCCTTAGGAAATTCGGTTGCTGATCCACATTATGAACTCTCGTCGTGAGCAAGATTTAAATAATGAATCAACCGCAAATCGGGATGTAAATAATTCAAACAATAAACTGAATCCAAAGGTAAGTTGTCATTTCAACAACCTATTATGTAATGTTTACATCTATTTTTTTAGCACAAGACAGAAAAAAAATGTAAAAAAGTTTATCATATTAACTCAAGTTTCATTTCATGATGATGTAAATGGAATTAAAACAAATAGAGAAAAGATATTGGAAACAATAGCCAGTCACAAAAATATACAAAAATAAAATTCAAGAGAACGAAAATAGCAATCCCAGAAGAATAGCATCGTAATAAATTAAAGAAAAAAAATCATAGTAACAAAGAACACAAGTCAATGAGCAGTAACAAAATCATACTGCCTAAAAGGCCCCTTTTTAAAGATTGTTCAAACTGCCCAACTAAATGTAACACTAACCCAGCTAAATACTAATTACTGGCAATAGGGTAATATTGATATGCAACGACAATATCTCAGTGGGTTAATTGATGAGAAAGACAAATTTTCTACTCGAACTGTAAGTACAATTTCGAGAAGGCAGAAAACCAGAATTTTTCATTTGGTAAAAAACAATAAAAAACGTACAATATTTCCAATACTGTTATACAAAATATTATTAGAAAAAGAAATAAAGAAAACATCGTCTAGGAAGATAAAAGAGAGAAGCATCTCCCAGGAGTAAAGTTACCAAAAACTTCAAAAAATTATATGTGTGATCATATCAGTTTCTTTGTTGAAGTTTCTTTGCATTACACTAGAAAAATTACCTCAAAACTATACTTACCCGGAGACCTCAACTTTACAAAATTGTATGAGATGTACATAGAGGAGTGCCATAGTGACAGCGTTAAACCAGAAAAATCTTGGTTTTATCGTCATGTTTTTACTACTAATTTTGATATTGCATTTCACATTACCAGAAAAGATTTATATAGTAACTGCTTCATATACAAAAATTTAAGCGATGAAGAAAAGTTAAATAAAGGTTTGGAATAGGAAAAATATTTGCAAAGGAAAGAAAATGCAAGAGAATTGAAGAATATTGTTAAAGAAATGCAATTAAAAATGAACTTCATATCTTAGAATTGAATTTTGAAGCTGTTCGTTACTACCCCCAAGTAAAAACATCTTATAAGAGTCGGTTTGCCATGTTATACTTAACAGTATACAAAGTTGCATCTCGAAAAGCGGAAAATTTTGTTTGACACGTAGCATTAGCTGCTCACGGGGCTTCAGAAGTGGTTTTTTGTTTATTTAAGTACATGCAAAGTCATTCAGATGGAAAAGCATTTAGCTTTATGTCCGATACTTGTGGAAGACAAAACAGAAACGTCATTGTTACTGCTATGCTTTGTATGCAGTAAAAATTCTCGAGATGCCACAAAATGATCATATATTCTTTGAACCAGATCATTCGCCAATGGAGTGTGATTCCGTGCACACGCACATTGAAAAGTCTAGCAAGGACCTGGAAATATATGATCTGTCAGGTTGGTATACTGCCATAAGAATGGCTTCCAAAGATAACAGATAAGTAGTAACAGAAAGCACTCAAAAAGACATATTAGATTTTAAAGACTTTACTACAAAAATGATTAAATATCAAAAAATTTAAAACATGTAAGATGGTTAGATGTAGTCTGGTTTCAATACAAAAAAGAAGATACAGAACATATTTATTTTAACTATGATTTTGAAGCGAAAGATTTTAATAAATTTAAAATTTAGTTGACAGGTAAGATCATTTGCCATCCCAAATATAGAACTTAAACAAAAGTACAACCGTCCTATTCCCGTTGGTAAAAAGTTTGCTGGTTTACACGAGCTTTGTCAAAAAAGTATAATAAAAGAGCCTATCACTTTTTTTACTATCAACTGAAGAAGCACATCAGAATTAAGATAAGGCAGATTAATTTTACTTTACAATAATGTTATCATTAAACATAATTTTCCCTTATGTGCATTTGTGCTACTTTTGTAATATGTACCTATTTTGCTTAAATACATTTTTTTTAAATTTATTTTGAGTAACGATATTATATTTCGACGCTATTACAAATAAGTAGCTAAGTAACGGTAAAAAAAACTTTATCTTGATTTTATAATCGTAATCGCGGGAGGTGTCTTATAACTCTCGGTCGGCAACGTAAGGTTTAAGATTTTTAAAACGTATGTCCTTATTGACTAGCAGGCGTATAATACGTGATACTTGTAATACCGATAAAATATAATATTGAGATTTTGAAAGCTGTCAACTTATGTAGCAAGAATAGTTGTGGAACAAAAAACAACGTTTTAAGATCAAATAAAATATGTTTCAATAAGAGGTGGTACATAGTTACTTAATAGTCATAATGATTTATATTTTGCTTTTAAGTAATTGCACACATGAAGTTAAAACTTAACAAACCCCAATAACCGGAAAAGAAAGATAAATTTAAATTTGTATGGCTATTGAATGGATGATCTGAAATTACTGTAATGCGATTCTAGCCTGTGTACTTTTTAAGTCTAAAGCTAGAATTATAATGTAGATACTTATACTAGGTACTATTTGTATTATTGAATAAAATCAAAAAAATAATTTAATGTTTAAAATGTACTTATGGTTATGAACAATTACAACACATAATATTACGATTCTTTGACTTAAAAACAATTGGTTTGATTAACAGTTAATTTAATTCAAGGTGAATTAAATTGGCACATAAACTGACAGACGTTGTTTAAGCTGTCGGCATATGCTGGCGTTATAAATAACCTACGTTATAAAGATTAACATTACAGACTTTCTAAAGATTCGCTATCTTTTTTAATTGCAAAAAATAAGTGAAATTAGTATACTATATCAACTTAGTTTTTTATTAAATCAAGTGTGACTCATAAAACACCTCTCGTAATTACGACTATAACGGTATTGTAAACAAGTACTTAGCAAAATGTCAAAAAACGTGATATCAATATTAACTCATCAAAACTTTTTTTTTGCGGTATCTAATACAAAAAAATTATTGAAATACACTGTACAGTACATAGTAATTTTTTGGTAAGCATCGTTTTAAATTACTTGATTTTACGAGCAAAATAACATCAACAAATACATTTTTCTCTTTTTTTCTGAAAAATGTTTATTCTGTAGTTAGTGTTCTTTGACACTAAGCCCTCAAGATTTCGCCATGTATTTTACTTATATCAAAGAGCATAGCTTATATGAAAATAAAACTATTGTTGTGTTTAGCAATTGTAAGATATAAAAAAATTTGTTATATTTGTTAAAAAAATTTTTGTGTTATTCGAAATACTAACACAGATAATGGTGTGTTAATAAATATGGCAGATTGATATATGGCGTTTAATTAATTAATGATTGCCAACTTCTAGTTATAAAATTCTACTATACACTTTACCGGCCTAGGCCGGAAAAGTAAAATTTGCGGCCAATTATGATGCCTATAATAGTAGTTTATTTAACGAGTTCCTGTGTAAATTAGATGCTTTTTTACCCAAGAAGGCATTTGATGGAAAAAACGTCCAATTTAGACAGAAACGCGTTGAATACAACATTTTATTGCTCGAACAGAGACTAGCAGGCCGCCAAAGTCCTAAAATCTTTCAAAAATAATTTGACGTTTATGTTGAGAAAAACAGTTTAGCAAAAAATTAAAATTTATGACAGTTAAGAACAATAATAGTATATTAAAACACAAGTTACAGAATGAACGCGCTTCAATCACGAGACCGGGTACTCGCAGCGGCGAGTTTATGAAGCGGTAGAGTGATTGAAACGTATTCTATGACGTGTGTTTTATACTATTTTCTCTATTTTGATACAATAATTAATATTTTTCGTACAATTTTAATTTTAAAACAACATTGGGAAACTTTATTATTTTATTGAATTGGCAACACTTACACTTTGACATATTAAAATTTATGTGTTAACCTAAAATCATACGAAATTATCTCTTTATACTTTTATAAGTAAGGAAATTTAAATTAATAAAACGTGTTTATTTTATCTTGGCATCAATATTTGAATTTCAATTGTTAAATTCCAATAATTTTGATTTCTTTTTCATGTAACGTCAACTTACGATGCAGAGATACCAGTTTTGAAAAAACTAACATTACTAAAATTCGTGTAAGAATTTGCTTATTCTTACACGGATTTTAGTGTTAGAATGACTAATTCTCATGTCGAAATAGAGAAAATAAATTAAAACAGACGGAAACACAAAAAATAAAGTTGAAATGCGTGAATATGACCTGATACTTTTGACATCGATTACAGCTAGTACATACATATTCATTATGATAATTTTTTCAAATTAGTATTTTGTTGTTGAAGTGTATTGAATTTGATGGACGTTTTGATATTGTTTGCTGTTTGGATATTATTAACGAAAACATACAAAATTTAAAAAAACATTTTTTGCAGCTTATTTATTAATTTATGAAGGGCCTTCTGTACAGTATACAATCAAACAATGTGACAACTTTTGACGTAGATTAGCCGTGTAAACTGTTAGTTGCTGTTTTCATTCTTTAAGATCCTGTTACGGGTTTCTAATCGTAAGGATAAAGAAAATTTATAAAGGATCCATATGAATTGAAACAGGATACTCTTGCTGGATACAGAAAAGTAAAAATCCACACCGGTACACAAATACAAATACAAAAAACAGTTTAATACTGTTTTCTACAGAACACACCGTACCGCTATAACACTCATACAGAATCACAAAGTTATCGTTCTAAAATTTGAAATACACAACTTTCACTAAAAAAAGTTTCTAGAAAATGGAATATATAATCCAGTGTTAACGAAAGAAGACAAAGAGGCATTAGTAAAGTGGATTAAAGAAATCGCATAGACAGGTTTTCCAAGACGAAAATATGACATCCAATTGTCCGTTAAAGAATTTTCAGACAAAGCACCAAGATCTACAAAAAAAATTTTTTAATGATCAGTGGTTTAAAGCATTTTTACGTCAAAATCCAATTTTAAGTAAATGACTCTTCAAAAGGTTTTGTTTCTTGTGGAACCAGAAATGTGTATGAAGTAAGACATGCTCTATCTAAAACCACTATCGCAGTTATATTCACTGTTTCTGCTGTATGTTTAGTTTTACCACCGATAATAATAATGCTAGAAAAAATAGATGAACTGGTTGAATCGGTACTACATGATTGAGGAGTTGGAGTGTCTGAAACCGATTGGATAAAGACCGAACCCTTTTGAGTCTGCTTCAGTTGTTCTGCACCCAGCATTAAAAAAAATGTTACATTTCCATTCTTGTTCTTAGATGGTCAGTGATTATTTAACGTACAAATGAAGAGGTTTATGCAAAAAAATTAAACCTTATTTTTATAAGCCTCTATCCAAACGCGACTCAAATTCTGCAACCTGCAGATGTTGCAGCATTCAAACCCATAAAAATAGGTTAGAAGAAAACTGTACTAAAATGGAGGAACACACACTAGTACAAAATAATTACAAAAAAATTGTTCCACTTATTTAACGTGTCATTGATAACTATTGAAACTCAAATACCAAAAAACGGTTTTAACCCCACTGGCATGTATCATTTTAATTTCAACAACATTGTCATTACTACTACTCGTGCAAAACAAAAAAAACCAAAGAAATCAGTCAACAATAGAAAAATAAAACACTATCTTTTAATCAATTCAAAAACATTGTTAGTGAACAGAGAATTTTTGAGGTATAAAACATAGACGTTAAAAAATATTTACCAAGACTCTTTAATGTTGTATAAAATCAGTAAAAATGGTCATAGAAGTAACTAAAATAAATAATCCCAGTAGTAAGAATGAAGATGAATATAAAACTTATGCAATATTTTTGACAGCTGACATTAGTACCTAATTTAGAAAATGAATTAAGCAAAAAAGCACAGTTTTATAAACAAGACTTAATTAATATGCCAATTATTTGTAGAGAATTTCTGAACACTTTTTTATCCAGAAATAGAACACGCAAACTATAAATATTTCTGAAACTGGAGACGTGTTTATAACAAAGATGCCAGTAAAACTGCTAATGGCGCTTCTATAGAAAATATTTTTACTTGGCCTAAAACTTAAAAAACGTAAAGCAAAGAGAGAAGTGAGAAATTCAAAAAATGCCTTATGTTAACTGGAACTCTATAGAAAATATAAGGAAAATACAAAAAGAAGAAAAAGAACAAGAGCAATAAAGCAACAAATTAGATTATAGAAAAAAAAACATCCTAGCAGCTGCTAATAAAGGTAAAAAAACGCGCAAACAAATGAAAATATTGAAAGCAGAAATTCAAAATTTCGTTAACAATGGAGATGAATCTAAAATTAAAATATTACCATGTGATAGTTTACATTCCAGTAAAAAAATTAATATTGATGAAGATATTAATATGAACGACGTTGGATTGATTTCTCAACTCAACACTTGTATTATTAAAAGTTTATGTTTTTCGTACACATTTTTCCTTAAAAAACTATGGAATTAAATGTGTTACGTGTGCTAAAACGTTACATGTAAAATGTGTTCAAAAGCAAAACCTCTACAAGTCTAATGCTCGAACATTTTCTTATTTAACTTATTTAAAAAAGGGCTTACTTATTTAGTCGTAATATGATTTTAATCCAAGAATAAATTGTTTTTTTTTCTATTTTTAAAATGTTTTTAAAAACTTTTTACTTACTTTAACTCTTCCCTGTTCTCTTTGTCTTCTGCTAGATTAACCGTCTACAAATCATGGCGTTGATAATGCTGATGATTCCGGTAGTAGGTTGTTTAGCGTTTCTTCCAACATCACGGTAAGTATCTGCATCGTAAACCTCCTTTGCGTCCATTTTAAACCTTTGAAGCAAAACTTTCGATTCCAGAACCCACTCATATCGTATTGATAAAGGGTGATCCGCTTCCATGTACATCCCATTCATATGTTAAATTTTACATTATCATCGCTTCTCAAGACAACCTAGCATTATCGAACTCGTCCAAAAACAGTATTGTCTCATCGACTTACTATGTAAATTAAAGGACTACTCCCTATTATTATTGCTTTTTAATTTCTTGGCATTTATTCGCTCAATATTTTGTACATACAAAAAATTAGCAATTCTTTGTAAAGCAAAAATATTTAGACACACGGTTTTTTGAAAGAATTTTTGTTATACTTACTTTCTTTTACGTGGCCTCCCGTCAACGCTATCGCAATAACGTTTACATTCAACATTTTTAATAATTCCAATCAGCTCATGATTAAGTCGCATAAGTTCCACATTCCGTAAACTGAATAGTAAGCAAAGTAAATTGTTTCTTCTACGCGTTGCATTTTCAACACTTTTACTTTATCTATCCATTTCATTGTCTCTTTCTTAACAATTTTACTACAGAATTGAATTGTAAATCGGCACATTATCTTACTGATATCCATTTAGTTTCTCTTTTGTTTAACGAAAATGTAGATTACGCACATAACCGGACGTTACTTTCTTTTCCGACATTTTGAGCACTGCTTACCGCCAACGAGGTATCAAGTTTTCCCCTTTGCTATCCATACATACGTTAGTTTGTTTGGAAGATACTTTTATTTGTCCTTGAGATTTGCTTGCCACTATTTTATATTGAAATAATGTTATTTATTCCACAAGAACTTTACTTATACTTACTTATTCGTTCTTAATCCAACAATTTAGTTGCTCACAGTGCCGCATTACCCATAAGACAGACTAACCCGTGCCTAGAGGCCCCGACGCCTGGGGGGCTTCTCGGTTTCTAAAAACCAACGATAGTAAATGTGGAGAATTGCTCGATTGGTCGATTTATTCTGCGGAGGTCATGCGACGAGCTGACGTCACGCGTAGACCTCGCTCTCGATACTTCTATTACAATCAGTATTACGATGCACGTTAAAAGACTTCTAAATATTTTATATATGTATATTTGACAACTTTTAATTTTATAAGCAATAACAATAGAGTTCATAATCAAAATATTTTTTTTATTAATGAGTTTTGTTGATCGTTTTATGATTTATAATTTTTTTAAAGTAAGAAATAACGTTTAAACGTCACAAAACTTTAAATTTTTTTCACTTGAACGGAAGAAAACCTCCACAAAAAATCAATTTCGTTTGTTGTTTCAAGCACAAATTTTTTATTCAACGATAAAAATAGTTTTATTTGATTAATTTTTTTGGTAACACATAAATTATTGTTGGCCTATTTCTTCAAAATTTTTCTCTGAAGCAGAAAAAAATAATTTTTATTTTATTTATATTAATCAATTTTATTTAAAAAACTTAATAATTCATTTTGCAAATCTTGTTCAATAACATGTGCGTGAAATGAGTGGAACAAAGCTGGTGTTAGGGTTCATCTTGTCAACCCTTTATAATACCTAATCCATTCATTCTTAATTGTAGAGGACACTAAATCGGTGTAATGTATAATCTTAAGGTTTTTGCTTTTAGTTGCAATAAGGTTATTATGTAACCAAACAAAGCGCACCTTGTTCCTGGCATTGTAAAGTTATACCTCAATATCTAATATAATGTAAATAAGGTTAATTTTCAAATTAAACCAGGATAGTTAGACATTCTTATAAATAACTTGTAAGCACGTATTTTTACGAGTAAAACCACAACAAATGTGGTTTTTGTTATAAAAAATTCGTGAAACTGTCGTAGGTTATGTATGCCAAGAGTGTGGTCTACGGCTGACGTCACGCATCAAAATTTATTGGCGTGCGGCGACTTACATTGCGAGAATACGAATCGAACAATCCTCTACATTTACTATCCTTGGCTAAAGACAACGAAAAATTTAATTTGTCATTTTTTAAGGTAATGTTTATATGCGTTGATTCAGCAGGGCTACGAAACATAGTCTTTTAATTTAATTAGGTGATTACGTCATATATAATTACGTCAAGCACCATGAAAAATGCTATGCTATAAAAATTGGTATAGTTCTCGCAATTTTACTTTCGATGCACGTCATTAACATCAGTGTCGTAGTTATTCAACCATGTTGTCGGTATTATCATGTAAACTTACTGTTTTTGTACATTCTGTATATTACGTTGCGAATTATGTTTTCATTAAAAGTTTCTACATTCGCAACAGGTTTACCAGGCTTACGTTTTTTAGGAGATATAAGAACCTCGTTGTTAGCAAGTGCTGTAGATACAGAAGTAACTGTAGAGTATATGTACACATATGTGTACAGCATTTACTGATATCGACGGACCACCATTATCTTGTTCAAGCTCAAAATAGTACAGTTTTGTATCAAAAATAATTATAGAAAACAATGAGCACTTTGACGTAAAAAACACAAATTAATTTTGACAGATGCCAACAACGCTGCAACTGTAGTAACCACACTAACAACTTGACAAAAAAATTCTATACGAAAATTCGCTATTTACTTAATTTTTACTATAAATAAGGTGGTATGAATTTTACGTCATTAATGATGTGCTTAGAAAGTTAAATTGCGAGGACTATAGCATTCAAACGACTCAGCGGTTAAGATAACAGCTGTTTCTAAGCAGATAAGTTTTACTGAACAAGAATAGATAACTTTATCTACGTGAATGACTAAATAAGAATTGTGCTAAGTCAGCTGTCAAAGATGTTGGGGAGTTGTGCTTAAGATGACATAGTCAGATAAGATGACACACCAACAATACTGATTTAAATATACGCGCTAAAAGTGAACCAATAACGCTTTAGAAAGTGTCTGTAGATGTCGCTGATGTTAACATTCAATATGACGGAAAGCGAACACAGATTGCAAAGGTGTCCTTATTTTTGTGAATTGGATGTGATTGAAAATTTTGCCTACGCTTTTGTTTGGTGGTGAAAATATTTGCAAAGTAAGAACCTTCTAGTAAAACTAATTTGGAATGTCTATTAGAACTATTCTATGACACAAATATTGATAAAAACACATTCTAACCTCAAAGTTTTTGTCACGACAGTTAAAATAAAGTTTGCATTATCTATTGGGTAAGATGACATACAAAACGTAGGTCTAAGATGGCATAGTATGGCATCTTACCATTAAAAAATAAGAAATCATAGTTCTTTTGTTTTCAAGCAATTACAAACGAAAATCGACACGAAGAAGTTGGTCACAACAAGACATCGATAATGCTATTGAAGCTGTAAAGGACAATAGGATGGGATGGCTTTTAGCATTCAAACATTTTAACGTGCCACAAACAAACCTTCGTCGCCATTACTATAGTACTCCAGTAAACCTTGGTTGTTTTAAACCTACCTTCAACGCAGATATACAAAAAGTAGATCATATTCTCGAATTCAAAAGTCGAATTTTTGTATACGACCGAAATAAGAAAATTAACTTTTGAATTAGCGGAAAGATTGGGGTTGGATCATAGATTTGATAAAAATGAAAAATAGCTGATTGGGATTGGCTGAAAGGTTTCAGACAACGAAACCCTAACATTGTACTCAGAGCACCAGAGCCAACTTCAGCTGCGAGAGCAAGAGCATTTAATAAGCCTCAAGTATCAATTTTTTTTTTTTTTTTTGAAAAAAGAAATGACTGATAACAGAATCTTGCCACATAGAATTTACAATATGGACGAGTCTGGACTTAACACTGTTCAAAAACCTCCAAATGTTTTTGCATCCAAAGGAAAAAAAACGAGTCGGTGCTGTCACTAGTACTGAACGCGGTGAACATTTCACAGTTGTGGCTTGTGCTAATGTCATCGGAAATTTTATTCCACCTGCGATTATTATTCCTAGAAAAAATCACAAGGCCGAATACTTTGATGGTGCTCTTCTAAGCACTTTAGAGTTGTGCTACACCTCTGGATATATGGTCGGTAACTTATTTTTCAAGTGGATGCGCCATTTTGTAGCTTTTGCGAACGCTTCTGTAACAAATAAGGCACTGCTAATCCTTGATGGTCATTCCAGCTACAAAAATATTAAAGCATTAAAATTTGCCAAGGCCCATGGTGTGTTTATGCTCTTCCACCACATTGCACTCACCGAATGCAGCCAACTGATGTATCATTTTTCGGTCCACTTCAGACGTATTATGACCGTGAGATCAACCTAGATGAAAAACCATCCTTGCAGAACCGTAGGCCTATACCAAATTGTTCAAATTTTTGGAATAGTTTACGAAAATGCAGCAACTGTCAAAAACATAACGAGTAGTTTTGCAAAAGCCGGTATTTATCCCTTTAACCTACACATTTTTCTAGAAGAAATGTGTTTACCTAGCGAAGTGACCAAAAACGAGTTGAATGACGATGACGAGCCGGTTACCAGAAATTTATCTCAGCTCCAGCTAAATCACGAAGAGTCCGATCCATCAGAATTGACTGACGTTGACGAACAGCTTATGGAAATAGCAACTGCAAATTCTCACTATCAAATAGATTTTCTAACAGTTACAACTTCTAGAGAATATGAAAGTCGTCATTCGTCCCCCTCAATTTTGTCACTAAATGTTGCTACACATTTATTACAAAATCATGAGGACAATATTTCATCCCAATCCAATCCAGTGCCTTTAGAGCCTGGTTTTAAGCAACCCAACAATACCTACGACCAAATAGATACCATTTTAAACAAAGATTGAAAATAATCCATCTGAGAAACCTACTAATATATAACCACTGCCCCAAAACATAACCATCAAGGCCAGATAGGCAATAAAGCTGTTCGAGAAACTATAGTATGTAAAAAAACCATCGTCGGATACTGAAAAAAATTTAACTAGACATTCATTTTTGGAAACAGAAATAATTTATACAACGAAATGCGTACTTAAAGACATGTCCCCATTACCAAAAGCTGCTTCCACAGGAAAGTCAAGAGTTAGCAGAAGAGTTAGTGGATCGCAGGTTTTCACGTATAGTCCATTCATAAATGACTTTAAGGCAGCAGTACAGCAGAAAAAAGGAAAGGAAAATCGCAAAACCCTTAAACAACAAAAGCAAATAAAGCGTGTTATTTTTGAAAATGATGAGGCTGCGCCTAAAAAATCTAAAGACAAACGAGTCATGTTATACGCGACGCCCTCCTCTAAAAGACCCACGCGTGGTCGAAAGCAGACGAATTGTGTCATTTTGGACTATGATAACGGCCTCGACGATCGAAACACCAATGAAGACGGGGAAGAAGAGAATCCAGCTTGCATCTACTGCAATGAACTATATAGCCAATCTAGGCCAAAAGAACATTGGTTGAAGCAGGCGCAGCTCCAGCAGTTTATTTCGGTGGGGGTTCCATCAGTTTAAAGCGGGGGGAGGGGGAGTGCTCATCACATTTCTAAATAATAATGTATTGAATATGGCGTTAATATAAAATTGAATAACACTTCGCTTTTACTTGCATGCGATAAAGCATCATAAATTATACAACTATAAAAAAAGCGGATGTATTACATACAAAGTGCATAATAGTGTATAAAACGACATGCCTTGTTACGGTAAGAATTATATGTAACTAAATTTAAAGGGAGCGATGGGTTCTTGTATGCAAATTGGGGTGGGTAAGAAATTGTGAGGGGAATATTTGAATCAAAGATGTCGTGGTAAATAAAGTTAGTCAAATAGTAATCAGAAACGGTTAGAAATGGGCGCCACACAATTTGTTTAGTTACGGTCCTGTTAAGTAAATTGTAAAAGTTTAACAGGGCTCTAGTAGTAGCGAAGGGTTGCTGAAAGAGAAGGAAAAGGAAAAAAAGAAAAAAACGGGAAAGGTTAAGCAATAAATAGCAATCAGTAAATTTGATGTAAATATAATGAATTTAGAATAACTAGCAATTTACAAGATAATCAATAAAATATTCAATTTTGAATTATGCAAACAAGTTGAGTAAAATAAACGATAATGGATTTTAAATGTTACAAAATTACAGGATCTAAATTACCTTGTGTTAAAACAAAAGTAGTAAAACTAATTTAATTACGTTAGGTTCGCAAAACAAACAACAACAAAAAAATTTAATTTGGGGCAGCGATCGTTATTCGACAAGACTAATTTCAAATTTGAAATACAAAAAAAAAATCTTACCTTATCACTTCGCTGATGGAACTCCGTGCACGGTGTTTCCAGTCGAAGTTTCCTTAAATAAAATATTTAAAACAAACAATTTCAAGGTAAATCAGATAACAACTTCTTATAAGAACAAAGAGACATTAAATTAAGTAAATCAAGCCAAAGTTTAAATAACAAAAGTGAATTTGAAATAGCAAAAAAAAAGGAAATTGTAAAATTTTAAAGTATAAAGAAAAGTTTTTTTTGAATTTTAAAAGTTGATTACGCAAGTAGGATTCTGATTAAAAGTTCACTGTAGACAATAAAGCTTTGAGATTTGCACAAATATGAGTTGATTCACAATAGAACGAAGGTTAAAGGTTGTTTTTTTTTTCACTTAGCGTCAGTTGGTGCAATCGAAGTTGACTTCTCAGCGTAGCGTTAGTAGTAAGTAGAGTTTACAGATGAACAAAGGAACTCTCACACGTGGAGTAAACAATCCGTTGGAGGAAACGTTCATATGAATTGGAACAATTTCGTCGGAAGAAAAACCCGCTATAAAAAGAAGGGAGAGAAGCGAAGTCAGATTAACTAAATAAAGCAAAAACTAAGTACTTTACCTGGGTATAATAATCCAGCGTTAAGAAAACTAAGTACACTTTTAAAATTTAGAGTAACTTATATCCGTAAATACCCGATTTTTAGTAATTTCAGGAAAGAAACAGGTTCCGTTGATGTACTAAAAGTTAGGAAGGTTTTAACGCAATATCCGGTAAAATCACCGTGTTTCAGTAAACGTTTGTACTTCCAAGGTACAGTAAATTTTCGAAGTGATCTCAACAAGAGTTTGTCAGGAACTAATTAAAGAAGGAAACGAAAGAATCTAAGCTCATAATGACGTCACACGATAACAAAATAAATTTGTCAGCAAACTCGTGAGAACGCTGGAGTAATATGATATTTTAAGCAAAAATATTTATAAGGACTTGTAGAAAAGCAGCATTTAATTACGTATTAAGCGAAAATAATACGCTCTTAATTACTCATAAATTACAAATTTTCGACCTTAAAATGTAACATAATAACGCGTGAAATTAGTAAAAGCAGATTCCCACACGTCTAACTTAAATGAATCAGACAGTGCCGGATTTAGAAAAAAATTTGCTCAGGGCGTAACAGCCTTTACAGTCTAAGATGACATACTATGTCATTTTACCCTATAGATATGTCGTCTTACACACGTCGACCTAAGTGTGATTTATGTTATTTTTTTTAATTTTATGTCAAGTTGATGTTTCTAAAAGTTTAAGAATTTTGTTAATTAGAATACATTTAAGAATACTGATCTCACATGACTTTAAATATTTCAAATATTTGTCTTGAAAAAAAAGTATGTCATCTTAAGCACAACTCCCTTTTATTCTAACCGAGAAACACGGCAAAATTTCATAAGCGAAAATAAAAATGTAAGTAATCTTGTTTTAACAAGAACAAAGTAATGTAAACACATTAGGTCACTATTATGAATTGAAGAAGTCAACCCATTATTTATTTATATTTGTAAATCTAAATGGTTGAATAACTATCAAATGCTTTAATCAACAGAAAAAAATGGTGTACATATTAACTCAAGATAAATTAGAATATAATTACCGTATTGTTCGAGTGTATGCAGTTATTTATGTATTATATTTGTGTTTCTAATATCAAATTCAAATTTATAGCGTTGACTAAAAAGAACGTTTACAGTTAGTGGTAAACACGACTATTTCAATAAAATTAACTATACCTAATTTAATAATTATGAGAAGCGAGTGCAAAAGTTTGATTTACACTGCTAAAAGTCACCAGATAAATAAATAATAATATAATAATAAATGTATTAACAGTAAAAGCTAAGACCGAACAATGTCTCGTTCAAATGTGATACTCTTTAATTGCATCCAATTTTTGAAATCATTACTAATCTTATCCAATTAGTAATGCTGCCAACAATTTTTTTCTGTGCATTAGCTAACTAACGATTGTTTTATAGACCTAATTTTAGTATACTGCGCGCAGCTTATTAGAGTTACGGATAGTGTTAGTGTGATCACTTTGACATCTACCACTCCGAAGGTGCAAGCTGCATTGTCTTGCGAAACGTCAGTTTGTTTGAGTTGACGAACGACAATACGACAAAGACCAACTTCTACTTCTTGTTTTGGCTCTCAAAGAGAGACTAGGACCAAGCGAAAAAAGTCTGGGTGTTTAACTACGACGAGGTGTAAGCCAAAAATCGTTTCTAATCGTAACCAAGATAACCGCGAAAGCTTAAGATTTTATGTTTCCATCTCGTTATTTAAATAATCATTGATTCATTTTTTAATGTACAAGATTTGTTTTTTGAACTAAAATAAGTTCCTTTTCTCATTTTCTGACGGTTATGTTTGGCTACTCTGCCGAAGACCTGCATATCATTTTATAAGTAAAGCATAAAGTCTTCAGTTGAATGTGTTTTTTGTTGATGCATTAAAAATATTTGACTCTTAAATCATATCTATGTTTTTAAATTTTTTGTGCTTGTTATTTAATACTTAAACGATTATCCTAGATATATAAAAGATTGTTTAGATGTAATTATTAAGTTTGCTATAATTATATTTCAACTATTTATGTACTTAGATGTTGAAAAATAAAATTAACTTATTAGCATTCATTTTAAGACGCTATAAATAAATGTATATCAATAAAACATTTGTTTCATTTCTTTATATGTCGTCTTTAAAATAAATAGCTACGTAAATATTATTTAAACGGTTTAAATTTACTTACCACGACTGCAGCCATATTACATTTGTCGTAAGTTTATCATATAATTTGTATATAGGTACATAGTAAGTACCATGCTGCAGGGGCCCCAATAAATTTTATGCCTAGGAGAATGAGCATCGTAGTGTAACATCAATAAAGTTAATTATGATTACCTCCTGCAACAATAATAATTGTGTGCAGAGGTCACCTAGAAGTGAATTGCATTTTTGATTACCTCCTGCAACAATAAGAATGCGGACTAAACTCTCACTCAACACTTTTAGAACCTCAGTAATAACAACGCCAGTTTTGCACTTATTTGCCAATTTATCAACCAACGTTAAGGTCGCAGTGACCTTCGTTGTTATAGGAAAAAATTGGAGAATCAACAAATACTTACTACTTATACTGATGAAAAATGAAAAAAACCAAAAAGTTTGCCTCAAAACCCAAAATCGCAAACACTAGTACATATAGTTCTAATTTTGATATGCTCACAATCGCCAATCTAGCGCACTGGTTAAGAATAAATACTACCTCTAAGTCAGCTCCTAGTCTCTCCGCTGCAATCCACCAAAAACTATTGGCCTAAGCAAGTCTTAAATTTAACAAAAAAATCCCTTGAGATACCTAGGCAAAGCAAATCTAGAAAGTAAAAAGAAGACAAATTTATAGAAAAATTATACAGTATTTGTGATTAACTGTGCTGCTCGTATTTATTTGACGTTGTTTGATCTGCTGCTTTTAGTAAATTGCATTGTTGATTTAAAAAGTCTAGCAGTCGTTTAACCATTTGAATTTCACTTATGATTTAAAGTGCTTTCTATTTACGGTGTATAGAAATTAACTCTTTTTTGTGTGTTATGCGTTTTATTTGATTATTTACATACTTGTGCTTTGGTAGCTAACACACGTCTCTCTGGTAATTTTCTTACACTCCCGAGAATCCCCCACCAATCCTAACACAAGGCGGCAAACACAAAACAACATAAGAGATTTAACATAAGCTGCCCGCCTTGAAGTGTTGGAAAATACTTCAACTTAAAAATTTATGAAACAATATTAACATAACTTAACTAGGTACATCTTATATAAAAAATGGTACATATTAATATAAACTAAATAAACATGATTCTTCTAGCATGATGCCATCTAGTTGTCTTCTTGTTTATCTATAGGTAAGACAGCAATTTTGTTTACTGGAACTTTCACTATACCACTTGCACATCGTATAGTCACTACTCTGGTAACATTGTCTTTTCCTGGATGAAGAACAATTATTCTTCCAATAAACCATTTTGATGGTGGAAGTTGTTGATTTTTTATGATTACCAACATGCCAACCTTAAATTTGTAGTTGTTCTTCTGCCATTTTGTTCGACGTTGCAGGTGAGTAATATAATCTTGTGACCACTGCTTCCAGTGTATTTGATTAAGCCTTTGTAATAACTCATATCTTGTTAATCTATTTGCAGGTGCATCTGATACGTCTGGATCAGCAATTGTTGTAAATTGACGATCAATAAGAAAATGTGCCGGAGTTAAAATGTTAAGATCGTTTGGATCGTTACTTAAAACGGATAAGGGACGAGAGTTTAGGCATGATTCAATTTGTGCTAATAACGTACTGAACTCTTCGTAGGTAAGTATTATATTTGTAAGTAATCTTTTTAAATGGTTTTTAACGCTTTTTATTCCAGATTCCCAGAGCCCACCGAAGTTTGGTGAATAAGGAGGAATAAAAGACCAATTTATACCTTCATCGGCCAATGAATTTGTGAGATAATTATCGTTCTTTAAAAGAAATTGTCCAAGTAATTTTAATTCATTGTTGGCCCCTACAAAGTTAGTGCCATTATCACTAAAAATATTTAAAGGTTTCCCTCTTCTAGCAATAAACCGCTTCAGTGATAGCAAAAATGTTTTTGTACTTAGATCTGTAACTGCTTCAATATGTACTGCTTTAGTTGAAAAACATATGAATAAACATATATAAGCTTTTAAAGTTTTATTTCCTCTACCAAGTTTTTCCCTTATTACATAAGGACCGCCATAATCTACGCCCGTACTATGAAATGGATACATGATGAGTGTACGTTCCTTTGGTAATTCGCCCATAATTTGATTACAAGGTTTCGCATTAAATTTAAAGCACCTTATACAATTTTTTACAATCTTTTTTGCAATATTTCTTCCGTTAATTGGCCAAAATTGTTCCCTAATAGAATTTAATAAAAGTTTAGGACCTGCATGAAGAAGTTTTTCATGCTCTGTTCTAAATAAAAGATCAGTAAAATGACTGTGATTTGGAAGTAATATAGGGTGTTTTTTGTCATAAGAAAAATTGGATAATTTCAATCTCCCTCCTACTCTTAATAAATTTTGGTTATCTAAAAACGGTGTTAAACTTAACAATTTGCTTTTAGAATCTAGTTCCTTATTATTTTTTAGCCGATAGTATTCCTGGGGAAATGACATTTGCTGTACGATTACAATTAATTTTCTGAAAGCTATTGTTAATTCAGAAATTGTCAAAGGACCTAATTGTTTAGTTTTAGGATGTAAACTGTTATGTCTAAATCTAAGGCAATATGCTGCAATTCGTTTTAGTTTGTTTAAATTTGAATACTTTTCTATTGGAAATGAATGCATGAGCTGTACGTTTTAATTCTGGTAATTGTTGTATGTTCGTAGAGGTTAATCTAGTAGGATAATTATCAGCAATTTCATGTAGCCACTGAGGACCTGTCCACCATAAAGTATTATTTATTAACTGATCGGGTAAAGTACCTCTTGAAATTATATCTGATGCGTTATCTGAAGAATCGATATGATACCAATTTGAGATTTCACTCAATCTTTGTATTTCTGCCACACGATTAGCTATGTATGTATTCCATTTGTTCGATTCTGATCTAATCCAGCATAAAGTTATTTCTGAATCACACCGGTAAAATTCTTTATTTATTTTTACTGTTAGGATTTTTTTGAACTTGTCAGCCATTTGTGCTCCCAAAACTGCTGCGCAAAGCTCAAGCCGTGGTAAAGTTACTTTTTTTGTGGGTGCTACCCGTGATTTGGCTGCTAATAATACTGTTTGGGTTTGATATAATTCGTTGTAAGACTTCAAATATATACAAGTGCAGTAAGCACGTTCTGAGGCATCTGTGAAAATGTGTAGTTCAACATAGTCTTTATTAGGGATTAAAGCAAATCGCGGAACGTAAATTTGATTAATGTAGTGTAATTTTTCTCTAAATTTAAGCCACTTTGAATGCAGGTTCATTGGTATTGATTCATCCCAACCGATAGTGAGCTGCCATAGTTCTTGAATTATCAATTTTGCTAATAAAATAATTGGAGATAAAAAGCCTAATGGATCATAAAGTTTAGCTGTATCAGATAATATTGTACGTTTTGTAACCTCACTTTGAATTGGTAAAGACTTAAATGTATATGTAATTTTATCCTCTGATGGAATCCAATTTACACCTAACGTTTTGTTGTCTTTGTCCGATAATTTCAACATATTCGAGGTTTGATCACTTAATTCAGTAACATTACTTCTAAATTTACGTAAAATAAATCCCGCATTCTTTAATAAATTGCAAATATTAAGTTTAATTAATTTAAGTTTCTTTAAATTGTTTGATCCTGTGATTAGATCGTCGACATAGAAATCATTTTTAATTATTTCAGATTCTGTAGGAAATTCTGGCTGATTATCAAGCGCTACTTGCATTAAGCATCTAACCGCAAGGTACGGTGCTGATGTGGTACCATATGTAACCGTATTTAATTTATAAACTGAAATGTCGTCGTTGGTGTTTTCGCGCCACAGTATTTGTTGATATTTGCGTTGTGATGTACATATCCAAATCTGTCGATACATTTTTTCAATATCGCTTGTTATTACATACTCATATGTTCTAAATCTAGCTAATATAGAAAATATATCATTTTGTAGAATAGGACCTTTAAACTGAACATCATTTATTGAGAACCCATCTTGTAATCTACATGAACCATCAAAAACTACCCTAAGCTTAGTGGTTTCACTAGACTCTTTTAGTACACAATGGTGCGGTAAATAGAAAGCCTTTTCATCGATTTGATCTGAATTTACCTTCGTCATATGATTTAGCGTTAAATATTCATTAATAAATTCTGTGTACTTGACCTTTAATTCATGATCTTTTTCAAACCTCCTTTCTAAGTTAATAAGTCGCGTTTTTGCAATTTCGTATGAACTACCTATATGAATTAAGTTTGGTTTAAATGGAATTTTTACTACAAATTTTCCTGCTTCATCGCGTCTAGTTGTTTCAGAAAAGTATGTTTCACAATAGTTGTCATCGTCATTAAATGTTAGTTTAGGTGACACAAATTCGTCTAATTCCCAAAATCTTTCTATATTTTTATTTAATTGCTCAATTGAAGTATAAAAACCTTGTACTGTGTTCTGTAATTCAGTATGTTTTATTATTTCACCTGATAATATCCATCCTAATTTAGTTTTTTGCATTATTATTTCGTTGTGTTTAATTTGACCTACGCATAATAATGACCAAAAAGTACTTGCACCAATTAATATGTCTATCGGATTTGCTTCATTAAATGTGGAATCTGCTAATTTAATATTGGGTGGAATTGAAATGATTTTTTTATTAAACGAATTTAATGGTAAGGCATTTGTAATTTGTGAGACTATTAGGCATTTTAAAGAATTTGTGTAATTATTATGACATGATTTGAATGTAACATCTACATATTCAGATATGTTTAATAATCCGCGGCCAATTCCTACTACGTTTAATGTTATTGGATTTCTACGTAAATTTAATTTTTTACACAACGATTCCGTAATAAAATCTGATTGCGAAGCCGAGTCGAGTAATGCCCTTACCTTATGCGTATTATTTCGTGAATCCTTAACTAGTACAATAACTGTTGATAAGAGCGTTTGTGAAATTTCATTTAGTGATGAGCAATTAGAAACTAAATCGATTGCGTTTGAGGTACATGCTTCGTTGACCTTGTCAGTATTAGTAATATTAGCCTTTATATTATCAATGTGAAGTAGCGTATGGTGTCTTTTTGAACATTTTCGGCAATTTGACCTTGAGTTGCAGTCACTAATGTAATGACCTTTGCGTAAATAATTTATGCAAACTTTGAGTTCGCGTATTCTTTCATTTTTAGCCCTACTATCTAATTTTAAAAACTTATCGCATTCGTATAATGCATGCGCTTGGTTGCAAAAAATGCAAGTTGAATTTATTGTTGCAAAGACATCCCGAACTGGCTTTGGTCGTTGATAACTACTTGTATGTTCCACTAATTTGTGGTTAATTACCTCAAGTGTATTTTGTTTGCAATTTAAAAATTCTAATAAATTATTTAAAGAAGGAATACTTGACGTATCTACAAACTCAGAATTTAATTTTGTTTGCCAATCCTTTATGGTTTGATTATCTAATTTTGATGTTATAATAGGAACTAGTAATGCACTCCACGAGTCTACAGGCTGCCCTAATGATCGTAAACAATTTACATGCGTTTGTACGGTATTAATTAGATGCCTTAAATGTAATGAGGAATCCTTTGTTATGTTTTGTATATTTAAAATAGTTTGTACATGATTTGAAATAATTCTGCGTTTATTGTCGTACCTTTTTTAATAAATCCCATGCGATTTCATAATTGAGTTCTGTAGTTTCAAGAGTAGCAATTAAACCATGTGGTTCACCTTTTACTGACGATTTTAAATAAGTTAACTTTTGAACATTTGTAATTTCATTATTGAGATGAATTAAAGAATTGAATGCGTCATAAAAGCTGCACCACGTTGTAAATGTTCCGTCAAAAGAAGGTAAATTAATTGGAGGTAGTTTTACTGCTAGCATTGGTTTATTTTGCATAGAAGAGCTTGCTTGCAATTGATTAGTTTCATTAAAACTTGTTAAATTTACATTTACTTGTTGATTGTCCAAAAATGAATTTGCCTTACTTGTCAATAAATAAAACGAGTTTTCAAATGATTCGCGTTCGTTACATTCACGAGTGTATTCATCCTCATTCTCAAACGTTAAAAGTTCAATGTCATTTTGAAATTGTTCAAAAGGATCAAATATTAATTCAACCTTTTCTAATATTTTCTTTAAGTTTGTGAAATCTTCAGTAATTAAACATTCTCTATTTAAGTTTTGTAAATATTTTTCGAAATTTGTTAATTGTTGTTTAAATATTCCTCGTTTGAAACGTAATGTTTTAAGTTCAGTAGTCATTTTACACAAATTTAAATTAATAGAATAAAAGGAATTTTAAATTTAAGGATATTTTACTTGCTTTGTTATTGCTGCTGTTGATGCACGTGCACGAGCTGAGTTTCCTTGATTTTGTCGAACACCTGCGTGACCTTGTTCGCTGCCGCTTGCTTCAATGTTGTAAGGGTGAAAATTGCTTGATTGGCTTGTGATTTACTTAATTTCTTCTTGTTTTCGTAAGTGTGGTTGCTAATTACTTCTTATCTGGCTTGCGAAGGACCAATGTATAGAAAATAACTCTTTTTTGTGTGTTATGCGTTTTATTTGATAATTTACATACTTGTGCTTTGGTAGCTAACACACGTCTCTCTGGTAATTTTCTTACACTCCCGAGAATCCCCCACCAATCCTAACACAAGGCGGCAAACACAAAAGACATAAGAGATTTAACATACGGGTAGTAGTCGCCTCTAATTTTGAAACAATGACATAACTTCGGTTGCTGAATTTTCCTATTGCAAATCTAGCGCTTAGCTATTCATTGTTTTTATGTTTTATGTGTATGTAATCTTTGCTTTAAACTTTTCTAGAAACGAAATTCGATAAATGAAAAAAACATCCCTTCTTCAGAATACATGGAAATTCCAAGTCAAAATCGTCATAAGTGGAGTTTGTTTGAATCCAGGTTCTAAAACTTTTATTTAGTAAAAGAACATTTTTGACAAACGCTTTCCCAGATATTTTGACATTAAAACGCCATGGAGGTTGGCGTTCTTCATCCATAGCAGAAAGTCAGTGGCTAACAAAATTGACATAGCTAGAAAAATAATTGTTGGCCACGAGGACGTAACTAAAAAAATTTGTATTGCTGAAGTTACTGAAAGTGTTGGAGAAGCTTCTGAGGCGGATCAATTAGTAGGCAACCCGTCTTGTGTAAATAATTCTGTTTTTAATAATTATAATATTAATTTTTATATTAGGTTAGGTTATATCGATGGTTTAAAGCACACATATAGCATGTGCAGAATTGTTAATTTCGAGATAAACACGTTTGAATGTTTGACAATGTATGCCGTACTCCCTAAGTTACAGATTTGAAATTTCATTAAAAGCTAACTGTTTAATGGTAGGACATGCAAAATTTGTACAATACAAAGTACATTGTACATTTTTATTTAACAAATTTATTGGCACTTGGCACCTTTTTTTCTTGTGTCGCTCTCGCGATCATAGTAACTTCAATCAAAAATCAAAACTTACTAACGCCTAATTAAAACCATGGGCGTCTCATACTAAATTTCTTAACACATTATATTAAAAATACGAGTGCCGTTACAACATCCGCCGATGGACATTTGAAGCTATATAACACAAATTTTCATAAAAGTGGACATACCATATGTGTGTTTTAAACCATTGATATCTCAAACTCTGATACATTTACATAATAATGGCCGACTACAGTCTTGCCAACCAGAGAGTTACAAAATACTTTTTAGTTGTTACATGTATTGCCAATCTTATAGTAACTTAAATATTTGATTATAAAATATAATAAGTAAATAAATAATAATAAGTATTGTTTCACAATATTGTTGGATGTGTTTTGGTTTGGTAAATTTAAATATTTTTTGATAAATGTTGTTCTTTCTATTTTATAAGGCTGTTTCAAATATCTGTTTATATAATAATATAAAATCACCGTAGTCAATTTTCGTTGTCAGTAATATTAAATTGAGTGGTGGGTGAAAAATCTTTACCCCACACTTTCACCCACCGGTTTCCATAGCAACATTTTGAGTGGACAAAACAAAGGGTTTCTAGCTGCGTATCTAAGGATGAAACACCGTGTTTCAAGAGCAAGATTGAACAAATACTTTTGCAGGACATTCTCGTGCAACGATACACAGAAAACTAACAAACACGTAACTAAGCGTAGTGTTAGAATCTGAGACTTTTATCAGTATAGTTACCATAGCATGAATTTATTTAATAGTTTTCAAATAATCGAGGTACAACAAACAAACGTACAAATAAATAACGCAACTGAAATGTATATTGAGTAGACTAATGCATTTACGAAATGAGTAAGTATATAATAAATAATAATAAAGACTAAAATATATATGCAATAGAGAACGATAACATCCTTTTTCTTTTGTTTGCTCTCGACTTATAAACAGTTACTGTAGCAAATCTATATTAACTTCACGAATTTTCCTGACGTTACCGACGTATTTGACCATCACGGAATCTAACAGATCTACAACAACGATCGATTTGTGATGTAGTTCTGATCTGTACCATCTATACGCATCATCTTTCTACTTAGGTCACTGGTTTGCCAGTTTCTTTATTATTACACTATCCATTATATTACACAAATGTATTTGAAGAACTCTTACGTAGACACTAAAATAACTTTTTGTGATATTTTTTTGATACATTTTTAAGTTTACGTACTTTAATAGTGTCAATTTGTGTTGAATTTAGCTGGTTCGAGGTGATAAATAATGATAACTTAGTTACGTAGATGAAAAATAATTTTTTTACTTTTTATGTTAACTCTTAAGCTTACAATTAAAGACTGACTAAAACTGGTATACAAAGGGGTAAAATGTCCCCATTATTAACGCATAAAGGTAAAGCATTAACATACTCCCCAGCATTGAAATACAAATTTCATGACACACAAATACACATACATGAAAGGTAAACAACAATCAAAATAAAAGGTATTGTATTAATAATAAACAAAACAGAAATTTTACTGGCTTAGGTCCTTGGGCAGTGGGCAAATTCTAGTAACAGCTCTATTCACAACACCAGTAGAGGTTTTCAAAGTTACTACGCGAGCAATGCGATCACCACCTGGATGAATCCTAGCAATGCGCCATTGATACGAAGGAAGATTTTCGTCTTTTATAATCACGAGATCCCTTTCGTCTAAATTTGTGACATTGTGTTGCCATTTTTGACGACGTTGTAACTCGGACAAGTGTTTGGATGACCATCGTTGCCAAAAATGCTCATAAAATTTTTGCACAAGCTTATAACGAATTAACCGATTATTTGGTAGTGTTTGTATACTGGAATCGGCAGCTTCAGTTAACGGTCTTCCCACCAAGAAGTGAGCAGGTGTAAGAGGAGTAAGATTGTTAGAATCAGTTGTCAAAGAGCAAAGCAGTTTGGAGTTTAACACAGCTTCTATCTGAGTTAACAATGTGCACAGTTCTTCAAACTGTGGAGCGTAAGAAAGGATAAAGTGCCATTTTATTTCACTATTTGTCAGTTCATTTTTAAATTCATTATGATTTTTAATTGATTTAAGTAACCGATGCAATTCATTGTTTGCACTGATGAAAGTTTTGGCCTTAACCAAATAAAGGTCGGCTGGTTTGCTACGACGAGCAATAAATCTTCTAAGCGACATTATAAAACTATTTACGGTTAAATCATATACAAGCTCCAAGTGTGCAGCCATTGTGGCAAAGCAAACAAAAACACATATGTAAGTTTTAAGGGTTTTGTAGTTTCTTGCTTTACGATCGCGTATCATTATTGGACCAGCGTAGTCTAGTCCAGTATAAAAAATGGAAATAAAGAGCAAATGCGCGGAGGCAGCAGGTTTCCCATCACGGGATTGATAAATCTAAGGGAAGAGCAAAAACACTTAATATAATTGCGCACGACTTGTCTAGCTAAATTTCGTCCCGACAATGGTTAAAACTTGTTCCGAACTGTAGCTAGCAAAAGTTGAGAGCCCGCATGCAAAAGACGTGAATGTTCGTGTTCTAATATGAGTATGGTAAGACGATCTTTACAACTTATGAGTATGGGCTGCTCTTTGTCAAAGGTATATTCGGAATTGGATAGACGACCTCCTACACGTAACATACCTTGATCATCTACTTAAAGACAGCAATCCATTTTTTAGTTCAAGTGTTTCTCCTTGTTAGAGTGTTTTAATTTCTTTAGAGAAATACAAAGTCTGCGAAAGTTTAAGTAAAACACGAAATAAATTTTCAATTTCTTCATAAGTTAAAGATTGTAGATATCTTTCTGCAAAAAGTTTTGTACAATTGTTTTTAAAAGGAAGGCAGTATGCAACAACATGTTTAAGAGTACGTAGGTACGTAAGTTTTCAATAGAAAATGTTTCAACTTCCACAAGTTACGAGAGTAGAAATATTGAGTTTGATTTCGAGTAACTAAATTTATGCTTAAAATAAGCCATAGATCAGAAGTGTGAGATAACCAAAAAAGGCCAAGCCACCATAACTTGGAATTTTTTAACTTAGAAAGAGATATGCCTCGCGATAGTAGATCAGCTGGATTCTGATTAGTAACGATGTTTTTCCAAAGAGTGCTTTCAGCAAGTTCTTGAATCTCGGCAACCCTATTACATAAAAACATTTTTAGTTGATGTGGAAGAAGTTGAATCCACCCAAGAACAATTGAAGAATAAGACCAAAGGAAGCATTGATTAAATTTCAATCTTAAAGCACATTTGATACTGTAGAACAATCGCGCCATTTATAAAGCGGCTAAAAGTTCTAGTCGTGGAACAGTAATTGATTTTAGGGGTGCTACCCTGGACTTTGAGTAAAGAAGTTGACTAAGTATTTAACCATACGCGTTGATTGAACGCACATAAAAACACACACCATAAGCTATCGTGCTAGCATCAGAAAATCTGTGCAACTCTATTTGAGTAGGGTAGTTACAAAGACTATTTCCAAGAATTGCTATTGAATTGTCTGAATAAAAATCATTTTTTATAGCTAGCCATATAGAAATAATGGAATTAGAAAGGGGTTTATCTCATGATACTTTTTCTAGCCAAAAATATGAGACATTTCAGATAGAATTTGACGTTTTGTCAGTGCTACGTTGTGTAAAGGAGCTTGTTGATTACAAGAAATAGGAAACAAAAACACGCCTCTTTCGAAATGCCAAATCAGCCTAAGAGTATTTCATTGTGATGTATTGCCGAGTATTAATGAAGATGACTTAGGATTGGTTAAGTTTAGATGAGTTCGAAACTCGCAGTTGTTAGAAATCTATTTTCTCAAATTGAAGATTGTAAGGTTTTGTTAAGAGTCTCAGCAATACTAATTGGTTCATTTAAAGAATTTGCTCCATAAAGGACATGATCCACATAAAAATGTTCCTTAATGATTTTCGCTATGACAGGGTTCAAGCATTCACATTTATAAGCAATTTTGTGAAGTGTTCATGTAGCCAAAAAACTAGCAGACGCAGTACCATATGTAACTGTATTAAGGTTGAATACCTTTAAGTGTTCATGGAGACCACTACGCCATAATATTCTTTGAGTTTCATCATCTAGTATTTAACGATACATTTTTACTATATCAGCGGAAAAAGCAATAAGAAATCTACAAAAGTCTAATAAAATAAAAAACAAGTCTCTTTGAATTGTGAGTCCTATCATTTGCAATGAGTTTAAAAAATGCCCTGTTGACTTAACAGTGGAGCCGTTAAAGACCACTCTCAATTTAGTACTATTTTCCTTAATCACGCCATGATGAAGAAGAAAGTAAGAGGGTGTAACAGACACAGAACACGAGTTTACTTCAGACATGTGCCCTAAACTTTGATATTCCTTCATGAAGTCAACATACAGCTTATAAAGCACTTTGTTGGCTTTGAATTGATTTTCGAGAGCTAAAAATCACTTCTTAGCTATAGAGTAAGACCAAAGAGTATATAATATAGGAAGAGAAACAACCAAATGCATTATAACGTTTCTATGAAAAGTGTGTTGCCTATATAGCAATATTAAAATTTATTAGAGTCTGTAGTTTATGGAAAGGAAAAAACTGCTTACCACATGATGTAAGAGAAAGATATACAGTTTGGGAAAATTACCTGTAACTTGCTGTAACAGTATAGATACAAAGGATAAATCTCAGTGTTGACAAAATTAAAATTACAAGTTTACATTACCTTGACAATGAATTTTTCGTTTAGGTTTAATACCTGGTGGCTATTGAAAGTATTTTTAACCATGCATTTATTGTAAGTAACGTTTTTAACCACTACCAAACAATTCTATAAATTACATACTTATGTTTAATTATCAATTATAGTCGGAAAAATTTAACTCATTCAGTTTCGGATTAGCGCGTTATTTCACTAAAACGTTTCCATTTCTTTGTGACATGTACAATTTACAAGAAATAAAGTAGGAACACCTGAGTTTCTAATTCAGGTAAAAAATTTACTTTGTAAATTGAGAAAGAAAGAGAAAGAAATGGAAACGGCTTAGTGAAATAAAGCACTAATCCAAAATTAAGTTAAATTTTACCGGTTATATCAAAATTCATTAATTGAATTTGTACCTTTTGTACAATGCAACAAATTATATGTCTACTGTTAAATGCAAAAATATTTAGTATTTATTTAATAAAAATAATTATGTAGTTAATTAACTACTAACTAATAAATAACCATAGATTGTTATTTTTAATTGAGAACTAATAATAGATACTAAAAGTATATAAATCAAATGCAAACAGTTATTTTAAATATGAATTAAAATATTGCACCAGGATACAAATGCATAAGTTAAAAAAATAATAAGAAAATTTTAATACAACAATACCTATACAGGCAGTCAAATTAATTTTATAATTACTCAAGTGTTTTAATGTTTTATTTCCCCTCGATCACCTACAACACTCAAAACTTGGGAAACCTACTTTAACGTTTTGTGTAATTTACACCATATTAAATATCGTATAAAAAATAATTTGTGTTTATAACAAGTACAGTTCATTACTAACCACTCTGGACACACTGTTTTCACTTTTTGAATACCCATATTAACCAAAACTTTTTTAAAATCATGTTCTTTCTGATTTTTGTAAAAGTAATTTTGAAATATTTCTAACACTAAAGAAGTCACTTTTATAACTAAATTTGAAAGTTTTTTTTAATATTTAACGGTCTCTTTAGAATAATCTTTTTCTATTAAAAGTAGATCACTTTTATTATTTAATATATCTTCTACCGATAATTTACTGCATTGTTTGCAATTAATTTTTGTGTTTTATAAACAACTTATCCTGCCAGGTAAGAGATGGCGCATTCGTCTAAAGTTGCGTTATTAGTTTTAGAAACAAAAGTCTTATCTCCCTGATTCATGTTGTCGAAGTCAGGTTCGTTTTCTTCTTTCCTGATGTCATTGCATTCTATTTGCTCTTCCCTGAGTTCCAATGCACTTTCATTTTGTAATTCGATGCTAACATCGTCATCAGTTTCGCAATTAGAATTTTCTGGTGAATTCAAAAGTTTAATAAGCATATTCCACTTCAAGGATTGACGAAATGCTTTTGTTGTGGGATTTGTATTATTTCCACTCCTATGCCTAATTGTTTAAAATAAATTCTAGAGTTAGAAACTGAAAACACTCACTTTTCAACTCTTCCCATAATAGTAATGTGGCTTGAATAGATAAACTCAATCCACAAAAACAGTAAATACCTTCATTAATATTTGGGTTTTTGTGTATACTCGCCACGTTGAAATCCATACCATAATTTCATGAAGCAATACTTCTAAATAAAGTCTATTTAGAGATAGAGCACTTATGTATGGATTCGAGTCATTTAGAACCTGGCTATTTAATACGTCAAACAAGTCGTTCATATTTAATAAAAATTTTGCTGTATTTGAGGCACTATTTATTTGACCAGTTTTTACGCAAGTTCTTATTCCAGCTGATAGAGATTTAGAAAATACTTGCGTTACAAACTTTACACGCATTCTTTGAAATGGATTAGGAAATATATGAGATTCAGTTATTTTTGGAAGTGCTCGGGCAGTCAGAGATTGTTTATCTATATAATAACAATCTTTTACCACTTTCCAAGAAATTTGATTTCCTTCTATAAATATATCATGCGATATTAAGTTATTTCTAACACTTTTGAACAAGTGTGGTATGTCATACATGGCAAACATTTTTTTGTTTTTTTACTTGAAACAATCCTCTTTCACTTATAAATATTGGAAAGCAGCTCTGTGAGTTGCCGCTTGAACACATACTAAAATTGGTACATTCAATCTAGTGGTATGCAACGCTTTGATATTTTTAATAATAAGCTCTACCAAATTATAAAGCTTTACAGAAGTAGCTGATAAGTAATAACTAACAGGAATCTTCCATTTTTTAATTAAGCCTCAAACCGTAAACACTAACGCATGTGTAGCAAATTTATTTTTGCGTCCAAGATGACCTAGGTCCTCAAAATCCTCAATTAAATTCTGCGTAGAATGGTAGTCGACACTTCGTTTAATACTTATTTCATCCATTAATAAAACACATTCTCTTTCATCGGGAGTCATCTTTTCCACTTTATTATAAAGTTTTTGGAAGAGTTTGGTGTCCGTTCCTGTACATAACTGAGCCATACGAAGCCATGCACTAATTGTATTTTTAGATGGTAATTTAAATTTTAAAGTTTCTCTCATAAACAAATATAAAGCGGGAGATTTATAGTATAGACCTATGCGGTAAATTAAAAATATTTATTTTATGTGAAAAAAATTTTTTTTACTCAAAAAATTATTATATAATGTTTTCTTTGTATTAATGGTTTAAAAGCGTGACGTTATCTCACGCGACTTTTATCATCGCGATTCACAATAAGTCATCCAAAAATTCACCCACTACCTGTCAACATGACGGATAAGGCACAAAATCGCTAATCTAAATAAGAAACTATAACGTTATCGCGTTCTAGGTAACATTAGTTTATAGTTATGATTAGTGTGCGGATTTTTCGTATTGTATTACTGCTTCCATAATAATTAGTTAGGTAGTTAAAAATACGTCTAGAAATAATTTAGTTTTCACCACATTCCTCTGATGAAATGTAAATGCGAAACGTATAAAAATTCTTAATGAATTTGCAAAACTGACGTGTTTTCAAAGTTTTTTTTTAAAACGATTTAAACAATTTTTAACTGGTTTTAATCAATCATCTTTTATGATTTAATCAATAATAGAAACGTCAAGAACATCAATCAATAATTCTACAAAAGAAGTATCAATTTATCAATTCTTTAATTTAGAAAAATGTAAATTCTGATTACATAGAAATACCAAAATAAGTTTTTTGTATTAACTTTTTTATCGACTCTGCATGAGGTTTACCATCTCTTATGTGGTTGCATTGTTTCACGCGCCACTTAAGAAAGTGTCAAAAACTCGCTAAGGAGGGCCAAAGAACGCCGGGATCAAGAAGATAAAAAAATGAAATAATCTAAATTTATTTTAATTGAATATAATTAGGATTATTATTTAAAAATAAATATAGTTTTATGTAATGATAATTTGTATTTTATTTGATAAAGTTATTTTTATTTATTACGTCAAGTCGCTGAGGAGTACGTTAAGTCTCCATACTGAATAAAAAAAACAATAGAAAAAACCACAAAGTAGATGTAGTTTAACTGGAAACGGTACTTTTCTTAATAAAAATATAATATACATATATAGTAGTAATTACGAGAGCTCGAGTAACTTATTGCTTAAAAACGAATAAATTAAACAACAGAAAATGTATCTTGCCCAACACACGTTGCATTGAAAGTATCGATCGACATATTGGGTGCTATATTTCTTTTCTCAATTCTTGTTTTTTACTTAACTGAGTCACACTCGAGCCACAGAGTACAATCTGTGCTCGAGCTCTCGTAATTACTATATACCTATGCTATATACTACATATAAATATTTTTCCAATTCAATATGTAGAAAAGGGGAGGGATGACTACCTCCTACACATCCTACAGTTATCTAAAAGGGGCGTCCCGTTGCGGATGAGCTAAGATGTCCTATAAGGACATCGTCTGGATGCACACACTTGTGACAAAAGAACGTCCTATGAATGTCCGTAGGACGTACACAGAACCAAAATGGGATGACTTTGGGACATTCAGTGATCCGCAACATCATATCCCTGGGACGTCTTTGAGACATCTTTGTTTTTGTTAGGATAAATCTGATAAAAATAACAAAGACAAATTGTAAAACATCATAAAACAATTCCAGGTAGTTTTAGAAGTAATTATGTGACAACACTGTAACGAACACATTGACAGTATTCGTTTGAAAATAGTTTGAATCTGAAGTGAATTAATTTGGTTACTCGAATACCAGACGGCCGATACTAGCGTTTTAAAGGGGTCGACTAACTTTAGAAGACACGTTATTTAACACGTAAATTGAGCCTCTTTCTATATTATATACTCTTTGGTAAGACTCACCCAACAAATCAGGACTTTGAGAAAATGGGATGTTAACAATTTATATTCCATCTTTATCTATTTTAGTAATTTGTCTATAATGTTCCTCACACTTAGCATCATTAACAGAAACAGGTTTGGTAGTTGATGTCTGTTCGACTTCCCAAAACTTTTTCATAAATTCAAACAAGCTGTCGTTTTGAACTAAATGACAGTGAACGGGTTGAAAGATTGCCCATTCTGCAGTAGTTGATAAAAGCAATTCGCACCCAAAAGCATGTCAATTTTTCTGGGTACGTTTAACATCGGATCAGCTAGCTGAATGTTTGGCGGAATGTTGAAACATTTCGTATCAATGTAAGTATTTGGGAGTAGGCCAGTAATTTGCGGTACCACAAGAAACGATACGGTCAATGCAAACGAAGAGTAATTTGATATATTTTTAAGGTACAGCTTGATTTTACATTGCAAGCAGTGTCAGCTAAACCTTTTACTTGTATGCAAAATAGGGTTTGGGTAATATTTAATCGTTCACAAAGATCATGTGTAACAAAACTTGACTGACTACCTGAATCAAGTAATGCACGCGCAGAATGCTCCTGTTCAAAGGGGTCTCTTACCTTAACGACAACAGTAGAAAGAAGCACACAGAGGAACAATTAAAGGATGCGGTAACAGAGACGCTGTGCACTTGTGTATTGACGACAGCAGTTTCTTCACGAGTCGAAATAGTAGCATCAGGAGTTGTAGGTTTAGATTGTAAGCCGTGTAACATAGTGTGGTGTTTAGCATTGCATAAGCGACAACAAAACTTAGAATTCTAATTTATTGTAAAATGACTTTTTGCTAAGCAACTAATACATAGTTTCATGCTTTGTACTTTAGCAGATCTTTCACTTACTGTTAGTTTTTGTAATTGAGAACAACCTTTTAAAGAATGATTTTCGTTGCACAGTATGCATATTTCATTATTGTTTACACTTGAGAAAAATGTGTTATGAATCGATCTTTTGTCGACAGTTTTATGAGAAACTGGGTTGTTAGAGCTTTTGGATTTGTTATTTCGATGTTCTAAAATTTCTAACAATGTTGCCTTTTTCTTCAAAAAATCTATGAGTGATTGAAAAGAAGGTACACTACTATTTAACCTTGTTTCTTCAAATTCTTTTATTGAAGCTTGATCTAGCTTGTTCAAAATTAGATGATATATGAACACATCAAATAAATGTTCTTTGTCAAGAAGTGTATGTTAAGAACGCAAATTAGTTTATACGCAGTTAGTTATTGAGTGAAGTTTTTTAGACGATTCTTTGGTCATAAATGTGATGTCAAAGTCTGAATAAGTGCATTATTATTGTCATAACGATCTTGAAGTAATGCGATTGCAATGGGAAAATTATCTGAAGTTAAGCTTATATGTTTTATTAATTCATTCATTAGCGTTTCGTACCAGCGATGCTTTTAAATAGTGCATTATCTAAACTTTTGAGAATTGAGAATTCGCGTAATTCAAACTAAAGAAAACGTCTCGGAAGTCAAGCCATTGCTCGATGTTTCCATTAAAGTAGGCCAAATTAATTGTTGGTAATTTTATGCTTTCAAGAGTAGAACCATTACTAGACTGCGTCTCGGTAGTGCGAGAGGAAACTACCGATTTGGGATTGGGAGTACATGATTCTAATATTATCTGGGCTTTTGAAAGTATGACAAAGTACTTATCTTCAAATTGCACAACTTGTGTTTGTTCTGATTCGACATCGTCTGAGAAACTTTAAATTTGGGTTTGTAAATCGAAAAACGTTTCCAACATCGACTTAATATGATTAAGTCTGTTTGAAAGTTCATGAAAGGTAGCAGCAGGTAATTCGCCAGCTTTTTGAATAGATTCTAATTCATTTACATATGAAATAAATCGAGTCAACCGACTTGTTAAACCGGTATGTTGTTTAATTAAATCTATTTGTTTTAGCTTTAACACAAATAACAAAAATTGAATGAATGCAAACTTCGTAAATTGCAACGGTATTTAAGTGAATTTGAATATTAATAACACAGAGAAATTAAATGACAATTTAAACATACATATATATTTTGAATTTAATAAACGTGTTATTGTTTGAATTTAGATAGATTTGTTGTGCAAAACTTAATGTTACAAAGGAAGGAAAGGTTTGCTCACTTACTTCTTGATCCAGGTGGCTTGCGGCAAATAGCAAAGACGGGCAACGATAAGACAAGCAACCAGAATAAGAATCTTTCAGCGGTTTCTTGCTTACCGATGAATAACAGCTTGATACTCTTAATTTTCTTCTGTTTAATTTGGTCGATATGTATTACGATCTTGATATGTGGCGAGGAAGAACCAATGTTAATTTCTGTTGAATTTAGCTGGTTTGGGATGATAAATAACGATAACTTAGTTACATAGATGAAAAATAAATTCTTTACTTTTAATGTTAACTCTTTAGCTTACAATTGCAGACTGACTAAAAATGGTATACAAAGGGGTGAAATGTTCCCGCTACTAACGCATAAAGGTGAAGCATTAACAAATAGAATAATAATACAGATTCAAATGAAAAATGTTTAAATTATGGTTTAAAGCCCTCTGTCGTAAGATCGATTTTAACGCTGGTTAAATCTTATGAAAATACGTAACCATAAGATATTGTAGCTTGAGACCAGTGTTTTAATAGATCTTATCAAACATTAAAAGATTTTGTTACGTTCTCAACATCATCTCAAATTTTAGTTAGTAATAACAGCAAATACCGATAAAATGTAATGTTATCAAAGTCAATATTAAGGATAAAATAAAACAAAAACAGTCGTAAATTTGTTAATTTAATGTTTTTTTATACGACTCCTAATAAATTTATATAAAAAATAAATGACAACTCTGATTTAAGCAAATCAGTAATTTTATCTTTTTACAGCACGCTTAGATTATGTCGATTAGATTTTCGTTTATTCGATCAAACATTGAAGTTGTACACGTATTTACTTAGAAAATACTTCCCATCAAACTTTCTATGGTTACGCAAATCAATGACACAACATAAATATTAACGTATATTTTTTTTCCAATTTCGAGTAGAATTTTTGTTTGCAATAAAAATGTTGCAATTTCAATTGATGACTGAAAAAGATCGAAGAGAAGCTGCCGCTATTGAAAAACGTCGAGCTCAAGAAGAAGAAAGGAAAAAACGAATTTTTGACGCAAAAACTAGACTTATAGGGGTTCGTACTTCACAAAAATTTATTTTTATTTTCACTTTCATTTTAGGCCGATGTTCAAGCGCTGCAACAACAAATCGAAGAAAAAAAGAAATTAGAAGAAGAAAAGAAAAGAATTGATCAAATTTTCAATGAACAATTAATTAAATGCGATCAAATAGCAGTAGCTTTAGAACAGAAGGAATCTGAGGTAATTCACCGATAACCAAATTTAAATGTGTAATAGTTAAGCTGACTACAACCATATATACTAACCAGTAAAATTTTAAAAACAGTTATCGTTTTTAAGGAACGCAAAAAATTAGCACTCGAAGTAAACAATTTTCGGGTCAACTTTCAAAAATTTCAAGATAGAAGAGAATATGATTTAAACGATCCCGACGCTGTACGAAAATGTTTGCCGGCAAGACTACACGATGATGATCCCAGACTAGGTTTGTCTTCTGTGCAAAAGTAATACAATCTCATGTATGTGCATTTGCCATCATTAAAACTTATGTTTATTGAACCAGATTTGAAGGCGAAGACGTAGCCTCTGAAGAACGAAAAAAAATTCAACGGGAACAAATACAATCGTGGCTACAGCAACAAATGGAAGAGCGCGACAATGCGGATAAAGAAAGAAAAGCCGCCGATGAAGCTTATAAAGCAGCAGTTATTGCGAGAGATGCCAGAGCAATTGAATTAGATCGTTTAGAAAAAGACTGTAGAAAACGGTTAGAACGCGCTTGCTGTATGTTTAATAGAGCTTTGGTATACATATGAAATAACCTTATCCACCAAAAAAATCATTGTCTTTTTTAGGCCGATGAACGTTTTTGCGAACAAAAAGAAAAAGAACGACAAGACAAAGAAGATAAAATGGCTCAAATGTATAACACGTTAACTAGTGATATGATGACTGAAAATCCAGATGTTTCATTAAGTAATATGGGCCCGAATCGTCGAATTGGTTATCTTTACAAAGGAATGAGCAAAAGTGAACTCGAAGAATTTAGAAACGCTCAAAAAGCGCAATTAGAAGAAGTTAAAGTAAGTTGAATGTATTTATGTATATTCTAAAGATGTATAAACCTTCAACATTTTTGAACTGAACCTAGCCAAATTCGAACTAATAGTTCGAGTTCGGTTCGAAAATTATTTTCGAACCTTACTTCGAACTATGCGCCAAATTAATTATAACATAATTTACAAAGCATTACGTTGAAAACTGATACGGCACGTGTTGATTTTCACAAGAAATACGCCGTCACCTTAAATTGTAAGAACCTAAAGTGTCTTATGTTCGTCATATTACTATTAATTTAAATATTAAATCTATTTACTCTCAAATTTCTTGTAAATTATAATTTGAATTATGTAAAATATTGGCGAACAATAAATTTTTTTGAGGAAACAATAGTTCGATTACAGTTCAAAGTTCGTAAAAATATTCTCGAACAATGTTCAGTTCGAGTTCGGTTCGAAGAAACTAGAGTTCGTACACCACTAGTATAATATTCATTGATCTATCTTGTTGCAGAAAAAGAAAGATGAAGAAACGAGGTTCCAAAGAGAATGGGATGATTACTCTAATGGAATCCAAAGAACAATTGCACTTATGGACAAAGAACTGGCTCGCAAAGAAAAGTAAGTTAAATAAGACAAAACTTTAAATAAACTGAATATTTTATAGGGACAGACGCGTTGCATTAGCAGAAGAAAATAAACGTATGGCTCTTGAACAAAAAAATCATCAGGATTATATGAACAAAATTGTGTATCGTAACAAGCCCACTGCTGCATTTTTTGATCAGTTTAATACTTCAACAAGATAATTTTATTGTTTTAAAAAATACATGTGTCAAATAGTTAATGTATTATACAACATCCCTATATACTTTTATTAAAAATATTTACGAAGTCTATAAAAATATTTTTGAACTTAGTATCGAGAAACAGGTCCTTCGATTAACTCTAAATCGTGCAAATTTAAAATTGATGTGGCGATAATTTTAGCAGTTTTCTTTAAATATCCGCCGCTTGTTAACATAACTATAGGAATCTTCTTAGAACGCACCTTCTTAAATACAATTTCGTCTCTTTGAATAATGCCCTAAAATACGTTTTAGAATTTTCCTTTTAAAATTAGAAAAACTTACTTGTGGAGAAATGCTTAAACAACCTAATGGATCACCTTCAAGAATATCTGTACCTGCGTTATAAACAACTAAATCTGGAAGAAACTCTGTTAATGCTTCTGTGATGTTTCTAAAACAGAAAATACAACTGTAAATAAGTAGTAGTATGTGAACAATAAACAACCTACTTTTCAACTATATGAAGGTACTCCTCGTCTCTTATAAAAGGATGTAATTCGACGCGCCTATTAATATAACCTTTCGCTACTCTGTCAAAAGGATAAATATTTTTGTTGTAAACGTCTAAAATGTAAACATTTCTATTATCTTTAAAATCACGCTCGTGGCCATTGCCCTTAAAGACAAAGCAACATATAAAACTAACACAACAAACACCTACATTTACCTGATGAGCATCTAAATCAATTATCATTACATTTTGTATGCTCAATGGATAATGAATAAAAAGAAAATGTATCAATAGAGATATATCGGCATAAACGCAAAATCCACCTCCGCAATCAGAACAACAATGATGAAATCCACCACCAATATTAATAGCCCAGCCTCTCTCTACAGCTAATTTTCCTGCTAAAATTGATCCACCAGTTTGGTATCTACAATTTTACGAATAAAATTTAATTTTCGCTACTTCACTCTTACCGCATGCGTCTTAAATATCCACGTTGTACTATAAAATTTGGCACAAAAACTAATGGAGGCACTTCTGCAATTTTAGCCACGTTTAAACTACACTAAAACTTTAAAATTATACGAAAGAAAAAAAACATCAATACTTACATGCAAACTACAAAGGTATTTTTTAGTGTGAACGACTAATAGATCTTCTTTCGTTGCTTCATTAGGGGTTACGATTGTAGACTCATTAATTAGTTCAGCGTTTTTCAGTAACTATAATTGTAAAACAAATAAATTAATATATTAGTTACAATCTAAAAACTTTAATTTTTCAATTTCAAATACTTATGTAAATATATTTTACATTTTTCGGTTCATATAATACAAACCTACAGTTTAATGACGATTTAAACTGCGATAACGCGACAATATTATTTTTTTTAGTTTGCTACACGTTGTAAGATTATCAAGCCTGCAAAGACTAAAAAGAAAAAACATAAATTCCTAATAAAACTAAGAATTTGAGAAACCTATAATAGAATACCAGAAACAGAACAAACTAAACTCAATAGACCAATAACAAATGTAAATTAAACATTATCAGTAAACAGAAACATGTTTCAAAACGCAATAAAGAAGAATGTAAGCATAAACATAAGTATTCCGATCAAAAATGAAAATCTATAAATGTCCGTCACGTAGAAAATATTGATGAAGCACGAAACCATTACCGTAATTAAAAGACCAACAATTGATAAAACAGATATAGCACTAATAATTTAATATGAAATCACTAGCAATGTCTGCAATTAACGAAAGCAAATTAACAAAAAAAACAACTACAATAACATGTTAACAACCGAACATCAACTCTAATAGCACAAAAATGTTCTATGGACTTCCATAAGATGTTTTTGTATGGACATCTAAACGTTTACAGACGTCCACAAAAATACACAATAGATACCTACGATGAACGCCCAGAAAACTTTTCTTTGGCACAAAGTTGTACATCTAAAAACGTCCATAATATTTCCAGCCTTATTTTCACTGTTCATACAATACAAAATGAGATACAAGGATTTATTAGAAATGCATTAATAACATAAAATAACAATGCGATCATTGTACCATATTTTTTTTTAATATGAAACACCATGGAGAGTCCATGTCTTAACGTACTGTTATGAATTTTAAAACTAATTTATTTATACGAAATATTTACACGATTAGAACGACACGTAACTAATTAAATCTAACGAAGTTTAAGAAAAACGCTTACACTAATTTATATATTACTATCACTCGAAAAACAATGTCCGCAAATAACTGCTGTTTATCTAAACCGACTTTTGTTTACATTAATAGCACGTACGCTTATACGCCATTACATTTATTTTTCACTGGCACGGCCACTTTATCTATTTATATTAGCATACACGTTAATCACTTATTTATTTAAAAACGACAGTCTTCTTAACTTCCGACTTCGAAAAACTGACCTCAGCTCTTTTTTGATACTTTTTATATATTTCTGTTATCTGTGTCGAGAATTTTCTACATTCTTCGGTAAATGTTCTCGAAGCTGACAATAACTTCAAGAACGTTCACTGCTCTTCTTTTGACTGTCCCAGAACAAGAAACTGGATGCAACAGCGGTAGAAAGGATGGTAGCGATAGCGGCAGCTCTCTACATTTCGGCAGCTTTTTTGAGCATAAAAGTAACAGTCAATAGACTTTTCCTGAGCCAATATTCTACTTGGACTGCAGACAAACACTTGAACGTCTGTTCCTCAAAAGACAACCTCCAACATGTTTCTAACTGTCTTCCAATCCAGTTGATCTAAGCCACAACCAAGCTTGGGTACTGCCAATTTCTTAATATTGTAAAACTCCATTTATCTCTGGAGATTCCATAATGCTCGCCACAGATTTTCGTATAACGTAGTACTACGGGAGTACTTCTTGGTGACCAAATAGAAAGCAAACCTTCGGTCACCACGTTGTTTTAATACTTTTCTAACCGCCGGTTGCTGTCATCGTATTTCATTTAGACGTCCAAACTTCTTTTTAAATACGACTGCAACTCCTCGAGACATGTCAAGATCCTCGCTCACGTGAAGTGGAATGTAATCTTTTCGTGTTTGGAACAGGTCTTGTTGTTCCTCGGTTGAACTGCCAAACCTAGCCTTTCCAGAACCTCCGTATATGCTCATAAGGTTATCAAAGTCCATTCCTTCGACTGGATTTTTAGTTCTGCTAGTTATTACTCTGCTTCGGACTTGAACTTGCGTAACGTTGTTATCGCCAGCAAACGGGGCTAGACGATCGATGTGGATCACTTTTGGCTTGCCTGGTTTTCGGATGCAATACATGACGTCATTAATACTCTGCGACAAACCACGCCTTCTTTGGGGATCATACATCCACACCATGTCGCTAGGTTAAAACCCACCATTTTGTGCGTTGACATCATATCTGGTCTTCATTCTGTCACTGGCAATTTGTGTGTTGTTACAGACTGCCTCACGTAATTCGTCTAACCTCTTCGTCAGTTTGCTGACGTAGTCTTCTTCAGCAACTTTTTCTTCCGGTCTTCGTCCAGATTGGATGTTGTATGGCAGTCGTATTTCGCGACTGAGCATGACACAGAATGGGGTTTGGCCTGTGCTTTTAATAATAATAACATTTATAATCCAAACGACCAATAATACATGGTATAGGACAAGTCATAAACTAATTAAACTTAAAACTAACTAGTACAATACAATAATTCATACAATTAAACAACTTATCTCCAATATAAAGTAGATTATTTTGAAATAACGTGAGGCGATGGATTTCGTATTGTAACGTTTTACCATACCTTGTTTCATATAAATGGTGCTAATTTAGCGTTCTCAACTTACTTCTATTTATATAAACAAAACTTAAGATTTGTAGAATGCAAACTGAATATAGTTAAAATGTTTAATTGTTTCAAAAATTCTCTGCACGGTGCTTTTGGTTCTAAGCCTAACATAGACCTCAAAGCTCGTTTGAAGTAAATGAACACGTTGATAATGTTTAACACTTCCCCAAATAATATTACCATATCGGATTAGTGATTCAACATAGGAGTGATAAAATGTAAGCGATGCTTCTAAGTTTATAATTTGCCTTAATTTGTGAATGACAGAACAGTAACTTGATTTTTTTTTAAATAAACTTAATATATTCATCCCAAGTTATCTGCCAAGTAACCACTCTTTAAATCCAAAGTGGAAAACCACTGGGATTCTGACAGGGTGTATAACATTACGCCAATTCTCAGTAAAGGGCTATTTGAAGCTTCAATCACACTTCGTCTCTCCATATCCGTACTTATCTGTTCGGTTTATTCGCTTTTTGCCAAAGGAAGTCGGCGTATATGTTGTATCGGCCGAGCGTCTCCGGTATTTATGCTTCACCACGTTAGTTTTTCCTTTGGAACCACTTTCCAGCGCAAAAACATTTTCATACTACAATAGGTGTTGTGAGCACTTCTTCGGCGAGGTGTCTTCATTAGAATTCAGGCATCTTACAATTTGAAAAACTGGCGTGCATTGGTCTACCTCGGTCTTCTTTAAACGTTACTAGATCTGAATTGACAATCAAGATCCTTACTGGCATCGTGCTTTCCATTCGTACTAAAATTTTGCCAACGAGTAGTCGTTTTTCAACTAAGTTACCCTCCATTAATTCAATAGCACAAATGTAGCCTTCCTGGACACTTCCGTTCAGGCGTGCCATAACCACACTTTCAGTCCTTGCAGGCACAGTCACGTCTTCACTTAATAAGACCCGTACGGCTGCTTTCTCTGGCGTAGGAAAAAGAATTCCTTCACTATAGGTTTTTAAACCATCGTACTTTATATTCAAATGGAACCCATACTTTTTTATAACGTCCACAGGATAACTTCTTCGGTGATGGCTACCAGTACTTTATGTTCAAAAACTCCATTTCCCAAACC
The DNA here is from genome assembly GCA_035610365.1 of Aquatica leii. NCBI lineage: Eukaryota > Metazoa > Arthropoda > Insecta > Coleoptera > Lampyridae > Aquatica > Aquatica leii. Next base: position 165,614,713 of record CM069432.1, read on the forward strand.
AAAGGTAACTTGTACTTGTCCGTGAGTAGGTATTTCTTCGCCCGTCGCCGTTCGAAGTCGTAGTGTTACTGGTGATGTCTTCTCACTTTCCCGTAATTTGTCCGAATAAATGATGGTCTTCGTCGCTTCCGTGTCAACCAGTAACTGAACACTTCGTCCATCAATCTTACCATCGAGATAATTGCTCCTTAAGCGATGCCATTTAAATAGTGATCTCCGATACATAACTAGATGAGATGAACGTTTGTGTCTTTTGGACAATTCGTTCTAAAATTTTAAACGTTCACAGCTGAATTTAAATTTCGTTCGACTGTACTTAATTTATTATCCCAGTCATTATCATTGATACTAAAGTTGGAATTATTGTCCATATTACTATTTCAACTTGGCCATTTGCTTGTGGATGCCGACTTGAATTCAGGGTATGATGACTTTCACGTGCCGCAAAAAACTGTTTGAACTTCGTCGCTGTAAAACTAGTTCGTCTATCGGTGACAATTCTTACGGGTTTTCCGAATGTGTCTAATACCTTATACAAACTTTTAATCATTCCGCTTTTACAAGTATTCTTCAAGGGAATATTACGTTTCGGTAATAAAACTCAAATGCTCTACCGTAAGTTCTCAATATTTCTTAACGATCAATTGTGCTACTCCCGGACTAGTTCGTGGTCGTGGGTCAAGAAAACCATCAACCATCAATGCCAAAACAAAAGGTGACTATAAGGGCGCCAAGAACGATAATTAATTTTTTTAAATAGTAGCCAATTTTCAGGAGTTATGGTTGCTCTCGCTCTAGAAACAACAGCAAGATTGAGAATCGGTACACTAACACTAACGGCAACCAAGACCCAGTTGGATACCCAAAACAAACCCACTAAACAAACCCAACAAAATAAGATTATAGATAAATTGTATATTGTTAACCTCGAAATATAGTAATAACAAACGTGCATATAATAACTACATAAATAACTTGACGTATCTATCAATAAGTAAATATAGATGAGGGTGATAAGGAAGATGATAACGATGATGTTGGTGATGACGATAATTACACAAACTATAGGAATGATTGAATTTGATTTCACAAGATTGCCTTCAATACGACTAACGTGCATATAACTACATAAATAATTTGGCGTATGCATCAATAAGTAACTAGTAGATGAGGGTGATAAGGAGGATGATAACGATAAAGTCGGTGATGACGGTAATTACACAAACTGTATGAATAATTATTAAATTTGGTTTAACAAGATTACCTTTAATTATGGTCTGCTATACGCAAAAAAACAGTAATAAAAATAGCCAAAGTAAGTTTTGTGACTGCAAGGGCAAGGGACTAAATGAAGCGCTTCCTTTAGATCTACCCAGTGTGGTACTCTCGGTATAGTACCTGATATATCTAGTAAATTTTGGGGTAGTTCTTGTTTTCACCTTACACAGTAGGTCTAGTTTGCAACAGTAGTTCAAGCGTACAAGGCAGCATAACCCTTCTTTAAGTGAATAACTTTATGAATTTACAAACTTACATGTTATTATTATTAATGGTGATAATATTCTATGCTAAATGGTAAATTTTATTGACGTAAATGAATTGATCTAATTAAATTAATGTGCAAACAAACAGTTGAAAACCTGAAGGGCTAATATTTATATATGTACAGGTAATATTTAACAACGGTAACCTTCACTTTTTCTACCTAACTAATTCAGACATTTACAACAGGAGACTGCGTTAACAGGGTGCAAAATATAATGTTTATCATACAAACGGACACTGGACAACACAACAATCACGTCTGACCTGAGCACGATGATGATACCTCTCCTATAACAGCTATCGATTCTCGTGTGGTAACGGAGGCTTCCGCAATAGTAGACAATAATGATGATCGGTATAATGTTATAAGTGACGTGGACAATTGATGATCCCAATGACTAACACCTACACCCATATACGAATGGGGCCACAGTCACATGCATTGGCCACTATTTCTTCGGACAACGGAAAAAAAAACACAGGTCTTCTCTTGACAAGATACCCAAATCGTACACTGATAAGATAGGGGTAGTATTTGTAATTTAATAATAATAATTGTAGGCTAATGGTACGGAGCAAGCTGAAATAATACCAAGTCTTAGCGACTTTATATGGAAAAAAGACTACAAACCTCTTCCGTCGTGTGCGAGCTGGCATGGGGGTCTAAGAGGCAGCCCCTCAAATCCGCAGAAGCGAGAAAATCGTCACTCATACACCCAATATCACACAAAAATAATGACCGATTTTCAATTAGTAAGGCACCAATTCACCAAGATCCTTTAAATTTAAAGTGATATAATATCGAGGTTGTGAATCGGCACGACCATGCGCTTAGTAACACTCTTTATATGTGAATTACAAAATGGCTAATAACAGGAAGTAAAAAAACTAGGAATGATAGTAGATAACAACTGGGAAAATACAATTTGAAAAATAGAAAACAAACAAGGTCACAAGCTTTCCTTAATAATAGGCCACAAACAACACACACAAGGATTTAAATTGTAACAACTCCCCCCTACCAAGATGAGAGCGTAGCGAAACTAAACGAAAAATGATAGATGAATGATACTATGCATAAAACCCCAGGAACAAAAAGGTACTAAGGATCAAGAAAGGAGTATAAGGATACAAGATGACACTCCTCCTCAGGATTCACCTTCAACAAGTTACACCAGGTTCACCAGACAACCAAAAAAGTAAATGTACTTGGGTACTGGATATGCCCACGCGATAAGGTGGTAGAGCGCGTCGTCTGGTATCATACCAATAATAATCCCTCCTACATTCACCAATCAGTCACCCAATAACCCCAACACAACTTGATCCGGTGCCCACCCAGGAAAAGGAAATCCCTACCGTTTAAAGTGATGCAGCACTAACAACCCCAAAGGAAACCCACTCCCACTCTGACAAAACCCACAACCCCAACAAAACAAAAAAATGAGGAAAAAAAACAAAAGAAAATATGGGATTTTAGAGAAATAAATCTCTTGAGAAGATGTAAAGACTCTATCCCAAAGATGCCGTCCCATATGCCCAAACCAACCTCCCAAAACGGTGTCTTTTAAGAAGACAACAAACTTACATCAGTGACTACCTCAATTTCTGGAATAACATAAGCCTTTAAATCTTTAGAATGCCAAGTGCCGGGAAGTAGGCGATTATCTGGATCCTTAAGCTGATAAATCCACCTAGCGAGTTTTTTATGGACTTTGAAAGGTCCTACATACTTGGGTGCAAGTTTGGCCGAAAAATGATTACTCGCATCCGATAGCACATAATTTTTGCGTAGGACAAGTTGATCAACCACGAATTCGTCCGGTCGTCGCCGCAGATCGTATCGGGATTTTGATTTCTCGTACGCGAGCTTAAGGCGCTTTTGAATATCGCGGTATAGTTGGCGATAGGCGCGGGATCTTTCAACAACTTTTCCCTCTCTATTGAATTGTAATTCCGGATTACCCTGACCTTCGTTTTGTGCCGTCTCGTTAGATAAAGGTAATTGAATCTCTCTCCCGAAATTAATGAAATATGGGGTATGACCCGTAACTTCGTGTACCGCCGTTCGTATCGCGCACGCCACCTTAGCAAGATGCTTATCCCAGTCGCGGTGATTATGGGTAATATAAGCTGATAGCATGGTCTTTAGGACACGATTAATGCGCTCTGTGGGATTTGCCTGCGGATGATATAAGGCGGTATAAGATATTTCTGCCCCATAAGTTTTAGCTAAGTCTCGGAACTCGTTGCTTTTAAACTGAACACCGTTATCGCATACGATTCGATTAGGCACGCCAAATAACAGAAAGAGATTTTCTTCGACACGTTCCGACACGGCTTTTGCAGTCGCAGTTCTTAACGGAATGACTAGTGGGAACTTACTAAAACAATCGGCGATTACTAAAATATAAGCGTGACCTTTAGATGATCGCGGTAGAGGCCCCATTAGATCCATGGAAACCACTTGCCAGGGTCTTTCAATTAGTGAATGACCTCCCATGAAACCTGCAGGCTTTCTTTGTTCCGGTTTCGTCGTTTGGCAGATGTGACACTGTTTGACATACCTGCTTACATCTGCAAACATTTTGGGCCAATAATATTTCTGTGCAATGCGGGCTAGTGTTTTTGCAGTCCCGAGGTGGCCGCAAGTTGGTGGATCGTGATGCCTGCGGATAACATCCTTGCGTTGTGATCTGGGAAGCACTTCCTTCCAATAATCCTGTTCGTCGGCTAGATCCGAGTGGTAAACTTTGGTGTATTTATACAATTTGTTGTTGTTGATACGCCACTGACTGTAGCGGTTAGGATTACTAATAACGGTGCGTACCATCCTCTGATACCAGCTATCTTTATTGACTGGGTCATTTTCAGCAACAACATCTATCACAGGGACCGACCGAGAAAGAGCATCGGGCACCAGATGTTCTCGTCCTTTCCGATGAATTACTTCATAGTTGTACTCCTGCAGCCTCAATGACCAACGGGCCAATCGGCCAGACGGATTTTTCATTTCATTAAGCCATTTGAGACTATAGTGATCTGTAATTACAACAAACTTACTTCCCTCAATGTATGGTCGGAATTTTTCTACGGCAAAAAGCACCGCCAAACACTCCTTTTCCGTGGTGGAGTAGTTCTTTTCAGCCTTGTTGAGCGAGCGACTGATATATGAAATCACCCTTTCCTGGTTGTTTATAGTTTGGGTGAGGACAGCTCCTGCCGTACCCAGAGGCGTCAGCCTGAATCGTAAAGGGCTGGCTGAAATCGGGGCACGAGAGTATGGGTGCTGAAATCAGGTGCTCTTTGACAGCAACAAAAGCTTGTTGACATTCGGGGGACCACAGGAACTTGGCGTTTTTCCTGGTTAATGCGGTTAATGGTGCCATAAGAATGGAAAAATTAGGGATAAACCGGCGATACCAAGAACACATTCCCACTATCCGTCGGATCTCCGGTACGCTTGACGGAACTGGTATCTTTAATATCGCCTCAATTTTTTCAGGGTCCACCGATAGACCTTTAGCGTTTACCACATACCCCAGATACCTGAGCTCTGGTTTGCAGAAGCAACATTTTTCTCTGCCAAGGGTAAGGCCTGCCTTATACAACCGTTCAAGGACCTCAGTTAGTATATCTAAATGCTGTTCGAATGTGGATGTACATATTACAATATCATCTAGATATGCAAATACATGGGGTTCTAAATCTACCCCGATGACCTGGTCAATGAATCTTTGCCACGTAGCTGGGGCGTTATGGATACCAAACGGCATCCGCTTAAATTGATATAATCCGCGATTTGGAATAGTAAAAGCGGTATACGGTCGCGAGGATTCGGCCACCGGTATCTGCCAATATGCAGACTTGATATCGAGCGTGGTCAAAAAACGTGCATCGCGAAGTTTGTCAATAGTATGGTTGATGTATGGCAGTGGATAAGCATCCGGTCTGCTAACTTTGTTTAATCGGCGAAAATCCACGCAAAACCGATAGCTCCCATCTCGTTTTCGGACCATCACCACGGGCGAAGACCAGGCTGACACAGATGGCTCGATTACATCTGCCTTTATCATCTTCTCCAGCTCTGCGTCCATTAGTTTCTGAATAGCTGGGGAGACCGGGTAATATCTCTGTTTAATCGGGGGAGAATCAGTCGTAATGCTATGTTCAACGAGTTTAGTGCATCCTAACTTATCTCCCATTTTCAGAAAGGTGTTAGTAATCAGTTCTTCTAGCCTCTCTCGTTCAGAGTCAGATAACGACGATAAAGGTTGAATGGCGTCAATGCGAGGAGCTCTGGCAGTACTGGCAAACTTCCAGGCGCCATGACGAAGGTCTGGCACTATCGCCATTTTCCGCCAAAAATCGGCTCCTAAAATAAGACCTTGATGGATCGATGGAATGACCAGGAGTTCAAGAATAATGGTCTTCCCCTGGAGGGTGATCGGAAGCGTCATTGATCCCAATGAAGAACATTCGGTTCCGTTGGCAACGATGCAATTGACTGAGTCATTCTTGTTCAGCGTGCCAAGATCTTGCAACAAGGACCAATATTGTTCACCAACAATGGTTCGCGAGGCCCCTGAATCTAGCAATCCTAGAAAGGTTTTTCCCATAATGTCAACTTTTAGGTATGGTCGCTCGTCTCCTTCGGCTTGACTCAAGATAAAATCCAGAATGGCTTGGTGTCGAATATTAGTATTGGCCTCTTCAGATGAACAGCGCGTGGCGAGACCTTTTAAACACGCTGAGTCTCGTTTCCCGAACAAGTGGGACATGTTGCTTTGGTGACATTCGGTTTTCCACATCGAAAGCAATGCTTACGACGCGGACTGCGACAAGCTGAGGATCTGTGCCCTGGTTGTTCACAGTTCCAGCAAACGATGGCGTCAGCTACAATAGGAGCGCTTGGAAACTGAGTTGGTTCTAGTGTTTCAGTTGCATGTATTTTAACACTTCGGCTGGGGCGATACGCAAGGTCCGGTTCAAGACAATACTGGTTAACATTTGGAGGTGGACAAAATCGGTTGGCTCGAGTATGAGCATCTTCAATCACTTTGCACTGCTGTCTCAGCATGGCAATGGTCGGAAAGACATTGGTAGCCATAGCCTTTTGCAGGTACGGGAGTAAATTCCGGGTTACATATGAAATGCGTGTGGGCTCAGGTGGTACATTCGAAAGGCGTCGGAATAAGTTTTCCATGACCGCTATGTAAATTAAAACCGGTTCATGAGCGCCCTGAGTGCGTTTACGAATTTCGTCCCAAAGAGTGAGTTCATAATCGCACGGTTGGAACGTATCGCGTAGCGCGAGAACTAACTCGTCCCAACTGGTTACAGTGTCTTTTATCGCCCGATACCATATTAAAGCGTTTCCGGTAAACAGTTCGACCGCGGACATGTGTAGTTGTTCCTTGGGAACTCCTCTAGAGAGACGCAATTCTTCCAGGTGTTCAAGGAAACTGGCAACACCCCCTTCGCCGTCGAAATGAACATTCCACTTATTAATGGCTAAGTTATTGAAAGGTCTCAACGATTCATTCGTAGGTATCCGTGTACTTTCCCATGTGGAGAACCTCCGTATTGGTTCCCTTGGCGATTGCGCGACCGGTGCGTCTTCATTTTGCGACACTGAATCAAGGTCAGGGCCTTCCATGGGCTCCTCTGGTACTCTCGGATTTTCAGGAACTCCGATTTGGAACTTCTCCTCTAGCTGGTCTAGCAATTGCGTACATTTGGTAACTAATGCTTCGTTCTCGGGTGAGCCTACAGCCTCTAATCGATTATATACGTGAATTAGTCGCGATTTGATACGTTTATGTTCGTTTAGGGAGAGAGGTGGACTCATCGAGAGAATCTCCTCGTTTAATGTTAGTAGTTTGGCGGTACAAATGTCTATTTGCTCTGGTATATCGAGGTCTACTTTGGGAAATGAGACGTTTACTTCGCGTTCGACCCGCCTTCTCGCACGTAGTTTAGCGCGCTTCTCTTCCACCGTCCCCTCAATAGGGATACCGCGACGCCGCAATTCAAAATCTAAGTCATCACTGAGTAATCTATTTACGTCCATGATTTATTTGGAACTCTACCAAAATATCGTACACGCAAAAAAAATTAAGAAAAGAAAAAAAAATTAGAAAAGGCAAGAAAAATACACAACAATATAGGCCTTAAACGTTGGGCGCCATTTTTATTACGTTTCGGTAATAAAACTCAAATGCTCTACCGTAAGTTCTCAATATTTCTTAACGATCAATTGTGCTACTCCCGGACTAGTTCGTGGTCGTGGGTCAAGAAAACCATCAACCATCAATGCCAAAACAAAAGGTGACTATAAGGCGCTAAGAACGATAATTAATTTTTTAAATAGTAGCCAATTTTCAGAGTTATGGTTGCGCTCGGTCTGGAAACAACAGCAAGATTGAGAAACCGTACACTAAGACTAAGGGCAACCAAGACCCAGTTGGATACGCAAAACAAACCCACTAAACAAACCCAACAAAATAAGATTATAGATAAATTGTATATTGTTAACTCGAAATATAGTAATAACAAACGTGCATATAATAACTACATAAATAACTTGACGTATCTATCAATAAGTAAATATAGATGAGGGGTGATAAGGAAGATGATAACGATGATGTTGGTGATGACGATAATTACACAAACTATAGGAATGATTGAATTTGATTTCACAAGATTGCCTTCAATACGACTAACGTGCATATAACTACATAAATAATTTGGCGTATGCATCAATAAGTAACTATAGATGAGGGTGATAAGGAGGATGATAACGATAAAGTCGGTGATGACGGTAATTACACAAACTGTATGAATAATTATTAAATTTGGTTTAACAAGATTACCTTTAATTATGGTCTGCTATACGCAAAAAAAACAGTAATAAAATTAGCCAAAAGTAAGTTTTGTGACTGCAAGGGCAAGGGACTAAATGAAGCGCTTCCTTTAGATCTACCCAGTGTGGTACTCGGTATAGTACCTGATATATCTAGTAAATTTTTGGGGTAGTTCTTGTTTTCACCTACACAGTAGGTCTAGTTTGCAACAGTAGTTCAAGCGTACAAGGCAGCATAACCCTTCTTTAAGTGAATAACTTTATGAATTTACAAACTTACATGTTATTATTAATGGTGATAATATTCTATGCTAAATGGTAAATTTTATTGACGTAAATGAATTGATCTAATTAAATTAATGTGCAAACAAACAGTTGAAAACCTGAAGGGCTAATATTTATATATGTACAGGTAATATTTAACAACGGTAACCTTCACTTTTTCTACCTAACTAATTCAGACATTTACAACAGGAGACTGCGTTAACAGGGTGCAAAATATAATGTTTATCATACAAACGGACACCGGAAAACACAACAATCACGTCTGACCTGATCAATGATGCTACCTCTTCGATAACAGCTATCGATTCTTGTGTGGTAATTGGAGGCTTCCGCAATAGTAGACAATAATGATGATCGGTATAATGTTATAAGTGACGTGGACAATTGATGATCCCACGACTAACACCTACACCCATATACGAATGGGGCCACAGTCACATGCATTGGCCACTATTTCTTCGGACAACGGAAAAAAACACAGGTCTTCTCTTGACAAGATTCCCAAAACGTACACTGATAAGATAGGGGTAATATTTGTAATTTAATAATAATAATTGTAGGCTAATGGTACGGAGCAAGCTGAAATAATAACAAGTCTTAGCGACTTTATATGGAAAAAAGACTACAAACCTCTTCGGTGGTGTGCGAGCTGGCATGTGGTTCTAAGACGCAGGCCCTCAAATCCGCAGAAGCGAGAAAATCGTCACTCATACACCCACATCACACAAAATAATGACCGATTTTCAATTAGTAAGGCACCAATTCGCAAAGATCCTTTAAATTTAAAGTGATATAATATCGAGGTTGTGAATCGGCACGACCATGCGCTTAGTAACACTCTTTATATGTGAATTACAAAATGGCTAATAACAGGAAGTAAAAAAACTAGGAATGATAGTAGATAACAACTGGGAAAATACAATTTGAAAAATAGAAAACAAACAAGGTCACAAGCTTTCCTTAATAATAGGCCACAAACAACACACACAAGGATTTAAATTGTAACAGGAAATAATTTAACGTATCGATTATTACTAAAATATACATGTTTCCCCTTTTGCTTGTAACGAAAGGTCCACAATTATTTAGATGCATCCTCTCAAAAGGTCTTCGTGGTATTCCTAGATTATGTAATAATCCTGCTCGTCGACTTAAAAAAATTTTATTTAATAACCACTCCACATATTAATTAATATGTTTACGGACGTATCGACGCATGCAACTAAACCAGTATTGTCCTTTATTTTTGCAATTGCTAGTTCAAAGTCAAAATAAATAAATTTTGTGCAGAAACACACATTCGCGTAACAATCTTCTTCGTCTTCTACCTTTCGCTAACTTGAACCCACGTACCTTCAGTTTTTCAGATCAATCACGATCACTCGCTTCTTTTAATAGGAAATGGAACACTCATTGATGTCTGCTCGGTCCCTGTCCATTAAATTAGAGTACTTGAACTCTTTAAAATTAAAAACAAAGCACTCGCGGCATTTATTACTTAAGTTGTTCAATTTATCTTAATAGTAACACTCATAAATTATTACTGATTTTAACCCGTCCAATCTTCGCACTCTTTTGTACTTCAGTATCTTCGCTATTAACGTTCAGAATCGGCACAACAATAATTTCACTATCTAAGCATCATGTGCATATTAAATTCACCTCACCCGCGTGTAAAATTGTGTTATCTGCTACATGTACAGTTCCTTTGTTCGTATCGTTTAAGTCCACATTCCTAAAAGGCTTTTCAAGTTTCCATTCGAATTTAAGTTTATATCTCATTTTGATGTAAACAATGTCTTCTAGGTCGGTAAACGTTCGACCAATAAAAACATCTACACTTTGTAGTACTACAAATAACGACACTTCGACTTCGACTACATCACACTTAAGCTTTTTCTCGTCGTCATAAAGTTAGCGTCACAAAAAGTCGCTTTCAAAAAACAAAAGGTTTAGGTTAAAGACGTAGTTTGAGTACAGTAATTCAGGAATACTTAAAATTTGAATTGATAAAATAAAATACGCACGTTTAATGGTAATGTCTTTGCAAAAAATCATACAGTATTATTATTCTTGATTGTTTTATCGACACAGCTTGATAAAACGGGGTGCTATTTTTACAATAGAATAAAAATTTAAATAACAAAAATAAGGCACATGTATAAAAGAATACACTTTAGTAACGACAGAAATGATTTTAAAAAAACACATGTAGGAAACTATGAAGTTGTTAGTTAGATAGTAAACATTATATATTTTGTTGAAATTCGCGATTGTAATATTTACTACCTCACTAACAACTTTATAGATTCCTACATGTGGATTAACTCGTACGTAGCTCTGTTTCTACGAGATGGCGTTTAACGTCAGATTTATTAATGATAAGAAACTTAAAATTTGAAAACATCGACATGTTCACTTCTCCCTGCACAAGTTTGGTACACTCTTCCCTTGTACTTATCGCATGAACCACTCATCTATTTTTCTGATCTTTGCGTATGTAGAACAATAAAACACTTAACGTCATTTCATAAACGGTTCTTATTATTTGTAATAACTTTGACTTTCTTTTTCTGTCCCTTCAAACTTCTTTGCTTCAATTTAATTTTTGTTTTTTTCTGTTTTTCAAATTATTATTTAATTTGATTTTATAAGATGTGCAGGTCATAATTGATGCTGTCTTATATTTGCGTGTTCTAGTAGTTAGTAGTTCGATTTCTGGTACTAGTCATTGGATACAATTGTCGAAAAATACAGTGAGCTTGATTTTTTTTACTGATAACTCTCGAACCAAAAATCCTAGTAAGTTCTAATTTGGTAAGGAGCTGGCTTTTCATATTCTTTCGGTTCTATCAGAAGACCACCATCACTGTCTACTTTGAGTCTCTTTGTCTCTACAAATTATCACAACGCATAATTGTTTTTTACAATTTTCACATTCCATTTTTTAAAATAAAATTACGTTGTTTCACTATTAAACCACAACTCCAACTGAAATGATACTTCACTCAGTTGAACTTAAATAGTAACACCACACTCATACACTAAGTGGAGAGAGTACTTATTCTACAAATCAATAAATAAATATCATGTAAAAATAAAGTAAAAAAAAAAGTTTTAACGATATATTAACGACCGGTGTTTCACCTCACTACAATGTGCAAAAGTCACCTTGAAGTCAAACGTATTTTCCTTACCTCTTGCAACACTTACAGTTGTACAAGGTAAATAGCATTTGTAATAACTTTTGTACATTTGATACAATTAAACAGCATCGGTAATTATGTATCAGTATTGCTATGGACGTTTTAGCATATCCTCCTGCAACAAAAACAATTGTGTGCAAAAGTTACCTTGCAGTCAACTGCATTTCTTTCTAATTACCTCCTACAACAATAACAATTGTGTGGACGTTGTCAAGTTTACAAAAATACATACAACATTTTTCATGTATGTTAATTAAATTTGCATTCAGCCTCTTGGCTGACAAACAACAAATGTTTCTAAAGTTGCTCTATTTAGAAACTGAGGTTTCATGCGTACAAGAGAGTTCATGAGCATTGCAGCAATATAGCTACTTGACAGCATTTATACATATTACTGCAGTACACAATGTTCCTCGTTCAGCTGAAATCAGTATTTTAATTTGTTTTTGTCCTTTGAACGGTCGTGATTCCCATCCCACCAACGTTGTAAACTTTTGTTAGAGGAAACTTCTTTTAACTTTGATTTTTTTTCAAAAAATCTTTGAATTTTGCTCATATTGCTATCATCGTTGTTATTTTCTTATTGCGGTTAATTGATGTTTTAAATTGCCTTGTTTGGCAACCTCAGCCGAGAAATTAAATTGTTGAACCAAATAAAAATTTTACCATATTTAATTATTTAATTGTTGCTCTAACTGCAATGCAAATGTAAGTTCTCTCCTACCTAAACATTTTGTGGTTCTAACTGCTCTTTTGTTTTCGTCTTTAACTCTACGCTTAAGAGTGTTTTTTAGAGTTGAAAACACTTATAGGGAGCTTGATTCGAAAGCTCGTGTAACGAAACGATGAAACGCTCAGATGAAACAAATCTGGAACTTGCGGTGGTGGCCAATTTCACTTCAGTTTTTGTATTTTTTGGATGCAGTTATTATTAAACAACATATTCCTTTTGATTCGTTTTATATTTTAAAAATATAATAAGTCTTAATCTGACTCAGCGGCGATGAAAAATAATTATAATAATTGCAGAATTAGATCCGCGCGAGCTTCCGCCTTGTATGCTGTAAAAACGGTACAATATAGATGAAAGTTACACATAAGCAATTTAATGAGCACAAAATTTACTACAAAAAAGTCCGCGGGAGTGTATATCTAATAGTTTTTAAAGAATTTTAAAGTAATTTTTGTGCAACTTTGCACACGTGTATCTTCTAAACCGTTGAAGGTAACTGTATCGTTTCGCCGACTTTTTTATAGTAAATTTTGTCCTCTATAAAAATGTTTATGTGCAACTTTTCCCTATCTTGCACCGTTTTAGGGTAATAGTTTATTGGTTATTTTAAGTTATTAAGCAAATAATTTCAATACAAAAATTGTGACGGTTTCGATGCAGACATGATTTACAAGAAAAACAACTCTTACGACACCGAAAAAGCTACCCTTAGTCGCAAAAAAAGCCGCGGTGGTCACCAAAAGCAACTCGACCGAAACACAGATGTTACTAAACCGATAATTTATGTTCAAATTTTAAAATACATAAACGAAATAATTTAATAAATCTGATTTATAAAGTTTTATAATAAAAACTATCAGCAATTACTGGTTTTAGTCATAAACGATTTCACTGTAAAGTTATCAACATAGGACGACAGTATGTAAAATAAAATTTAATAAAGTATGGAAAGGGGAAGGATTCCCGGAGGGATGGAGAGAGGGAATAATATGGCCAATCCATAAAAAAGGCGAAAAAAATAAAGTCAAGAATTACAGAAAGATAACATTATTAAGCACAACAAACAAATTATATGCGACAGTACTACAAGGAAGACTACAGAAAGAAATAGAGGAAAGAAGTTTGGTACCAGACGGACAAGCGGAATTTAGAAAAGGAAGAAGAGCGATAGACAACATATATAGACTGAAACACTTGGCAAATAAAGAACTAGAAAAAAAAAAGAGTGAAAATCGTGGCACTATTCGTAGATCTAAAAGCTGCTTTTGCCCAAGTGAATAGCAAAAAACTGTGGGAATACATGAAGAGAAAAAAAATCAAGGAAAGATTAATACAAAGAATAGAGGAAATCTACGAAGAAACGAGGAACAGGGTTAAAGTGAATGGGGAAGAGAGCGAGAAATTCATCACAAAGAGAGGGTTGAGACAGGGATGTCCACTGAGCCCAAGCTTGTTCTCAGTATATACAGAGGATCTGAAAGAGACAATGAGAGGACAACAGACAGGAGGGATAGTGGTAGGGAAAGCGAAGGTATGGTCGTTGGCGTATGCGGATGACATAGTGTTGGTGACTAACGAGGAAAAGGAAATGAAAGCGATGAAGAAAGCGTTGGAAAAATACATGAAAAAAAAGAAATGGAAGTAAACACAGAGAAAACAAAAATAATGGACTGAGAGATATGTACAAATTCACTATATTGTCATTTTATCTCGCAAAAACATCAAAACGTGACGTTGGTAGTATCAACTTGCATAACAAATAAAAATTAAATCTTACCACTACCACTTGTTCAGCATTATGTATCTTATGATTATAAAGCGTAGTAAAACATGATATGAAAAGTACATTTTTAATGTGCTTTCTTGTTCTTTACATACATTTAATATAGAACGGTTGTCTTTAAATACAAACTATGCAAGAATACAGTTCACGAAATTTTAATTCCCACGGAATGAAAAAACAGCCTTAAATATAAAATGCAACGCTGACACCACTGGTATTAACTAAGTCTTAACCACAAAACATATCCTAAATAAATGTGTAGTGACAACGATGTCTGACTTTTTCTATTTAAAAAACACTTATGCTACCCTTACCACAGATTTACTATAGGTGTTGAATTTTTGAACTTTGTGTTCGGGAAGTCTTTTAATCAAAAAATTTAATTCTAAACAAAATCCAAAATCCATAAGGATTGTGTGAAATCCTTTCCACTTACAAGGTATATTTGAGAAGACTAAAACGATTGAAGCTGAAAAACATCGAACGTATCCATTCCTGATTTAAAGTAACTACTACAATTAGCATTAACTGAATTCAATTAATTAAAATTCTTGCAAAAAATAAAATGCTTAAAATCAATTATATAAAATGCATAGTGTTATATCCAAAATTTAATCGCCTAATTGCTATATTTAAACACTTAAACAATCAAAGTTTTTTAAGATTTCTAAACACTATCTACCAATTGCATAACGTTAAAAAATTCTCTAGTATTAAAGTACAAGTATATTTAAAAGCTACAGTTGTAAATCATTTTATTAAGAATATGTACCTGAAATATACTGCTCCATTTTTGAGCATCAAATGGGTGTAATCTTTCTAAACCAAAAAAATGCACATTATATTCTGGTCGATATATGATAGGCCATTGCGTGTCGGTAATATTTATATACAGGTTTGTCCTAAAACAGATAAATGTAGCATTCCAAATATACATTCACAGGCTACCTACTCCATTGTAGGTAAATAATAAACTTCTTCTTATATAAAAGAACCATTAAAATCAAAATCGAATTTATAAACTTCCCGCGTTCCATTTATTGATTTATGACATTGTACTGAATATGTTGTAGTAACTGTATCCTGGCACCTGCAAGTACGCAAAGAAACGAAGTTAGAGTTTTAATTTTATAACGATTGACGCCACTAGAAAATCTACACTAACAAGTAAGATATAAAATATTTACTTTGAGTTTAAGCCCATCGTAGAACGCTTAGTTCAAATGTAGTCCACCTGAGGCTCTGCTTATGTCATAAAAATTCAAACATGGAAAATTACAAACCGTAAGAACCACTATTATAAATATCTTAATTACATTTTACTTTTTACAGAGATTTATTAGCAATAATTAGAGAATATGAATCTGCAGTAGAAATGTTAACAGCTCAGATAGATTTTTATGCAGTAAATTCAAGTATTTTTTTACTATTCAGCGTGTATGACAGTAGTATTTTCAGCACGAACAAGAACACTTAAGAAAAGAAATTTCAAATTTGATGATAGAAAATAAAAATTTATCCGAAGCGTTACGTGAGGTTATAGAGTCAAGACCACCACTTCCCATCGGTGATGATCAAAACTTGCAAAACAACTTAGCAGATAACTTAAAAAAACAGTTATTATTAACTCTACAGGTAATTTAAAACCACTTAGACAAAATGACTTGCATTTAATTATTCAAGGAAAAAGACACTGTAGTGGAATTATGGCAAAACTCCTTAAAAAACATCGATCACTTAGAAGAAGAATTAATAGTATTTTCAGATAAAAGTAACGGTTTTATCTCTAAGAAACAAGTACAACAAGTAAGTACAATCCAATTATAAATAGTATCAATATCACGTAGTAACATAATCCTAGATAAAAATAAACTACGAAAATCAAATAAAAAATTTAGAACAACAGTTAGCTAATATGCACACTAAAATCCAGACAGTTTTAAAAACTTCGTCAAAAACTATAGAAGACAAAAACTTTGATTTAGAAAATGCTTTTCGCTGTCAAAAACATGCAATAACACAAATGCGTACTCTAGAAAATGAAATTAAAGATTTGCAAATCAACATTACAGATATAATAAAAATACGAGATAAATTAGAAGTCACTTTAAAACATAAAAACAAGATGAACGACGAATTGAAGGAGCAAATGACACAATCAAAAAAAAAAGTTGAAGAAGCAGTACAAGTGGTAGAGGCCGCTTTCCGAGAGAAAGATGCAGCAATTTTACGAGAAAATATTGCTAAAGGTAATTACACTAATTATTTGTATATTATTTTTTTCTTTTTGATTATTCAAGAATAAGGTTTGATTTTTATTCCAACAGGACGACGTTTTTTATAACTATGCCTGGTGGCGTAAGGCCGTATTTTTATGAAATCAAAAAATTAATTGTTCCCGGATAATAAGAAGGCCCGATGAAGCAGACACATTTGTCTGGGAAACGTTGCCAAATTAAAAAAAAATTATCTCAAACAAATAATTTACTGCCACCAGCCATAGTTAATAAAAACAGGAAAGATGGTAAATCCTTATAAGAGAGGGCGAGATTTCGTAGACTAATGTGTCCACTTCCTCAGACCACTATATTTAATGAAAACACATCATAATTGAACACGCGTAAATACAAACAGGTAATTCGCACTAGTATTTTAACTAATTATCAAGTTATAATTTTTTTTTAGAATAACTAAAACTAGTCAGATGTAAAAAAACCAAAAACATACTTACAAAAAACTAAAAACAAGTAACGATGATTCGCCAAAAACACAGCCAACGGTAAAATGTAATAAAGAACGAAAAAACATTAAATATGTAAATTACTCAAAAGTGGTAACATAACTTTATAATTAGTTTACATACTAGTTCTAATTACCTATTTGTATTTAGGCTTGTTTAATTATTTTTAGTTTTCATTAAATATAGTGGCCTGAGGAAGTGAACATATTAGTTCACGAAACGTCGCCTTTAAAAACACACTAAATAGTGTTTTCCATCGCTCTCTCCCACTAGAAGGATTCACCACGTTTCCTGTTACACATCTAAAAATGTTTATTATTTATCATCAATTGATAAAGAACGTCCTCCTATTGGAATAAAAAACAAACCTTAGTTATTTCAATAATTCTATATCATTAACATTGTAGAAGAAATAATTAAAATATCTAAAATACTATCAAACGTGCTTGATGAAACGTCCGACAAAATGAAGAATGATATAAAAATTATAAAAGAAGAATGTGATACAAAAATCAAACAAACAAATATCAAAGCTGATACTTTACGAGAAGAATTAAATCACAAAAACGCTGAACTACAAAAATCGATTTACGAGTACAAATTATTGCAAAACGAATTTGAAAAAGTGAAAAGAGGTACGTTATGTCTAGACGAAAGCTACACTTCAAAAATGTTAATTTTTGATAAAAACTTAGAATCCACATTTCAAAAACTGGTAATTTATATTTACATTTCTAACCATATAAATAAGATAAATGTTTTAGTTATCTTCAGAAAAAAACGTAATTAAAATAGAAGCAGAAAAAGAAAGAATGAGAGTCGAACTGCACCAATTAACATCGTCACACCACAATGACATTAAAAAATTTCAAACAGAGAACGAATCTCTGAAAGAAGAGCTTAAATCAATAAAGAAAAAACTAAAAAAGTGCCAAAAAAATTTAGTTCAAGCCACGGAAGCAGCAACAAATTTAAAATTCACTATTCGCAAAATTGAAAAAGATGATAAGCAAGTAGAAAGTCAATTGCAGTCCTACTTAGACAAAGAAATCGGTTTAAACAAAAAATGGAAGAGAGGAATGCAAGACGTAGTACACAAATATGAAACTCAAATTAAAAACTTGAAAAACACTAATCAATCGCTTAGACATAAATTAAAAAGAATGCTAAAAGAAGTCTTGTTTCGATCTAATTCAAAAAACGAAGCACAAACAAAAATAAACAGTAAAATCAAATTAAATAGTGACGATAAAAGTGTAAATACGGATTAATTCTTACAAGTAATCTGAATAAGATTTCAAAAATGTTTAAGTTTTTGTATGCTAAAATATTATTACATAAATTTAATTTTGTTTTTAGATTTAGTATTACCTACTTTTCAGATATATGCTACAAATAAAAGCAGATGTGACAAATATACATCGTGTCCCAGGACTGACGTTACAAGAGGTGTGCGAAAGTAAAAATTTTTGAGTTTTAATTTGACCTTTTGTAATTAAGTCCTGCTTAGATTAGAACTTATTTTTAACGTGCTTTTGATTTTGTAAAACGACGTAGGCCTTGACAATTGAGCAAGAACTACTATTTCTCTATTTCGACATGAGAATTAGCGATTCTTACACTAAAATCCGAATTTTAGTAATGTTCGTTTTTTCAAATTTGGTATCTCTACATCGTAAGTTGACGTTACACGAAAAAGAAATCAAAATTATTGGACCTTAACAATTGAAATTCAAATTTTGATGCCAACATAAAATAAAAATGTCCTATTAATTCAAAGTTATTTACTTATAAAAGTATAAAGAGATAATTTTGTATGAGACTTTAGGTTAACATATAAATTTCAATATGTCAAAGTGTAAGTGTTGCCAATTCAATAAAAATATAAAAATTTCCCAATGTTTCAAAATTAAAATTATACGCAAAATTTTAAATATTGTATCAAAATAGAGAAAATAATATAAAGCACACGTCATAGAATACGTTTCAATCACTCGACCGCTTCATAAACTAGCAGCTGCGCGGCTCCTGTATGAAACCCGGTCTCGTGATTAAAGCGCGTTCATTCTGTAACTTGTGTTTTAATATATTATTCTGTTTTAGGTAAAGTACCTTTCTCGTTTACAGTAGATTAAAATGTCACTAAAGCTCAGAATGACAAATTATGGTTCTATACAAAATTTCAGGTAGATCTACCTACTTTGATTATACCGTCATTGTTTAGATTCAACAAAAGTATTTATAAATTTTTTTATTTCTAGACCATTAAACAACAGAAAAATTATTTACAATTAATTTATAAGCAATAACTGCCACTGTTATCAGCATTATCTAAATCCTTATAACAGGGTAACAAAGAAAAAAATAATCGTAGGTCAGAAAAAAGCAATTGTTGACTAACCTTTCTGTTAGATTGCGATTAGTAGTAACATTTAATTCAAATTTTAATTACTGCTAGATTATGTTACCGTTACAGCAGAGAATTTATACTGTTATACATGCGAATAGCTAAAAATTTTCTAGCAGTGGGGCACCGTTTACGTCAAAAAAGAAAATGTATAGAACCATAATTTGTTCATTCTAAACAGCTTT
This sequence comes from Aquatica leii, assembly GCA_035610365.1. NCBI lineage: Eukaryota > Metazoa > Arthropoda > Insecta > Coleoptera > Lampyridae > Aquatica > Aquatica leii. Next base: position 165,634,462 of record CM069432.1, read on the forward strand.
CCTTAAAACTTTTAATCTACTGTAAAGAAAAAAAGTACTTCACCTGAAACGAAAATAGGTCTTGCTGAACTGTCAAGGCTTACGTGACTATACAAAATCAAAGGTACACTAAAAATAGGTTTCAAATCAAGCAAGTCTTAATTACAAAAAGTCAAATTAAAACAAAAAATTCTAATTTCACTTACCTATTGTAAGATTAATCCTGGCAACTACATCTAATAATATAATAATACAAATATTTTAAGTTTAAAATTGCAAAATACTGCTGTTTCGGGCAATATTCGAACGTATCCAGAGTTACCCACTATAGGTACAGCTCGACAAGTGTAGGAAAACATTTCAGAATATCGAGAAAAGAACCGCCTACCAATGCGCAGTAGACTAATGTATCCCTACTGGACGTTATACCACGTTATTTTTGCTTTGCACCCGCGTGTGTAACATCAGTTTGTTGTCATACGAAATTTATCGAAAAATGTTTCTGATGAAAATATAAAGAATCATTTACAAAACTTGAGTACCAACGAAAACGTTAAATTTTATGACTCGAATTAACCCTACAAGAAGAAGAACTGATACATCTTTCGTTAAAATTAAAAAAACTGATTTTCTACATGTAGAAAATAAAAATTTTCTACACGACACATTTGATGTATAAAACTTATAAATCTTAAAAATTATATGAAAAATACAAATAGAATGCGGAAAATAATAATTTATAATAAAATTGAATTCTAAAATCGCAATAAATGAAAAGACGGACAGTTAAGTACTTTGTTACCATAGATAGTATACATAAAATAGTAAATGACAAAATGACTTAATTCATCTCTAGATATACTAAAGTAACGATTAAACGCCCAGGCGGCACTTCAAGGGGCGGCGGAAATTTGTTTTGAAACCGACTACTAACAAAAAGGTTAAATTACTTTCACAAAGCGGAAATGAGATTTTCTTCACAATAAACAAAAAAATACAAACAAGATGTTTATAAGAAAAAAAATCTTAGATAAGATTAATGGTGGGTTTATGCAACGCTATTTAATTTAACTTAACTTAACTTAAATGTAATTTAATTTAACTTAATTTAATTTACCCACAAGGTGTTTATGCAAGCTTTTGTACGTACCCTAACTATTTAGTAACGTTGTAGTAATATTGTAATTGCAAAGGTTGGTGTCATACTTATAATGTTGGTATCTTTGGTATTTGTGTATTAATCATAGCTGTTTACGTCGTTTCAAAAATCAAAACATCAAACAACATAGGGCAAACCGCCATCGTAAACCACAACACCTTTTTTGTAAACACATGCGACCGGTAAAATACAAGAGAAGGAAATTCTAAATGAAAATTTAGCCAAATATTTATTGCTTTTTTTTATTGGCGGGAATATTCAGACAGCGTTCGATCAGTATCGTACACATTCGCATTTTCGAACAAAAGTGTTATTGCGCACTTCAATTTTCACCTAAGAATTAATTTAAAAACATAAAAGCAAGTTATGTCTTAAGTTAAATTAAATTCTTAAATTAAGTTAAATGCTTGCATAAACGCTTTCGTTTGGCATCATAAAAGTTAACTTATAAATTAAATTAAGTTAAGTTAAATTAAATTAAATAGCGTTGCATAAACCCACCATTAGAGTGGAATTTAAAAACTTCACTTAAAAGGGGCGTTTAAGTCACGCGGGTTAAAAGATGGCGCCACAGTATAATTTTTAACCAATTTTCTATACAAGCTTACTGCATTTACAAATAAAATTTAAGAAATCTGTTTAAAGAATATGATTCTCTACATGTTACTTCAGGGAACCTCCTATTCTGGAATCATAAATCTAATTAACACAGAAATAAATTAAAGTCAAATTTGAGTATTTTTGAAATTTTTTTAACGAACTTAGAAAATTTTGAGATATACATAACCCGAAGCAATCCTTAAAAAGCTTATATTTCAATTATTAGTGCGAAATCGTAAATAATAACTGAAATATGTTGTATAGGAGATTAGCGACTTAATTTTAGGTTATATCACTAAAATTTTTATAGCAACAAAGTGTAGCTATTTATTAAAAGAGGGCGCTAACAAATTTGAGCTACGTATTAAATATATGAAGCTAGTCTAAAATAGTTGCAAAACCTTTCGTATAGAGGGTTCTAATTCAAAGATAATAAGATAGAAAAAGAGGTTCAAATATTTCACGTGTGTATAACAGATTATTTGTTTTCATAAGACAATCAGTGATATCAGTAATATTCAAATTTCTAATATAATAAAATGATAAACCTTTGCTTTATTCTAAATAAATAAAGGCGAAGCGAACATTTGCTTATCTGTTCGAAGTATTGAAATTGAAACTCTGCTGATAAAAAGCTCATATAATAATGACAATACCTTTTATATTGACCGATTAATTAACCAAACAAAATATTTGACTTGAGTGTTATTTAATCAAATTGACCGGTTATTGTCAATGGTCAATTAATTAGTTGCCATGGTTAATTTGAACTAAAAACATTTGCGAACTAAAATCGAAAGCTAGTAATTTTCATCATTCAAAGTAAAAGTTTGTATCTGGAAGCAAACATTTGCTTATCTGTTCGAAGTATTGAAATTGAAACTCTGCTGATAAAAAGCTCATATAATAATGACAATACCTTTTATATTGACCGATTAATTAACCAAACAAAATATTTGATATGAGTGTTATTTAACCAAATTGACCGGTTATTGTCAATGGTCAATTAATTAGTTACCATGACTAATTTGAATTAAAGAAAATTTATATTTAAATTTGTAAACTAAAATTGAAAGATAGTAATGTGCTTTATTCAAAATAAAAATTAACATGTTATTGTCAATGGTCAATTAATTAGTTACCATGACTAATTTCGCTAATTTGAATTAAAGAAAATTCATATTTAAATTTGTAAACTAAAACTGAAAGATAGTAATGCGCTTTCTTCAAAATAAAAGTTGACCGGTTATTGTCAATGGTCAAATAATTAGTTGCCATAAGTTATTTGAACTAAAAATATTTGCGAACTAAAATTGAAAGAGAGTAATTTGCTTTATTCAAAATAAAAGTTTATAGCTGGAAGGAAACATTTGCTATCTGTTCGATGTACTGAAATTGAAACTCCGCTGATAAGAAACTCATATATTTAATCCACGTGTAGTTGATATATGCCTGTCATTGTAAGAAACTAGACCAATGAAAAATGTTTTACACACATAAATCATAAACGACAGTTTGAAGATAAAACAAAGAGGTAAAGTTTTTTTTTCTGTCTTCTTTTCTTAAATACAAAATTGCATTTAGATTACTAAACATATGTCGTTTTTAAACTATCTGAAGAAGTAGCGACCCACCCAAAAGAAAATATCAAACGTAAAATAGTAAATGTATTATTTATGAAAGAAATCAAGAGACCTCTTTGTTTTAGTAGAAACAGTTAGCTGAAGAAAAACCTTTTAACAAGGTTTCTGTAAAATGCCCATTAGTGGCATCTAACCATGCGTAAGTGCCTAAAATATTCACCATGTATAGATTACAGCGCCATCATAAAGTTTTCTTTGGTAATTCTTTATAAACGCCCCTTTTAAAGCTAGGAAACTGAATTACCGTAGACAAAAGAAAAAAATTAAATGTGTAAGTAGAGCTATATGATTTCTGAATTTCGCCCTTATTTTGCTGTCCTCTTTTACTCATTACGTTTTGCTTCATTTTTGACTACAGAACTGTGTTGCGATTGAAAAGTCAAAAAATATTATTTCAAAGTAAGCAAATTTAGCAATTAAAAATCTTAAAACTTTTACTAATTTTAAAACAACAGTTGCCTGTTTATCAGTATAAGAAAAAAAGAATAATGAAAAAAAATTAATACGTAGCAATTGAATCTCAAGGAGAATCGCGGAAGTACCAAAAATCCTTAAAGTTACAAGACTATCTTGATGTAAAAAGTTGGTATTGTGGGTGTTACAACTGAGACTAAAAAAGATAAAAAAGAAGCCAAAACTTTTTCAAGTTAAGAAACTAATGGTACAGAAACTTAAAAACAACAGTGATGATACCAAAATGGAACACTAAAAAGAAGCAATAGCTTCTGATGACTGCTTAACCGACACAAGAAAATCTATCAGGGTAATTAAATTCTTAATTTAAACTAAACTTATACAGATCAAATTATATCAGTTTTTCAGAAATACATCAGATAAAGTTCTTTTTATTAATTTTAACTACCGTAAAATAAAAAATGATGAAAAGTTTTGAGTCAAGAGTTAGAGTATTCTAAAAGTAAAGATAGTTTTCTGCTTTCGTTTGAAAATCTTTGATAGTTGGTATAATTCAAATGAAACTCACAGATATTAACGGCTACTCCGACTGGCATCATATTGGCTATACATTATCAAAATTTTACAACATATGGGAATCCATGTGCGCCTATACTAAGAGGCAAAGAAGGGCATTATCCCCCTTTATTTTTTTGTTTACAAAAAATTAAAGCTATTAAAACTGCGTTTTGAATCCATATTCACAAACTAAACGGCTTGCAAGTTTAGTTTTTATAACAACAAATTTTTCAATGAAGTTTAAACAATAAAACACGATCACATTTAACGTGCAAGTAATTATACGATTGCACAAAACAATATCTATAAGGGCGTTTTTCTGGTAAACTAACATTTTTTGATACAAAATAAAATCAAATTTAAATGATTGGAAATTGTTTTACGGTTCGATTCTGTTTTGTTTTAGGTTTTTATCGTTTATTATTTACAAAACACAACAAAGTTTGAGAAATATTAGTAAGTTAAAATATATAATCTTCTTTTTCCTGAAAGATCAAGATTTTAATAAACTCAACGTGATTTTGACCAAATTCAGATATTTCAACTACAGTAGAACAGCTCATATCCGACCATGACAGAACCGGGCCATGGTCGGAACGGTTAAAAGGTCGGATATCGGGAGGAGCAAAAACCGTCTCCCAATGACGTAGTCGTGAATAAATAATAAGGAAAAACACAAACAGTATGTATATTGAGGTTAACAAACACAAAACAGTACAAAATTACATATATGTACATATGTACAGAGTCAGAGCACATTCAACATCAACAATCACAACTAAAGTAAGAGTTGGTGACCCAAAAGCAAAGCATAGTGTAGATGAGCCACTCTTTCAAGTTTGAACAGGCTCGCGTGTGAATAACAGACGGTCGGACACTAGGTCTGATATCAGGATGAATCGGTTGTAGGAAGGTCGGATATGAAAGGTTCTACTGTACAGCCATAGTCATTGGAAATGTCCCTAAAATGAGCAATACCGCACGTTCAGTCACATTCTAATAGTATTAATCGTATTTATACCTGTAAATATATCCTAAGGTTATGGTTTTATCTTTGTCGTATAAATACAAAAAGGCGATTACCACTACTTAATTTTACATGTATTTCTCAAATCATACGAAAAGGCTTTTAAATATTACTCTAAAAAAAAATGTTCTTTATATTTTTTGTGCGGATTAACGAACAAACACTTTTTTCTAATTTTAAATAATAATTTATTAACATATTTTTAATAAACATAAGACATACTATATCGTCAACTTTTTAGGTAATAAATGTTTTGAATAAACATGCCGAAATTATATTTGCAAAATTATTTAAAAAGTATTTGTTACGTCTTAATTTTAATTATTAATGTAATTTATTGAAATGTGTGTTCTGATAGTCACATTATTTTTGTATGTAGGATGTATAAACCTGGCTTATCAGATCCGGAGTAATGTTTGGTTATAAGAATATGCAGCATTTGTTATTATAATTTATAAACAATTTTTCTTATATAATAATTAATAAGTAACAACGAAAGTATTGTTGGGATGACACAAGCAGGAATGTCACCTCGAACAATATCAGCTCGTACAGTATCACAGCATGTTGACTTAACGGTAAGCATTTTTCTAAAGCATATTTTTTACATTGCATTGCAACACAGTCAGCATGTATTAAATATGATCACTAACAATACTATTTTATAAGATATTGGAATCTATTAAATTGACGTCAAATTTTTAAATACATATATAATGTATAATGGCTTTTAATATAGTACTAATGATAAACATAATCTAATACTAAGAACGTAGCACTTAGTAGATTAAACAAATCCGGCGATGGATTACGAAAGTTCAGGAAGTTGGTAATAAGCCACTTGTAAGCAACAGACCACCTAAGCCTAGAATTACTTCTCGGCAAGAAGATGCGGACATACTCGGCTATACATTACAAAATCCTTTTACAACTTGCAAAAAAATTAAGGAAACGCTGAATATTAATTGCTCTGTTTCCACCATTGAGAGACGTTTACACGAATCCAATTTACATTGTAGAAAACAGGCAAGTATACCTAACATTACAGAGCGTCATGCTGCAGCTCCATGCGCTTTTGTCGCCAATATTTAAATTTGTATTGGAGTACTTGTTATCTTTACAGATGAAAAAGTATTTTCTAGCACTGATCAATATCCAACTACAGTGTGGAGACCACAAAACACTCGTTACAATATAGAACATGTTTTGCAAAATAGGCAAAGTGGTAGAGTGTGGAGATGTATATCTCAAGCGGGTCCAGGAAAGTTAGTGCAAGTGACACCACCTCGATTTACTTCAGAGCAATACCTGAATATTTTAGATAATATCTTGATACCTTCTGTGAGAAGAATATTTCCACAAGATGAGCTGGAAATTATTCAAGTAGTCCAGGATAATTCTCCTATTCATACAGCACGAATTGTTAGGGACTGGATTGAAGATCAAAACTTAGTTGAAAGTTGAAATAATTGAATGGTCAGCGAGATCACCAGATTTGAACCCAATTGAAAACATGTGGGGTGCAATAATCAGAAACTGGGATAGTGATATTCAACTTAGAACACCTGAAAATATTTATCCAACATTCACAATTAGTTTAGGAACGTTTTCGGAGATCACAGTTGTGTGAAAATTTAGTAAACTCTATGCAGTCTAGATTAGAAGCATGCATACAAAATAATGGTTATTACCCTTGGGTTATTACACAAAGTATTAATTATTTCTATACAACTTTTGTATTGTTATTGTTTTTTTATATAATAATATGTTTTTTTATTTAATTATATTATTAAAATAAACTACAGCATGAACTGTAATTATAAACGTATGATTATTTATTAACATTTTATTAACGCAAAAGTTAGTAATACCTAAACAATTATTATTAAAATAAAAATAATATTAATGAATACGAAAATGTAATTATGATACTCATTAATAAGTGAAGTATTTAACCGCTTAAACAAAAAAAAAGAATGTAACTATGTGAACAAAAATTTAAATAAATTACATTATATTGGCACAAATATTTATTCTTACACCGGAAAATTCTGTTTGATAGTATCATTTATATTTAAACGAAATTAAAGTATAAAAGTTTCACTTTATTTATAAATAATTTTGCACATACAGCGAAATATTAATAGTACCTATGTAAAATTGTTTTTATAAAACCAGTAATTAGATTATTATTTACAATTTACCTTAATTTTATACGTTCAAAATTTTACTATCAATAAGTATGTATCTAAAATTATAGAAAGAAATGTGTGTTTTTTTATTCGCATAAAAATATAAATACGGTCATAAAAGTAATACTATTTTCTTAAGGTTTGAGAAATACATGTAAAATTTAGTAACGGTGATCCCTTTTTTATTTACAAGACAAAAGGACATAACCTCAAGGTATATTTACAATTATAAATATTGGTATTACTATTACAATGTGACTGAAAATGCGGTAATGTTCATTTTAGGGACATTTCCAATGACTATGGTACATGCTCATCATAGCCTTAGTAGCAACTAGCGGTTCTTTTAATTTAATAATCCTAGTAAACATTTTAAAGATTGAGTTCCATCTGGTTGGGAGATCTTGCTTTAAGTTAAGAACTTGATCAAAACCTATTTGTTTTTTAATATCTCTTAATTTTTGTGCAGAGACTGGATTTTTCATGAAATTTAAACTGTTTTTTTTTTGACTTTTTATTGGGTTTCTTGAATATCTAGTAAACTTCTTTCACTATTAGATTTAACAAATATGCAAAACAAGCCACATGATTCCAGTCACACAATCTTACAGCCGCTTTTATATTTGCTGCGCTATAAGACTCTCACTTACAGCAACCCTTACTTTTTCGAATACATTCCATTCGTGCAACACTCGCTTCAGTTCCTCGGATACGTTTGGCGCCGTCTAAAAGAGATGTCTTTATCTCACATTTATCGTCGACAAATGAACAGTAACAGCAATATAACTGTCGTTGCTGATAGATGTCCAGCCATCTGTAGTTACTGTTACAGATTTAGCAAATGTTAATTGTTCTTTAACTTGTTCAGTGTAACTGTGTAAAATTCTGTTGCCGTCGGTAAGATGTTTTTGTGCGCAAAATATTTTGGCAAACTCATCCCATATTTAGACCTCGGTTGAACGCCTTTCGTCCGCTAAAATAGTATTTTTGTACTTAACTGATATATAAATAACTATATATTATTATTAATATCATGTTACCCACAATCCTCGCAAATAAATTGTCAGTCAGCTATTGTATATCGACAAACTAAGAAACTACCTTTTTTTTGCGAGAATATTATTTTGATTCTAAAATATTTCATTTTGTTTATCAACATTTTAGATCTTTTACTTGTTGCTTTCCTTTTCATCACGATCATAACGAAGTGTACCAAGCAAGTCATTCACAGCTTCAGTGAGTGGTTTGAGTCTACGAACGAATTATTACGAACGAATCATTTCAGCAAATCAGTTCAAAAGAATCAATTCTTAAAAAAGAATTGAACTTCTCATCTCTATTACATTGGTTGCTTTTTCTATCGCTGGTTGCGATAACTTCAACACCCACATGTTATTAGGTTCCCTCTAGAAACTTGCAGTAATGCTTTCAAATCCAAGTTTTGTGACATTTCACAAAACATACTAAATACAGTAAAGTATATCCTGTAATATTATTTATGAATAGGCATGAGTCCCCCATGTAAATTGAAGCTTCAGATTACTGTAGACAAAATGGAATCACTATAGCTACCTATTCGCCACACACAACAAACAAATTGCAGCCTTTAAATAGATGGGTTAATAAATCTATAAAGATTAATTACAATGCTACTTGCAACGATTAGATGCTAAGCAACCCTGACAAAATCATATGTATGAAGTTTCAAAATTATTAGGTCTCTCGGCCGCAGCGTTTTTATATATAATTACTTAGGCTTCTATTTAACAGCCCGGTACCAAACCAACCTACTTCCAATAAAAATAAAAGTAGTAAAACAGAATTATCACCACAGCAATGTATTTCACAAATGCCAAATCTGCAACCGATAACTACTGAATTGTCGTCATCAATTTTTAAAGAATTTTCACCAGTGCCATCTACTGCACAACAGCATCTAAAGTCCACTAGTTTGAGAGAAGAAAAGGTTACCTCAGTAAAGCTTTCTAACAATATCATTGTTTCAAATATATCAAGCAATCATATTGAAATATCGTATGCAGACAAAAAAATTATTTTTACCGTATGAGATTCGATCTTTCCCAAAATCGGAAGAAAGAAAAAAACAGTACAGTTAAATTATTACCGATATCCCTGTTTTTAATAAGGTTTTAGAAGAGAAGCAAGAAAATGATACAAAAGAAAACGAGAAAAAAACAAATCAAACTGCCAGAGCCAAAAGAAAGATTGTTGATGACAAAGAAAATAAGAAAAAAAAAGGAATCTACCGCAGTAAAAAAATATTGTTGACAACAGTATGAAGATTTCAAAGCCTATAAAGAATCTGAAATCAGCGTAGGATCAAAATATTTCATAGCCTAGATAAATTAAAATGTAGAAATTTTGTAGTGGTGCTTGAAAATAAGAAATCTATGAAAACGTACAGTATTGCAAAAATAATAGAAATTTTGGAGCATGAAATAGAACTGAATTATAATAACCAGCAATATAAATCTTACTTAAAGTTTTCAAAAAGAAAAGATCTATGACAAACAAAATATTGCAAGCGTCGTACCAAAGTCGTTGAAATGTGAAGAAACAGAAACAACAATCTCCTTCCCAGTAAATCTAGATAATTATGTGTTAAGATTACAGTGATGAATATTTACTTACTTAGTCCACTATACCCATATTAGTGTTCCATTGAACCCACTGTATAGAATAATAATAAAGAAGAAAGTTTGTTTTTTTTTTACTTTATGCGCATCATTGTTTTGTCAATTTCATACGTTTAGTTATAAAAAGTAACTATGGTAGAACCGTTTTGCATAAATACAGTTTAGTTTTTTTTTATTTCAGTGAAAACACATTAATCGAAAAAAATGTGTTCTACCGTACCCACTCCCTCCCTACAAAGCAGCACTAAAACTGAAGAAATAGAAACAGTATTGCTGTCAATAATAAAACGATGAAAAATAAATGCTGGTCACAATATAAAGTTTTCCACAAGACTGATATACAAACAAGCAGAATGCAAAAGTTCAGAAAAAGAAAATTAAATCTACAGTAAAGTGAGAATCTTATAAATGACCCAGACAGCAGGTAAGTAGCTTACGCCAAGTTTACTTTTAGCTTGCTTTTTCCGTGCCAAGTTTACGAATCTTGCTGTAAGTGTACAGCATTATTGATAATATTGGAAACTTTGACAACACGCTTGAGAAATTGACAGTAGCGTGCTGGGTGTTTGCAACTTTCTTTTGCAAATTTGCAGTACGCCGGCGTAAATGCGGAGATGCCGGTTACCGACGCATGTCTCGCCATTTTTCGTCGTGTTGGTAATTGTGTTTCAAGGTTTGTAAAGTAACTACTACTTCTTAGTAGTACACTAACAATCTTTATTGTGTTTGTACTTCCATGTTATTATTTAATTCGGTGATTATATTCATCGTGTACTTACCGTATTGCATTTTAGGGTTTGTTTGTATAACTAATTCAATTAAATTTTTTTAATAATTTTGTAGTAAACACCAGTAACCGCGTTTAAGATCATCAATGTATGTGGTGCATTGTCTAATAATACTTTATTTATAGATGGGGTTCTTGTTGAACGAATCTATATTGAAATTGCACCAAATGTTAGAGTTCATTCATTAGTTTGTGTTTTATGCTTCAATAGGTCAATGAAACAGATGTAAAACAAACAACAATACACAATACTTGAATTTCTTGTTTTTTATACCTTTCTTCAAAGTACAGTGATAGTCCTGCAAGTTTGAAGTATTGTCATGACAAGCATAGTTAATAAGCCTTGGAATTGCAAATTTCAATATAATTTCCACAAATCTTAACCTTGCCATGACAAGATGTAATAATATTGCTGCCTTAATGCTTGCTTGCTCTGACAAAGTATAATATTGTTTGTGCAAGTTTTAAAGCTTGCTCTGGCAAGGTACAATAATATTGATCCAAGTTTGCCCATACAAAGGTGCCACAAGCTTGTTATTGCTTCGATAGTCAACTTGCAGCAAACTTGCTGTAAGCTTCCACTCTTGTCATAACCATTGTTGTAAATGATCTATATAAATTCATATACCTAAATGAATCTAGATTCAAATTTTTTATCTATTTATATGTATCTCGTAAAATTCCAGTTGCAATATGTATGTTTTTCTTCAGTAATTTCCCGCATTCTATAGTAGTTCTTCAAATGAACTCCATCTATCGTTATTACTACTTAGATTATTTCATCTATTATCTGTTATCTATATAAAGTTTGAATAGTTTATCTATTATCTAATACTAGATCATTTTTGAAAGAAAAAACATTTATCTATATCTATATAATTTAAAAATTATCTATTTACAACACTGCACTGGTCATAACAATATTGCTGCAAGGTTTTCAACTTGTCACGATAAGTTTTCTGCAATCTTGATACAAGCTTACATTGCTGTTTGGGCAGTTACCAATCCAGAACAACAACAAAAAAACAAAGCAACAGATGAAAAAAATAAGTTTGCAATTGAAAAAAATAATTAAGTACCCTTGTTTTAAATAAATATCTAACAGAGTAAGAAATACATTAGAAATTGATAAAGAACTAAACCGAAAAACAATACCGCAAGTCGGAACAATTGCTATCGCGTTTACCAGATTTAAGAAAAGAAAAACAAACATTTGAGTAATCACGCAGAATTGTAGATGTTGAGCCTGCAATTATTCCTACTAGAAAGATATGAGCCACCAACAGAAGAAAAGTATACGTAAGAGAACAAAGTTCAGAGTGGAGAAAACTTTAAAATAAAGTTATAGATCAACTGCCACTGTTTATAATAGTGTCAAAATCACTTAAGAGATTTATTAACAAAAAAAAGAAACTGATAACGGCAATAAATAAACTCGTTTTTCTTAATTAAAACAAGTTTTAACATCAGATACGATCAATAAAGATTGCACGGCGGCACTACAAATACTCGTAGTAATTTGCGCATTCTACACTTAAACTAAAGCAAGATTGTCCCAAGAAAATAGTAACAAGAAAATGGTCGTTGTAATCGGTACATTGATAACAGTTTTGAAAAGTGTGCAAGAAATTTAATACTTGAGCTAGCTCCTTGCCTACAACGTAAATAAATCGCTAGTAGTACAACGAATTGAAGAATTCTAAAAATTATTAATTTCTATTTGTTATGAACGCAACAGAAATAGAAACTCCTTTACCTCAGTATCTTTGAAAAAGGAAAGAATTTCATTTAAAAAGTGACACTTTAGTGCTATCGAGACCCATCTCTCACTAACTACCAACGCTTCTAGCAAAGTTTTTGGTGTAATTTTGCAGCATTGTCTTCTAGGTATATCCAAATTAATTCAATTCTTGTCCTATTTTTTTAAGATATCAATGAAACTCCAAGATTTAACTTTTACTATGAACAAAATATAAGAAAACCATATTTTTTCCAAATCTGTTCTGTAATCTGCATTTAAATAAAATAAATCCTACTTGTTTAAATAATTAGGCTATTAGGAATAGTAAATCAAATATTTTAGTACTTATATTTTATGGAGCTTTAAACAACAATATCCATGTCAATGACAAAAATACAGTCAAAATTAAAAACTCGTTTCCATCTAGAACACCTATTTAAGAATAAAATATATTTTAGCATGTATAGATATACACAAACTACCATAAATTCTAATATCAATAATTATGGCTTATTAAAAATCAAAGATAGCAGACAAAGCAGAATGGTGCAATACAAAATAAATGCAAATACATAAGTATCATATATTTTATAAGTATAAATCAAATTGAACATAGCTGTTATTTGTAAAAAAGCAAGTCTTGCCATAATAAATAAAATCATGTTTATTTAGTAACAACTTATAACCATAATTATAATTATTAATTAGTTGCATTAATACAAGCAGTAAATAAACTAGGAAAATAATATAACTTTTCATGAACATCTTGTACATCTACCCAAACTAAGCCTTCATCTAATAAGTGATCTAATGCTTTTTGAGCTCGATTACTTTCCCAATTTAACTGTTCCCTCAATAGATATACCGATGTGAAAGCTTGGTTAGAATTGGCAACTTGCTGTATTATCGCAGTGTGATCCATACTTAACTCCACAGGCACTGACTGAACCATGTACTGCCCTTTCCCAACAGGTACTACAGAAAACCCACTTCCAAATATTTTTAACTTGCGAGCTGCACAAATCAAATCATCTTGACTAATCTCTTGATGTTGCTTACCCTGTCCTCTAGCTTTAATCAAACGTGATCGTAATTCACTTAAACTAATTAAACCACCATTTTTATAAGTCGTAGATAAACAAACTTCCACTATTTGCACGGCTAACTCATAATAAAAGTCTCCGATACCTAGAACAGACCAAAACCCTTTTCCCGATGCCAATGGGTCAACGCCAATTGACGCGCACATATCTTGAAATTGTTTACGAAATTGTGCGTTTTTGCGAATTTCATTTTTGTGTTTCACTGCAAATTCTTCTAAATTTACTTTAAACACATCTAATTGTTTTGTCATTTGTTCAAATTGATTTTCTTGAATTTCATTTCCTTTATCTTTGTATTTTTCTTGTTCTAATTTTTGTTTTTGTATTGCACCTACTCCTGCCCGTCGTCGCATTTTTATTATGTTCGAACTTAACTAATTAGAATGTAAATAAATAAAGAACATACCTTAAAATTTTGAGGTTATGTACCGCAATGACATTTAAATACTTAACTTATACAGGATGCATCACAAGCTTTGAATACTTTATTCATTTTTACAATTATACATGGTGTAATCAAAAAATAATTAAAAACATAATATTAAAAAAAACGGTTGTTAATAATCAATTAAAACCTATTTTACCATTATTATTTATTAAGAATATGAATAACTAACGAATTTAGACGCAGTTTTGTAGAAGTTTTAATCAAATCAGTTTTCTTTATGATCACATATTAGTTCTAACAAATAACATTTTTTCAAACACATTTAGGTTGTATACAAAAGTAATCAAACAATTGCAACAATTTAGATTGTATTAGTAAATTATCTATGATTACGATTAAAAATGTATATTTTTAATGATATAATATAGGATATTAATGTGGAAAAACCAAACTTTTGTATTGTGCTTACATTAGTTACAGCTTAATTCCTAACGAGATACAAAAAGCAACGTTAAAAATATAATGATAATGTTTGTGATTTCTTTTAAGTTACTTATTTTTACGGTAATAACACTACTTTGACTTTTTATCTATCTCACATTTTTTAAGTGTAACGATTCAATATACTTTTGAAAACAGTGCAACTAAAAACAATCTCTTAAATAAAAATATTTTTTTAAAATTTGTTGTTTAAACGAGTTTTGACATGTGAACTTAGTAAGACGATATGTCAAAACGGATAACAATAGTGTTTACCATTTAGGATGTAACATCCCTAGTAGCACAAAATATACGTAATATATTAGTAAATAACATCTGGTAAATATTTAAATGTCACACTTTTTTATATTGGCCATTTATTGTAATGCTATATCAATAATTTATATAAAATAAATATATTCTAAATATATGTTTTCGATATATCGTAGACATTAGATGTAGATGTCGTCTCAATATTTGTTTCCAATATATGGGAAATATATCTTTTTAATCTGTTCTAGATGTATCTCACTATTATTTGTGAGATATTTGTAAAATATATACCTACTACATATGTGTATGTTTGTAAATGATATTTAATCTGATTCTTTTTTGCTACGCATTGTACAGTTTTTATTAAACCGTATTGAAACACTGCAGATATTCTGTAGAAACACGTTTATTTATAAAAATTACACTAACAAAAAAAAATTACAAATGAATAAATTATAAATATAAAATCTGTATACATTTTAAACATCTTTATAAAATAAATACACAAAAAAAATTGTATCTTAAAATTACTTATTAATATCATCACATTATTACATAGGTAGTACATATATGTTCTAAATCTTGCCAAATATAACGCAACATTAGGATGTCGTCTTGTGATGGCATCTGAAAAAAAACACACAATTAAGAATTACTCTACAAAGTTGTATTAAAAAATCTACATTTTATAATAATAATTATAAAATGCATTAAAATTATTTTAATTGTTATAAAATATACAGACAAGTGGTTTTAGTTTGAATTTTTCAATAAAGAAACTCTGTCAAGACATATATTTTTTTTAAAATTTGGTTTACAGAAATATCAACAGCATTATTAATTTAGTTATTATTTTAGATTAGTTTTAAAAGTGCACAAAATCATTTTCTTGGGATTGCTATTCAAAAAATAAGGTAAATTTGTTGTTTATTAATTATTGATTATAGTTACGTAAATAAAAGCATTTCTCTAATTTAGGTTTCTTATTAGTAATGACCGTTGAAATTTTTTTGAATTATGTTCTGTCAACGTTGAACAGCCAACTAAGCTGCGTTAAAATAAATTATTTAGAAATGACTTTTTGCTTTTCTGTAGTTAGAAAACATGATGCAAAAATAAAAAATAAGAAAATTAATAGGCACTTACCTGATTATACAATTACGTTGCACTAAAACTCGATATAAAAATTTAAACTTCGCAAACTGCAAACACGAAACCCAAATGCATATTAGTAAAGAAAACTCTCCTTATTCTTGTTCAGGGTCTATATAACGGTTTTTGACCTCAGTACCCAAAAGCAGGTAAATAATACATTTTTTCAATGTTGCAAAGGATTCTAAGAGATTTATTAAAAGCACCTAAAAGGTGCTTGTACCTATATACCCGTTTTTAATGCCACAAAAGTATTTGGAAAAGATGACTTTCAAAATCATAAATACTTGCTAGCATTACTAGTAATTTTACAGCAGAATTAAAATACCTTGTCTAAAATTTCATTGCAGCAAATGTAGTTTATTATTGTAAAATTACTATAGTTCTAGTTATAATGCAATTGGTTTTTCCATTCAATTCAAACGCAGATGTCTCAATTTTATATACTCCTTGTGTAATTTTTTTAATAATTAAATTGCGTTGCTTACAAAATTTTTAGCAGATTACATACTATGATATTGGATTACTTTTTATTAAAATATACGCATATAAAGATAATTTTTAAAATAAGCATATTTAAATTATGAGAACATTGTGTTAGGGTTTTTAGCAAAAATGAAAAAAAGTTTAAGAAAAACGTGTAACAACTATAAATACATAAATTTAAAAGTACAGTTAAAAATAAGCATAAAAGTTAGATACTGATTAAATATAAATATTCGCTCTATATATAATTATAATATATATTTTATGTCAGTCAAATTTTGAAAAACATTTGTGACCTTAGAATACACGAACGATATTGTTGGTACATATTTTTAAAACATTGTTTTTATCTAGTTTTACAATATCTAGAATACATTTTTTACATCTTGCAATAAGTATCTAGAATTAAGATATTTACCTGATGTCATGTAAACCTTGAAAAAAATTATGAGGTTTTAAAATATATCAATGATATTGTAGGTATATATTTTTAGGATATTAGTATTATACACTTTAACAATATCCAAAATATATCTATTACAGCAAGCAATATTTAGCCGACTTTAAATATTGTACCAAGATAATTAGAATATCGTACATATATTTTGTGCTACTAGGGATATCCGATTAAACGCTCTCCAGAACAAAAATAGATGTTTTTATCTTTGTCTTGCATATTACACGTATCTACAATACAAAACCCCCATAACAAATATCTCACCCTTCACGACGTGCGCAAGAGTTGTTGTTAAATAGAATAAGCGAGACGCCAGAAGTTATAACAAATTATTCAGGGATTCCACAGCGAATTGTTTTTGATAATATAATTGATAATGGCAATAGAAAGTTAAAAAATAAAGCCAACAATGAATAGTACAAAAACGTATAAGTAATTAATTTAGAAATTCCAAAGTTGATAAAGCAAGTGTATTTATACAAAAACAAATAAATACATAATGTATAATCTACGGTTAAAGTTAAACTAATATTTAGAAAATATTGCCAATATTTTTTTAAAGCTTATTTAAAACATTTAGTAATTAAAACCAACAATAAAATTTACAAAAGCGTTTTGTGTTTAGAACTTCTCCCGACTCGCTTTTATATTTAAAATAGAAACCTGTTTATTATGTATTTTACATAAATACTAAAGCAAAATTGGTCAGATTTTTCATTAGTAAAATAAAAAAACTAAAACAATTTTCAATTAAGTACTTATAACACTTTACTTAATAAATCGTTCGGTTATTCTAAATACTCAAGTACTGAATTACATGCACGATATGCAACTAAGAAGTTTATTTGTTGTTACTCAATGTATCGTGTAACATGGTTGAATAAAATATTAAAAATAACAATTTATTTTCTTATAATACAACTGCGTCTGTGCAAAATTTAACACAAACTAAAATTTAATATTCTTCACATTAGCTGAAAGTTGTTCCAAGTATATGTTTTTTTAGAAATTTATCACATGGATCGTTACTTAAGATAAAGGTCTGGAGTTAAGTGCAGCCTTAATTTGTATCAGTAATTTTGAGAATTGCTCAAACGTTAATATACAGTTGTAGTTTAAGTGAGTAATTTAGATTTGAAAACATTAAACAGCCTACTACTTGTAATAAACCATCTTTGGATATTATTTAACAATGTTAAATTTGATTTCATAGGTTTGTTATTCAAAAGTTGTTTCGTTTTTTTACAAATTTTTGCTATTGAGTTCATCTACTTTATTTTGTTTTTTTTCTGATAAAATATCTATTAATTATACGTTGATCAATATCTACTAGATTAAATTTTGAAGTTAAAAACTTTGAACATTTCTACCGTAATTAAAAAAAAAAAAAGATTAATTATTAATACATTAATCATCGGGTTATTACCTCGGCTAAATTATTCTTTGACCTTACATAGTGTCCATTTTTTTACATCTGTTAAAGACTGAATTTCACTTACCTTATTTGCATGTTTTTAAAATGTTTGTAGATATTGTAAACGTTTTCAGATATCATTATGGCATTATGACCAGCATATTGGCCATAAAATTAGCAACTTATTTTGATATTCATCATTTAAGTCAATTAAGTTTGATATAAAAAACTATAAAAATTAAATAAAATATATTAAATCACTATGTTAATTCTTTCAAACAGAATTTGGCTTGAATATGAAGATAGCATCTATAAAAATTTAGTATAGTATCGTTTTTTTCTTTTACTTAAAATAGGTGGAAATAGAACAATAACAAGTGAAATAAGAAATTTAATTATTGACAAGTATAAAAATGGTGAATACAAAATAAAATAGCAACATTTATTAACATTAATAAACAATAAAACAGTAACGAGGATAGTGCGATGTTTTTCATTAAAAGGAACTATAGAAGCTTTCGAAAGTTTATGTAGGCCAAGAAAAACTACACAACAAAGTTATATTAATATAATTGCTTTGGCAAATCCTTTCCTGTCTTTTTAGAAAATTTTGCATTAAATTGCTCCAGAAAACGGTAAAATTATTTCTTCGAAAGCAGTACGAAAAAGATTAGTTACTGGAGGACTGTTTAGTAGACTGTACCACCTGCTGAGATGAAATTGTGCGAAGGCGGTGCACAGCCCATACTAACTCAAAACCTCGGCGATTATGGTCGTGGGTAATGTTGATAATGAGTTAAATAAAACCTATATTAAAAGCAATACTAATTTAATAAAATGTATTCGCAATTAAATGCAAAAAAAACAATGGGCGCCAGCTGTCCGGAGAACAGCACTCTAAACGTTTATCCTTGTACACCGGCGGTATCTTAATTATAATATTTATTGTTCACAAAATGTAACGAGGGACTGGAAGCTTCCGTGACTCTCACACGTTGATAAATAATTTTTATATTGTACTTAAACTTAGATAATAAGAATTAAATTAAATTTAAGCCGCACAACGTACAACGATTATAATCAATAATAAACATAATATGAAAATCACAAAATAATTGTTACTGCTTTTCTTCTAGGTATTAAATTCAAAATCTATTAAAATACGAACGGGCATATTTTGCCAAATGAAAGAAGGTCTTATGATAGCCAGAACTATCCTTGGCCTAATGGAACGAACTCACCGATATCGCCGCTGATAACTTTCTTTACTAAATACGTCATCAAACGAGTTAACCATTTAAATCGGAATAATAGTATTAGATACTGTCAATTCAGTAGTCCACTGCAACGGAAGCCGATTCCCAAAAATCGCCTATTAAAATATTCAGAATTAATGTGGATATTACCGAAGAAAATAATCTTACTGTCCCTAAGAACGACGATGCACAATCAAATATAAATTACAATTTAAGTAATATTCAAAAGTGTGGAATTTACATATTCGTTAAATTACCGTCAAAGAACACAAATTTTACAATTAAATTGTATGTTCATTTGACAAAATAATGATAGCAAGTGCCCGATATTCCAAGTTATTCAAAAAAGAACCTCGAACTGCCGATAATAATAAATAGAAAATAAAAATGTTGTATGCAACCAACATCACAAAACAATAAATTTTGAATTTTTGAATTTTGTCAATTGTTTGTTGAACGTGTATGTCCTACGTTATATTAAAATTTTAAATATTGACCATTGTATGTTTAATGTTGTATTTATTTTAATTACTAACTCGTAAAGTTGCCAATGTCCTTGGTCGGTGGATTGATCCGCTTGATTGTATTCTTTGGCCTGAAGAAGTTCTAACCTTCAGCACGAAACGTTGCCATAAAAATAAATTAAAGTGGTTTTATATTGCCCCTCCTAAACGAAGAAGATAGCATTAATTAGTATATCATATGTTATATTTACGTAATAAATCTCACTTACAATACACACAATTTCAATGAAAATGAAAACATAATATCACGTTTAAAAATTATTCAACCTACTTGCTATACTATAAGATACAAACCAAATAGATAAAACTACACTAAATATATAGAAAACAAACATGTAGTGTTTTATGAATTTTCACACCAAAAAGTAACCAATTGCAAATAATATTTTTTTTAGGACTCTAAAATAAGTCAGCTTTTACTTTTAGACAAATTCATATGAAATGACTCAAACTTTAAAATAATATCTTATTTCTTGTAAGAAGTGGATTAACTGTTTGTCTTAATTATTATTTTTCTAACTTTTAAGTAAATTGTCATCATAATTACTTAAAAACTCTGTGTCGATTTTAAAATTTATGACTGTAAGTTTTGTTTCTCCTTCTGCTAGGACAATTTTTTTTTTCAATTTTGTTTGTAAAAGCTTTGTGTTGGTAAAACCAAATTTAATTTTTTTTAATTGTACAGTGTTATCTGCAAAATTATCATAACTTTCCATAATTATTTCACGAGAAGTAATATTTTCCAATTGATTCTACAAAACTCTTTCAGACTACTAAAAAATTTCCATGCTTCTAAGAATTTTTACACTACAAAACGAGATTCCTACATTGTTTTTAAAGATTTTTAGTAAAAGAAAAGAAATTATATGAGAAATGCTAATATCATATCCTAAGACATATCTTTTTCGTTATAACGTTTTTATTAAATGTATGTATTTATGTTTCAAATTACTTTATAGGTATCACATCATGAATTAACCAAAAAATCATTCTTATAACTTTAAAGTTTCTTAGCTACCTATATTGTACTTTTGATCCAAATCTCTTTAGAGGTTTTCAAATATTTTTTTCAATACTTTAATTTTAATTTAATTTAATAGTTATAAAAGTACCACATTCTACATATGTACGTACAAGCATCACGTAGAAATTGCAAACGTTTTTAAAAATCAACTTCCGATTTTTAACTAAAACCGTTTGTATTGCTTTTGTGAAAAATTATTAAAACGTGATGATACTCAAAAAGTGCATAAAATTCATACTAAAGTGAAATACACTTAGAGTATACGTTTACTGCTTGTTATTAAGCCCGTCCAACGTTGTCGCATGTTGGGCTACACAACGTACCGTCCGTTTCTGTAGACAATTTGTATATAAAAGCGACCTCTGCAGCGACTAACTCTGAACTATTTTATATATATAAGTTTAACTTTATTTGTTGCCATTTGGCTTACAAATTTGGTCGTGTTGTCTATACATATATACTACATTTTCTTATCCCATCTCCCCCCTTAACTTTTTCCTCCTGCTCCATACTTCCTCCATCCATTCCGCTCCTTTTCCGTTTTCATCTAAGATATCCACTGTTTTCATCACCTCTTCTCTTAGTTCCCTGCATCTCTTTCTCATGTGGTCCAGGTCTTCCGTTTCTTCTCCACATAGCCTGCACAACTTTTCTGGTTCTTCCTTCCAATATTTGTTCCCTAACTCCTCGTTGCCACATCTGAACCTTGCCACCATTTTTTTCCTTTTGTTGCTTTTAATCTCACTGTCTTTTAAATATTCCGGCACTCCTTCACCCTTGATATCTTTATAATTCCTATTATATCTGCTCTCTTTTATCTTTGTCCATCTTTCTTGTTTTTCGCTGTCTCTATCTCTCCTTATTATTTCTTCTCTTGTCCCTACCCCCTCTTCTCTTAATCTCTCCACTTCTTCACTCGCGTACCCGTTTCTTTTGTAATACTCTTCTCTGCCCTCCTGTCCGTACTTCACTTTCCCTCCCTTTATCTCTTTCCAACATTCTTGCAGAATTTTGCAATCTGTTCTTTCCCTCATTTCTTCCTCGTATTTTATTGCTCTTTTTCCTGTCTCAATCCTTATTTTTTCTATCTGAACTTCCTCTCTCACAATATACCCCGGTGTATCCCTGTCCAATCCTAACACCCATCTCCAGTATTTTTCCTGTAGCCCCTTTACCTTCCTCCACTCCTTCCAGCCCCATATTTCCGCTCCATACATTACCACCCCCTTTATTAATTTTTTGAACAGCAATTTTCTTTTTTTTATATCCATCTTGAATATTCTTTCCCCCACCCTATACTTGTCCTATTAGCCTGTTTCCTTTCTTCACCCCTTTCCTTTATGTGTTCTCCTCTTTATTATCCTGTTTCATCGTGTAGCCCAGGTATGTAAATTTCTTCACTTGTTGCACTTTCTCATCACTCTATCTCCACTCCTCTCTTTTTCTTTTCCCCACTCCTTTTCTAAATATCATTATCTTTGTTTTCTCCGTGTTTACTTCCATTTCTTTTTTTTTTCATATATTTTTCTAGCGTTTTTATCATCTCTTTCATTTCCTTTTCCTCCTTAGCCACCAGCACTATGTCATCCGCATACGCCAACGACCATACCTTAGCTTTCCCTACCACTATCCCTCCTGTCTGTTGTCTTCTCATTGTCTCTTCTAGATCCCCCGTGTATACCGAGAACAGGCTTGGGCTCAGTGGACATCCCTGCCTCAACCCCCTCTTTGTTATGAATTTCTCACTCTCTTCCCCATTCACTTTAACCCTGCTTCTCGTTTCTTCGTATATTTCCTCTATTCTTTGTATTAATCTTTCATTGTTTTTTTTTCTTTTCATATATCCCCACAGCTTTTCCCTATTCACTTTGTCAAAAGCAGTTTTTAGGTCTACGAATAGTGCTACCATTTTCCCTCTTTTTTTTTTCTAGTTCTTTATTTACTAAGTGTTTCATTATATATATGTTGTCTATCGCCCTTCTTCCTTTTCTGAATCCCGCTTGTCCGTCTGGTACCAAACTTCTTTCCTCTATTTCCTTCTGTAATCTTTCTTGCAGTATTGTCGCGTACAATTTGTATGCCGAGCTCAGTAATGTTACCCCTCTATAATTCTCGACTTTCTTTTTTTCGCCTTTTTTATGTATTGGGCATATTATTCCCTCTCTCCATCTCTCTGGGAATCCTTCCCCTTTCCATATTTTGTTTATTATTTCCGTTATCCTTTTTGCTACATTTTCTCCCCCGTATATCCACTCTTCTCCTTGTATCCCATCTTCTCCTGTCGCCTTTTCTTTTTTTATATTCTTTATCGCCTCTATTACTTCTTCCTCCCTTATTCTTTCCCTATCTCCTTCTTCTTGTCTTACTACCGCGTCTTTCCTTTTTCTTTTTCCTGCTTTTTGTCCTTCCCCTCCCACCAGGTTCCGAAAATATATCTCCCATTCTTTATTTTTTATTCCCTTTGTCGTCCTGTTTTTTTTCCTCTGCTTCTTTAGGTACTTTCTACATCTTCTTCCGTTTTTATTCCTTTAATCTGCTGCTCTTGTTTCTTTTTGTTTTCCTCCTTCTTTCTGTTTCATGTTTTTTTGTATATTTTTACTGCTTCTTTGTATTCTTCTTTTTTTTTCTTCCTTTTTTTCCACTGTCTTAATGCTCTTCTTGCCTTTTTCGGTGCTTCCTTGCATTCCTTATCCCACCATTTCTTCCATCCAGTTTTCTCTCCCTTCCATTTTCTAAATCTGACTCTCTCTGTTGCTTTCTCCATCATCTCTCTCATTTCCTCTACACTTTCTTGTACTTCCTTCCCTATCCATACCGTTTTCTGCAGCCTCTTCATTTGTCATTACAAAATCTATTATTGATTCTCCCCTTCCTCCTATGTACGTAAATTCCCCCTTTCCATCTTCTTCTCTGTTCCCGTTCATTATTTCCCATCCTTTTTCGTTGCACAATTCCAGCAGTTCCTCTCCCTCTTGATTTATCACCTTGTCCTTTGTTTGTCTCTTTCCCGTCCCTTTTCTTTCTTGTATTCCCCCCTCTTCCCCTATTCTTGCGTTGAAGTTCCCTCCTACTATTATTAATCCCTCTTCCCTCTCTTCTATCATCTCTTCTATGTTTTTCCTTGTCTCTTTCATTCTACTGCTATAAACCGTCACCACTTTTATTTTTGTTTTTCCCCACTGCATGTTCCTTTCTACAACTCCTCTTCTCTGTTGCACTTTCTCCTTCTTTTCCTGGTTCAACCATTTTTTCTTATTCCCGTTATTATACCCCCTTTGCTCTCCCTTTTTTCTTCTCTCTTTCTGCATGTTGCACCACCCACTCAAATTCCTCCGGCAACTCGTTTTCCCCCACTCCCATTCTTTTTCTTCCATCCATGTTTCCTGTAATCCCACTACATCCTGTTCCTTGATGTACTTCCAGAAATCACGTTCCTTGTTTTTATTCCTGCTACGTTCCAAAACAATACTCTCAGCTCATTCACCTCCCCCTGCTTCTTCCTTACTTTCTTTTTCTCCCTTCTTTTTCTTTTCCATTTCCATCTCTCATTATTCCTTTTCTTTGCCGTTTCGTCAACTTTCCCTCCTTTACCACCCCCCCTTTGCCCTTTAGTTTTTTGCCTTTTGGTTCCCCACTTTCTCTACTCTTTCTCTGCACAGTCCCCTATCCTTGTCGTTCCATATGTATCTGTCTCCGTCTATCTCCATTTTTCTGTACCCTACCCATACTCTTTTTCCTTCCGCTCTTTTTTCCATCGCTATGTTCATTATTTCATTTCATTCACCATCTCATTTTTCTTCTCTTTGTTTATTACTGTCACTTTTTTCACCTCTACTTTTACATTTAATTTTTCTTCCAGCATCACTGCTAAATCTTTTTGTGGTTTTTCACTTCTCCACCCCTTTATCACGATATTATTTTTTCTTTTCCATCTTTCCTCGTCTTCCGCTTTTTTTCTCCAGTTTTTCTATTCTCTCCACCAGTTTCTCTTTTTCTTTCTCCCACTTTTTTTCTCTTTCTCCCATTTCTTTTTCATTTCTTTGATTTCTTGTCTTATTCCTTACATATTTTCTTCCATCTGTTTCATCATTTCTCTCATTAATTCTTTTAACTCCTCCATTTCTTTCCTTCCTCCTTCTGTTCTTGAGGTTTTTCCTTCGTTCTCCTCCGATATCTTTTTAATGTCTGGTGATCTTATTGTTTTCTTTCCTATTTCAAATATTTGTTGCCTTTCTTTTTCCTCTTCCTTTCTCTCTCTTTTATTCATCCCTTTCCCCCTTTTGTTATTACATATTATTTATTATTTATTTTTTTTCAAATTTTTTTTTTTCTTTATTAATATTTTTTAAATTTATTGTTACTATGATTCTTCTAATTGTATTTAATTAACGCCCACCACAAATATTAGAAAAAGTATATAAATAAAAGTTTGTATTTCCCTGTTATCACAAGCGCGCGCTTGACCTTTAATCTAGTCCGCGATATCCGCTCGCCTTCGCCTACGTTATCTGAGCCACCTTCACATTCCTCAACACGCACACGTAAATTAATTGTTGTAAATCACCTTAAATTACACAAAACTCCGCACTACTATTAAACTATTAAACACGTCCTCGCTCAATCACCTTCAAAACACGACTCCCTGAACTATTTTATATATAATGCAGATATAAACGGTACAATATGAAACCCGGCCAAATTTTTAGATTTACACGTTTTGATGCTTATATAATCGTATTTTGATTATATACACATGGATACGTAGATGAGCCCGAAACCGGGCTTAATAGCGTTTCTTCGGGCTAAAGAGCGTAGCGTTTATATATTCGCTATTAAGCCCGGTTTTGGGCTCATCTACGTATCCATGTGTATATAATCAAAATACGATTATATAAGCATCAAAACGTGTAAATCCAAAAACTTGGCCGGGCTTCATATTGTACCGTTTATATCTGCATTATATATAAAATAGTTCAGAGTTAGTCGCTGCAGAGGTCGCTTTTATATACAAACTGTTTACAGACACGGACGGTAGGTTGTGTAGCCCAACATGCGACAACGTTGGACGGACTTAATAACAAGCAGTAAACATATACTCTAAGTGTATTTTACTTTAGTATGAATTTTATACACGTTTTGAGTATCATCACGTTTTAATAATATTTCACAAAAACAATACAAAGTCAAAAATCGGAAGTTGATTTTTAAAAACGTTTGCAATTTCTACGTGATGCTTGTACGTACATATGTAGAATGTGGTACTTTTATAACTATTAAATTAAATTAAAATTAAAGTATTGAAAAAATTCTTTGAAAACTTCTAAAGAGATTTGGATCAAAAGTACAATATAATAAGTAGCTAAGAAACTTTAATGTTATAAGAATGATTTGTTGGTTTATTCATGATCTGATACCTGTAAAATAATTTGAAACATAAATACATACATTTAATAAAAACGTTATAACGAAAAAGGTATGTCTTAGGGTATAATATTAGCATTTCTCATATAATTTTTTTTCTTTTACTAAAAATCTTAAAAAACAATGTAGGAATCTCGTTTTGTAGTGTAAAAATTCTTATAAGCAAGAAAATTTTTCAATAGTCCGAAAGAGTTTTGTAGAATCAATTGGAAAATATTACTTCTCGTGAAATAATTATGGAAAGTTATAATTTTGCAGATAACACTGTACAATTAAAAAAAAATTAAATTTGGTTTTACAAACACAGAGCTTTTACAAACAAAATTGAAAAAAAAAGAATTGTCCTAGCAGAAAGAGAAACAAAACTTACAGCCATAAATTTTAAAATCGACACAGAGTTTTTAAGTAATTATGATAACAGTTTACTTAAAAGTTAGAAAAATAATAATTAAGACAAACAGTTATCCACTACTAACAAGAAATAAGATATTTTTTTAAAGTTTGAGTCATTTCATATGAAATCGTCTAAAAGTAAAAGCTGACTTATTTTAGAGTGCTAAAAAAGAAATCTACGCACATTTAGTTTTGATAAACGCTCGTTTTCACCTGACCGAATTGAAAAATATAATTTTTATTCTTTTTTTGAATGCACAACGAATATTTATTCAATACCGACCAACAATGACGCGCTGCTGAAAATACGTTTTTTTAAACTCATTTTCAGTGATTTTTAACTGACTCTAGTGTATTGGTCGTTTAATGTAAGCACCTAATGTTACTCAGAAATTAAGTTTACATATCCTAAAAAGAATAAACCCAACTGATCAAAAGAACCCACTTTTTGTACAAAAAAGATCGCGTTTTTCAGACTATTGATCGTCTTGTTGTTGACACATGTTTAGTTCCTACACACTTGGTTTTTTAAAGCAAATATCTAGGTCATTTTATTAGGTTAAAAATATTATTTGCAATTGGTTACTTTTTTGTGTGAAAATTTATAAAACACTACATGTTTGTTTTCTATATATTTAGTGTAGTTTTATCTATTTTGTTTGTATCTTCTAGTATAGCAAGTAGGTTGAATGTTTTTTAAACGTGATATTATGTTTTCATTTTCATTGAAATTATTTGTATTGTAAGTGAGATTTATTACGTAAATATAACATAAGATGGAATATTGAATTTTTTGAAATAAAACATTATATTTTCTTAGAAGGCTTAGCTTATTGGCTTAACGATATTGACAGCATCACAATTGCGGAAAACTGAATACCTTTACGGTATCAACTAGCTGTGACAGTGAGAAACCTAAACTATATTAAATTATTGTACTTTTTTATGTTATTATCTTATTAATACATATGTTACAGCAGCTTGAACATTCACACTCGATACAAAAAACTAATTTTTATGCTAAGAATTTCATTAGAGGAGAAATCGAACATTGTTTCTGGAGTTACTATATGATGATCTGCAGTTTGTTCTAAGCTTTTTTTAATAGTTTTTTGAATTGTACCTCCTGCACCATCACATAGGCTTTTGCCGTGAGAAGTAATAACAAAATACCACTCCGCCTTTATTCCATCTTCATTGTAGTCTATATATGTATAATTTTTTGTAATTTTTGTATTGACCACTAAAGCAATGAATATTTTAAAAGTCTGAATAATTTTGTTTGATGTAATCAAAAAGAAAGTTATTTGAATGCGGTAAACGTTAATGTATAGTGTGTGTTAGACAGTCACTAATTACAAAAGTTGGCTCAAGTGATCAGTTTTCTTTCAAATAAATTACAAACACATCTTGGACCAAGAATGAATCATTTTTTGAAAAATTAACTAATGTTTTTAATTTTCTCAAGTAAATTTTTTATTTAAATGAGCCGACTGTACACACAGTAAGAATGAAAATAACAAGACGATTAATGTAGTCATTAAAAGTTAAAGGTAAGAACTAAAAATCTTATGACGGTCCGATTAATGATAAATCTGTTACCTTAATCGGCATTTTACGTCCACATTAAGGAACAAATAAATTAAGTAAAAATGTTTCAGACTACTTATTAGAATTATTATGCGGTAAGTTTGATTTAAAAATTAATTTGTGCTTGTCAAATGATGACAAATAACAGACTCTACGTTAGTCGTGCAACTTGCGGTAACGGTTAAATTTAACATTTCTTTAAAAAAGCCAAAGACAGAGTTATATGTGGAATTTTAAAGAAAATTATTTAATTTGCTGCCGTTTTCAGTAGGTTTTTTTTTTCAGATAAAAATTTGCTAATACACACAAGTTATAGCTTACATTTTGAATTATATTTACAAATAAAACAAACTTTGCACCAATCATAAAAAGAGTTTAATGCTTGAATACAGTTTTTATTTTAAATCTGCAGAAAGTTTATTTGTTACGTCAATATTAATCAAGTTAAATTTAAAAAAAAATATTAGATCGGAAGATGTTTAAGACAGTTATCTGCAATAAGACTAAACGCAAACAATTTATCAATTTGTTAATCACTGCTTCATAATGACCATGATCTTAAAAATTGTACAGAGTATAAAAAGTAGTACTTACCGTCAAAATTCGCATTAACATAAAAAAAGCAGCACAGAGAAAACGAGACAAATTATTTATATAATAAACTGTTTTATAGATCGATAAAAAGAATTAAAAAAATGTATTATTACTTGCATAAGTTATAAATGCAAGATATAGGTAAACTGATTTTCTTAGAATCGGAAATACCAATATATGATAAAGTAAATGATGTATTTCCATTTATTATATTTGGAACAAATCAAATTTATAACAAAAAGTAAATAGAATTTAATTGCTTAGATAATAGGATTTCTGAGGTCAAACACTGGTTACCGCAAATGCTCGATATGACTTTCAGTTTTGTTGTTGTAAAATAACCAACTGTTCCTCCAAACTGTATACAGTACAGACAGTACTTATTCAGCATGCTGCCGTATACTGTCTTTTAATTCGTCGAGACAAAAAGCCACCGTTTAGTGCCGTTTTGCCGCTAATTTTATCATTGGTTCATACTTTTTTAATAGTAGTTTACGTAACAAGAGTCGAAAGTAAGAAATAGCATAACGAACGTTAATGCGACGCCAGGCCGCACGGCCGAGCGTTGCATGTGAGTGAGTTATGCTATGATTCTTTCGACGAGAGTAATGTATGTACATTATTTTTTGTGTTGCTTTTTATAAAATTACATTCTTTTTTAAAAAAATTAAAAAAAAGCAACAGAAATATAATATGTTGGTACTACATTTATTACTAAATCTGTCAGATTTGACATTAACTTTAACATCGTTTTTCTTCAATTTTAACTGAATTTCAAGATTTTTAAAATGATTTTTCCACCTGTCGCATACTCATTCGAATATATTAATTGACTTTGAACACTTACTTTTATGTGTATTCTTAGTTTTCATTTTGCCACCCTAGAGCTTTTTTCGTTCATTACGTAACTACACTAACAAACGAATATTGACGTTTGCGATGTTGGCAGCACAAAAAAAATATTTACAGACCAGATAAAAAATTGCGCTTTTTTAAAATTGTGTTTGACATAAGAAATCCATTATCTAGCAATCAGGTTCCATTTTTTTTAGTTTTCTTTTAAACATAAGTTGAAATATATTTTTGAATTTATGATAATCCAATATTTAAATAATCGAAGGAATCCATTGGAAAATTTTAATCGGCGAAATTAAAAACTGAAAATCTCAACTATGCCTCAAGTTATTAAAGTTTATTGTAACATGTTTAGGGCGTAAGAAACAGTAATTATTACTATTACTATTTCCGATACGCCCTAGCAGTATGTCGTGTCTTCGTTTTCGTTAATTTCCTCTTCAAGACACAGTTCAGACTTTTAAAGAATGGTTAATATTTGTAGTAATTCTTCACGTTCTTACTATACTATTTTAATCTAACCAAACAACAACTTTGTATAATAACATTCATTTATAAATAATTACTATTTCAACTATACTCGTTTTTTTACTACGCTTATTAGATCAAATTCTTAAATATTGTAAAAAAATATACATAAACATACTATATTACTTTAAATAAATGACATAAAAACACTTGAATTTATAATCATTTATAAATAACTAGACAAAACCTATAGTGTGAAACTGCATAATATTTACTCACTGATAGTAATAAATAAAATTTATTTAAAAAAATTTCAAAATAATAGAAACCTACTTTGTATATGTATATACGTAATACGTTGCACAACAGGATGTTGATTAATAATATATAATGAAAAAAATACTAAAAAAATCTAGAACACAGAAACATTTAAAGAATTTACGAAAGTCAGTTTTATAATATTTTAAACCATTTATAGAAAAAAACACTTATGTTTTATATTCTATTAAATTAAAAACGTTGGTTAATTTAAACAACATATATAAAAATTAAAAACGTCAACTGGTTATCATTAAAATCTTTCTCTAGATCGAGTATTCACAGGTTCACTGTTCATTGGAAGTTGATTGGAATGAAGTTCTATATTTTTATTGTAGTAAAATTCTGTGTTATTATTGGTTTCTGTAGAAGTTGTACTAGTTGCACTAATAGAATACTTAACAGTGCGTACAGATTGTGTATCGCTTATAGAATTAGTACCAACAAAAGATGATTTGTATAATTTCCTTGCAAAATATTCTAGCAGTACCATTTCCAATAGTATCAAACAATTATAGATCACTAAAATTACATTATATTAATTTATGTTTTTTGATTATTATTAACAGTTACTTACAATTTGCATACACTGTTGGAGTCAGTGGAGGATGACATGGCAGCACTCGTAGCCAGACTATGCCTTTTATTATCAAAGCTTGAAGTTTGCTCGACATCAGTACCAGTTGGAGAGCAATAAATTTTGAGAATATATTATAATCCTTAAGTACATCTTTTAGCAATTGTATAGTCATAGACATACTCCATATTCCTATAAATATAGATGCAACTATCACAGGTTGCACGTATATATAATTTATTTGGTATAAACTCTAAAAAAAAATATGCTGGTGTAATGTTTTACGCATTGTATAATTTGCAATTTTTTTACATTTTTCTTATGATATATTAAAACAATTAATTAGTATTTACTTACTTCTCTTTCAGCCCATAATACTAGCAAGGTCATATAAACAAGTCCTTGAACGATTGGTAGTTGAAGCACTAGAATTCTCAAATATCGCAGTCTATTTCTAAAACAACATTAAATATCTTTATTAATGAAATTAAAAAAAATATTAGTGTAAGCTCATATAATAATAACAACAATAAAGATATTTTAACATTAGTTTGTACAAAAATTTATTATCGTATACAGTCCACAAACTCTTTGTACTATGAGGCGGTTTTCTTTTATTTCCAACTTTTGTAAAAGCGCTGCGTATAAATTTAGTAATTCGTTTGTCATGTTTAACAACATAAACTAAATTGTATTGTACTATGAAGCATTAATATCACAAAACAATATTTGTCACATAATCTTAAAAATTGCTAAAATGTAAAATCCAATTTTAATCAAAATGAAACATTGTAATCTATAAACTGTGACAAAACTATTATTTGTCATTCTAATAACTTTTCTTATCTTAGTTGTTGTTTTTGGCGAACCCAACAAAATAACGAGTTGCCCATTGAGTATGCCGGGTTTTATTTTGAAATAAAAATGATTATGTAATTGGGAAATGTTTATTGATTTAAAAAAGTAGACGTATTGAGATTAGGAAATTATGGAGTATCATGTCGACAAAATTAGCGCTGCGAGTGGCATACCTTAATCATTTCAATTAAATTTTAGATATTTGAGAAGCAAAAAAAAACAAATTGATCAAAGTTTTTAACAATCCAAATGCTAAAATTTCAAAAAAAAAATTAAAAGATCAATACATAACGATGTAGGTATAAGCGTTATTTAAATGATTTATTCAACAAATACAGAATAATAATTACAATTATCAGTAGTAAAAAACAAAAAAAATGATAACACTAAAAGAATTTGTTATAGTAAAAGCTAGATTAAACATTTTAAGAAACGCCAAAACATATGCAACGCAAAAAAAGTGTAGGTAAAAGAACAATTCGTGCTTGTGCTAAATTACAAAATACAAAAAATAGCAGATATTAAAAAACTTCTAGATATTTCTAAACACAATAGTTATATTTAAATTAATTAATTAATCCAGTTATAGTCAAATTTATTGGCGTTCACGGATTAGTTATGTATTAAATTTTACTATTGTAAATAATTGTTTTCTTTCTTTACATAATAACTTATTTTAATTGATAAGTAATAAATACTTTTTTATTTTATTGCAAAATATTTTTGTGAAATGTATTACAAATTTACTAATGTTCTATTACACATAACTCCACAAAAATAAATTGCTTTTTAAATTATACTATTACAAAGAAACCAAAACATAAAGAATTTTAAAATGCCGATAATTGACCACTAAATACATACCACATGTATGATTACTTATAATATTGTATTAATAATACATTGACTACTTTACATTTTCTATGTAAATGAACATAAGAGACATGTCACCACAAAAACCCAATCCAAAAATATAATTTAAAAAAAAAATTTTAATGTTAAATATTGAAATTGTTATTAATGTTATTATATAAACGACTCTTTGCTAATAACTATTTGAAATAAAATTTACTTTTCTAAATTACATATCATTATTGCTTTGTTTAATGCTTTATTTATAAGTTTAGGATATTTGTAAGAATGGCAACTCTTTGCATATGAGGGAGCCTGCTAAAATAGTTGTTACTGTAATTATAATTTTTTTTTCTATGAAAGATGTGATAATGTGAATTATTTGTCACAAAGTTATCATATTTTTTTTCATAAAATTTTAAAATAAAAGCACGTTTCATTATTTTTTCTAATAATATTTCCTGAATTTTTACCTGAAATTTTTTGATTTAGTAATAAGTATACCTACCACTGTTGCAACTTAGTGACATCAAGTAAGTTATATGATCAATAGACAACGATTTTAACACTTGCAAAAAAAAGGAGAAGTGGATTTAATGATTGACAAATATGTTAGCAATTTATCAGAAAATGACAAACACAATAAAAATAGAAAGAAACGTCAAGATCTACAACAACCATTAATGTCAATTTGAGATTAAATTTCTCATATAAGTTCTCAAACTGCTAAAGGGGGTATTATACAAAAAAATAGTTAAAAAACGATCAAGTATATACCAATCGATAAGAATAAACGTAAATTAAGTAATTAAGTAAACCGATTTTAAATGAACTGATTCTGAGTATATATCATACAACACCCAAAAATGTAAATAACAATACAAAAAAGTTACACAATAACATGTAATTAAATAATGATAGAAATATGCTGCTTGTTACAGATAAAATGCAAACAGAATTTAAGTTAAATGTTAAAATAATTAAAAATAAATAAAAAAAGTAGAACACAGAACTAACCTAAACTTACTACTATATATAATTTTTATGAATACGCTAATAAAACGCCTCAAACAAAAGATCAACAATAAACAATAAAAATTTAAAAGTAAATTAATTAAGCATATGTTATTAATATAGAAATGCTTTCGGTTTAAATAAATAAGCGATTAACGTGTATGTTAAGATAATTAGATAAAGTACTGGTGCCACTAAGAAATAAATATAAAGGCGTATAAGCGTACGTGCTTTTAATGTAAACAGATATCGGTTTAGATGTGTTTTTCTTAAATATCCTTAGATTTAATTAGTTAGGTGTAGTTCTAATTGTTACAAATTATACGCATCTGACTACTTTTTAAACAATTGATTTCGCAAAACAAATTTAGTGTTTGTAAGTTTTACGTGTGTTTTGTAGTTTTTTAAATGTTAACTTGTTGATGACACCTTGATATACTCCAATCTTGTTTAAACTGCTAATTAATATGTGCAAAACATGTACGATTAATGAATTTATTAAAAATATATATAAAAAAATATAAAGTTGATATCGTTTATGGTACTTTATTATAAGTTACCTATATGTACACTTACATATTATTATCTTAATTGCAAACGGTATATGCTTACAGTGGTGTATAAATTACTTGTACGTGTTGGTTTTTATTGAGTTGCTAGTCTGTTATTTTACTTAGCCGTTTGTATTGTGTTTTTAGTTTAGTAAAATTTAGTTTATATAATTAACAGTTTTTAACAATTGATATTCGTGTAAACAGTTATTCGTTACACTATGTACCTACTAATAGAACTAGAACATAAACATAAAAGTACAAGTAAACATACCTAACAGAATAATACTACCGACTATAACAAATCTACGATAAACACAAAATAAAAATAATCAAAAAAACCTAAATAAATTTAGTAAAAAACAAATGCATCAAAAAAAAAGACAAACTATAAACCAGCAATAAACAAACCTAAAAAACTATTATAGAATAAAATATAATAGAATAACAAGATATGCATGCATAAAGAAAAGAACAAACAAAAAGTCAGGTTACCAAGAAAACAATTAAATCACATTAAACAAGTACTACAGTAACTACTCATAAAATGTAGACTATGCTTTAAACTAGAAAAGACTAGACATTTAGTTTATGCTATTTTAAGCAATAATAAATAATACTCAACTACCATTTTAACAGTTTGCTTAACATCATCAGGATTTTCTGTTTAAATGTGATTACTTCAAACAAATAAATATCAAACGTAAAACTAAACCCAAAAATAAGATAATAAACTGTTATGGTAAACATGTTAAAAGTTATTTGGATTTTAACAACACAAATTTACTGCATAATAGATGATAAATATAAAACCACGTAGTACAGTAATAGTTATTTTTCGCTAAAGTATAAAAAATATGTTTTAATTTAAATTATTTAAAAACATTTTGAACAATAAAGTTTTAAAAATGAATTAGGAACGATTAGTTTTATGCTTTTATTTACGACAAGATAGAAATAGAGAATATAATAAAAATTTAACATAAAAAACTCGATAAAAAACACTTTTGCGTATTTCAATGAATATGTACTATTGTGGTATTTAGCTTGTAAAAAAATGAATCTCAAAAACAAGGTCAACGTCAGTATTTGG
This sequence comes from Aquatica leii, assembly GCA_035610365.1. Lineage (NCBI taxonomy): Eukaryota > Metazoa > Arthropoda > Insecta > Coleoptera > Lampyridae > Aquatica > Aquatica leii. The sequence continues at coordinate 165,670,360 of CM069432.1, forward strand.
TTTTATCACAGATCAACTAGAAGAGAAAAAGTTGTGATACTAATACCATTTATAAAAATTTCGAAAACAGTACAGATTAACCAAATTAAAAGTTAGAATAATCTGAATAATGTAAGCATTTTTAATCTTTAAAGTGCTGTTTAAATCGATGTAAATAAGCAATGCTATAAAAGTGTTTTTTTTTTCATTTTTTATAAATTAAGCAAATTTAACTTGTTTGAAGAATAACAGACTAATTAAAAAACTTCTAAATACAGTATAAATTAAAAAAAAAATTTAATAAAACCACATATTTAATTTCTTTAAAATAATAAAAAAGTAGTACATAATATTGTAACAATTTTTTTAACTGATTCAATTATAAACTCAATATTTACACGATTTAAATTTAACTGCTTTTAGCGCTAATAAAATGCAACGGTATTTAAGAAACACACTTTACACATTAATTTATATATTACTATCCTCGAAAAATAATGTTTGCGGATATCTTCTGCTTATCTAAACTGGTATTTGTTTATATTAAAAGCACGTTACACTTACACGCTGTTATATTTATCTTAGCATACGCGTTAAACATATAATTTATTTAAACCGACAAAGATTTCTTGCGATTCATTCGAAAACTGACTTGAGCTTCCTAGAATACTTTTTATATATTTATGTTATCTGTTATCTAGAATGTTCAACATCCTTCGGTTATTGTCTCAAAGTTGACTATTGCTTCGAGAACGGTTCAGTGGCCCCTTAAGACTGTTCTCTCTTAAAACGAGAAACTAGATGCGACACCGGTAAAAAGGATCGTGGCAATAGCGGCAACTATCTTCATTTTGGCAACTTCCTTGAGCATAATAGTAGCAGTGAATAAACTTTTCCTGACCCTACTTGAATAGTAACTGTAGGCTAACACTTGAACGTCTGTTCCAGTTGATCTAAGTACTGAGTACTGCCAATTTCTTAATATTGTGAAACTACATTTTTCTCTTAAAATTCTATAATGCTTGCCACAGATTTTTGTATAACGGCTATGCGTGAGTACTTCTTGGTGACCAGATAGAAAACAAAGCGTCGTTTTATTAAATACGACTGCAACCCTTTGGACATGTCAAGATCCTCGCTCACGCAATGTGCGTTGGCGTAATCTTTTCGTGTTTTAAACAGGTCTTGTTGTTCCTTGATTGTGACTCTGTAAATAGCCCTTCCAACACCCCCGTGAATATTTATAAACTTATCAAAGTCCATTCCTTTGACTTGATTTCTGGTTCTGCTAGTTATTACTCTGGTTTGGACCTGGGCTTGCCTAACGTTGTTATCGCCAACAAACGAGATAGACGATCGATGTAGACGTCATGAACACGCTGCACGATTTTATAAGAACCATCCCATTGTCACTGCAACTTTGACGACAAACCACGTTTTTTTAGGAATTATACAACCACACCATGTCGCCAGGTTGAAACCCACCGTTTTGCGCCTCCACGTTATAACTCGTCTTTATTCTGTCTCTAACAATTAATGTGTTATTACGAACCGCCTCATGCACTTCGTCCAGTCTCTTCGCCAGTTTGCTGACGTAGTCTTCTCCAGTAACCTCTTCTTCGGGTCTTCGTCCAAATTGGAAGTCGCATGGCATTCGTATTTCGCAACCCAGCATGACATAGAATAGTGTTTGACATGTGCTTTTGTAAACAGATGATCGGTATGCCATTAAGAAAAAGTGCATTTACTGATCCCAGTCTCTTTGGTGTTCGGACACCACTTTAGATAAGTACTTTTCCATTATTGGATTCATCTGTTTAAACATGCTATCACATTGAAGATGAAGAGACGTCGTTCTAGTTTTCTTAATTCCTAACGATCGGCAAACTTCTTGGAACAACGTAGACTCAAAGTTGCGGCTTTGGTCGGAATATAATTCCAACAGAACTCCAAACCGACAAAAAAACTTTTTTACTAATACGTCTACGACTTTAGCTGCTTCTTGATTGAGTATGGCGTAAGCCTCCGTCTATTTCGTGAAATAATCAATCGCCACTAAGATGTATTTGTTTCCCAAATTAGATTCTGCGAACGGCCCTGCGATGTCAATCGGTACTCTCTCTAAAGAGCTTTCTACGTCATACTGAGACAAGACTTACTTACTTACAGACATATTAACGTTGCTTGTCATGGAAACTCGTCAAACTTTCAGAAATATCACTGTATTTTAAAGAAAGGTAGAAAGAAAAAGAAAATATCATTTGGCTTATTGATATTGTAATTAAATAAAAACTTGTTTCTACAAACTGGTTATAACTCCATTAAGTATTGTCTGTTTGTTTTAATTCTGTTCCATTTTCACCTGTCCTATTCATTGCTCTATTTGACCTGAATCATACAAAATAAATTTAAGAATAACCTTAATGTAGATTTGATAGTAATGTTTAATAAGTTAAAAGCATGCAAAATTTAAATATTTAAAATATTATTATTACACAATACACAACATACATTAACGATCTCAAACTCGGATACTAGTGTTTGCAAAATGAATTAAACTCTTTAATCCAATTAGTTATACAAACCAATAACTGCACTAAAATGCAATAATACTTACCTAAAAGATATTCCATGAGTAAACAAAGAATTAAATAATTGCGTGGTAGAATACAAACACCATGTAAATGACAAACACGACTTTTATTAACATAAAAATGGCGAGATATGCGCTGGTATTTATGCGTAATGCTGTAAACTTGTAACGGAAAAGCAAACTTGCCGTAAGTTTACATGCTATCTGGTTAATATTGAAACGTTCGAGAAAGTATTTATAAATGCAAGAGCCTTCTAGAAGCTGTCTAGAAGATATAGCGAAAAGTAGGGAACGGTCGAGAAGGATTCGCTGATGTCTATAAATGCCGAAGATGGAAATCGTAGGTCAGTTATTGTCGTAACGCGAATGCAGCTGTATTAAGAAGATTATTTAAGTGAAGATAAATAAGTGATTAGCACGTGCGAAGTTTTAAATAAATAACAGTGTACACCGAATCGAGTGAACGTGACTTATAGTGTAAACAAGTGTGATATCCGAGGACGTTATCTTGTCTTAAGTGATAGTGTTATACAACGGTTATACATAAATATACTGTAAGTGTTTTCATTAAATTTAATTAGTTCGGTTAATTTAAAAGTGTACATATTTCTAGAATAAGTAAACGTATTTTTAGTCGTTTTAAATTTATTAGTTTTTAATAAATACGTAACAATATTTTGGAAAATTTTGCACCATAATTTGTTAGAGATATTATTATTCTGACATATAGATACGGCAACGCAAAAAAAAATCCAAACTTATTACTCTGCCAGAAGTGACTACACTGGAAATGTTTCTATCAAATGTTAACAAGAAATTTAAAATTGCACTTTATTTTATTTTTTTATTTAAAGAAATTTGCATTAAAAAAACATTTACTAAACACAACTATTTACTAACATTTAAACTTTCAAATACAATGACTACTCACGACATCTTACTTAATTTTTTTTTCTTTAGTATAAATTGTCATACCAAAATATTTTATTTAAAATTGTGTCAATGTAGTAGTAGTAATTCAATCACTATGAAGATAAATACAATATTAAAAAAAACACAACATCTCAATATCCATTTTTCCACAATGATGCTAATTCTTTAGAAACCTGTGTTTAAAATCTTTCAACAGCTGTTACAAGAGTTCATGACAAGCTTTGTTTTTACTTTTTTAACTAAAGAAAATGCAATATAGATAATCAATTTAATATATACAACTAATTAGTCATGAATTTTGCAAATTTCATTTATTGTTTCTTACTTTATCAAAAAAAAATTGTAATATACTAACCAATTTCTATATAATGATTAATGATTAGCTAATACTTTAAGGAAAAAATTTAAATATGAAGTTCAACTCGGTTGAAGTCATCGCCTCACAATACTGAGATAAGAACTAAATTCAACAAAATAGCGTAGCGTCAAATAAAATTAAAAAAACTTGTAATAGCGAAGGCTTCCACGGCCGGAATCTATACTAAAATAAGAATGTCTTCCGGGTTTGGACCGTGTCATTGTTGGTGTAACCGAAGTTGCCAACGTTTCGCCCACTTTCGTAAGGGGCTTCATCGGGGCGTGAGATAAATCGCAAAACTCAAACAAGCAACGAAATCTAACTAAGAACTTCTCAAAAGTTAGGTTATACACTTGTGAAACAAGCCATAATCTAAACTCTGAAAAGGTAAGAAAGAAAACGATAACTTGAAAAAGCAAACGAAAATCTAACAAGGAACCACTACCGAGTTAGGCAATCAACTTGTGAACCAAGCCAGATTCTAAACTCCGTAGAAGTGACTTAAGAAGGATGGTTGTGCTCTGACTCTGATAAATGACTAATGACCAAAGAGGGCATCCTCGAAACCATGTTCGCAATTGAAGTTATTGGGGTGTTTGATAATTTCTATGTTCTCTCGGAATTTTCTGTTGGAAAAGAATGGAGATTTGGCAATCAACAAAACATTATCAAAATCTATTTTGTGACCTGTAGTAAAATGATGTTCAGCAACCGCAGACTTGAAAATATACCTTTTCTTTAGGCAACGATCATGTTCTGAAATGCGAGTAATGACTGAACCACCGGTTTCACCAATCTAAACTAAACCACATGAACAAGGAATCTGGTGTACACCTTGAGAAGAAAGTAAAGAAAATTTGTCCTTGGGAGAAGGAAGAATCTGAGAGATTTTGCCTGTTGAGTTGAATATGAGTTTAATACCATTCTTACGAAGAAGTTTCCCTATTTGATCTGTAACCTTGTGAATGTAGGGTAAAAAGGCCAATTTCGGGTTAGATTCGGGAGGAGAAATGTCCTTAGGTAATGGAGTACGTGGATGTAGACGACGATTAATAACTCTATGAATATCTCGCTTTACATAACCATTGTTCACTAAGGTTCTAGTAAGATGACGGAGTTCCGAGTCTAGATTCTCAGGTTGGCAAATAGAAAAGGCACGATAAACCAAAGATTTAATAACATAACGTTTCTGTGCAGGATGATGATGAGACGAAGCATGAAGGTATTTGTCCGTATGGGTGGGTTTGCGATAAACAGAATGACCCAAAAGTCCGTCGGGCTTACGAGTCACAAGAACGTCAAGAAATAGAAGAGAACCATTACTTTCGATTTCCATAGTAAATTTGATATCTAAGTGTTGATTGTTTAGATGATCAAGAAACTTAGACAATTCCAGCTGACCATTAGACCAAACAATAAATGTGTCGTCAACATACCTAAACCACACTTTAGGTTTTAATATTGATGGGTCCAAAGCAACCGTTTCAAAGAATTCCATAAAAATGTTAGCTACAACAGGTGATAGAGGAGAACTCATAGCAGCACCAGAAACCTGTTCGTTAAACTTGTTATCAAATTGGAAGTAAGTAGAGGATAGACACTTATCAATAAGAGGAACCAAAATCAAGTCCTTGCCATGTTGAGACAGAATCTGTTTGATGATAATAAGCGAATCCTCAATAGGAACTTTAGTAAAAAGTGAAGTAACATCAAATCTCCATTCTTTTTCAACAGGAAATTCCGAGAGAGCATAGAAATCATCAAACATCCCAATAACTTCAATCGCGATCATGGTTTTGAGCTATCCCTTCTTTGGTTTCCGGTCATTAGTTATTTATCAAAAACACGTTCCTTATCAACCGTAACCCAATCAGAGTCGAGCTCAACCATCCGTGACGATCCTTTTTCTTTATATACAGAGACTTGTTTTACAAGTGTATAACCTAACTTTTGAGAAGTTCTTAGTTAGATTTCGTTGCTTGTTTGAGTTTTGCGATTTATCTCACGCCCTGACAATAACAATGACATGGTCCAAACTTGGAAGACATTCTTATCTTAGTATAAAAAAAAACTTACATTAAAAATGAATTAATAATAAATTTTCATATTTTATAAATAGCAATTTATTTAAAAAATGTTAATATTTATGACAATTAAACTGATACAAAAAAGATGTTTATTCGCACTACGTGTTTTACAATATCTTACATTTTAATTACTCTCTCAGTTAACGAGTGGCGCACGAGACCAAAGTTTACAATTTTTTTCTATTGGTCGAGTGCGCCAAAATGTCTTATGAAACGTAAACTTTATAATAATTTTTCTATTCTGGAAATAATAGGTAATAATAAATTTAAATTACCTATTTATTTTTATTTTATTGATTACAAAAAATTATTTTTTTAATAATAAGTTGGCAACACATCTAATTTAACAAGTTGGATTGTTGGATTGCTGTACTTTAATTGTGAAATATAAGTATTGCCAAACTAACAAAACCACAGTTCGGGTGCTATAAAGTGTAACTTTAGACAATTCAAACGAGTTCTTTAAAGTACTTGTTAGAGTATCAAAATAGAAAAAAACATTTTACAAACCTATCAATGTTATAATGACAACTATATCGATAGGTAACCTTGACAAGGGCGCAATTGCTCTTATATGTTACTTTATTCCCAAGAACCACATAATGATAATTGACCCATTGTTTTATTGTTATACCACATTTTAAATCATAAAAAAATTATCAATACTAACTTTTCTTACGCAAAAAAGAGTATTTTTTACAAAAATACTTTTTACTGGTTTTGAATGTTGTGTAAACAAAACTAATGTAGTGAAACTGTTTTCTGAATGAAAGATACAATAATGAGTTTATTAGTTATATCAGATCAAGGGAATAAAAACGGAAGAAGAGGTATGAAAGTACCTAAAGAAGGAAAGGATAAGAAAATGGAAGACAAAAGAAATACAATTAAAACAATGGAAGAGATATTTTAGGAACCTGGGAAAGGGGGGAGAACAAAATCAAAAAAGAAAAAAAAAGCAAAGAAAAGAAGTAGCAGTAAGACTGTAAAAAGGAGATAAAGAATAAACGAAGAGAAAGTAATGGAGATAATAAAGAAGGTAAAAAAAGAGATATCGGAAAAAGAAGATGGGATACAAGGCAAAGAGTAAATATACGATATATAATATAAAATGAAGTGAAGCATTACAGAAAAGTGACATTATTAAGCACGGAATACAAATTATATGCCACAGTGCTACAAGGAAGACTACAGAAGGAAATAGAGGAAAGAAATTTGGTACCAGACGGACAATATATATATATATATATATATATATATATATATATATATATATATATACTGAGACACTTGGCAAATAGAGAGCTAGAAAAAAAGGGAAAATTGTGGCACAGTTCATAGATTTAAAGAACCACTTTCGACAGAGAGAACAGGGAAAAACTGGAAATGTATGAAGAAAAAAAAATAAATGATTAATAGAGAGGATGGAGGAAATTTACGAAGAAACGAGAAACAGGGTGAAAGTGAATGGAGAGGAGAGCGAGAAATTCGTTCCAAGGAGAGGGTTGATACTGGGATGTCCTCTGAGCCCAAACCTGTTTGCAGTATATACGGGAGATTTGAAGGAGGCAATGAGAGAACAACAGATAGAAGGGATCTTAGTAGGGAAAGTGAAGGTGTAGTCGTTGGCGTATACGGATGACATAGTGTTGGTGGCTAAGGAGGAAAAGGAAATGAAGAAGATAATAAAAACGCTGGAAAATACATTAAAAGAAGACATGGAAGTAAATACGGAGAAAACAAAAATAATGGTATTTAAAAAAGGAGGAAGGAAAAGAAAAAGAGAACAGTGGAAATGGAAGGAGAAAGGAGTGCAGCAAGTGATGGAATTTACATACCTGAAGCAGGATAATAAGAAGAGGGAACACGTAATGGAAAGGGTGAGGAAAAGGAACAGGTTAATAGGACAAGTGTGGAGTGTGGGGGATAAGTTGTTTAAGGTGGTAGGTTGTTGCTTGAGAAATAATATAAAGTGTAGAGATATATGGGGCAAAAATATGAGAGTGGAAGGAGTATAAAAAAGTAAAAAAGTTACAAAAAAATACTGGAAATGAGTATTAGAGCTACACAGGGAGTATATTATAAGAGAGAAAGTGCAAGAAAAAAAATAAGGATAGAAACAAGAAACAAAGTTACAAAATACAAGAAAAAACTGAGAGAAATAAGTGCAAAATACTAGACGACTGTTGTAAAGAGATAAAGGCAGGAACAGTGAAGTACGGGCAGAATGGCAGAGAAGAATATTATAAAAGAAACGGGTACACGAGAGAAGAAGTAGAAAGATTAAGAAAAAAAAGAGTACGAGTAAGAGAGGAAATAGAAAAGAGTGATAGAGACATAAAAAAACAGAAAAGATGGACAAATGTAAATTATAAGAATATCAAAGTGCCAGAATATCTAAAAGAGAAAGAGAATAAAAGCAACAAGAAAAAAATAATAGCAAGGTTCAGAATGAATGAAGAGCTAGGTAACAAATACTGGAGAAAAAGGGAAGAAAGGATGTGCAGACTATGTGGAGAAGAGACAGAGGACCTCAAACACATGAGGAATAAATGCAGGGAGTTAAGAGAAGAGGTTATGAAAATAGAGGAAATCTTAGGAGAAAAAGGGAAAATGGGGCGGAATGGATGGAAAAAGTATGGGGAAAGATAAAACAATTAAGAAGAGAGAAGAAAAAATGAAATGTAATAAATCTAAAAAGAATGTAATGTAATGTAAATATAATTAATTTGTAACACTGATGTGAACAAATAAAGTTAAACTATATACAAGTAAAAAACGATTATAAAGTGCATAAAAATACATTTTATTTCTTACTTATTGATGTCCAGTAAGGGTAAACAACTGCAACATGGCCAACAGCAACAAGGTGCGACTTTTGTGTTTAAAGATGTAGGTTTTACTTTTCGTATGAGTTCGGCTTCTCCTCCACAATAAGCTACGAAAAGACAAAATAGTTGGTACATTCCAACCATAAAAATACCTTGAGTAACTGCTTCTGCCAATAACTGAGATCTAGGTACAATTGTTGCACACAGTGTTGCTAACCCTATAATCTATAAAGTTTATTTAAAATTAGTACATATAATCAATACATAATATAATTTAAAAATATTTTGTAAAACTTATAATATAAAGTAAGTTGTGACAACAAAAGAGAAGAAATCTTGGTTTGATTGGTAAAAAGCTAATTAAATAACGTTGTAAATATCACTAACAATATAAAATGTCTGCCTTGTGGCAACTCTAGCGTACTAGTAAAAATATACCATAAGTAATATTAATTGGTATTAGTTAGTTCGCAATACGACGCATATCAATTAAGCATTAAATTAACCGCTGCTGTATAAGTACCACTAACTACAAATGTAGTAAGCGGTTAACTTTTTCGTATTTTTGGAATTATGTAATAACCAAAGTTCAGAATTATATGAAAAACATAATATCAAAATGAACAACTGTTTATGCTAAAATACGAATCTAGATATCAAAATTATGCAGCTGTTTTAATCGAAGCAAAACATCGAAATAAGGCAAAACTCAATACACTCCGAACCATTACGTAACTAAGGCCTGAATTAGAATTTAATACTCATTAAAATATACGAATAAACAGTTGCTACAAATTAAATTGTACAATTTATTGTTACAATATATCACAAACATTTTTTCGGTACTTTTGAGTAATGCTTTGTTGATTATCTGTTAAAATGTTTTTGTATAAAGAAAAATTACATTTTACGTTGTTATAGTGATTCAGGCAGAAAGTTAAAATGCAAATTTTGCTGTGGTTTCATTTCTGCAGCCGACTTTTTTAAAATTCCATTCAAAACTTCGGAAATTTGATTAAACAACATGTAAGCAGGATTATTTTTTAACCCCAAATCTTTCTGTAACTGACTGTTAAAACTCGAGATGCCGAACAAAATTTCTTGCAAAACTCTTCTATAATACGGAAGCGTTTTATTCATTAAAGTACCACTAGTGTCCAACTTTTTAGCTAGCCCCGGTAGTTTTGAGAAAGGTACTCTGATGTAATTTAATTTTGTTACACCTTCTTCTGCAGTTACTGTTTCTAGTACTGATTTTGTACAAGCAAAGATATTCCAGAAAAAGAAGATACAGTTCTTTTATTAACAAAAAAATTGTCCACATAAAGCAAACCAGCGTCTAATCATGTTTTCTGTCTCGTTAAGTTATTTATGTGGTCAACTTTTGTAAAGCATATCGTAAATGTGTTTTGCAATCCTGTTCAAATCATGAACCAAACATGTAAAGTGTAAGATGTAAAAATTGTGTAACGCTCGCGCTGCTTTCGGCATATGATCTGTCGCAACATCTAAACAATTTCTCTTCTTTATTTTTTTCCGACGAAATGCATTAAACAAAACTGACTATAGTTCCATTATTCGTTTTTTCTAACACTTTACAAACTAGCAAATGTGGACTACCATATTCTGGTGCTGTTAATTTCCACACTATCATGGCTACATCATCTGTTGTTTTGTCAACGACTAACCAAACACTTTTATCTTTTATATGTGCACTAAGTGTATTTTCGTAAGTCCCTTGTAGATATACCTTTTTATGATTGATTCACTAAAATGGCTTTATCACTTAAGCATCTAATGCAGAACAAAAATTTTAAAACAAAATCAGAATAATATCAACGGGAAGTAATTTTAGGCAAATGCTTGTTAATCTTTAGTTATGTTGAACAACAGGTACTATTCTCGAGACTGTTATTTCAGAATAAATTATGAGAGAAATTTTTGGGTGAACACTAGTTTTAAATACAATGCATTTCAAAAGTTGAACATGTTTTAATTTGTAACTTTAAATAAAGATTATTCTCAAAAAGTTCAAAAGTAATCAGTTTTAAAAATGCGTGTTTAAAAAACTGAAAAATATTTATCGATAAACATTGTTGAGATATGTTGTCAGTTTTCGGTATGTTTTAAATACAAAACTGATATGACAATTGATGATTGAATATATTTTTTTTTATTATGGTAATAAACTTTATACCTTATAAACCAGTGTTGCACAACCCGCGGTCCGCGGGCCGCATGCGGCCCTTGAACGTATTTTTGCGGCCCGTTAAACACATCCGAATTATTAGAATAAAATTCAGAATTTGTTTAAAAAATAAATGAAGTAAATGTTTTTTATATTTTAGTTTTAGTAGCATCATACCGGTGAATCTCAGGAATAACCGAACCCATTCGGGTATCTTCATCGGGATTCGTATCTTTTGCCTGCCTGCATTGTGCGTGGCCATGTTATTTGTACGTGTAGTCGTGTACGTATAGGACGGTTGTTAATAGTTGGTAGTTACACGAAGTACTGTATGTCGTTACGCCTACAATAAAACTACATATTATTAAATTTGTGTGTTCAGCAGTCATATTTGTTTTTGTTGACAATATGTCTAACAAACCACAGATGAAAAAACGATCTTTAGAAGACGAACGAAGGTTATTCCAAGAAAAATGGACTGAACAATACTTTTTTATAGAAAACAAAAATTGTATCGTGTGCTTAATTTGCAACCAAAACATAAATGTTCCCAAAGAATACAATCTCAAGCGACACTTTGAAACTAAACATAAAGATTTTAATCAGAAATTTACAGGAGAACTTAGAAAACAAAAGGTTGCGTCACTATGCCGTTCACTAAAGACTCAACAAAATCTTTTTGTGAAAAATAGTAACGATTTGGAACAAGCAGTTGAAGTAAGTTTTGATATAGCTAATTTAATAGTTAAAAATTCAAAACCATTTACCGATGGTGATTTCGTAAAAACGTGTTTAGTTACTGCATCACAAAAATTATGTTGTAAAAATTGTGTAAAAAACTTTAATGCCGTCAGTTTGAACCGGATGACAGTGCCACGTCGCGTAATAGATATTTCAGAAAACATTGAAGCTAAATTTTGTGATATATTTCAAAGATGTACATATTATTCACTTGCTGTGGATGAATCTACTGACATTACATCAACAGCTCAAATATTTATTTTTGAGAGTGGGGTTACTGATGATTTTGAAATATATGAAGAACTTTTAGAATTTCAATCACTGCACGGAGAGACAACGGGATCTGATTTATTGCGGAAATTGCTTCAAAGTATTGAAAAACATGGCATGGAACTGTCAAAACTGGTTGGAATAGTTACTGGTGATGCGCCCGCCATAGTTGGCCGTCATAAAGGAATTGTGACACTTCTTGCAAAACATATACAAGAATTAGGATTAACACAAGAGCTAATAAAGTATCATTGCATAATTCATCAGCAGAACTTGATAGGCTAAATTCTAGATTTTAAGAAGGTTATGGGTGACGTGGTAAAAGCTGTAAATTTTATTAGGTCACACGGTGTAAATCATAGACAATTCAAAAGTTTTCTTGATGAAATTGAAGCCGAGCATGGAGACCTACTTTTTTATACTGAAGTTCGATGGCTGAGCAGAGGGAAGGTGTTACAACGTTTTGTAGACTTGATCCATGAAACCAAAGTTTTTCTTATTGACAAAGGCCAGTCAGTCGATTATCTTGAAAGTGATGTATGGTTATGTGACTTGGCATTTTTACCCGACATTACTGTTCATTTAAATGGATTGAATCTTAAGCTCCAAGGAAAATATCAATTTGTATCACATCTTGCAGACAACATCGCAGCATTTTAAACAAAATTGGGCTTATTCCATTCAAATCTTTTGAATAATAACACTAATCATTTTCCCAATTGCAGCAATGTATTTAAAAAGTAATATATTAGTTCTGTAAAATATGCTTTCCACATCGAGAAGGTACAAAAAGCATTTGAAGAGAGATTTGAGGAATTTTGAGAGAAATTGCTAGTTAGAACTTTCGCCAACCCATTTGATGTTTCATTCGAATTTAAAACCAGATTTGCAGTTAGAACTTATCGATCTTCACAATAATCATAAACTGAAATTCAAGCATAAAGAAGGGAACTTACTTAACTTTTATAAATGTTTTCCAAAGGCAAATTATCCAATGTTGCGGAATCAAGCGGCAATATGTGCATGTTTGTTTGCAAGTACATATATATGCGAACAAACATTTTCAATAATTAAGTTAAATAAATCAGTCCATCGAAACCGGCTAACAGATGAAAATTTGAATGCAGTTATGAGATTGCACACTACTAACATTCAACCTGACATAAATCATTTAGTTTCTAAGATGCAGCATCAACGCTCAAACTGACTACTACACTAATCAAAAATGTGCTTTTGTTTTTTTATATATGTATTAAACTAGTTTTTTCACAATAAATGTTTTTGTTAATTCCAAATTATATAATTTGAATAATGTATTATGCGGCCCGCCAGAATAATTAGATTTTAAATGCGGAAAAGGTTGTGCACCGCTGTTATAAACAGAAATAATCTGAAGTTATAGAGCAATCCGAACATTAATATAGAATATGAAATTTCATATATTTTATTATTAAACTGCAACTACAATTGAGATTTACTTCACTTTTATTTGCGTTACAAGCCGTGCAAAATAAGTTATGCCTCCCACGAAAAAATTAAAGTTAATTATTACTTCTATTTATATAGAAAAAAATATAGTGTATTTTAAGGTGTCCATAGGGATTTACATGCTATTTTGACGTCATGTCAACCTATGTATTTATGAGGGTTTGATACAACTTTTTATTCAAAATAATAAAATAAACTTTTTTCTACAGAATGCACATTTCGCAAACACTACACCTGTTCTTATTTAATTTATTGTAGCATTTAAAGTTCAAATAACTATGCGAAACATGAATGCGTGAGAATCAGTTTACCTTTGAAATTTGTAAAACATTGTAAACTAAAGTCTTTAATGAAACAGATGACAGATGTCAGTTTGACATAAAGTAAAATATTTACTGTAAGAAATTAATAATTTTATGTATTAAAAATTTTATTTGAACATGTTTTTAATGGATGATAATTCTTAAGCTGTTGTGTTCATTAAAAAGTTGATGAAACTACTAGCAACGGTTGATTTATCTTATACTTTTTGTCAAAATTTTTAATAACGTATAAAAACGTACTAAAATCTATTGACATGAAACATCTCTAAATGGCCCCATAAAAAAATCTAATGGTCTCAAGTCAGGGCTTCGTGCAGGACATTTATAGGGTCCAAATTGGGCTATTTAGCTATCAGGATATTTAAAAACTTAATTATCATAGCTGCACTGTGAGGAAGTGCTCAGTCTTGCTGGAAAATAATTGGCGCATTAGCTGTTACATCAACTATACATGGCCCGACTTGCGTTTGTAGTAATTCTAAATAGCTATTTTGATTGAGACATCCTTCAATGAAAAACGACCCTAACAAGGAATTGTTCACAATACCTACCCAAACATTTATTGTTTGTGACCGTTGTGTATGATTCTTCCGTATTTCGTAGGGTATTCTCTCGTGCCAAAACGCGTCTGTTTTGTTTATTTATTTTTTCTTGCAACGTAAAAGTATTTCCATTGAAGCATAATATTTTATTTAAAATACCTTTATCGTTATTACATTTATTCATCCACAGTTTATAAAATTCCATCCTAGGCAGATAGTCGCTTGGTAGGAGTTTATGAACATTTTCGACTTTGTAAGATTTATAATTATCCTTCTCGTAGTTTGAAATCTATCAGCAAGCATAGTTAAAGTGCAGTGACGCTCATCTTTAACTGCCAACATACGTTTAACCGTTGGTTTAACTTCATTTCTTTGGTGTTAACTGTAAGCGTTTTTACTCGTTTTCTATAATTATTATAATTGACGCAACCCATATTGCAAAAATAGTTGTAGAGTTTGAGAATAGTTGTTTTAGAAGGAATAAGGCGATCAGAATGTGCGGCTGCAAAGTTGTCCACAATTTCTTGATAAGACATACCGGTAATGTATACTATTACAAATTTGATTGTTTCTTGTAGATAGACTAAATACAACCATTCTTTATAAAAACGAACTTAATATGACAGTGTCCAAATGTCGAATTTATTTGTTATTTTAGCATGGTCCCTTAATTTTTGCGCTCATTTCTATCTTAACTAATTTGAATTTTTAATAATTAACACTAAGCGTATTGTTTTAGATACGTATTACATTTTGTAGTAGAATGTGTTTCTTATGATGCATCAATAAAAGGTTTCTGAAAATGTACAACAAAACATAAGTTAACACGTTATTACAATAACTATTTATTATTTTACTTTATGTCAAACTGACATTTGTCATCTATTTCATTAAAGACCTAGGTTAAAGACTTACAAAAGTAAAGTGATTCTCACGCACTCATTTTTCGCATAATTATTAGAACTTTAAATGCTACAATAAATTAAATAAGAACAAATGTGGTGTTTGAAAAATGTGCATTCTGTAGAAAAATGTCTATTTTATTTTTTTAAATAAAAAGTTGCATTAAATCCGAAAAGATGCATAAGTTAACATGGGGTCGAAATATTATCAAGTAAATCTCTATAAACACCTTTTAAAAAAATGCACTGTATATAGAAAAAAATAGACTTTCATATATTTGTTTGATCATTTTTAAAAATGAATAATTAAAAAACACTTTAATCTGTTACCGGTATGTACAACAATCAATCAATTAAAATGTGAAAAAACACAAATAGCTACTGTCTAAGTATTTATAGTAAGTCAAATTATATTTTATTAATTTTGAACACGTCGTTTCAACATTAAAAAGGCATAAGAAGTTGTTAATTTTTTAAGTTGCACGTAAATCATGCCAAGTTTGTAGAATGCATTTCTCAAATTTTCTGTTTGTTTTTGTTTATATTGTATATGATAATCGGTTAAAATTAATGCTTTAGATGTAAACATCAGATGTTTAGTTTATTCGACCACATTTTGCAATTTGCTAACAATATCAACGTAAAGAAAGCATCACTAACATTAACGAACTTTAAACCCTAATCATCAGCGTTTAGAAAAAATTAAAAAAACATTGAACACTTTGTTTTATCTGAACAATAAATAATTAATATAATTATTGTCTTGAATAAGGTAATCCTATAACTTCCCTTTATCTTAAATATTTAGTTTTATGTACATAAATACAAACGGAATTTTTACATTGCATAACAGAGTATGACAATTTAATATTACAATTGTAAAGATTATATAGAGTATTTGTAAAGATACTTTGGTCATTTGTTTATAATATAAATCATGTTTTCTTAATTTATATTGAATAAAATCAAAAAACTAAAAGTAACAGTGGACATTATCACCAGAGTAGAGATAGACATTCTGATCAAAAATAACCAAAGTTAAATGTTATCACCAAGATAGGCATTGTAACCGAGGTGGCTGCTGGAACCAGATGTAGTAGTAGGCGTTCTGACCAGGGTGGGAGCTACGACTAGAAGTTAGAGTAAGCATTGTCATCAAAAACTATTAGTGGGCTTTATGACCGCGGTGGCCGATACAACATTAGAATAGAAAAACGTCGGATTAGCGTTTTGACCAGTAAGCGTTGTGACTCTTTAGAATATCTAAGATTTATGTTTAGAAAAAAAACGCTCTACATCTACAAATATGATTGAAACGTACTTTATGTTGCAATTATCACTGTACCTTCAACAATATTTCTTAATAGTATCATCTTAATAATAATCTTCTTATTTAGGAAATCAATCATCTATTTTTATATTTTTTTATTGTTTTCAAAAATATAATTGAAGATTTAATGATTGCAAATAAAAATTTACCCGACATAATTCCAAAACTGGCTATATTCAATTTTTTCTCCTAAATTCAAATTTGGCTTATTAGTAATAATTTTTTTTAGAAATAAGGTAGTTAAATTATGTATTAATGTTGTTCAAATAGCTATTAACATGTCATCAAACGGTTTTCTGATAATTATTTGTTAAAATTGTTTCAACATTCCATAAATTAGATCACCAACCTGTTAAAAATTTGTATTGTTTTGTAAAATGACGAGTGTGTGTTTTGAGTGATAATAACTATGAGAACCGATAAAAACAGTACCTAATCATGTCACGTAAATGTGTAAACAATACGAACAGTTTTTAGTATATGTTTGTAGAGAGTTAACTACTAAACATCAAAAACGATGTTTTACTATGTTAATAAAAATGCCTAATTACGCTGTAAAGTAAGGAATCAATATAAACAGTGAGCACCCCGTATGTATTGTTGTGTTTCTTGTGCAAATTGTCTTTCACAGTAAATAAAAATTCCCGTTTATATATTCTCTTTGCATTACTTATGATGTAGCTGGAACAAAAATCTATTGTGATAATCTTCCAGTTTTTATGCCACTAAAAGAATCAATTGAAAAAAATGACGACATTGCTTCTACTATTCATATAAAGTTTATTCCTTACGATCTCACTCAGCCAGATTTGATTACAGAGACACCACTAAACAATTTAACTTATGGTTTAAACTCAAATAAAAGCAAAGCCGAGCTTTCCGGTTATAATTGAAAAGTTAAAATTTATTGAAACACCGCGTAAAAATTAGTCATTTTAATAGAAACCTTTGAGAACGTAAAAACAAACCTGACGGATTCTTTATTGTTGCATCTAATTTTTTTTTAAAGCAGTTCTATTGCATAATAGCAATGCATTGTCTTTAATTTTTAACGCATATTCAGTTTACCAGAAATAGTCTTTTAAAATTGTGTTTTAACGATACGAATAGAATATATATGTTCAGATTTAAAATTCATAGTTTTCTTACTAGGAATACAATTGGGATTTACAAATTACTACTGTTTTTTTGTGCAAATGGGACAATCACGTTAAATAGCAACATAATATAGTCAAAAGTATAAATAGAACAAATATCTTATAGAAAACCTAATGAACAGAAACAAAATCTATTTGCTATTTTGCAAATATAATGTTACAGCTAATAAATATTTTTGTAAAAGACATGGTATAAACTTTTCAGCCCATAAAACCAAAATTTACAAAAATTTGCAAAATCAAAACAAAGGAGAGCATATTTGTGAGTCTTAAAATTCGACAATTAATGAATGACAGCGGCTTCAATGCGGTTCTTCAAGAAAAAAGAAAATTGATGTAGAATTATTTCTTGCTTCCTGAGCAACAACAAAATGGAGAATTTCAAAAATGTTGTCGATGAAATGTTGACACCTTACCATAAAAATCGACATAAAAACAATAAATCAAGATTGCTTATTTGTGATTATGGATTGTAATAGGCGTAATTAATATTTGTTGAGTTATAAAATTAGTCTTCTCTCAATTTCTGCAATTCTATTTCCACCTAGTGCACGGCATGTTAAATTTAAAATATTTATTGACTTTTGGCTAAAATTACCAAGAGTAAAGTTGCTATTTGTTGTTGTTAGTTTGTTAAAATTCATATCGAATTAAAGATTTTCTTTGTATAATTTTTCTTATTTCAGTGACTAGTGATATTGTGTTGCAACACATTTGCAGTTATTTTTTATATATATTATTTATAAATGTAGATCTCTACATCTGCAAAAAGTAATTAGATTATAAGTTGTATTTAAATACAAATCACGAGCGTAATATAAAAAAATACGTAAAACTAATTAAAAAAAAAAGAAAATAATAAGAAAATATTTTTTCCGTCGATCGTTCATTAATACTTGTATTAACGTATAATAATGTATCAAAAGTAGTGCGGTAATAGCCCCTATTACCGCACTACTTTTAAACCAATGAAATCAACGAATTAACGCTCGATTTCTTTCTAACCAATAAAATCGTAGAAGAGAATTAAGATTTTTATGAGGTTACGTATATCGTATTAGTTAGCGTTTTTAAATAAAAAATTCACCTGTGCATTATTATAATTAAACATTTCCAATTATTGTAGGTTAAGTAACCTAATCACTAAAATGAAAACAAAATGATATACTTTGGAGTTACCAAGATGCTAAAAGAAGCTGATAAATAAAGTCCTTATTAACAATAATTGCGGTCTACATCATCTGACTATTTTATGAGCACACAAATTGTCAATTGGTTTTTATCGATGATTTTCAGTTGTTTTTACGGAGCCTTCCTGATATCAAAGTTGTGATGTTTGTATATTATATAAAATGGTATATAAAAATTATTATAAACAGATTTTAGGTTATTACATAAATAACAACGTATATTTTGTATAAACTAATACTTATCATATAACTGTGTTGTAGTGATACTCGTGTACTTCTTTTGCATACATACCGAAAACATTACGTATTTATAAAAATAAGACAAAGAGCATTTAGTTATCGTTACTTTCTTCGACATTACCTTCTTCATCTAAGCAACTACTTCTCTGACATTTGCACTAATTTGTAAAACATTGCTCACTATGCTTTGCTACACTACATATGAACTTTTATCAGATTCAAATTCTATCGATAAGTTGCTGAACAGCATTTTTTTAGTAAATCATAGACTAACAAGATTAACTAACAATTGTGTTACTAAAATTCAGCTTTTTGCATGCTGTTTATTTAAAAACTACAATGTGGCACATTATGTTATGGTTAATATGACAAATCTATAATACCAACAAACGATTATGAATTTCTCGTATGTACTGAAACGTTCGAGAAATTATTTGCAAATGCAAGAACCTTCTAGAAGCTGTTATCCATCTTCTAGAAGATGTACCGAAAAATAGGGAACGCTCGAGAAGGATTTCCGTATGTGTATATATAGCAACGAGACAGATCGTAGGTCAGTTATTGCTGGAATGCGAATGCAGCAGTGTTAAGAAGAGTATCAAGTGGAAATAAATCGTTAGCACGCGTGTGTCTACATAAATATACCGAGAATAATCGTGTACGTGATTTTTAGTGTAAACAAGTGTGAAGCTATCCGAGGACCTTATCTTATCTTCTTGTAAGTGATATAAATTATAGTGTAAGTGTTTTTATTAAATATTAGATTTTATTAGTTCGGTTAATTTAAAAGTGTACATATTTCTAGAATAAGTAAACATACTTTTTAGTCGTTATAAATAAATTAGTTTTTAATAAATAGTTTCGCAACAGTACATACCAGATTCTTTTCTTTAAATTGCCATTACGTAAATATTGTTATAAACAAAAGTAACACAACAATATGATCGAAAATATATATTTAATCTATAAGTAGGTGAACTAGTTTCTTCTCTCTAAAGCCATCATTCATTAGCGACAACACTAAACTAGAATTCGTGGCATTCTTTGTACTCAAACCCAATCTGTCGTAAGAATTTGTTTATGACATCTGACATCATGACAACTCAAGTCTACAAACTATGGACATAATATAAAGTTTATCAATTGAATCTTTAAACAATAACAAGAAACATTTTTTAACAATATTTCTTTCTGGTAAGATATGTATATTTTTTATGTTAATGACTTAGTTAACAAGCAAAATTAGCACATTTTAAGTGACTAAAGTTTACGATTCACATGGGTGTTATAAAAAAAATGTATACCAAAGCTTTAAACTGGAAGCATCATCAGTTAGACGCTGCGGGAGATGCGCAAACGGTTAATGATAAAGGGTATCGTGACTTGATAAGCCAGCTTTTTGTTCCTGGATAGTATAAATCTTAAAAACACTTTGGTCACATAACGATGCCATTTGCTACACATTAATAGAGATTATAAAATTTGACCTAATTAAAATAATTAAAAAACTTACAAAGATATTTTTCCATATAAACGATACAATAAAATAAAAGAAAGAAACAGAGGAGAAAAATACATAGTTACATCTTGATGCGTTAAGTGCCTTATATTTTTGTGCTTTTAATTTGGAAAACTACAATTTTCTAGAAATATTTTTGGATTCGTTTAACCAACGTCAATTTCTTTTTAAATTTTTGAGAAAAAATTTTGATTTTATAATTAGATCTTTTATTGTATTCCAATGACGCACTAAAATTTTATTCTTATCTTCTAAAATTTTTATTAAAACAGATTTTCAAAAATTGAGTAAGTTTGTATAAATACGATTGTTAGGAAAAGTCAAAATAATATAGATACGGATGCAATTCAATAAAGTTGAATAGCCCTGGATGAATGGAATATTATTACAGCATTGTATATATTTCGATAAACTATCTTAGTGAATAACATTTTTTTTTAATTTTAAATATTTAGATGTGTACAAACTTAATTTATATATATTATAACTTCTAACACAATTACATTATAAAGATCGTAGCATGTTGGTAGTTGAATTTGAAAAGTAACTATATCAGTAAAATTGCAAAAATTACTACCAAAGAGAACAGTGGGCTCGCTAACCACGAGATGGCGTTGATCACAACACTTTTATATATTATTTTTTACATTTACAACGTGTTAATGTTTATACTAATATTCTAATTCGTTCAAATGGCTATACCGAGTGCCTATGTTATAACATTTAAAATGATATAATTTTATATTTAATATATGTATACTATACATCATCTCAAATAGCTAAATCCTAATATAACTATAAATAAAAAAGATTAAATGATTTAAAAATATATCGAAAGTTTTAATTATTAAACAATAAAACAAATTCTTTTACTTATTTTTTTGTTTCCGTTGATCTCGTCAAGATTACATAGTTCTTATGTAAATATTATATAAAAGTATTTCGTAAGTTATCCGAATTACGGTAAACTTTATGCAGATCGCAAAGAAAACATTATGCAATACAGTACGTAGAAATAATTAAAAAGAAAAAGAATGTGATCAAAAAGTAATAATTACCGGATAAACTCCAATTACAAATGCCGAATGCGCTTTCACTCTTGGAGGTGCATTTTTCATTATATAACGAAGAGTATCGATGAACATATACAAGATAACCATCACGGCAAATGCACCAAAAGTAACTAAAGCTATTCCATACCAACTAATAGCTGAAAAACAAAAAAAGCATCAGTTTCTGTTAAATTAAAGTAAGTGAAAAATGACGTCAAAGTGTAGGTATGTAAATAAAAGAAAAATCGAAAAAAAAACATAAAAAAACAGTTAAACAAATTTTATTTATGCATACTTAATTTAATGTGTTTTATACAAAATAATTGCATTTACAGTAAACAGTAAACAATATTCATTGTTTAATTTACGATTAGTCGTGTTTACACAATTCTCGGTAAGATAGCAGGAAAGAAAGTATATCCGAAAGTGAAAGTTAACCTGCCGTAATAAAATCGACACAAAAAAGAAAAATTGTAGAATCTGATGTTATGTAGGTCAATTATGTAAATAAAAATTTACTATTTATATTTATGTAAAATTTTTATCAAACTAACATAACACAATAATTGTATTAGAACCGTTCATATAGACGGTGAAGTAATCTATTTACCTGATAAATACTCTGGAGTTGAAGGTACTATATCTGGACACGATAGATTATTGTAGTTCCTAATTTTGGCAAATTTGGAAAATCCGTATCTTTTTAGTTGTTCTGCTACAACCTCGTTTGCAACAAAATCCTCGTCCATCGCTCCTCAGTTTTTTAAAGTAATATCAACTGCACATTTTAAGAATGAAATTTTGTTTATTAATTTATTTAGTAACGAGGTATATTACACCATGTACTCAACACGACTGATAATTTTCCCACTATCATTCAACGATGAGGTATCCGTGCAGGTATATTAAAACTGTTGATACACCGCTTTCTTTTTATCGAACGTACTTGAACTAAACTTTTATAGAATCACAACGTAATCTTTTGGTAAACTGAATATAAATTTACAATTAATGTAGTAATCGATCGCGTTGCCAAGATGTATTGCTTGAAAAAACGTGAGTGACTAACTTGGCTTAAAAATTTACTGTTGAGAAATAATTAATTTTAACGTTAATAATCATTTTGCTAATGCATTTTTTAAATGTTATTGCTTTATCTATGTATCTACCGCCATAACATTTAAAAAAAAAAAGAAAACAAAATTATGAGATTGTAAATCTGAATGAAATTATTCATTTTTCTGTTTGCGTTCACGTAACCTATAGGTACATGACTTCTTTGAATATAATTTTTGCAGTTATCTTTTAATTGGCTTATTTTTTTAGTTATTATATGTATCTATGTATGTGTGTTTATATCTAGACATAATATAGCTATCTACTACTAAACGGATATTTTAAATAACACACAAAAGAATTTTTTTTATTATTGAAATTATGATTATACGTTTATATGAGTGCTTCTTAGGGTTTACTTTTGGGAATCAAATTATAAGCATTTTTAAGATCAACGAAAATATATTTCTTCTCTGACTACATTGTTTTTTTTAGTTGTTGTAGTACAAAGATGTTGTTAACGCACAACTTTTTTTTTGTAAAACCGCATGGATCCTTAGTAAACGTATTTTTTAAAACAAATTGCAATTTACTACTTATAGTGGTAAGAGCTTTTTTTCAGTGTTTGTTGTAGATAGATATTAATTTTGTGACTAAAATATTTTTTTTGTATTTGAGCAATTCGTATGGTATGACTGCAAGATACTGACACCTTTTCATTTATTTATTAATTTTAAAACTAATTCTGTTTCTTTGTTGGTGATTTCAGATTTCGTATTTGTATACAGTGTAGCATTGCTTTCAACACAGTGTTGCACTTTGTATTTTATTAGCAGTTGTTCGACTGGTACAAATCGTTATAGACTTTAAATTTCTACCGTTTGCTGATATTATTTTAAATTTAAAACATTATCTATTAGAGCTTCAGCAAGATGAAAAAAACTTATCACGTCATAATTTATTATGCGCTTGAAAGTTACTTAAGTGTTATTTCAGAATTTGTTATTTTTATTTTATGCGCATATTACATGATAGATTTTTATTATCTTTCGAGAAGTATACGTTTGCTTTATGTTGAAGTGCAATACCTATTATGGTACTTTTTTCGTTCTTACAAGAAGATTACAATTTTCAAGCGTTACAAAAATTAAGATGCATGAGTGGAGTAGTAGTACGTGATAACCGGTATAGGAGGAAAGTTACACTAGTAGCCGAAAAGAATGACGCCGGAGTATTAGAACTCATTTCACGTAAAACTGGAAACGTCAAACATTTTTCGCGCACCTAGTGTAGTACCAACATTTTTGTTAACGATGTAACATACTGAAACGTTCGAGAAGTTATTTGCAAATTAAAGAGCCTTCTAGAAGCTGTTATCCATCTTCTAGAAGGTATACCGAAAGTTAGGGAACACTCGAGAAGGAATTGCAAACGTGTATAAATACCGAAGAGCGAAATCGTAGATCAGTTATTGCAGTACTGCGAATACAGCAGTGTTAAGAAGATTATGCAAGTTGAAATAAATAAGTCGTTAGCACTCGTGTGAGATAAACCTACAGTGAATAATCTCGTACGTGATTTTAGTGTAAACAATTGTGTAAAACTAACCGCGGACTTTATCTTATCTTCCTGTAAGTGATATAAATTAGTTGTAAGTGTTTTTATTAAATATTATTAGATTTCATTAGTTCGGTTAATTTAAAAGTGTACATATTTCTAGTATAAGTAAAACATCGTTTTAATCGTTAAATAAATTCGTTTTTAATCAATAAATTCGCAATACTTATCAAAATAATATGTATTAAAAACTACACGTTTGATAATAATAGTAAACCGCATTGTAAAAAGACTTTTATCTGCAAAGATGATTACTTACGAATAGGTTAAACTTAAAACTCAGCGGTGTGTATCATAATTGCAAAACATACATATAAATAATTCGATTATTATGATTTTGAATTTTTGTAACATAAACATATATATCAGAATAAATTTATGACATACAGGTGCTTATCTTATCTACTAAATATGCAATATGTTTGAAAAAGAGGCAATTTAAGTGAAAAGATGTTTTGGTGGCGTTAAAAAGCTGAAACGTATCATCGTACGCTACTGTAGTCTAAACGCGACCCAAGAGAGTTGCGCCAATCCTTTTTTTAGCTAGTTATAGTTATAGGCACATATAGTCGGTTTTTTTTAAAGTAGCGTTTTTTGGATTAAAAGTTTAAACGCCTACAGGGATAGACAAACGTTCTCTTTCTTTTTTTGTCTCATTATTTAAATGAGAATTTCGTAACGCTTACAAAAACAATGCCTTATTCACGTAATTTTACAGACTGAATATGCTTTCTTAATGTAAGAGAAAGACGGCACTAGAACAATTAAAAGTATAAAGTTGATTTTTTTCGAAATTCTCAAAGTTTCGATCGATCCTGTTGATACTGTTTTTAAGTTTTGTATTTATGCGTTATTGCGGTGTATTTATTCGTTAACAAAGTATTTTTATTCATTAGCAAAGTGTTTTCATGGGCTGACACCATCGATATCCGCCCCAGGTGTCACCTATGTTACCTACGTCACTGCGTTTATACTATATAGAAAATACTATAGTACACGTCGCTTAATAGAATCACATTGGGACTTAACAATAACCGAATAATAGCAATATCCGATATAAAAAAAACAAATTAATGTTTATTGGTTAGAAAGCAGAAAATACATACAGTGTATATCTGATTAACAAATTGTTAATTTAAAAAATCAATTTATAGCACCCAATATACAAGCAAAAACTATCAAAATAAACGTTCTAATAAACTTTATTGTTTTAAGAACTACACATTTCCACTCAGTAATTTGCTGAAACTAAAAATAAAAAGAAATGCAAAATAATGTTATTACATGCGCTGTAGTTAAGCTAGTTATTCTAAGAACTACGCATTCTTTCAAAGTACTCTAAAAAGACAAAGTAACTAACGTATTTACAGATGTTTAAACGAGGTAATATTACGTAGCTCAGTCAAAATTACTTGGATAAATAAATAACACTGCAAAGATAAAACTAAACATGCAAAACAAGAATTTTTGGGGTACAATGATTAAATTTTTATTCACTTTACAAGAGTATTGCAAACATTCAACTAAAAAATGAATACAAAATAAGTTATTGTTCATGTATAGAAACAAACCTGAGAAAAAAACTGATAACATAAACCGAAATTATGATTACTATAAACGATGTTTTTTCTATATAGTAGCATTATGCGTTCGGCCCGTTCTTTAATAAAGTGATAACATTACCTTACTGATACACATTATTCGTGGTACGATAAACGACGTGCACTGTAATATTTAAACGGTAGATATTCACTTTTAATTAGCATATTTTGTTTTTAGAAGAACTAATTTTTTCCTAAAATTTAAACAATGAAATCTAGAAACAAAATAAAATTGTTTATAAATGTCACTAGTGTAGGTTATGTCAAATATTTTTCCAATGTAGGAGTAAACATTCTTGACTTTTTCTATGTAAACTTGGTTTGCCAATAGCTAAACATGTGTATTTTTTTATGCATACAATTTAACTTGCTTCTCGTAATTACAAAAGTATAATGATACCAATGAAATAGATGCATTATTATGTTGATATCTATTTATATCCCCTGTATAAACTACTACTGTAATGTTCTTATACACTTTTAATATAAAAGAAAAGCAAACTCTGGTTTTAAAACGTTTATTAATCGTACAATCTAAATTAAATAGCGAATAATCAGATTCTAAATAATTTTGCGAAACTTTATTATTTACAAAATTTTGTTTGTTTTTGTTATTTTTTTTATTTGGACACATTGGCGCTAAGTGCCCTTTTATATCACAAATGTGACAAATGCATTCACGAAAAGAACATTTATCTGTAAAATGGTTTTTACGTCCACATACCTTGCATTTAATATGAAATACCTGCTTAGACCGATTAATATTATTCGGGCGCTGTGGATATTGATAACAAGCCTGTGACGTTGATGGTTTTGTTCTATCTTTGTTTTTTACATGAAAAATTTCTGGTTCTTTCTTGATAGAAATTTCTCTTTCTACCCCGGGTGGAAACGTCGTCGATTTTGCGATGGCGATTTCTACTGCCGCTTTGAAAGTCAAGGTTTTCTTCTCCTCGAAAAGTCTATCTTGAACACTACCTTTATCGTAACCAATTACAAAATGATCTCTTAGCACTAACTCCAATTGTTCGTCCTCAAAATTACATAATGCAGCCAAATTTCTAATTCTGGCTGACCACTCTCTTGCGGATTCATTTACATTTTTCCGTGAATTGTAAAATTTATATCTCGCGGAAAACACAGACACACTTGGTTTGAAATGTTCAGATAATAATTTGATTAACTCAGAATATTTACTTTTTTCTGGTTCCACTGGTAAACATAAATTAAACACTAATTTGTACGCATCTTCATTAAGCACGTTTAATAAGATTGCAGCTTTTCGATTGTCATCTTTGATATCATTGGCTGCAAAATAATTCTCAATTCGACGTTTGAAAATTGACCAGTCCGAATTTGCAGGGTCAAATTCACGCAAATGTCCTACATTGCCACCAGAAACTGCCATTACTTAAATAGTCAAATAATAGTAATTAACACAATAAACACAAATCCTCGTCGCCACTTGTAATGTTCTTATACACTTTTAATATAAAAGAAAAGCAAACTCTGGTTTTAAAACGTTTATTGAAAAACGTGCTTGTAGTACGTACATTTGTTAATAATGAATGTTGTTGTCAATCAAACCACTCGCACTATATGCGCAGCAAATATCGCTATTTTATTACTTTCTACATAACAACTACTTACAAGTAACTTAAGGTAGGATTTTAAATTAATTCATATATCCAAAAATTTTTATTTTTTTTTTAATTAATGGTTTAGGAAGTGTTTCATGAGCGAGTTAGAATGGTTTGCAATGACATTATAGTGTGTAGTGGCTTTTTTTACGTATCACACCTTGGAACGCAAAAGTTTGTACGTATTATATGATTTTATGATTTGTTACATACCAGAAAGCATATGCAATTTGACGAAGTATTTGGGGTTAGTATACCGAATAATATTTGATCTAGAGACACATCTCCACAGTAGTCAATATGTCTACATCGGTTTGATAACTGATCTTAATATCAACATTTTGTTTTTAATGGATACTTAATATTTCTTTTATCAGTTACTGAAGTTTTCTTGTTTTTATTTCTGCGTGTTTCTTTTTTTTAATGTAGTATTTTCGAGTAAAATTGAATTAAAAAATATTTATGTATTTATTATAGTTTATTTTAGTCAGACAATAAAACAAAACAAGATAAAATTTTCTTACGTAGTTTACTTTTGAAGAAAATCTGATACAGGTCTGCGCAACTATATGCTAGTATGTATTACAATAGTATATAGAAAACCATGCCAAAATTGACAAAAAGTTCCTTATCGAAATCTAACGAAAATTTAAGACACGGCTTAAAAAATGATTACTGCCTACAAAATAGATGAAGTCCCTTACGAAAGTGGGCGAAACGTTGGCAACTTCGGTTACAACATTGACACGGTCCAAACCCGGAAGACGTTCTTATCTTAGTATAGACTCCGGCCGTGGAAGCCTTCCCTATTACAATAAAAATAAGGTAAAAAGTGCATCAGAATCACAATGAAAATGTACACAGTTCCTGTCTCGTACTTGTTGATATCGACAATAATTTTCGAGTTATTTTTTTTAATTCCTAAATTTGGCCTAAAATTAAAAAACCGAAACGTTAGCGCAAATTCTATTTATTTTTTATGCATATTAAAATTAAAAAAAACTTATTTGGCGTTTCTAGGTTTTTTAAAAGCAGCTATATAAATTCCACGCAATCTATCGATCTAGAAATACACTAAAACGCGGTTCTGATTGCCCTAAATGCGTTATGTAGTAAAAACTATATATTTTATACATATTCTGTGCGTACACAATTTTTCCGTCGATTGTCTGTTAATAGCAATATTAACATATAATAATGTACCAGAAATAGATCGTTAATAATCTTTTTAATGAACGATTTTGCGTCAATCAATAACTTTCCAATAATGAACGATTTTGTATAGCAACCAATAAAATATACTCGCTCACGGTATTAAAATGTCTCGATTATTAACCGCTATAATTATCAAATTACGTAGCATTTATGTAAAAACTCCAACATCATATAGTATATGTACTCTATAAATATATAAGTTAAACGTAATTAACAAGACATAGATTGTATTATGAATATTTTGCATTTTATAAAAATATAGAGAAAATGTAGGTAGTCCCGGCCAGTGCGTAGCCCCGGATACTTCTAGCTTTGCTCGTGTTCTAACCACATTCGGCTATGTCGTGTCAAAGTTGTAGTAGTGTTTTGTTTCTTAGTGTGATAAGGTAAAATCCCAAGTACTTTTATGTACAGCGTTGTGACTAAATCGGTGTTACATAACAATTATTATGATTTAAAATTATTATAATACATTATTTAGCGTCAGTTGTTCCTGAAAGTTTGCCCAGAAAACTTGTAAACACACAACAATACTTGTAGAAAACATGAAAAAAGCTTGTGACGCAGTAATATCGGACAAAATGGGTGTGAGGCAAGCAGCTTTAGCATATACAGTTTTCAAAAGTTTACTTTCGGACAGAGTAAAAGCCCTACGAAGTGGCAGAAAAGTTTTGCTCCACGCCAAACTTGGACGATTCAACTAAGCACTTAACTCTGAATACGAAAATATTCTAGTTAATCATGTAAAGGATTGGACAAGCAGAATGGTGCCATTATCTAGAAAAGAGTTTCTACATTTAGCTTTCCAACTAACTGAAAATCTGAAAATACTACATCGTTTTAACAGAGAAACTAAATCTGCTGGTAAAGACTTCTATAAAGTTTTTATGATTAAACATCCCGATATTTCAATAAGGACGCCCGAGTGTATAAGCCTCGTGCGATGTGTAGGATTTAATAGACACCAAGTAGAGAGTTTCTTTAATGGGCTTTTACTGCAAGTCATAACGACTTAAACGTCGTTACATTCACCCGTGAACATAACATCCATATGATTAGCACTCCACCGCATACTACCCACAAGCTTCAACTGCTTGACAGAACATTCATGAAACCATTTAAGAATGCTCTATATAAAGTTAGTGGCTTGTAGATGAGACGAAATCCTCGAGTACGAATATCAAAATATGAAATTGTGGGACTCGTTAATACTGCTTTCACCAAAGTTTTGAGGGTAGCAATTGCCCAAGAAGGTTTAAAGTGCACAGGAATTGTTCCTCTTAATCTGCAAAAATTTGATAATCTTGATTTTACGTCATCTGAGATAACGAACATACCAATTTCTCAGAAGCAAAATCGTCCAATGCCATCAACCAGTCTGACATCCAAAAATATTAGTAACTCTAACTTATCACATATTACAGTGGAAGATTCATTGTTTTATTATACACCAATACACCACACCATACACCACCACGGCATACACCACCACACCATACATCACCACGCCATACACCATCACACCATTCACAACCGCACCTTACACCACCATACCATACACCAACACCCCGTACACCATCACCTCAACCTACAACTTGAAAGGAAACATCAGCACTGGATATATTAATCATCTCATGCAATCGATTTTACAAATGCAGTTGATGAGGGAAAAGCGACTGACGACTGGCGGGCTGGTTCATCGAAGTGACTCCGGCAGCTTTAAGCAAACTTTGGAGTCATTGTGTCCTCTACCAGATGCCTCAAAGAAAAAAAGCGAGATACTATCTTCTACTCTGTTTAAAAATATTTTAGAGGAAAAAAAAGTGAAACAAAAGGTCCCGCCTAAAAAGAATTTAAAATTGAAGGAAAAACAAAGTTTAAACTCAAGTCTAATATATCCATGCACCGCTTTTTAATTTAAAAAATTATAAAACTGTTGTAATAGCGAAGGCTTCCACGGCCGGAGTCTATACTAAGATAAGAACGTCTTCCGGGTTTGGACCGTGTCAATGTTGTAACCGAAGTTGCCAACGTTTCGCCCACTTTCGTAAGGGGCTTCATCAGGGCGTGAGAAAAATCGAA
The DNA here is from genome assembly GCA_035610365.1 of Aquatica leii. Lineage (NCBI taxonomy): Eukaryota > Metazoa > Arthropoda > Insecta > Coleoptera > Lampyridae > Aquatica > Aquatica leii. The sequence goes on from CM069432.1 coordinate 165,701,294, forward strand.
GAATTCAAGCAAGCAATCGAAATCTAACTAAACACTTCTCAAAAGTTAAGTAATCAACTTGTGAACCAAGCCAGATTCTAAACTCAGAAAAGGTAAGAAAGAAAACGATAAACTCGAAAAAGCAAACGAAAATCTAACAAAGAACCACTACAGAGTTAGGTAATCAACTTGTGAACCAAGCCAGATTCTAAACTCCATAGAAGTGACTTAAAAAGAAATGGTCTCCGTATATAAAGAAGAAGTATCGTCACGGCTAGTTAAGCTCGACTCTGATTGGGTTACGGTTGAACGAGGGCGTGTTTTCGATAAAGGACTAATGACCGAGAACCAAAGAGGGGATAGCTCAAAACCATGATCACGATTGAAGTTATTGGGGTGTTTAAATTAAACGGAAAATTAAACAAAGTAAATGAAACAAACCACTCAACCGGTTATAATTTTATAGAAACGTTTGCAGGATTTTATTCATTCTATATTTTGTTTATAAACAGAAATTAAAGTGTACGAATTATTTTTGCAAACTCAGAGTTTTAAGAAACATTGCTTTGCACGTATGTCGAAACTAATAGCGTGTGTAAGTAGCTTACTTGTGCCGCATCGTTTGCAATCTTTTAATAACCAAAAACGGTTTGAGGTTTTGCATTTAATTATTACCTTGTTTTCACTATCGCCATCTAACATGACTAAAAAATCTGTTTTCATATAAAGCTATCTCATTGTCTAACTATAGTGTATATAAACAAGGATATACTATAGAAACTATGATTGTATCCAAAACTGCACCTTGAGTAATGTAATATACTTGATGTAGGTAAAAAAATGGAAAGAGTTAGCCTAGGCCATAACAATTACTGTGGGGAAACTAGTATGATTCACCAAAGCGAGCAATCATCAGAATTAAATAAAATAGAATTTTGAGTATACTAAATGCTTCTAATTAACATCATGGTTTTTAAGTATATACAAAAGCTAAGTAAAATATTATTATAGAAACAGTAAAATTGCCGGGTGGGCAACTAAGAATGGCTATAGTATCTTATAAACAAACCGTCAGACAGGTTTAAAAAAAATACTACGCGGGTTAGAAAGTGATACTTTCCTCCCTAGGTAAATAATATACTATTACGTAAATGTGACATTTCACTTGTTTTACCGGCTCGTGGGACTGTAAAAACGTTCAAAAGCCCGCATCAAAATCTATTAGGAACAGGTGGGGCCAGAAAAGAACAAATCCCAAAGAAAGCAAAGACTAATAGAAATAAAAAGAAAAGAAAGCAAATAAAAAAGTGATCTAATCAGAAAGTGGGGCAGAAGATGCTGAATGTCTTTGTTGTCAAGGTTTGTACTCTCGTAAAGGATCTGAAACGTGAGCACATTGTGGCTGCGCTGGAGTAGATAATGACAGTGAAGAACTGGTACATACTTGTGCATTTTGCGAAGAAAATAAATACCCCGTCTTGCCTTAGGGGGCACTCAGATGAGTGGGACTACTCTGTTTAAAAATATTTTAGAGGAAAAAAAAGTGAAACAAAAGGTCCCGCCTAAAAAGAATTTAAAATTGAAGGAAAAACAAAGTTTAAACTCAAGTCTAATATATCCATGCACCGCTTTTTAATTTAAAAAATTATAAAACTGTTGTAATAGCGAAGGCTTCCACGGCCGGAGTCTATACTAAGATAAGAACGTCTTCCGGGTTTGGACCGTGTCAATGTTGTAACCGAAGTTGCCAACGTTTCGCCCACTTTCGTAAGGGGCTTCATCAGGGCGTGAGAAAAATCGAAGAATTCAAGCAAGCAATCGAAATCTAACTAAACACTTCTCAAAAGTTAAGTAATCAACTTGTGAACCAAGCCAGATTCTAAACTCAGAAAAGGTAAGAAAGAAAACGATAAACTCGAAAAAGCAAACGAAAATCTAACAAAGAACCACTACAGAGTTAGGTAATCAACTTGTGAACCAAGCCAGATTCTAAACTCCATAGAAGTGACTTAAAAAGAAATGGTCTCCGTATATAAAGAAGAAGTACCGTCACGGCTAGTTAAGCTCGACTCTGATTGGGTTACGGTTGAACGAGGGCGTGTTTTCGATAAAGGACTAATGACCGAGAACCAAAGAGGGGATAGCTCAAAACCATGATCACGATTGAAGTTATTGGGGTGTTTAAATTAAACGGAAAATTAAACAAAGTAAATGAAACAAACCACTCAACCGGTTATAATTTTATAGAAACGTTTGCAGGATTTTATTCATTCTATATTTTGTTTATAAACAGAAATTAAAGTGTACGAATTATTTTTGCAAACTCAGAGTTTTAAGAAACATTGCTTTGCACGTATGTCGAAACTAATAGCGTGTGTAAGTAGCTTACTTGTGCCGCATCGTTTGCAATCTTTTAATAACCAAAAACGGTTTGAGGTTTTGCATTTAATTATTACCTTGTTTTCACTATCGCCATCTAACATGACTAAAAAATCTGTTTTTATATAAAGCTATCTCATTGTCTAACTATAGTGTATATAAACAAGGGTATACTATACACACTATGATTGTATTCAAAACTGCACCTTGAGTAATGTAATATACTTGATGTAGCTAAAAAAATGGAAAGAGTTAGCCTAGGCCATAACAATTATTGCAGGGAAACTAGTATGATTCACCAAAGCGTGCAATCATCAGAATTAAATAAAATAGAATTTTGAGTATACTAAATGCTTCTAATTAACATCATGGTTTTTAAGTATATACAAAAGCTAAGTAAAATATTATTATAGAAACAGTAAAATTGCCGGGTGGGCAACTAAGAATGGCTATAGTATCTTATAAACAAACCGTCAGACAGGTTTAAAAAAAATACTACGCGGGTTAGAAAGTGATACTTTCCTCCCTAGGTAAATAATATACTATTACGTAAATGTGACATTTCACTTGTTTTACCGGCTCGTGGGACTGTAAAAACGTTCAAAAGCCCGCATCAAAATCTATTAGGAACAGGTGGGGCCAGAAAAGAACAAATCCCAAAGAAAGCAAAGACTAATAGAAATAAAAAGAAAAGAAAGCAAATAAAAAAGTGATCTAATCAGAAAGTGGGGCAGAAGATGCTGAATGTCTTTGTTGTCAAGGTTTGTACTCTCGTAAAGGATCTGAAACGTGAGCACATTGTGGCTGCGCTGGAGTAGATAATGACAGTGAAGAACTGGTACATACTTGTGCATTTTGCGAAGAAAATAAATACCCCGTCTTGCCTTAGGGGGCACTCAGATGAGTGGGACTACATAGAGCAAACGAGATAATTTTGTTATTATTTTTTTTTCAAGAATCTATATAACTTTTCTTTTGTTTTTAGTTTAATTCTATTAAGATTTAGTAAAAGTTCCTGCTTTCTATAATTATTGTAGACTTATTTGTTTTGTTTAAAACCTTAAGGCCCTGTCTTACCTAAATGAATTACATACTTTCCAAAATTTATTAAAATGTTTGTTTAAATAGTATATTGTGTCTCAAGATCAGAAAATTAGCATTAGCAGCTCACGGCTTTTAGCTATGTTTTTGTTGCCCGTTTTGATTTAAACTGACTTCCTATAAAAAAATATGACAAACGTATGTTTAACCATTTTCAACCGAAGAAGGCGGTTCTCAACTCGTCGTACCGTTTTTTAATTGTATTTTTAGCAATGATTTTTTACCACGCTGACCAATTTTAATGGTTTTATTTTATTCTTCAAGAGTGGTCTCATATCAATTTGGTAAATTCTGATGATGGGATCCATGAGAAAATGATTAAACTCTCAAATTTACATGGACGTAAAATTATCTTTTTTAACGACTCTTGTTAACAGCCCTAAAACGAAAAAAATTTTTTTTAACAAACAAAACCAACTTTATAAAAATGTATAAAACAAATAGTTCCTTTTTTTCTCTTCTTAGAGCCTTCGATATTAGGTGTGGATTTTTTAATTTAATTAAACAACCGTAGTTGTCGTAATTACGGCAACGTTTCGTGGTCTTTGAAGTGACCATTTTATCAGGCGAAATCACTAAATTATCGGTTGTGCTTGTCTTAACATTTAAATGCAATTAAAATGCTTAAAAAACTCCATATGTAATTACATCAAAAGAATCTAATTAAAATTTAAATTTACAACTTTTATGGTGTAAACAAAACGGAATGTATAAATTTGTCTATAAATGTATAAAGATATCTTTATACATTTATAGACATATGGAGTTTTTTAACTATTTTAATTGTATTTAAATGTTAAGACAAGCACAACTGATAATTTAGTGATTTGGCCTGATGAAGTGGTCACTTCAAAGACCACGAAACGTCGCCGTAATTACGACAACTACGGTTGTTTAATTAAATTTAAAAAATCCACACCTAATATCGAAGGCTCTAAGAAGGGAAAAAAGGAACTGAAGAATTAATTTATAGGTGATAATACGAAATTCAACGAAAACAAATACACTAAAAAGTAATAAATAAGTATTTATTTTAGTTACAATTTACATTAAATCATTCTTTGAAGTCGATGCCAAACATATTCGGCTTAATTTTAAAAATTAAACGTAATCCTACGTCAAAGTCATACATGGCATTGACTTCAAAAAGTAATTTCATGTAAATTGCAATCAAATTAAGTAATTTTCTCTGTAAAAAAATTTATGATTAAATTTTGTTCTACATTTATTAGTAAAACTTCAACCGCGGGCGTAATCTTCTATTTTCGTCTATATTTAAATAACTATTAGAAAACGTTAAGATGATCGAAAGCCGGAGTGGACGGACAAGATAAAACAAATTCTGCGACATTATGGCTTTGAAATTGAAAACCTTTGTTTACCAAATAAATATCAACAAACAAGCAGATACTATACCATTTTTGTTATAAAAAAAACGTTTACAAAGGTTTTTCGAATATTTTTTTTAGAAAGTTTACATTAACTATGAAAACTATTTTACTTTTTTTTGTCGGATGTATTATCTAGTACTTTGTAAAAAGTATAGTTCAAATACAATGTTATCAAACACACCAATTAGATTTTAATTTTAGTTGATTCCATAACTATGTTATCACATTAAAAGTGTACCAACTGTTACTTTAACTTTAATGTATTAACAGTTTGTTTAGATTGCTGTTCAACTTGCTCTGTAAAGTTTATCAACATTTTTTATATTACATTAGATGCAAGATACTGTCGGCTTTAATTTTAAAATCTATAATTGTAATATTTGCTTTGTTTAATTAATGTTTTTAAATTTTTTCGGCATTCATACAGTGCTTTTTTTAAGTGTCAAAGATTTACATGATAAAAATATGTACCTTGTGTTGTTTTTTGTAGTATACGTATACTTTATACTAATTTTTCTATTTTGGAAATTATATGTATAAATAAATTTAGATTACATATTTCCTTTTATTTTATTGATTAGGGAAAACTACTTTTTTTTAATAATTTGTTGGCAGCATTTCAAATTAGACATGTTTGATTGCTGTATTTGAATTGTCAAATATCAGTATTGCCAATCTAACAAAGCTACAGTTCGGGTGCTTTAAAGTGTTACTTTAGACAACTCAAACGAGTTCTTTAAAATACTTGTACCAAAATAAAAAAATGTTTTATTTCTTTATTTCTTCATTAGACCAGTGGTGCTCAAAGTAGTCCTTACAGAATCATACAGGAAGTTTGTGAAAACTTAAAATTAATTTTAGGATCTTCGAACAATGCCAGAGGGTCCACGCAAAGTTTAAAATAAAATTTATGACAAATTTTTAGTAATATAAAAGTTAGAATAAATAGCAATGATTTTTACGTCCTAAGTAAAATATAAATATAGACTGATGCATAAAATACAAGTAATAACAGGCATCGCGGTGAGTTAGTCCTATCATACAGGTTTACACAGGAACGCAATAGAACCGATACCTGCACCAATTAGTCTATAATATGAACTATAAAACAGTCGTGCATCTAATCAACAATTTAGTTCTGTGTTATGAAGGATGTACAGTGCATACAACAAATTTTCCTAGTCTTGAACAAATAAAGTATAATTTCTTGTACTGTTACGCAGATAGCGTACTTTTGTTACGTAAGTATATTTGAATAAAATTGATATCTCTTTCTAATATAAGTTTCTTAAGCACAGTTATACCCTTGTTTAAATTGATTAAAAGAATTGTAGCACAGTTATCAGTACAACAATTCCTGCATTCAGGATTTCTTTTTTATTAAAAACTTAAAAGAGATTGTGAGTTTTCTTAATTAATTATTAATTTTGCTTGAAAAATGAATTGGTACACAATAAGTACATATACACACAATACGTGACATTTACATGAAACGTTATCCTTTCATCTCAAGTAATTAATTTAAGAAAAAATTACATTGCAGCCATCGACCTAGCAACATCGGAAAGCTACGCTTCCCTCTAGACGAGTAATCTGTATACTTTCGCAATGTGTTTTTTTGTCTCAGACATGTAAAAAAAAGGAAGTACATTTGTTTATGTTTACGGTACGCACTAGTTTTCAATTTATGTTGACATACTTATAACCTTAAATTTTAGAATTGGTTCTAGCAGCATTATTTGAAATACGTAGATATTAAAATTAATTGAATCAAACGTTAAACATCGAATATGTATCTTTAGCTTCTAGTAAGAATATGTAAAAGTAAACAAACAAAATGGTCGTTTGTCAAATAGTGCGTACCGTTTGTTTACAAATACGATTTCTATCTCTTACAATGTTGTGTACACTTTTCAGTCTGTGATTACTCGTCCAGAGAGAAGCATAGCCTTCCGTTGTTACCAGGTTGATGATTGCAGCATTCCATTAAAAAATATATATTTAACAGTGGTTTGTTGTGTGTGTGTGTGTGCGCGTGTGTGTGTGTGTGTGTGTGTGTGTGTGTGTGTGTGTGTGTGTGTGTGTGTGTGTGTGTGTGTGTGTGTGGGTGTGTGTGTGTGTGTGTGTGTGTGTGTGTGCGTGATGCGCGATATCGTCATTTTTCAATAACACTGTGAATCGTTACTGTGATTTTTTGATATCATTGATTTTGAAGCGTGACGTTATCACGACTTTTGTATGGCGTTCTCGAATAACGAAATCCAAATTAATAATGAAACCGTGCCCAATAAATGTAGCGAGATATCGCACAGTATCTGATCGCCGCTTCAATATTCATATCATTACCGAAAACAAAAACTTTGCAACACCCAACCAGTAAACAGTGCAGATCAAATATCATTCTTCACGAAATCACGATTTCACAACAAACACGAAATAACGATTTCACAATAACATGACCAAATGTGAAAAGTTACGACTTTGTAATATCACTAATATTTATACAAATTCGTAAAAGTCGTTTTTCGTGATTTCATGGTATCAGTAAAAAAATCACAGTTTGTAAAATATCTCTCATCACTAGATATATATATTTTCATATATCTTTTTGGGTCCTTTTTTTTCAGATAACAGTATGAAGCAGCTAAAAAAATCCGACAATATAGTGTTGAATATATGAAATATGGATTTATTCCGTCACCAGGAAATAGTACTTTACCTATGTGTCTTTAATGTAATAAAGCGATGTCAAACGATTCAATGAAACCTTCTATGCTTAAGGAACATTTCATAAAAATCCATAGTGGCAAAAAAGATAAGAATTTAACGTTTTTTCAAACAATCAAAAAAAAATTGAAAACACCGACATTGCAACTCATAAAGACAACATAAGAGAGACGACGATAAACTGTGTGCTTTTTATAATATTTTTTTAATAATTGCGAAGTCCGGAAAGCCGCAACTATTAGTGAAGAACTTATTCCGTAAGTGAGGTAATACGCATCGTGTTGCACAAACCAGGTTTCGATATTATAAAAAGAATTCAACTGAGTAATAATACTGTACTAAGAAGGATACCAGGATTATCAGGAAACGAAGCTCTACTTTTAGCTTATATGAGATTTGTAAAAAAAGAAAAATTTTCCCAAGAATTGCTATCTGCTAAATGTTTAAAAACTTATATTAAAGGTAAAACGTTATGTACTGAATTAAAAAAATTTCCATGTAAAATGCTATAATTTGTTTGGAAAATGATAATCGTTTACTACTAAGCACAGAAGTACGTTGGTTATTTAAAAGTTCATGTTTGGATCGCTTCTATTCGTTCTTTGATTTAGTGTTGGAATTTCTGGAGAGTAAAGACAATGATTTGTGGCACAATTTAATTGTCTCAAAAAATGACATCGCTTATATGACTGATTTCTTTGGCAGATTTAACGAAACTAATTTAAAACTACAAGGTGACACATTAAATTTAATCAAAGCTAAAAGTGTAATATCTGCGTTTATTGCAAAACTTTTGCTCTACAAACAAAACTTGAGAAGAGGAGAATGCTCTCAGTTTCCAAATCTTTCAAAATTGCAACATAGAGATAAAAATTTGTTTGTTTATTGTCAACACATAACGGCGCTTTATTCGGACCTTAACGAAAGATTTGAAAACTTTCTTCACTTAGTTATTCTAGACTGAATGATGAACCCTTTTGTAAGTAATCAAGCTCAGAGCTCAAAAACAGATAAATACATACTAATACACGAGCAATTTATTGAATTATCCACAAATGAACAGCTAAAACCAATGTTTAAACAAGGATACGACAACTTCTGGTTACAAAAACAGATCCAAATTTTATATCCAGCTGTATGGGTTATTGTACAAAAGCTCGTGGGGATTTGCGGTTGCTGCTCACAAACATTAACTCGAGCATAAATACACTTATAACATCCCATCAAGTTGATCCAAGTCATTCAATTTTTTTTTTGTATTTTAAAACAAGATTGCGGATTTCTATTTTGTTAGTTCAAAAACAATTAGCTTTTCATCAATTTTTACTATGTAAATGCTAATAGCCCAAATTTAAAAAAAAACAAAATGTAATAGCGAAGGCTTCCACGGCCGGAATTTGGACACGGTCTAAACCCGGAAGACATTCTTATCTTAGTAATGTACACATATTATCTAAAGCTAAATTTAAACAGTTTATATTTTTTGCAATAAGTCACTGTCAATTAATTCATACGCACTCAAACTAAATCGCCGTGTATGTAACAGTTTTAAAAAACATGAGATAACGATTACAACATTCTATGGGTAAATTAAATACAAATTTGAAATTATTTAGAAGAAACTTTTAATAGTTCCGTATATGTGTCATATATTATTATGCGTTTTACACAAGTATGAATAATAAATTATATTAATTAATTTAATATCTTATATAAGTGTGTTTATTTGAATGGTTTTACTTAAAAAAATCAGATTTGTTTAAACTTGAATATTTTCAACTCACTTTCAAAGATTATTCAGTGACGTGTTTCTTAATACCGCTTTTACTATATATGTACATATATGTATAATTACATAACTGTTGACGATGTATTGGGCATCACCATTGATATCACTTTTGCACTTAAAAAATCATTTTTAACAGCTTTATTAATATGTTTTATGGCGTTATTTTGTTAACTTCGACTTATTAATTTGTTCACAAAATTGTTTTTTATTTTCAAGATATCTTAAAAACAGTGTATTGTCCGCCCTACAAGATTTCTCACAAAGAAGTTTTAGTTCTTTTATATACCGTTAAAAGTGTGCTTATAAAACTCTAAAAGTTTTCTTTCAAACTGCTTCAAAAATACTAAAAATATTTTTTGAAAATATATTAAAAACCTGCTGTAGAGGTTACAAAGATTTATATAATATTTGTTATATAAAATATAGATGTCATAAATATCGTTATAAATTATAAGCCGCATTAAAAATAATTTTGTAATAATAAATTAATTAACTACATTAAAACTTGACTACAAAAAATTATATAATAATTCTAGTTAAATTATTAGTATTAGCAACTCTCAATTCTAAAATTGTTTTAGTGACTAAAAAACAAAATAAAACATCTACAAATTAAAAGATTAAACTATTTGAGAAGATTGAATTAGAACGTTTCGATAATATTCGCAAATGTCGTTTAGCGAGTTATTAGAACAAACATTTACCTAAAAAAGAAATTAAAAATTTGTCATTTTTAAGAATCAAATAAAACTAAATTTACATAGAATATTATTACGCAACGTACATTATTATTCTTAAAATTATGGGAGACTTTTTAATAAGGAATATTTTTAACTAAAACAATTTCAATCTTAAGATTATTTAAACTAAGAGTATAAGCACTAAGTAAGAATAATTTTGTTTGCCCCGAAACTCAATTTTCAAACCTAAACCCATGCAAATATAAGTAGCGTGTAAAAAAGTTTATTTTTTAAAACTGTTAATAACGATCTTTCTAATTATTAACTCACAATATTCTTTATTAAGACAACGTTTTGTGCTACAGATGTATGCACTTCATCAAGCCAATAACATTACTAAAGAAGTGGATGAAACAATTATAGACCTATTTCATATGTATGATATTTAAAACCTAAGTCCCATTGATTTGACATGTTCAAATTTTTCTGTAAAAAATGGCGTTTGCGGAACAACGAAATATTTAATATGGCTTGGTTTTCTTGCACAAAAAGGTTAACTTTAGTAGTCTTCGCATGATGTTTTAAAAATTATTAATACAAGGTGGTTAAAAAAAAGAGAATAAAAATTAACAGTAAGAAACCTCAAAAGTCACTTTTTTCAAATGGGAACAATTTATTTTTTATAATTTTATCATATTAAACATTGAACAGTAGAACAACTTTATATTTTTCAAAATAGTTGGCAATTTATCATTTTTCTATTAAAAATATGTCTTAAACGTTCGGTTAGTACAAGTTGCCTATGACGGCGCTTGAACAAACCAAATGCTAGAGAATTTTAAAATTTATTTAAATGTGATAATTTAATTACAAGCTACAGTACATAAAAATACGGCTGTTATTAACAACAAAAAATGTTGAAGTAGCAATTTTGGAACATCATAATAAATAAATATACTTCCAAAGATTATTTAAATAAAAGTTCAAATAGAAGTCGTACTGTTTGGTTTTAGGTTTGCTGGACCTTCTCAATGTAGCTCTTCGCCGCGTGTAACCTTGTTGGTGAGGTGTAGATTTTAGTGGGCCGTATGCCCTCTTGTATACTAGCAACTTGTTGTCCACATTGTTTTTTTCCATAATCAAGTACAACTTGGGTGCGATTACTGATGCTTTTGCTGCAACATTGTGTAGTTGCCTTTTCCATGACAGGCACTTATTCAGAACAAGGACTACATACTTTGCTTTGTCTTTATATCATCAGTTTTATTTTAGTACTATTTCGTTGAGATTAAGCTGCATTTATGAGATGCGAATTTTTCTCGCCTTTTTCTCTAACTAAAAAACAAGTTCTATCATTCAGATACTCAGTTCCATTATCACATCTTAGTTTCTTTGTAGTTTTACCAGTCAAATTCTCAATTTTATTTATATACTCTACAAAACTCTACAAAAATATAAACTACAGTCTTGGACCTTATAGTATAAACTTTAATGTCCACTTGCACCGTTACAGTAAAGCCAAGATTTAAACTAAAATCTGACTTCAAGTGTTTGGTATTGCTTGCACCGTAACAAATGCTTGCATTAAAGTCGACTTTAATAAAATCTAGTAGTTTGGTGTCTTAAAGATGACAACGTAAAAAAACACAAAACCGTTAAAAAACTTGAAAGTTTGGTGACGTTTGTAGTTTGACACAAGTTAATTTTTTGAAAATTAATTTTTTTGTTAAATAACATCAATTGGTAAGTAGTTAGTTCTTATTTTTTTACATATTTAAATATTTAATAAATGATGTAATTATAATATAACGTGGTATTTATAGCTTCACTATCACTTCATACACGATGAAGAACAAAGGTAATAGAATTAGAGCTCCAAGATTTGAAGCAGCAGAGAAAAGATAATATTTAATATAATTGAAAAGTATGCTCATAATATTGAAAATAAAAAAAACGGATGCAGTACCCAGCGAAGAAAAAAACAAAGCTTGGGTTGCAGTTGCTGCAGAATTAAATAAACCTTGCCCAAGTAGTCATTACAGGACTACGGAATCAATAAGTAAGTTCTGGAAAAATTCTAAGAAAAGGGCAAGATATCAAGCTGCACAGGAGAGACAAGAAAGACTAAAAACTGGGGGAGGTACACTTAAAGTTGAGATGAAAAATCAGTATTATGACACAGTATTGTCTTATCATAAATGGAAAAACTGTATTTGATCATGAAAACCCTTTTGACAACGACAAGGTGGGCGACGTCAGTGCAATTGAAAGTGGCAACGGTGGGGATGTAACTTTACTTTAATTAATTGTTTTCTCGTTTACAATTTTTTTTTAGAACTCTCAGAAAGTTGTTTTAATAATAAACACTCGAAAGCTAGTTGTTCGATGTCAAGTAGCAATGTAAAAAGGCCATTAGAAGATTTACCAAATACCACTTGTAAAAAGTATCAATCAGACCACATTCAAACTTCCTTAACTTCTGCAATATTATGTAACACAGCAACTATAATTGTAAATCTCGCTTGCAATTTTATTCTCATTCTATTTGCAATTACAGGAAACCTTCTTTTCCATTCCCCAAACATTCTGTCTACACAATTTCTAGTTTTAATATGTGAGTCATTATAACCATCACCTAAAAATATTTAGCTAATTAATTTAATAAGTAACATTTATTTTTTACTTAAAAGTACACTATTACGAAAATGTCCAGCATCAAATCGTAGCATCATGAACAGATCCAACCCACCTTGCTACAATATCAAGAATCTTTAATTTTGAATTACATACAGCTTGTACATTTATAGAAAATTTGTCTTTTCGATTTCTAAAAATCTCTCCATCATGGCCGCCTGGAGACTGCATTAAAACGTGGGTGCAATAAATAGCTTCAATTCTCTTTGCGTTTCCTCAATTTCATTTTCCTGTGGCATTCTTAGATATCTGTTACTTAATCTGGCAATTGCTTCAGATACCCGAAGAACAATTCGGGAAACTTTGCAAGCGACATGGCATTATAGTAATAAGAAAACTTCCTGATGCGTAAAAGCGTAAACAAGTTAATAGTTGATTAACTGGTGCCACACACGGATTTCTGAATAAATTAAAATATTTTCAATACAAAGCTAAGGTATTAACACAAATTCTAAACATACATATCACTTGGATATTCAATTTGTTCTTCAATAAGAGGTAGAACATTTAGAATAGTTCTTTTGTTACATGATATCGTTGAAAAAAACTTAATTCGTCTAGGTCATAAAAATCTTCTGTTCTGCTGTATTGTATCCTCCGTGGAAATCCAAAATCAATTATTTGTAACACGTCAAAGTCGTCGTCAAATAGATCATCCCATACAATAAACTCCATCATACTTATTTAAAAAAATTCAAATAAAGTTTTCGAAAACATTCGACGTCAAACATTTACAGTGTTGCCAAATGTTTCAAACAAATATTCTAGGCTTTACTATATACGGTTCTAGCAATATCGTATAAAACCCTACTGTTTAAAACCTGGATTTACAAAGTTGAGATTTATCTGAAAAACGGTGCAAGTAGGCATAAGTGTTTTTATTAAATATAGCGGACCCGACAGACTTCGTACTGTCAAAAAGATTTTTAATATTGCAATTTTTTGTTCCTACGTATTTTATAGTCGGGGCAAAAAATTCTCCTGAACAGAACCGTCACCCTGGTGATAGGACGTTGTGAATAAAAAATAATTAAATAAAACATATTATATAAGGATTTAAAAGTAATCGCTTTATTGTTAATCATGTGAATCATAATTATTAACAAAAAATATTTTTATTATCATTGTAGTGTTTTATGATATACGATGTTTTTTGTTTGATTACCTGGCGCATAGACAAACAAATCTGATGGTTTTCCAACACGGGAACAGGCAACATACAATTGACCATGTGAGAAACATGGGTTTTCCCGATTAATACCACAAACACTTAATGATTGCCCCTGGGACTTGTTTATGGTCATAGCAAAAGCAAGCCGCACTAGAAACTGTAGTCGTTTAAACTGAAATGGCACATCAGTCGGAATCATTGGGATGCGCGGTATGAGAACATCTTCTCCTTTATACTTTCCTTTGAGTATAGTTGCTTCTATCACGTTGTTTAATAATTTTTTTATCGCTAACCGTGTTCCGCTACCCAGCAAGCACAAACTGACGGTAGCTTAACGGCCGGTTGCCGAAAACATCGGATGAATGATGGCGTGGGCAGTACATTAAACTGCCAGTAAATGTCCGTTACTAGAGTTGGTAAGAAAAGTATTGCAAAAGTAATTCAACGTTTGGAATTAATGGGTCTTTACCGGTATTATACCTTGTTTATATGTTGTTTATTTATAACTGCTTACTTGAGTCTACAGTAAGATATTTTAATGCTTCTTTTTACTTATTTTGTCAAACGGTGATATAAGAAATTGGTTTTAATTATTTTGTCGTGTTATACGAAATAGATTGAAAAACATCAGTACATTACGCAGTTCAATTTACCGGTAAATCAAATTTCTATAAGTTATTGTATTGCATATAATGATATTTGTTTTATTGTTAATTTTTGCCCTTGTAGGTAGTTATGAGATTCATAAAATTTAGAACACTCAGTGTGTCAAGTAGTTATGCTGATGAACAACAATCAAGAAACAAAAAAATCATTTACAGATTATGAAGAAAACTTCTTTAGTGAAGGTGCTTACACCACCAATATTGACTTTGTACTTCAACATTAACCTCCAAAATTCTATACATTAACTCTAACAAATACAATCGTTGGTAGATTCATATGTAAAGGATACAAAGCCTATCAAGGTAAATAATACTATATAATAAAAGAAATTCTATACAGTACAGTCATTAATAATATTTATTTATAGAACTCATTCGAAAACTCGTGGCTACAAGTACAATGATATCAAGAAATGTTAATTATTTAGGTAACCAAATTATTTGATGCATTTGAATTAACAATATACAGAGCAAGATTTTCGTGATAACTGGCAGTTCATAGATTTGACTAAAGATTTTTTTTTATAAGTAGTGAAATATGTAACAAATAATGAGTATATTTTGTAAAATTGTTTGTTGTTGTAGGTGGCATCATTTCAAAATGTAAGTAGAGAGGATACAACATTATGGCATAAGACTGATCGGAATGATAAAACATTCAGCAATTTTACATTTCAATATAATTAATTTAATACATGGTAAATTATGTATTTTTAAACAACACATGTAGTGTAGTCACGTAATGACAAAAAAACTCTAAGAGTGGCAAAGTTGACCATCAAAATCTACGTCATACTATGCTTTCAAAGTCAATTACTATTATTGAAATCGAAGTGTGTGTCATAGAAAATGTGTTTAAAAATGTATTCTTTATGCTTTAGTACACTTTTGACGCTTGTTACATAAATTAGTATTGTTTTATTAGTTACATACATATTATCGTTTTGCAGCGTAAGGTGGATGCGTTTGTTTCGGAATAGTTTGTTTCTCTGCAAAATGTTTTTATTTGAGAGAAAACAAATATAAAAAATCTATTGACAAAAATTTATTCTATTCATACTCAATTAGTAACGCTTTTCAAAGATCTTAAAGGTTGGTAAGTGAGGAAATTCCCAAAACACGTATGTAATGAAACTCGACGGTCAGTAATGTACACTTTCCGCACCTGTAATTTGTGTGTGTTTTGTTTTAGCTAATTTGATAAGACTACGCCTCTCGGTAAACTATAGTTCTCTCGACAAAAATGGAATACTTTTCGCCTCGGTGTGTAATCTACTATTTTCCACTACTAGTTGTATAAGCTTTCATTATTGCGTATAATAGTAGCTTGTAAAGCAGCAGGTAAATAATATTTTATTATTAACCTGCACTGGTTAAAAATGAACATATTTACATTTAATTCAGAATGTGAACGTTTTGATATTACTGATAAAGATAAATGTGAGGTTATGCGTGTGTTTTTAACTGATACTGCTGTAGATTGGTATTTGTCAAATATAAAATGAGGTGTCCAAGAGTGGAATATATTAAAACAATTATTTAAAGCAGTTTTTGGTGTTATGAACTGGTCATGTGTGAGATATGCACTGCAATATCGATATATTAGTAGAGCTTTTGCTGATTATTTAATCACTAAACCAAGACTACTTTTAGATATTGAAAAAGATATGTTCTAGACTAGTTTAGTTAATATGATGGCGATTGGACTGCTTTTATATATCCAAAGTAAATTAAAACGATCTGACCAGTGGCGGATTTAGCGTACTGCCGCCCCCAGGCATGGCAGGCAATGCCGCCCCATCATCCTCTGCTATATCTTTCCTCTTCCCTTACACTCTTTAATTTCACATAATCTTTTCACCTAGATTAATTGTATATCTTGTTTGCTTTGACCTTAGGTAAAAGTAAAATATATTTTAGTAAACATAATTAAGGGAAACATAATCACAAACAATTTTTTGGTGTAAACATTATTTATTAGACGATAAAAAAAATCTGGAGAATTTACAATTTTCTTCGAGATTTTCTTGGGGCAAAAACATCGATTATTTTAGAAAAATCCATTGACTTTAACATGTCACTTTCAATTGACAGTACCGCCAGAGAATTTAAGCAATCCTCACCCATGTTTGTGCGCAAATACGTTTTTACCTTTCTAAGCCATGAAAATGCTCTTTCCGCTGAACAATTAGAGGCAGCCGTACTCACAAACATTCTCAGAGCAATATCTATGTTTGGGTAGACCATCTGAAGGTCATTCTTACGAATGAGGCGGAAAAGCCTGAGAGGTGTTAACCTATTATAGTCCATTGTTGATTGCAGCTGCAGCACATCTGGCATCTTAGTGCCGCTTGTTTTGTCCATTTTTCCTTCCCTTTTATTTATTTTCATTGCTGGACTAAAACGCTCTAATGGAGCTTCTTCCAAAAAGGATAATTTCATCCAAGAAAAAGTTTTCTAAATCACTTGGATATTCTCGAACAAGATTGTCGCCTGCTCTCCTTAGCTCTTCATTGTTCAAGACTTTAATTTGAGTTAACACTTGAAACTTTTGGTTTACTTCATCGTAAGCATTTCTTCTTATTTCAAGTTGTGTTTTTAAGTTATCGACAATAACAATGAAAACATTCACCCTCAGGTTTTCACGAGGACTGAACACTGCTTATTCGCTTCCACATAGTTCGTCATGTTGTCTTTTTCTCTTGGTGGTACGTTTTTTCTCGCCATACACTTTTAATTGCGATAGATCCTGGGCTTTTTTTTCAAAGTAATCGAATTCATTGCGTGTTGATTTCATGAGGTTAATTAATGAGTCGTACAACTGCAGTACGGATGTAAGATCAATGTCCGTGCTCTGCAGTTTTTTATTGGTGTCGTTCAGTCTTTGAAATATAAAACCCCAAAATTCAATCATAAAAGCAGTCTCTAGACAATCCATCTTTTTAGCTAAACCACTTGCTTCAGCACGTGTACCTGCCTTTTGTGTTAAATATTCGGAAATGTTCAGCAAAGTTTGATGAATTTGTTGCCAGCTATTTCTAAGAGCTTTGCAGGCGTCATCTCGTGCAAACCATCTAGTAGAACTGAGATTTTTCAGAATAATATGTGAATGGTCGTTCTTGTCAGAAAATGACCTTTGAAGTAAATTCCACCTACTGGTTGATGAACTAAAAAAAGTTGTACAGCTGTTGCAGATAATTGCAACTATCAGCTGCATTAGTTCCGACGAGATTCAACGAGTGAGCAGAACAGGGGATAAAATCAGCATGAGTATTTAGTTCTTTGATTCGAGCTTGGAGTCCGGAATATACACCAGACATGTTGCTCGCGTTGTCGTAGGACTGTCCTCGACAATGACGAATGTCCAAACCATTGCACTTAAAGACTTTGAATATAGCATTAAACATTTCTTCAGCTTTGTGGCCAATATTAGGAAGGAATGTTAAAAAACGTTCAATGGGAGAACCATCTTCTTTGACATATCTTATTATTACAATTCCCAGTTGGTCGACATGTGAAAGATCTGGTGTCGAGTCAACTATTAATGAGAAGTATTTGGCTTTCTTTACTTCATTAACTATTTCGTTTGTATGAGCATTACCTAAAATGGTCAGAAATTCTTCTGCAATAGTTGACGATAAATAGAATGTGTTACCGCTACCTGGGTGGCCATATTTAGCTATGTGACATGCTAAAAATAAGTCAAACTCAACTATAACTTCTAGCAGCATCATATAATTTCCATTTCTGTTGCTTCCTAACTTTTCGTCGTGTCCACGTAATACGAAAAGAATTAATTTATACTACAATTCTGTTTTAACAAAATTTCAAATACAATGTAATTAAATTATTATAGAAATTTTGAATAATTTTCCGTTTTAGGAAATTTCGGTTGAAGTAAAAATGTATTGCAGTTCATACACAGGGTTTTCATTAATGTTTTAAACCGAAATAAAAAAAAATCAGGCAGGCGTAACCGAGAGAGAAATGGTGTTTTATGTGAATCAAACTCTTTTATAACAAACCTATGTGTCGATATCAAAGATTAAATATAATTCTAGATCATTTTGTAAAAATGACACATATTTGTGTAAAAAATAACACTTTTTTTTTTAAACTACAAACTACTGTTTATAAAGTGGAAATTTTTTACTGTGTATTATCGTGTCATTAAGCTAAAGCTCACATTTTTATTTTCAAAATTTTGCCGCTCCCCATAAATTTGCCGCCCCAGGCAAGTGCCTAGTCTGCCTGTGCGTAAAATCGCCACTGGATCTGACATATCAAAGATAGATTGTTTAAAGAAGTGGCAAATATGCATACTATCAGACTTCCTGCACGATTAAAAATTAACCAAAATTCAAACAAAATGGACGATGCGGGAGTCAAAATGCAGAAACATAAATCGTTGCCTATTTCATACAATAGAACTGCCTGTAAAGTGTTTGAAAAGCTAAATTATCCAAATAGATTTTATTTGGAATAATTTTTTTATTTATTTTATTGGCTAAAATTAACAAACAGTGCAATGTAAATATAAATTAAATTGATAGTTTCAATGTAAATATAAATAAAACAAATAGTTTCAATACAGAAGATGACGTTTTTGAAGTAATGAATGTTTGTCAGCTAAATGTGCACCAGAACAATTAATTAAAATTTATATTTATTTACAAGTTCTTGAGTCGGTTTATGATAATGGCTCAACTGTATCATTGATAAATAAAAATGTTATTAATAAATTAAGTATGAAATTTTCAAAAAGTGCTGATGTATTAAATTCTCTATCTGGTAGTACTAGATGAGCTGGACGGACGACATTAAAATTAAGAATAGGTGATATTGAAGACAAAATAGATTTTTATGTAATAGAAAATAATTTGTTTAAATATAACATTTTACTTAGATTAGATGCTATCAGAAAATTTAGACTAGTGCAGAACGAAAATTTAAATATTTTACAGAAAAACAAAGATATATATTTAAAGAAGATTGTGAAGTTACTTCTAGATCTATGAGTAATAGACAAATTAAAGAAACATATGAACTGCAATATTTAAAGAAAGATGACTTTAGAAATAATTTTGTAAAGTTTTGTGATAATAACGATAATCTGACTCAAAAAGAAAAGAAGAAAATATATAAATTAATTGAAGGTCATATAGATTGTTTTGTTGTTAATAAATATGACGTGGGGTATATTACAAGCACATAAAGTGCACGTGTTAAACTATCTGTAGAGAAATATGTTTCACAACCACCTTATAGGTACTCAGTTCTAGACAAAAAGGGAATTGAAAAACAGGTGTGTGAATTGTTAGATGTAGGTCTGGTATCAGAAGCAAGTTCACATTTTGCTGCTCCGCATTTAAAAAGGTGTAAGCAAAACAAGGTGTTAGCGTAATTAATGAAGTAGACTGTATATATTTAATTTTACTTTATTAACAAGAACACCTAACCACCAATTCCTACATACAATATAATTCTCTCCTTAAAACTTATTCTGCTCCCTCTAAAAACGTTAAGTCCGGTTTTAGATACTCACACTTTAAGTATGCGCAGCGCACCATTTTAGTTCAAATTTACATTAACACACGCCGGCCTCCTTAAGAAAATAAATAAACAAAAGTTTTGTTTCAACTTAAATCATTAATTGGCAACTTGAAAACTTTAGTTACACCACGTTTAAACACTTCTTTCGCGGTTTTGACATCAGTCACATCGTTACCCGAATGCACTTTATTACTCGACCCGTAGGCCACTGTAACGAATTTGTGACTTCTCCTTGAATAATAATAAAATTTTCAACAGCTAAAGAATTAGTATTCTTGATCCATTTATTTCGTCTTTGCAACTGGGCAATGTATTCGACACTCCAACGCCGTCAAAAGTGTTGTGAGTTATTGTACCAGTTGCCAGCGAGACAACAATCTGATTTAATATCGACCAAGCTTGAATCCAGAATAGCAGTTAGTGGATATACAATAAGAAAATGACCTGGCGTGAGAAGGGCTGGATGGTTTGGGTCGGTTGAAAGAGGAGATAACGATCGTGAATTTAAGCAAGATTTAACGTGGTTTAAATGCCATTTCGTCGATTTTACACAAAAAAGACCACCAAAATTTGGAGTTCTAGGTAGAGAAACTATCCACGTGATTCCCTCTTTCAAAAAGTTTTGATAAAAGTTAGACTTATTTTTTCCTATATACTGATAAAGCTCTCGTAATTTGCGATTAGCACCAATATAATAAGTGCCGTTGTCGGAATAATTTTTTTCGCATTTACCTTGACGTGCAAAAAATCGTTTAAACGCTGTAATGAATGATTCAGTAGTGAGATCACCAACAATCTCTAAATGACACACCTTTGTGGCATGACAAACAAAAACGCAAATATAAATCTTGACAAATTTTAAATTTCGGTTTGTTTTTTCTTTAATATAAAAAGCACTACAAAAGTCCGTTCCCGTTACACTAAAGGGCTTACTAAGAGTTATTCTGTCTGATGGCAGATTCACCATTATATAATTTTGTTTCCAACGTTTAGCCTCGAAACATTCATGTACTGTTGGTTTTGCCAAACTATATATATTGGCCAAAAACGTTGTCGAACGGTGGCTAAAAGCAGTTGAGTCCCACAGTGTAAAGATAACATGTGTTTATTTTGAACTATAAGTTTTGTTAATTTATGCTTGTTGGGCAGCAATATAGGATATTTTATCGTAAGGAAAACTTGAACTTGCTATGCATCCACTAACTCGAAGCAAATTTTTATTATCTATAAAGATATATAACGAAAGTAAATTAGTAGTTGGCTGTTCTTTTTTTCTAATTTCGACACTTCTGTTGCAAACTGTTGACGTTGCACGAGTCGTATCAATGTATGCAAAGCATCATTTAGTTCGCGTACAGTCTATACACCGGACATTTTTTCTTTAGTAATTGATCGAAAGTTTTTAGTAAACCTCAGCACGTATTCAAAGATAGATTCAATTTTATGATGTGATGACAATTTGTCGATTATTTGTAGTAAGTCGTTTTCGTTTGTAACAACTACATTAGTTATCGTTCGCGTTTCAGATATAAGCCATTCTGATTTGCCCAATACAAGCCATTGTAGTTCATGAAACCATAATTCTGATTTTAAAAGTTCATTTGGCAAAAGACCCCTTGATATAAGGTCAGCACAGTTTGATTTTACATAATCTAATGATTATTTTTGCTAGAATATCGTTTTAACACGCATTTTGCACACGTTTGTGCATCAAAATATTTTGTCGGGCTCATCACTTAAAAGTTCAATTTCGGTTTGAATAGCGTCAAACGCTTCATAAAGGCTGTCAAATTTTGTTAAACGACACTCTAAGCTAGTAATTGTTTCGAGATTTAGAGTTCATCAAGATTTATGTTGTTTACGTAATTGTTAAATTTTGTAACTTGTGCTTTAATTAACGACCTTAAAGTTTTAAATAATTGCATCCATTCCCATTGTCTAATAGCTTGATAATTGTAACATAAACTAAGTTTTCGGTTTATTTGTTTTTTCCTAAATTGAGCCAACTTTTAAATTTAATGAAGGACGTTATTTTTTTTCAATCTGACGGCGTTTATAGCATTTTTTGCTTTTGCATACACAAGAGAAACGGACAGAAGCGTGTGAATTTGTATTATGTATTATTATATCTTTAAAGTCAGCGGTAACGGAACATTATCTTTTTAATTAACATTATTTTTAATCCTTATTTTTAGTAAAACAAAATTTTTGCAACATACGTCATTAAATTTACCTGAAAGTGATTTATTAAAGTAGAGCACGTAGGTGGATGACAGAAAAACAACTAACTAAGTTATGCATCTTTGTCGAAAGTCGCCCTTAATAAATTTAACACTGCGTAATACTTATCGCACTGTTTCCTAGCGCTAGAGATACCAACATAAAAAATATACAGCTGTTAACAACTTGCCAAGCTGTATAAAACTCCATAAAAAATATTGTGGTCACTAACAAAATCAATCTGAAACAATTCTTTATTTCTTTATTTAAAATTTTTAATGTATAAAATATGATATATAACATACCAATTACGTAAGTGCATGCGATAATTGAACAAAATAAAATAAAAATAATTAGATCTAAAGTAAACTGTTAACATGCTCCCGTTAATTTGTTTCAATAATTGTTCTTATTGATTATCTATCGTATTTGGAAATTGATTGACACTGAAAGCAAAAACAGAAAAATATTGGCATTAGACAGCTTAAACAAAAATAAAATAAAATAATGTCTTATTATCATACTTCTCTAAACTGTAAATCAAGTCTCCAAACTTGTTCTAACGTCAAGCAACAATATGTTAGAATAAATCTGTCTGTACTTTTTTTATCTTTAGCTATGTTTAAAATTAAAAATCTAATAATTTAATTCTTTAATACATAAATAACGAAGAAATAATAAACCAATTAAAAAATATATATGTCTATTAATACAGTTTGCGTATTTATTACGATAATTTTAAACCATTTAAATAAGCAATGATTAGCATGTCTTATTGAAACATTGTACACCTGGTGTGGTTTGATTAAAAAATTAATGCTATGCATTGCAATAACAGTGCGGACATCTACGAAAGCTCTGAAGTGTCACAGAATGTTTTAAAAACAACTCTTATTGCGAATTGATGACATGCAATTGCGAGAAAGCAACCTGCAAATGTTAAATTTGTAAGTTACAATGTTAGATGATAACCTGCAAATGCAACTACGAGAAAGGAAGTTGCAATTGCAAGACACTAACTTGCGATTGTTAAATTGCTAAATTGCAAAGTTAGACATTAACTGGCAATTGCAACAGATTAACTCATACTTTCTTGAAAATAAGTAATCATTGTGAGAAACGTAGAGACTGTGTTAAGACGGTTATAGTGTTGAACTTTTTGCTAATTATTTTAAATTTAATAAGCAACTATCAAATCTAGGATTCTTTCTAATGTAAAATCAGGCAAAATTATCCCCATTTTTTTATAGACTTTGCAAAACCAAATCACCAAATCTAATGGGAAAAAACACTTGTATGCTAAGTATAACTGAAGGTCGCCAATTGCTTGACTTGGCCACAAAAGTGATAGTTATTCCTACAAAAAATCACGAAAATACAACAAAAACACATTAAAATTCACATTTATTTTCATTGTCTTCTGTTAAAATTATTAAATAAAAATAATCAAGCGACTTACATTTAACCTTTATTAACAAATCTGCATCAGCACTAAGATGAGCATTGCATTTTATGTCGGCAATATCACTTTGAAAGTAGCACTTATTTTTTCAAAACGCAACGTATAAATGCTGTCTCTCTTATCTTTCGTCTTTGTCGTGTAAGCTACAGTAGATTCTTTGGCCTAGTGGACATATATATTTAGAGTTGCCTACTAGGCCGGTTTTTACAGTTTTGGCCGGTTTTAATTTTAGGGCCGGATGCCAGTATAAATAAAGTCCAATAAATAGCAGGTTTTTACGTATTTCGCTAAAATAGAGTAATTTATACTTACATACATAATAATGGAACCAACTGCAAAAAAATATGTTTGTTTAGCGTGCTGAGTCAGCTGAGTGTTCGTTTTGCAATATTACATTTTTATCTGTCGTGACTATAAACTGCAAATCTGCAATTTAAAACACGAACAACAAAACGTTTGAAAATTACACCTGTTATCAGTGTTATGCGAGTATTCATTTTGCAAACGCCAGATCAGCTCAGTCAGTACATTTTATTTTATTCATTATAAGTGCATAGAATAGCATAGTACAATGATACTACGATACTACTGTGAAAACAATGTAAATCATTAGGAATTTATATCAACATTAGGTGATTGTTGTTACTGCTACGGCGGTTTACACAAAACACAAGGAAGTTTTAAACAGATGCAGCAAAAAAAGTAAATAAAAGTAAATTTTTTAACCGTCGCGTCATACTAAACCATAAGTAAAATATATTTTGTTTGCGGTTTTCTACGAGGTTTTCTACATAATCATTATCATTTTCTAATTTTACAGAAATTATGGATGAAGATCGAGAACTGCTTGAGTTTCCCAAGAAAAGATAAATTCCTGAATAAAATACAAATACATTAATATTCAAAAAGGTTGGTTCTACTAGACTACCCACAACCATCTTAACTGAACTGTATAAATTCGAAAAGGTAAAATAAACAAGAATAATAAAAATAAAACAAACTATTAAAGAAGACTTAAAAGGAAGAAAAACGCCTGGTTATGACCTTATAACTGGAAAAGCAATTAAAAATTTGCCGGGTGAAGCTCTTGTTACACTTACCCGCATATATAATGCTATTCTAAGAGTTGGTCAGTTTTCCATGGGAAGCGTCTATAACTATTCTTATTCCAAAGTCAGAAAAACCATCAGATAAACTATCGTCATGCCGTCCTATAAGCTTACTACCAACGTTGTCAAAACTGTTCGAAAAACTTTTCTTGGAGAGATTAAAGCTCTAATTAGAAAAATTAAATATTATACCTGACCATCAATTTGGGTTTCAAGAACATCATTCCACAATCGAACAGGTACACAAAATAGTTGATACTATAAATAACGCATTTCAACACAAAAAGTATTGTTCGGCATATTTTTTAGACGTTAGTCAAGCGTTTGATAATATAATATACCGTCATCCGGGGTGAATTCGGACGGTTTTTGAGGTTTTTCCTCAATAATACGAGTAATGCTACCACAAGAATTTTGAAAAAATTAATGTAGACTCCTGCAGCCTTTAGGCAGCGCTTCATCAAAAAACATTTTTTGTTTTTTTATATTTTAACAAAAAAATTTTTGTCTGAATGGTGTCCGAATTCGCCCCTACGTGTGGGATGAATTCGACATTGGTATTTTTGTAATGGAAACTTAAATTAGCCCATACCTAGAGGTAAATTCTGTCAGTAAAAAGTAAAAAAATATATTTTTGTAAATTAGGGATACTTTTTAGGACAAAAAACAAAGGCCAGTCTTCTATACTCTTATAATAAACTCAAAAAAAAAAACATACAAAACCAACATAAAACCTTACAAACTAACATAAGTAGGTAAGTAACATACAATTTTATTGAAGTATACTATTTTTATGTAATAGAGGAAATTGGTATCGATTTCTTCTTAAATTTTGAACAGTTGTGATTATTCCTAATATTTCTGTTTTATGAACAATAGATTTGTCTTTGATTGTCGGATATGTAAAATAATCATCTACGAGCGTTCGAGAAGCATGTTTCCTTAAAAAATTAACAAGGCGCCTATTGGAATCCATTATAGCTGTAACACAGGCAGTATAAAATTTAAACTTCTCTTTTGGACACGTTAATTTAACTAGTACAAATGTCCCTATATTTATAGTGTTAATGTCATCAGGCACAGCGTTGTCACAGCCTTGATTCTCATCCTGATTTGGTCCATGGATTGTAGCTGTGCCATCATCATGATCAGTTTCCATTTCCTCTCCGTCAGAATCTTCTTTATCTTTTGATTCATTAAACTCCACGTCTTCGTCACTTAAACTTGGGTAAAGTTTTCCAAGCTTATTCCCTTGCCAGCACTAACAGCTAACTTTTTGCCCCGTTTTTTTGGAGTGGAACTAGTGGTAGCTAGCTTACTTTCTCTAAGAAAATCTTGAAGTGTACGAGTTCACTCATTTTCATCATGCGCCACTAAATTTTCTGCATAAGGTAATTTTTGTAAAACAACGGCTGAATTGAGAGGCACAATTCCGCATGTTCTAAAACCAGATATATTGTCTTTCTTGTTTTTAATCTCCTCAAGGCATAGTTTTAAAAGCCTAGGAAATTCGTTTTTTGACAAGCAACCTTTATTTTTTAGCTTCCATTCAGTAAGGATCTTACGCCATGATTTCTTCATCGGCACAAACAATGAGACGTCTAAAGGTTGCATCAAGTGGGTTGCGTTGGGCGGCAGTAGCACAAATTCCATGTTATATTTTTGGCAGCATTGCAACACATAAAGGGATGTATGACTTGCTAGATTATCACCTAGCAATACTTTTCTTTCAGTTAACTTCTTCAAGTATGGTAAAGCAATTTTATCGAACCAATCTTCGAATGTTGAACTGTCGAACCATCCCGATTTGGTTCTGTTGTAAATAGCACCATCTGGACCTCCTTCTATCCATGTTGGGTAAAGATGGATAGATTTATAAACGATGTACGGCGGTAATAACTCTCCTGAAGCACTTACAGCAATCATAACGGAGCTGCTACTTTTGCTGAAGTCGATCATTCTCTCAACTCTTTTAGATGCCCGTCGACAAACAACTTTTGTTTTTCCAGGGTCGTCACTCATATTACTTCGTCGTAGTTTAGGATGTTAGAACTGGGAACAATTTGTATGGTTTCAGACAAATTACTAAAAAACTCTTGAACGATTTCTTTAGTCACGTTCGTTCGACATT
Source organism: Aquatica leii (assembly GCA_035610365.1). NCBI lineage: Eukaryota > Metazoa > Arthropoda > Insecta > Coleoptera > Lampyridae > Aquatica > Aquatica leii. Next base: position 165,728,345 of record CM069432.1, read on the forward strand.
TCTTAATATTCTGAGCAAATCGCTCCGTTAAAATATTGTTCCTTTTCAGAAAAGAATAAAACCACTACACTCCGGGCATGTTATCCTTAAAAGGTTTAGTTCGGACACGTCCTTGTCTATCAAGATACGTTTTTATTAGACTGCGTATATCATTTCGTGTCATGGGGAAACCCCATTCACTAAATGTGACAATTCCTTTGGCAATCATTGCTTCTTCTTCAACAGAAAACGCAGTTTGTCCTTCTTGTTTTTGTATGTGTTTTCCCTTAATTTTGTCACTGAGTGTAGATCTGGGCACATTATAACATTCAGATGCTTCCCTTATCGTTTTTCTGTTGTTTCGTATGTCCGATAATGCATTTTCCAGCATTTCGTCTGAATAGTTCATGAATCTAATGCCAACTTTCTTTTTGTAACATCGAACCATTGTGTCCGAATTCACCCCACACGTTGACAATTTTCCGTTAAGTAATGGTTTTCTATAAAAAATAAGAAAAATCTGATATTTAATTTCAAGAATGTTGTTGCCAAAGGGGTAGTGAATATATTACCAGGAGTAAAATTTTTATAGCTTTTGTAACATTTCCGTCACAGAAGTTTCTTTTGCAAGTTTTATAAAATATGAAAAAACTGCAACTCTTAAAAAGCTTACCTGCACGTGGCAAACGAAATGTTTTGAGGCAAACAACTACACCACACCGAAGTACGTCTACTACTAAGACGATATTGTATGGTAGTTCGGTCTTACTCGACTCAATTTGGCCACTTGTGCGAAAATAGTCCGAACTGTAGGAGTGTCCGTCTTCGCCCCGCCTGTCCGAATTCACCCCAGATGACGGTACAAATTAAAATACAAGTTACCTTATCAGATTTTAAAATCATATCTAACGGAGAGGTATTTTATAGTTAAAACCAAAATGAAATTTCAGAAACGTACTCAATTCAATCTGGGGTTGCACATGGTAGTATTCTAGGCCCATCTTTTTACACTTCAGATTTCCCACACACACACAAGGAACAACTATTGCTACTTTTGCTGATGACACTGCCATACTGGCAACAAGTGCTTTGGCCGAACGTGCTTCCGCAAAATTACAGATAGTTCTCAATGAAATACAACTATATTGTAAAAAATGGCAAATACAAATCAATGAAAGCAAATCACGACATGTCACATTTACTCTTCCTAAACAAACCTGCCCAAATGTCACCTTAAATGAAAAAGTACAACCAATAGCAAAGACTGTAAAATATCTGGGGATGCATCTTGATCAGCGTCTAACTAGGAGACATATGTTTACTAAAACAAAGCACATAGGACTTCTGTACTCTAAACTAAATGTGGTTAATTGGAAAAAAATCTAACCTTTTCTTGCGAAACAAAATTCTTATTTATAAAGTGTTTATGCAGCCGGCGTGGACGTATGGTATGCAACTATGGGGTACTGCAAGTGTTTTTAATATAGAACTATTTCAAAAATTTCAATCAAAAACTATTCGAACGATAACCAACGCACAAATAAATCTCAAGATCTCCAACTGCCGTATGTTCAGCAAGTGGCAAAAATGAAAAATACTTAGTGAGAAATACCTACAAACAAAAATTTACAACTAGATAACAGTCGATCGCATCGTCGACTAAAACGATGCAGTCCTTTAGATATACAGTATATATAATACTTTAATGTAAGTTATAAATATTTATGTTGTTATGAACTACAATTGTAAAGTTAAGTTAAAATCTCAATTTGTTAATTAATTTGTTTTTATATTATTTCGGAAAAAATTTTTTTTAAAGACCAAAATTTTACAAAAAACATTTTAATTTTGATCTTTGGGATTATGGGCAAATACCTACCACTATAAGTATTACCGTAAAAGAAGTGTTTATAAAAAACGGGCTTCACCAGGTTACGGTTTTATATCGCGTCAACAAAAAAAAACCATTCACAATTACATCATCAGAAGAACTTGCAGTTTTCAAAATGTCAGATGATACTTATAATCTTAATAATACTGAACTCAAGAACCTCCAACAACTTATGCAAATCTGAATTCTATATGTACTACTTTGCGGTCCTTTGAGGACCTTTTATAAAACGGCCAATCAACTATACAATTGCATAGAGGTCTAGTTATGCAAGAGTTAATAGATATTTTTTCTAGCATATCTAAAACATGGACAATTTGCAATAGAAATGATACTTTTAAATGGTCAAAAACCGAGATGCACTGAGTGAATTTTGAACAGCATTTTATGAAAAATGTACTATTGGTAAAAAAACCAAAATACGTTTTGTTAGACATAATTTTGACTCTACAAAATAGACAGCAATTGCACGCGTACTTTACAAACGGTGGAAAGATGAAAGATATTTCCCTTTAAAAATGGTAGTTCTTTTTTTAGAGTATTGTATCCACGGGAAAGTCATTTCCGACATAAGACATTTTTTTATGATTTGTAAGTAAGAACAAAAAAACACACTTTAGATAGCGTTAACAGATTTTGCTTCAGTGGATTCAGATAAATTATATGATGTGATGAATACTTTAAAATGTAAAACAATTATTGCTGCTGATAATATTAACAAAACTATTGACGAAATTGGGCACAAAGAAATTGTACAAAAGTTAGTGTAAGTCGCAACGCTAATCGAACTGCCCCCCTTGTTACAGTAAGACCACTTCTAAAGCATTTTAGATGCATCCATCAATCACCTTGCATTTATTTGTCCGGAGGTTTCTATTTCATTAACAAGAAATTCAATGATAGTATAGTAACTCGTAAAATGTTTTTGACGAAATAGTCTTTGTTTCTTTAAAATCCTCTTAAGTGTACGTAAAGCAATATTGTAATTGTGGTGTAGTACTAAAATCCTAAAGGCGAAATCATTCCAAGAAATAGCATTGTATTATATTACACAAAACTTTGTTATCTCTGATTATAATTCCTGACATTTATTCAAAGTTTTGATTACATCTGCACTTATCATAATTATCCTTTAGTCGTATTGCGTCGTTAAGGAATAAATAACATTCACTTCCCAGTCAATCACAGCCTGGTTATACCTAAGACTGTTAACACAATCATGTTGTTTGCTGTTAAGAGACTGCATATTGCTTTCGACAACTGCTGGCTGATACAATTATGGCATATACGATTTTGTAATTTTTGCTTGATTTTTTTAAATGTTTTGAAACTTTGTGATTTAATACGACAAAAATTGTTGTACGTGTTGTTAGGGACAACCGACGCCGCTGTTTGCTTTAATGGCCTTCTTAACAGCTCTTGATGTTTACAAAAAAAAATATTTAAGAAAAAATCTTGTCAAACTATGCAAACCAATGTTTAATATAAATCCCCCCAAAAAAAAATCGATACTTCAAATAGTTTTCGAGAAATTTTCAAATTCCGCGAACGTCATCTGATTGGTGTGACGTCAGTTTCGCTATTAGCAATAGCGCGCCAAGTGAATTCGTGTGTCATTCATGTATGTTGAAGCTTCGTACGGGTTAGTTTGTGTAATAAATTGATTGATAAGGATGGAAAACAGCTATCAGAAAGCCGATTCTCATAATTTACCCACGGTGAATGTTGAAATGGTATCTGATTTTTTAAGAAATAGTGTTTGTTTAAATCAACCGCAATCAAGCGGCGCAAAAACAAAACAGTAAGTACAAACCTTTACAGCGATATTTTATTAATCCTGTATGCCCGCGTTCTACTTCATAATTTATATACCTATACTATGTTCCAAGTTAGGTTAGTTTGGATTCGTTCCGATGATGATTAAAAAAATAGAGTGTGCTTATAGAATTTCGGACTGTCACCAAACTTCGGACATTCATCGTAACATTTACATGTTGAACATAATAAATAACGAAAACAATAAACCAAGTCGATAATTACAAATGAAACTTTTCTTTTAAAGAACAGTTTTTTACAAACGTAAAATTTTAAATTATTGTAGGTCGCAATACATTGGTATATATTTTGTAATTATAAAAAAGCCATTCATTTTCAAAATTTAATCTCGATTGTCTACTATGAATGTAATACTTAATTATTATTAGTAAATACTCTTTTCTTATGAGTTTATTCTAGTATGTGCAATATTATATTAGGTCTGCAAGGGAAAGCTACGGTGACTCAGCTGTTGGTTACGTCCAGGTTAGAAGAATTAATAACAACTGCATAATCAAAGCCCGCATTTGCCCAGAACATAAAATTCGTGAGAAACCATATTTTGTCACCGCAACTGTCGATGAGGAAAATGAAGTAATGAAAGAACTTTTGTGTCTTAGTTGTGTAGCAGCTTTAGGATTATGCAAACATGCATTTATGATGTGGTTGCATCGTAGATCTGAAGAACCATCTCCAACAGAGGTTGTTTGTTAGTGGAAAAAACCTAGCTTGTCGGATATTGGTTCATCAAAAACTATTCTTAAAGCTACGAATATTGGACGGCAGTTGCAGCAGCATTCGATAGTTATGCCAGACTCGACGCACTTTCTTGAAGAAGCTGTTGCTGGAATGAAATGCGAAAACTACGATTGTCCAATTAGTATACACTATGGCCAAGTTAATGATATAAAAAAACTCTCAGTTCACTAACTCATGATGGAATTTGTTTATGGTGATTGGGATCAAACCGCTGACTCATTTATAAATTTTTGTAAAAGCACTATACCAGCTGAAATGATAGAGCAGGCTGAAAAACTCACCTACACTCAAAGTGAGAACTCTCTATAGCACGAATTGCGATATGGGCGAATAACAGCGTCAAAATTATATGCTATGGCTGTATAGAAAAAATCTAGTGGTTCGCCGGTGAATAAAATAATAGGGGTCTCAAAAAAATTTAACAGTTTAGCCATGAGTAGAGGTAAAAACTTAGAACATGACGTATTATGTGAAGTAGAAAAAATGCTTAAATGTAAAGTAGAAAAGTGCTTAAATGTAAAGTAGAAAAGTGCGGTTTTACAATTTTTTAAAATTTCGGTATCATAAGAGCTTCGCCAGATGGGATTACGAAACATGCTGTAATCGAGGTGAAATGTCCCATTTCTAATAAAACTTTTATGAACTATATAAATGAAAAAATGAAATAAATAAAAAATATCTTGCACAAATTAATTTGCAGATGCAATCAAAAAATGTATCAAAGGGATATTTATATTTAAAAAAATGTTTCTCTCAAAACCAATTTAAAACAATTTTAATGCGATAATGCATTTACAAGCTGCGGCTGGTTCGTACGTGTAGCGAGACTGACGTCACAATCGACTAGTCTCGTGGCAGGTACGTTTCTAGCCTCGTAAAATTTTCTTTGGTTCACTCGTAATTTTCGCAAGGAAATCATTAATAGAAAAAGATAAAATAAAGTATACGTGGTTTTGGAACCTTAGATCTACCCATTTGCGATTTCTGAAAATTTGGAAACTGGCCTATTGCACGTTATTATCTCGCAATACGGGCACTCAGAGCTTTCGTAGGCATCTGAAGAAGATGAAGAATTCCATGCGTTAAATTTAGCAGCGGATACGTATAGAAATTGCAAAGGATCAAATTAAAACCTAGAAGTTATTAGAATAATTAACTTTAATTTCAAAAATACATTAACTATTACAATTGTATTACAATTATTTTTATTTAATTTTAATTTGTAAAATGCCGCATAATGAAAGCAGCTAATAAAGGTGAAAACTTGGTAATAATTAAAAACCATTACCTCAGCCGAGTACGTCTAGTAGTGAACCCATGCCATATTTTAGAGCAAAAAATATAAAAGTAATATAAAAATCTCACTTAAAAAATGTAGTGGTTTCAATAGTATTGTTTTAGACTCAAAACTGTTTTAACCTTCTTATAATAAACATTTGCGTTTAAAAAATGCAAAATAAAGTAAATTACCTTAATAGGTCTAATGCTACAAAAAATGTTACAAAAATTAAAACCAAAAAAACATTGACATCTTAAACTTGATAGATTATTTTTTTTATTTTGAAAATTGTACTAAATAATGTTTAATTACTGTTAATCGTTCACGCAAAATCACGCAACATTATTAAAGTCGTTGTAAAGTTCTTCGACGAACAAAAATCTGCTATTATGTTTTAATTTTTTTAGAAGAATTTGTTATTAAGAGTAAATTTTTACAAGAGAATGCACAAGAAAATTGATTACTAGATTAAACAAAATACTTCACAAGGAAATTTTACCATCAAAATGGTTTTATACACAAAAAATTGAAATTGTTAATAAAACATAATGATATTGTAGTTTGGGGATGACGCAATTTAAGAAAGTTGCTGAAAAATGATGTTCTAGGAGAAAATATAAAACCTGCTATCTAGTTGGATGACACATATACGTTACCCGGTTAGTAGTAAACACTGGTTAAATCCTTTGTTAAGTTGCTTTCAAATTTTATGATATGTGAGAAGTAAGAGCTCAAGTCTTGTATAGCAGAAACTTTAATAAGAATTGATTGTTTTTGTAATAACATTTAAGTCGTTATTTATTACATATGATGCATTATTCTTTATGTTAAAATTTTATCAAGTATAACGAAAAAGAGCGCGTAGCTAAAATAACAGTATGAAAATTGCTACATTGTTAAAATATTCGATATTTTATTTTTTTAAGTGTAACAGAAGCAAAATAATTACAGCAAAGAAATACATTTTTTCAAATTTTTTAATACAAAGTTTAACCTAGGAAACTGTTAGACTCGTGTACATCGAATGTTTTTGTAATTTAATGTACATAAAAAATTATACTAACAAAAATCTAATTTTAATAACGCGGACAGATGTTTTCAGTTTGATACTGGGTACATTTATTGCACTTGACAGTTTCGTGTTCTTAAATTCATCAAGATTATTAATTAATTATTTACTAACATTTAAATGACAAAGCTTCAAACATTAATATTAGTATTTTTTTAAAGGTGTCCATAAGGATTTACATGCTATAATATTTTAACCTATGTATCTATATAGGTTTGATACAACTTTTTAGTTAAAAAAATAAAACAAATTTTTTTCTACATAATTCACATTTTGCAAACACCACATCTTTATTGTAGCATTTAAAGTTCAAATAATTATGCGAAAAATGAATGCGTGAGAATCAGTATAACTTTGAAATTTGTAAAACATTGTAAACGTAAGTCTTTAATGAAATAGATGATAGATGTCAGTTTGACATAAAGTAAAATAATTGTTGTAATAAATTAATAATTTTTTTAAATAAAAATCGCTTATTTTCAAATGCTTGTTACGCAACCAATAGGTAGTGCAATGTACTGCATCTCTGGTCTGCGGTTTAATTTTAGACATAGGATAGGTATTTAAAAAGTGAGTTTTTGGAGTTTACTCCTTAAGAATCGATTTGCATATATAAGGCGCCCGGTACGAGAAAAATTTGACGAGTAAAATCTATCGATGAATGACCTCGTTACGTTTTTGGTGCGCATCCTATGTCGCGCAACTTTCTAATTTTACTTATATTGCTGTTTTTATTATAAATATCAACAATTAATATTGTTATTGTGAAGTTTTAATCTTTATCATTGTGTTCCGCTAAAGTGAACTGAAAGTATTTTCAAATAACTATGGCAGAAAGAGGTGTAGATGATATTGCCGGAACATATAACAAACACGTGGCTGCGTTATAATTCATGTATTATATGTATGAGCATGTGCAATTTGTATTTATTAAATATTTTAATAATTATCGATGTAGTTCATATAAATATATATTTGAGAACAACACATAAAATTAGATAATAATTAACCCAATCTGAATTATCAGGCGCATCCACATAAAATAGAAAAGTTCAGACCTAAGCAAAAATTCGATGTCTATAAATTCTACCAGGTTATTATGATTTATTTTATAAATAATTTTTAAATATTAACAATTCTAGTCAATAATTCGATAATATTATCAGAAAAATCGACAATATTTTTTCATTATAATAATGTTTTCATAAAATTTTCTTTCGAAAAGTTATTTTTTACGTTCATACAGTATCAATCTTTTTTAAGTTAAATAAACCTTTTTTGCGTCTGGTTAGACTATCGAACTTAAGGAGTAAACTCCAGTCGTGCGTCGGAGCTGACACACACATTTTTTATTTGAACATGTTTTATAGTGGATGATAATTCTTAAGCTTTTGTTCAGTAAAAAGTTAATGACACTACTAGCAACGGTTGATTTATTTTATAATAGAAAAAAAATTAAGTATAAGAATAATGCAAATTTAGACAATATCCTAATAATAATGTTATTACAATATTTATTTATTATTTTACTTTATGTCAAACTGACATCAGCCATTTATTTCATTGAAGACTTATGTTTACAATGTTTTGCTAATTTCAAAGGTAAAGTGATTCTCACGTACTCATTTTTCGAATAATTATTTGAACTTTAAACGCTACAATAAATTAAATAAGGACATATTGCGGTGATAGTTTTACACTGATTATAACTAACGACCAATTATAAGAAAACAACGATAAAGAACAAATAATAAACACATTTATTAATAACGCTTAACTACTAAACTTCAAATTTACAGAACTGCTCGTTAAAACCGATTGTAAAAACACCTTCCTTTTACGAAAGAACAAAGTCACTATTGATACTTTCAACCGAACCTTTCCCATAAACGGGACACTTCTTAGAATGAACGTTAACTGAATTCAGGTCTGCATCCTAATTACGACACTTTTTAAGACACTCAATATCGGAACCGTTACACTTATCTTCTTTATAATAATTTTTGTTAATTTCGTTATTTTTAAAACCATACGGATATACGGCGCATCTATTCAATTTCTTAATTTTGACTAAAATTTTGTCACTTTTCATTGTTTCATCTTTGCCGTTTGATCACTAAATTGCACCAGTTAAAGATACTTTAAAATTGTTCTCATTTGATGTTAAATTCGTTATGACTGCTACAGGTGCACTACTTCCACTTCTTTATGCGTCAAGAAGAAAAACTTCTCTCCATCTCCCATCCGTCACTTTTCGTTCTCAACACTCGAGAGTCCTTTTTCCGGTCCCTAAAAACAAACTCATCACATCACTCCCCCCTTTTTCCTCCCTATCCTTATACTACGTGTTTTTACTTATAGAAATGTTCTTTCTTATACTATCACTAATATCTATCACTGCAATATGTGGTGTTTGCGAAATGTGCATTCTGTAGAAAAATGTCTATTTTATTTTTTTAAATAAAAAGTTCCATTAAACCCACATAGATACACAAGTTAACAGAAGCATGAAATATTAGCATGTAAATCCCTATGGACACCTTTAAAAAAATGCACTGTATATGAAACTTCATGTTCATACCGTAATTATTGAAAGTACGAATAACATTTTAAACGTAAGTATGGTGGTAAATATGTATTGAGTTTCAACTTTATACTTTAAAAATAATATTTCCAGTTTTATGAGTTGCGAACAATACTAACAATACAAATTACAAATCAATCAAGACTTTAATTAACTTTACTTCATATCGATTTTCTAAAGTTTAATGAAATTTAGTATATGTAGCGTTTCACAAAATTTAACTATTTAATTGTATCCACACAAATTGTTGATATTTAATCCTATACTAAATGTTTATCTAAGCATGCTAAACCCATAAATAGTTTACTTAAACGATTAACAATATATTCAGTAGCGGATAAGATAGCAGTGTTAATCTTATCGTGTCATGTAAATTGTGATGTATTGCATTGAAAAAGATTATGTACAAATATATTAATTTTAAAACTTCATTCTCTGCAAAGTTATCGTTGCTGATCTATAGTCTTAAAGTATAAAACTTTAAAAAAAAAGAGGCAGAACAAACATCTACATATCTGCAATATCAAAATTGTTAGCAGCTAAAACACGCGCTGAGTACTATATATCAGTTTTTACTCATCTAATGGCCGGTTTCTAGTACAAAATTTAACCGAGGTTTTACTAATCGAGACCTAAATAAATTTACTGACAGACGATCAGATTGACAGTAGCAAAATAATTGAAGGGTTTGGTGCAAAAAGGGTACAAGTGATTTTTTTACATTTTTGAATAAAACGCATATATGTCAAGTTAAACCTACCCTCTGTTAGTACAAAAAAGATACAAGTGCATTTTGATCGTAGCAGTGACATTTTTAGAGAAGTAGCATAACACACTAAACTAAAACCTCACAATGGTTTTTGCAAAAACGATAATAAAGGCACTAACTCAAATTGTCAACTTATACACTTATACCCTTTTTGCACCAAACCCTTCAATTGTACAAAAATCTTTTTGTAATGTAGACTAGAGTCTGTTTCACAAACTACTTACTACAGTTTACAAAACGTTTACTTTTTGAAAAATTCTTACAAAACATGTGTTGGTACATTTATTGAAAGAAATTTTACACCGATTCGCAGGAAAGTTGAGGCTCGAAATACATACAACAGGTGTCCTTAAAAATATTTTTGTTAGAATATATTTTAATTAACAAAAAATTTTAGTTTGCGACGTGGATACAAACACGGTGGTAACTTACGACGTTGTAGGATTGCGTGACTTATAGCTCATCACAACAGGTTTGATGAAAATTAAATTATGTGTAACTTGTTTATTATAATTTTATTTCGGTTCTGTTTTGTTTACAGAAGAGTCTTCAAGTAACTTACACTAATGCTGCACATAATCTCAATTTAAATATTGTAACAAATTTTAAATCTAATTTATCTGAAAATTAAATATTTACACGATTAGAACTACAAGTAACTAATTTAAATCTAACGAAATGAAGAAAAACACTTACATTAATATTTATGTATTACTATCATTAGGTTCGCACTTTTTAATTTTATCTAAAACTGATACTTCTTTATGTTAACAACACGTACCCGACGTATTTGTTTCACTAGCACAGCCACTTTATTTATTTATCTTTGCACACACACTAATTACTTATTTATTTAAACCGACAAAAATCTTCTTCTCGATTCAATTTGAAAAACTGGCCCTAGCTTCTTTTTAATAGTTTTCATATATTTAACATACATACATAGAACATACAATAAAAAATGATAAATTTCAATTAGTTATTATCTGATTAATATTTGAGTTTAGTTCGAGAACTAATCGTATTCTACAACAAAGAAAAATATATTTTTTTTCTTTGATAATGAAGTACAGGTTTTTTTGGAAAACACTGACGTTACCAAACGTAATAACTCTCAATCAAAAGGTACAAACAGAAAAATAATCACTAACAGTTTACAACCTGAAAAAAAAACGTCAGAAAAAAATGTATAATAGATTTTGTAATCGAAGAATAAAGACATGTACGGGTAAGGAATAGAATGTTTAAATCAAGAAACTAACAAAGAACAACAATTAATGCTAATAGAGCAAAATTTTTCTGAGTATTTACATTATAGAAATAGGTGATAGAAATTTTGTTTTTTTTGTTTTGTTCGTATATGCAACGTATTATATGCAATTTCTGATTGCTTCAAATGTTGCATTTACCAGCAAAGAATTTCAAATTGTGCTCTTAGGATTCAATCCCGGTCAACAACAAAACAACAATAACTCAAATAAATAAACTGGCATCACATTGTATAAAAATTTATTAGAAAGAAAGATTTTCTATTTCTAAATATTTGGTTTTGGCCATCTTGACAAAGTCTGTTCTAGGGCCTATTCTCGTTAACATTTATTGCCATGATATTTCATCAACTCATAGAGAATTACTCATGTTTGCAAATGACACTGCTTTACTTGTTAAAGACTGGGAACTAACTCGAGTAATAACAATACTTCAACGAGTAATCAACAACATTGCTAAATGGTTCAAACAGTGGAATTTAAATATAAATAAAAACAAGTGCGCAGCCAAAATCTTCATCCTGCGCCTAGAAAGCAATCTGGCACCAATAATAATTAATAACAACCCAATTCCGTGGTTGACAATCAGTGACTACATTAAGAATGTAACTGTTAAGTTTCACCAAAAATTATATAGCTGTGAAGGTGCGGAATATTATAAATTAAAACGTAGAAATATTTATACATGATTAAAACGAAAGTTCACCTAGGATCTTATATTTTAATCCTTGCCTGTTTTTATTTTTATGTTGATGTTATAGTGTTAACATTTACGTATTGTAAAAATGTCTTGAATAGCAGTACTGCTGCTGAACTGATAAAAGTAAAATAAAAAAAAAGATAGGGGAGAGGAATATTTTCTACATGTCCTACAGCTACCGAAAAGTACGTTCCGTAGACATTTTATACGTGTGCGCAAAGATGTCCCATAAAAACGTCCTAAGAATGCACACAGTTGTGTCAAAAGAAGATCCCCAAGACGTACACAGGACCTGTCTTTAGAACATCTTTGTTTTGGTTGGGCTAGCATACCGTGAGTTTCTGATAAACGTGTACAAACTTAAGGAAAAGTTTTCTTGTGGCGTAAAATAAAAATTTTGGTCTAAAATGATATTTGCAATTAAAATTTTCTATTTTGTTTATTTAAATAAATGAAGATTGACTTTTGATTGCTGTGAGATCCGTGTTTTAAAATGTCTTCATCTATTGCGTAAATTAAGGTTCTCTTAAATTATGCGTCATTCACAACAAGATTGTTAGTAGAATAATTAAAGCAAATACCAATCTTTATTTCTGCGTATTTACAATGACCTAACTTAACAAAATGTACATTGTGTACTGGATTATGCTTATCTGCGGTTATAACCAAAACAAGACTTCAACTAAATAAAAAAAAAACCCTTGCAATGTAAGAAGTATAAATTATAAATTCAGCTTTCTTAGAACTCAGTTCGACAACTTGCTTAATTTATATTTTGATTTCTTCAGTTGAAACTGTTTGCTAAAGTGATTTGTGTATATTACCTCCGATAAACTTTTTTAAGTATAAGTTTTACATCAATGTAATATTATTTTTAAGAGCTTGAAACCATGGTAAAAGCTTAAAACTTTCACCTGTAAAAGCTTGAAGTGAAGTGAAGTGAAGTGAACGATTTATTAGCGTAAATGCTACATTTGTACATATAAATAAATATAAGTATACACACTACTACATAACCACATAATTACAAATATAAACTACAAAACTATAATTAACGCAATTAACATTATAAGGTTGCCGCCAATTATTTATCTGTTGTAATCCTTATGTATGAGAAATATATATATATTTTTTTTATTTTATACTTTTAGATTTTTTTACGTTGTTTGGTAATGCATTATATGTCAACACACCCTTGTAAAAAATGGAGTTGTGTGTAATAGTTTTTAATGCGTGTTGAGGTCTGATTTCATCTTTTGTACGAGTTGTTATTTTATATATAAAAATCATACATCGCATATCTAAAAAATCTTTTATGGACATCCATTGCAGTGTTTCGAGGATTACCTGTATCGGTGTGTATTTATCACATTTTAAAATAGCGCGCATTGCTTTATTTTCAAGTATCTGCAAAAAGTTTTTTTGTTCTTTGCTAAAATAAAATTGTGCAACAATATTGAATGGAAGGTAAAACTAATGTATTGTATATTGTTATTCTAGTATTAGTTCAGATAAATTGTGATAATCCTCTTAAATAGCCTATATTTTTATTTAGTTTATTTCGTAGCTGTTCAAAATATTGTGTAAATGTTAGATGCTCGTCTATTACAATATTCCGAGATAAGTAATACTAGGTACTGTTTCAATAATTTTATTATAAATACAAATTTTTGTTCTTTTATAATTTATGTTTTTTTTATGAAATTTTGAACAAAACACAATTACTTTAGTTTTTTCTACATTTAAGTATATTTGATTTACTTGTAACCAAATCTCAATATTTTTAATGTCGGCTACTAAATTATTAAAAGCCCATTCATAATTTAGACTTGCTGTGTAAACAAGAGTGTCGTCGGCGAATAGGTTAATCTGAGAATATTTGAGTATATGGTAAATGTCGTTTATATAAATGATAAACAATAAAGGACCTAGCACACTACCTTGTGGAACGCCAACGTTATTCTCAATAAGCGATGATTCAATATTATCATACATTACGTATTGAAAACGATCTTTTAGATAGTTTTTAAACCATTTGTACGCAAGACCTTTCACGCCATAATATTTAAGTTTTTTAAATAAAATTTGTCTACTAATTGTTTCGAAAGCTCGTTTAAAGTCTAAAAATAGTGAAATTACATATTTATTATCATCTAAGTATCTTTTCCATTCATTTACTACTAACTGTAACGCTGTTTCACAAGAATATTTTTTCCGAAACGCAGACTGTCGTGAATAAAGTAATTGATTCAGACAACATCGGTTTGTTATATCTATTAGTCTATTAGTAAACTTGTTGAGTTTGTTATTCCAATTAATATTAATTAATTATTGGCTTGGCTAATATTGAACTTGGCTCGATTATTTAAAAACTTGGCTTGATTTTTCGAAAGCTTGACTTGATTTCAACCCACACTTTTTAAAACCAAGCCAAGCCTGTGAATCTTTATACGTTGCATAAAATTTTAATGCAATAAAAAGTTTATCAACGGTTTGTGTTCATCATCATTTCTGTACTATTAAGCTTCAAAATGCAAATGAATGCATTTCTATAGTTCAAATCCTATTTTACAACTGCTTGAATGTATTATGTGAACTCAGAGTAAAACAAAACAAAAGGTCACCAAAGACATTTATTTTGTCATATTCCTAAAAACATTCATAAAGTTATTTGAGCGACTAATCTATGCTCGTGTTTTCTTATCTGTTTTTTTTCAGATAGTCAAAAACTATATCTAAGAAGTCAAAAGACAATAAACGTTCCAAAACTATCTTAAAGAGCTGTCTATAGGAGAAATGATTCTAAGGCCAAGAGGAAAAAATATTTATTAATCAATAGCCAGTAAAGATTAAATACAGTTATAAACTTAACTTGTTCAATCTATAAGCAACATTTTAAAAACTGTTAAATCACGTTTACGTTTCTTAGTTTTACAATTATCCTGTTTGTCTTGTTCTATGTCAAATTATTTTAATGTTATTTATTGTACGGTTTTAAAGTGTAGTCTTAAACACACCGCTCTGTAAAGTTTGTATCTATCTAATATTTGCTTTGATAAATGCAAAAAAGATCTTTCACAAATGTTATTACTTACAGAAGTTAAGTATAAAATGATTGTTTTTTGAAATCAAAACTAAATTTTTTTGTCAATATTTTATTTAAAAATAAGAGCTACTAAAAAATCAAGCTTTTCTTAAAAGATTACGTGCCTATATTTAAATATTGTTACATGTTTTAGCCCTCACACTGTTTCTAATAAAATTTAAAATAATAATTTAAAATTTACTACCGCACGTTTCATTAAATGTAACTATAAACATTTGTATCGTTTTAACATGCATTCAACGATTACATTCGTACCTAAATAAATTTTTATCTGTTCAAACGTAAGATGAAAATATTTCATTATGACTTACTGAAACATGTAATTAGAGAAAGTTTAGTTTTCAATGTAATAGCTAAGGCTTCCACGGCCGGAATCTATACTAACATTAGAATGTCTTCCGGGTTTGGACCGTGTCATAGTTGCAACCGAAGCTGCCAACGTTTCGCCCACTCAAAATTAAGTTCCACATTCAGACACGTTCTTCTAAAAACATCCTACACCGTGCTAGTCTAGCGTTAATACGCGAACGGATTAAGCAAACTAGGCGAGAGTTAGACACCATCTCAAAACAACTCTTTTATCTTCATCTTGAGTTGGCCAACACTCTATCCCCGGATGATTGGAAATTCTTTGACAACATTACTTACCAGCAGTCTGATACCACTCTACGACTAACCACTGAAGGTCATCTCAAAAAGTTTCAATTATTGGAATCCAAGAATCGTAAAGTTTCTTCTACTACTAACTCAGTAAAGACGGTTGTCAATTTATCTAGTTTGGTTCTCACTTCAGAACAGGAATCGGTGCTCTCTAAGGGTTTGAATTTTGCAGTTGCTCCTAAACGTATTCCTAAAGAAGATATTCTATGTGCTGTTGAGTCTTCTATAAGACATCTTCCTCGCCACATCTCAGATCCCATTCGTATTAACACTAGCAAAATCCTTCAATCATCTAAAATTCCTAAATCCAACATTTCTAAGTCGGAAGAGTCAGCTCTAAAAAGTCTTCGTAAGAACCCTGATATTATTGTTCTTCCAGCCGACAAGGGCAACGCCACTGTAGTTTTGAACCAAATTGATTATGTTACGAAAATCAATTCTATTTTGTCTGAGGAAACTTACGCTCTTCTAACCCATAACCCCACTTCGAGGATTGAACGCGAGGTTAGCCAAATCATCAAATCTTCCAATCTACCTCCTGAAACTAAACGTCGACTTACCCCATCAGATTCTAAACCACCTCGTCTATACGGACTTCCCAAAATTCACAAACAAGGTATTCCTTTTCGACCTATTGTGAGTACTATCCAATCTCCCACTTACAAGCTAGCCAAGTTCTTGTCCAACATTCTTTGCGAGTTTACAGGTAAAACCTCTTCTCACATCCTCAATTCTCAGCATTTTATTCAACGTCTAGAAATTATAAGACTTGAACCCCAAGATCTTCTCGTGAGCTTTGATGTTACTTCACTTTTTACTAAAGTTCCTATTAAGGATTCGCTTATTATCATCAAACAGATTCTGTCTCAACATGGCAAGGACTTGAGTTTGGTTCCTCTTATTGAAAAGTGTCTATCCTCTACTTACTTCCAATTTGACAATAAGTTTTACGAACAAGTTTCTGGTGCTGCTATGGGTTCTCCTCTATCACCTGTTGTAGCTAACATTTTTATGGAATCCTTTGAAACGGTTGCTTTGGAATCATCAATATTAAAACCTAAGGTTTGGTTTAGATATGTTGACGACACGTTTATTGTTTGGTCTCATGGTCATCTTGAATTGTCTAAGTTTCTTGATCATCTTAACAATCAACACTTAGATATCAAATTTACTATGGAAATCGAAAGTAATGGTTCTCTTCCATTTCTTGACGTTCTTGTGACTCGTAAGCCCGACGGACTTCTAGGCCACTCTGTTTATCGCAAACCCACCCATACGGACAGATACCTTCATGCTTCGTCTTATCATCCTCCTGCACAGAAACGTTCTGTCATTGAATCTTTGGTCCATCGTGCCTTTTCTATTTGTCAACCTGAGAATCTAGACTCAGAACTCCGTCATCTTACTAGAACCTTAGTGAACAATGGTTATGTCAAGCGAGATATCCATAGAGTTATTAATCGTCGTTTACATCCACGTACTCGATTACCTAAGGACATTTCTGCTCCCGAATCCAACCCGAAATTGGCCTTTTTACCCTACATTCACAAGGTTACAGATCAAATAGGGAAACTCCTTCGTAAGAATGGTATTAAACCCATATTCAACTCGACAGGCAAAATCTCTCAGATTCTTCCTTCTCCCAAAGACAAATTTCCTACACTTTCATCTCAAGGTGTATACCAAATTCCCTGTTCTTGTGGTTTAGTCTACATTGGTGAAACCGGTCGTTCCGTCATTACTCGCATTTCAGAACATGATCGTTGTATAAGGAAAAAGTATACTTCTAAGTCTGCGGTCGCTGAATCTTAAGGATATAGATTAAGAAAGCGTTAAACACGATCGTGACTATTTAATGAGTAAATAAAGTAATTACAGCTTTACATGAAAAATGCTTAACACTACATTTTAATAACATCTACATTCACCGAGTAACTACAACAGCGCGGACTCTATATGTTACACATTATTTGTACTCAATTATATGCGCGCGCAACTTTATTTTATTATACAGAGTTTATGAATATATATTATCCAACACTCCCTCGTATTCTGAACTCTCTATATATCGAGTTAAACAAAAACAAATGTTCTTACATATAAAGTTCAAATCTATAGATCACAAATATAAAACTACGTACATACTTAACTAAGAATGAACAAATCAAATTCACATTTTGAGCATGCCAAGATATTCTCGCATAATTTCGAACTTTGAAACAGGTAGAGCTTTAGTTAAAATGTCTGCTGTCTGTTGATCCGATGGAACATATCTAATTTTAAATTCATCGTTGGCATATTTTTCACGAATAAAATTAAAGCGTATGTCCACATGCTTTGTACGTTTATGAAAAATTGGGTTTTAATTAATTTTATAGCGCTTTGATTATCCACGCACAAACAAAAATTTAATTTTTTATTGGGAACAATTTCACGTAATAATTGTTGAAGCCAGGATAGTTCTTTCACGCTTTCCGCTGCTGCAACGAATTCTGCTTCTGTCGTTGATAAGGAAACTGCTGACTGTCTTCTACTGCACCATGTGATTGCACCTTGATTCATTTTAAAAATGTATCCGGTGGTTGAACGTCGGGTATCTATGTCGTTTGCGTAATCCGCGTCAGAAAAACCATTTATTTCATAATCACTATTATTGTTACCGATATACTTAATACCATAATATTTTGTACCTTTTAGATATTTCATAATCCTAATGACTGCATTCCAATGAGCTGCTTTAGGATTGTTTTGATATCGGCTTACGATGTTAACGGCATACATTATGTCCGGCCGTGCTGTTATGGCTGCAAACATCAACGAACCGACAGCTTCGCGATAAGGCACGTTTAAATTGACGTCACCTTCCATTGTTGATGACAACACAACATTTGAGTCAGCTGGAGTTCTTGAAATCTTTGCGTCGGTCATTTTAAATCGATTTAACATTTGATCAATGTAATTCTTCACATGGATGAACATTGATCCATCATCAAGCCTTTCTATTTGTAATCCGACAAAGTAATTCGGATTACTCAAAGTTATTTCAAATTTTGTTTGTAATTCGTTCACGATTCTATTAAGTAATTGTTTATCTTTTCCCAGAATGAGTCCGTCGTCTACATAAATCACAAGTAATGTTAATTGCTGAAGAACATCTTTTACGTAAACACATTTATCTGCTTCACATTGTTTAAATCCATATGTCTTTAAAAATTCATCAAACTTTTTATTCCAGCAACGTGGAGACTGTTTTAAACCATACAGGGACTTGTTGAGTTTACACACTAATTTTGAATCGTTTACTATTCCAGGTGGTGGTTTCATATAAATTTCTTCGTCTAATTCTCCGTATAGAAACGCCGTTTTTATGTCAAATTGAATTATTTGGAAATTTTCTTGTACAGCGATCGTAAGTAAAAGTCTTATCGTTTCATAACGTGTAGTCGGTGCGAACGTCTCCTTATAGTCGATTCCTTCTATCTGTGCAAATCCACGCGCACACAATCTTGCTTTACATTTACTGATCTGACAATCACTTGACCTTTTTATTTTGAAAATCCATTTTCCGTCAATTGTTCTTTTCTCATCCGGTAACGGCATTAGTTTCCAAGTATCATTTTTATTTAAAGCGGTTATCTCTTCATCAATTGCTGCTATCCATTTTTCAGCTTTATCTGAAGTGATTGCGTCTTCGTACGTTTCGGGAATTCCTATTTCTACCATATTTACTTCAGGTTCTATGTATCTCATTGGTGGATGTATACTATTCCGATTTCGTAACTGATATGTGTGGTTATTCAAAATAGCATTTTCTACATTACCATTTTGATTATCATGTTCAACGTTTTTATCCTGAATTTCTTCTGTTGCGTCTTCGTTGATTGGAATCAATACAGCGTTCGTTCTTGGGAGTACGACTTCCTTATTTTCATTGAACGTTACGTTTCGCGATATTTTTAATTTTCTTGTGATTGGATCAAACAATCTGTAGTTTGTTGAATCATTTTGATATCCTACCAATATTAATTTCTTGCTTTTCGGTTCAAGTTTTTTTCGTAAATTATCCGGTATATGCAGGAAGGCTTCACTTCCAAACACTTTAACATGTTTCAGCACTGGTTTCCTATGGTACCATTTTTCAAACGGGGTCAAATTTGCGCTAGTTGAGTTTGGCGTTCTATTTAGAATGTACACTGCTGTGTTGATGGCTTCCGCCCATAAATACAATGGTAGATCTTTAGTGTATAGCATTGACCGAGCACTTTCAACTATGGTACGATTTTCTCGTTCTGCTTTCCCGTTTTGTTCAGGCGTATACGGTGCACAGGTTTCGAGTTGTATTCCTTTCTGTATTAGGAATTGTTTGAATTCCTGGTTCGTGTATTCAGTGCCATTGTCAACACGTAGAGATTTTATGTTGTAACCGAATTTATTGTTGCAAAACCGTACGTAACGTTTACAACAATCTAAAGCATCCGATTTATTTCGAATAAAATAAACTACTCTAAATCCAGTACAATCGTCCTTGAAAAGGATATAATAACGACATCCACTCACGGATGGTGTTTGCATAGGTCCGCACAAATCACTGTGTATTAATTCGCCTGGTTGCAAATTCCTTGACTTACTTCTGTTAAATGCTAACTTATGCTGTTTTCCGTATTGACAACCTTCACACACAAAATCTTGTTTATCACTTACGTTTATTCCTTGTATTACACCTACTTTCGCCATTTCACAAATTGTTTTTATATTAACATGTCCGAGACGCTCATGCCACGTTTTCACACTATCACTTTCTGCGGAATTAACTTCCTCATTGATTTTTGTACGAAACAAAAGTTTATACAGGTTATTTGATTCGCGAACTGCGCACGCTTTCAGTAAGTCATTTTCATAAATGTATGCTTTATCCTTTTCTTTTACTACTCTCATTCCTTTTTGTGTCACTGTACCTTCAGAAAATAAATTCTTTCGAAGACCGGGGACGTACCAAACTTCGGAGATAACACTTTTAACCCACTCTTTATTTATAAAACACTGGATTTTAATATCTCCTGTTCCTTTTACAGGTAATGCCTCGTCATTGCCTAATTTGACAGACCATTCTTCAACTTCTTTAAAGTTAACAAATAACTCTTTATTTGGAGACATATGATGAGATGCACCGCTATCGAGGACCCACTCACTTTGTGTTATCCTATCGCTGACGTCGTCTTCATTTTCAATGTTAAATGCCGAGTAATCGCAATTCGAAGTTGTATGCGTAGATTCCGTTTGAGCATTTCTTCGTGGAGCACGACAGTTTCTTGAAATATGACCTTTCTTGCGACAGTTATAACATGTCACCAAAAACTTTTTCTTCGGTTTATTAGGTTTCGAACTTGAAGATGCCACAAATGCGTTATATGCTTCTTCAGATGTACCTAAATTCATTTCTTCATCAATTAGGCGACTGGTGAGGTTACTAATTGTTTGTTTATTTTCATCGATTGAAAGCCACGTTTGTCTAAAGTTACCAAATTTTGCTGGTAAAGTACTTAAAATTCTTGTGATTACAGCAATATCACTTATCTTTTCGCCAGTTTCTCTGATTTGACGTGCCAAATTTTCTACCTTCGTGATGTGTTGAACAACTGAATCATTTAGCGCCATCTTGTATTTATAGAACTGCTCATGCGCCATCATTTTGCTTGCTTCGGATTTCATCAAATAAATGGCGTCTAATTTATTTATTACTTCCTGCGAGGTTTCGCAATTTTCAATAAGCGTAATTTGGGAATAATCCATCGATGCAGTTATAATGCACATAGCTAATGCATCTTTCTTGTCCCATGAAATTACTTCTTCCGGTTTAGTGGCGTCTGTTGGCCTTGGTGTGTCACCCGTTGTAACTTCGTAAATTCCCTTAGCCCTAAGAGCTTGCTTTATTTGGAATTTCCATTGATGATAATTCTTACCATCAAACTTACTCATTACTGCCACATTAACACTTTCTGTCAGCATTTTCTTTACGGCACTTCACACTTTTTAATAACGGATAACAAAAAATGTCTGCCTGATAATAAAACACGAATCTATATTTGCGCGTTAATCCAAACGTATCCTGGGCCCATAACCTCTTAAGGATATAGATTAAGAAAGCGTTAAACACGATCGTGACTATTTAATGAGTAAATAAAGTAATTACAGCTTTACATGAAAAATGCTTAACACTACGTTTTAATAACATCTACATTCACCGAGTAACTACAACAGCGCGGACTCTATATGTTACACATTATTTGTACTCAATTATATGCGCGCGCAACTTTATTTTATTATACAGAGTTTATGAATATATATTATCCAACACTGAACATCATTTTACTACAGGTCACAAGATAGATTTTGATAATGTTTCGTTGATTGCCAAATCTCCATTCTTTTTCAACAGGAAATTCCGAGAAAGCATAGAAATCATCAAACACCCCAATAACTTCAATCGCGATCATGGTTTCGAACTATCCCCTCTTTGGTTCCCGGTTATTAGTCATTTAACAAAAACACGCCCCCTAGCAACCGTAACCCAATCAGGGTCGAGCTTAATCATCCGTGACGATCCTGTTCCTTTAAATACGGAGACTATTTCTTCTTATGTCACTTCTACCTAGTTTAGAATCTGGCTTGGTTCACAAGTTGATTACCTAACTCGGTAGTGGTTCTTTGTTAGATTTTCGTTTGCTTTTTCAGGTTATCGTTTTCTTTCTTACCTTTTCATAGTTTAGGTTATGGCTTGTTTTACAAGTGGATAACCTAACTTTTGAGAAGTTCTTAGTTAGATTTCGATTGCTTGTGTGAGTTTTGCGATTTATCTCACGCCCTGATGAAGCCCCTTACGAAAGTGGGCGAAACGTTGGCAGCTTCGGTTGCAACTATGACACGGTCCAAACCCGGAAGACATTCTAATGTTAGTATAAGTTTAGTTTTCTCTTGCGTTTATGTAATATAATTTATTTACGAATTTCCGAGATATAACTCGTTCTTGCAAATAGGACTGCAATCATTAATACGCATACATGCTATGAATAACAATATTATCAAGAATGCAAATTTAACATTTACATTGAACAAATTTGAAATATAATAATATGTTTAAATTATTTTTATTCTTATTTATATTAAAAAAGTAATTTAATCAGTGGCAGCTGGTGGTTAATCATACAAGAGGGTCATTTAAAAAAACATAATTATCGCGAAGACTAAAAAAACATTCTTACACTGAGAGAAAGGTTTGTTTCACAGAACACTAAATTTATTACTCTAAAACAAATTGTGTAATTGAATATGGCGAAATAAAGATAGTGTTTAATGAAAATAAACCAGCAGTTTGAAACATATTTTTTAGTTAATTTTAGCAGGTCTTTGTTTCAATTTAATATAAATTTATATTAAGAAACTGCAATATTTCAGATAATATAATTAATTGTTAAATTAACTAATATTTCTGTAATGTAACTAAATGATCTATTTACCATAACAAAGTATTTCCTTGTTAGAAATACAGAAAGACTTGCATCACGTGAGAATATGTTTGTCACAAATAAACTAAACCCTTCTCCGAAATATATATAAGATTGCTTTTAGTAAATATATTTTTCTAGTTACATGAGGTACATAATGGTTACATCATCTTATCATACATTAACGCATGGCAACGTTTAGCGCATATAAAATTATTTGAAGAATCTAACTATAATTAATGAAACTGGAACCCAGATACAAAAGTAAAAACACATTTACTCCATTATTGCATCATGTGTTCATTCATTGATATGCCAATTTTGGAAATTAACATTAGATAAAACTAGCTAATTATATAGTTGCTCACACACGTTATTGTTCATAGCTTGAATAATTGTACATTAAAACTAACGCACAAAATGATTCCTAAGTTAAAACTTCACTCACAGAAAAATACAAATTGCAATGGATTTATGCTATTTATGCAATAATTAATATTTACGTTATAGGCACGTAGGCACGACATTATAAGTAGTAAAGATACCTATGTTTGTAGCTAATAAATGGTTTATTGTGAGGATTAAATTATTTTGTGGTGTTATCAAACCATGGTTTGTTTGGCTGAATTTGAAAACTTCATGATTCAACGTTATATTGGATAGTGTAAAGTAAGATGCTGTTGGTACAAAACAACTGCTCTAAATGAAGGGTTTCGTAATAAGAAATAGAGCAATTGTCTTTGTTTAATAAAATTTCAATGCATCTAAATAAAAGAATAATTTTGCCAATTTTACCATTTCAAAATCCGTATTTGTTTGTTATAAGAATTGCATTTCTCTCAGTGTACATTAATACGATTTATATTTGAGATCAATTATATTTAAGATTAAGATTTAAGATATTCGTCTATCTTTACAATTACCAAAATGATCGATAAAAATTTACAGTTTTCAATGGAAGATTTTTAAATTCTTAGCATAGAAATACGCACGACTTTCTTGTCTTATAGTATTGCCGATTGCGTAGAAATGATTTCATTTTTTTACGTACAGGAACATCGCTCACTTTCCACGGTAGTCGCAAGTAAAGAAATCAGTTATTTTATTTAATATATGTATCTGTTTTTACTGACATTTTCATTGTGGTCTTTGTAATTTCATTATGGTAAGCGAATATTAACGCATAATTCATACAACTTTTCATGTGATTTGCCAATAACGAGTGCTTTTTCACTTTTTCTTTTAAATGCTATAAATCGATAACATTATTTTTACAACATAATGAACTAGACTATTTTAACATTCTAAAAGTTACGATAGACATAAGAAAAAGGCATTACACACTGAGTAGGCGGAATTACTTCTGGGCTCAAGAGCGCAAGTAAGCATCTAAGCGTTTACTTATCTTATTTTCTAACTAGCATAGAATTGCATTATGTATTGACTACAATAACTATATCATTTACGATTCGGCTTCAATATTATGCATGCGGGCACACGTAAATGTGAGCTTCCGGTAGATTCGCAAGTTTTCGTATCTCAATTCTCAATTTAAACCCATGAAATTCAACTCTGATTATTTCATCTAAACGCGAATTTTCTGTAATTTTATAATCTCTATTTAATAAATTGAAAATTGCAGCTTATTTATACTATGTTAGCGATATGCGATGAATTATAGAGATCCAATAAAGAGAATGCTGTCTGCAAAGCTCGTTAATAAATTATAAACTGCATTGATCAGGAAAAATCCTATAGAAACAAACAAAACACAAATTGAAAGCACACATTGCCACCGGCGCCCCGTACATCGCCTAATTAATAGCAGCTATCAGCTCCTTGCCTGCAATTATGTCAACAATCTCTTTCACATTGCGATCTGTCACAATGTCGGTTTTTGTAGTGCTGTATAGAAAAAGTGGCAATTTCAATTCTTTGCAACATTAAAACACTGTCATATTGTATAAGTGGTGCTTTAGTGAAGTATTAAAATTATTCATAAGGTAAGTTAACCAACATATGTATAATAGGTAGAATTCGGCATATTACTTTTCTTTTATTGTTAATTTAATATTCAACAGTTTTTATCGTAAATTAAATACATATTCTTATTTTAAGACGTATTCTATTTAGATCCTTTTAAATAAAGGAATTTTGCAAATTCTCTACAACACTAAGAAAGTATGTATTTTTAAAACTTGCGATAACTTTGAATATACATACACTGCTTTTTTGCGTCAAATGGACTAAAATTTGTTGTTACTTGGCAGATGATCTTCACTAATCACTTAAAAGTTTACAATTGAAATTAAAATTGGGACAGATTCAAGTACTGCAGAAATTTTCCGAAAGTATTTAGAAACTAAACTATCAGTTTGCAGTTTTACCTTGCTTACTGGGAATAAAAAATATATACTTGCCAAATTTTTGTGGGATTTTTCGCCACTTGCTGCATTTTTAAACTACAAGAATGTACAAGAAAAATTAAGAATCAGTTTGTTCGAATTCAGTAGGGTAAAGATACTATGGTTTGCTGCTGCACTTCACTTTATCTTTGTGTAAATAAAACTTGTAATAAAAGTCGAAGAATCTAATCACTGTTGCTCCTTGGCAAAACACACAATCTATTTACCGGACGTTTTAAAATCTTTCCACTCGCGAACCTCACTGACACTACACGTGTGACTCCATCTTTACCGGGATGTAACTGGACCACGCGTCCTAGTTGCCACTTTAGTAGCGGTAAGTCGTCCTCATTGACAACCACGAGTTCTCCATTAGTAAGCACGGTGGTGGGAATTTTCCACTTGGACCTGGACTGAAGCTCACTAATATATTCTTTACTCCAGCGCTCCCAAAAATGTTGGATTATTTTTTGCGCATGTTGATGTTGGCTTAGCCGGTTGCTGGCTGCGTGCTTCAGGTTAAGCTTAGGTGGTGCAGTCAATCTTCTTCCAATTAGAAAGTGTGCCGAGGTCAGGGGGTATGATCGTTTGGATCTGATGATAGGGGGCTTGGAGATCGGAAATTCCACACTGCCTCAATTTGTGTTAATAATGTGTAATACACCTCTAAATCAAAATAGTAGTTTTACACGACTTTCCTTAAATGATGCTTTACACTTTTGACTCCCGCCTCCCACAATCGTCCAAAGTTTGAGGAGCGAGGCGGAATGAAATGCCAGCTAATTTTATCGTTGGCTAAACTATTGATAACTTCATTCTCATTATTTTCAAAAAAGGAATACAATTCACAAAGTTGACTGTTAGCACCTTTAAAATTTTTACCATTATCTAAGTAAATATTCAGCGGTTGTCCCCTTCTAGCAAAGAACCTTTTTAGAGCCCCTAAAAAAGTTTCGGCAGTTAAATTCGTTACGAATTCTAAGTGAATAGCCTGTGAAACATACAAAAATACAAATATACGCTTTGATCAGCCTTGCTCCTCTGCCAGATTTGTTTTTTAATGAGATTGGTTCATCATAATCTAAGCCGCAAATGTAAAATGGGGGAGCAGGTTTTATACGCGTCTCCGGGAGGTTACCCATGATGGGTTGCAATACCTTAGATGCAACTCTAAAACAGGAAATACATCCGCGGATGACTCGTTTAACGATATTTTTACCGGATACAGGCCAATATCTATCGCGTAATAAAGCTAACAATGAGTTAGCACTAAGGTGAAATGAACAAAGGTGTTCATTTTTTATTATTAAATAAGTTAACCTATCTGACTTTGATAAAATTATGGGATGAGCTTTCTCGTAATCAAAGTTTGAATTTTGAATCCTACCTCCAACTATCAAAATATTATTGCCGTCTAGGAATGGATTTAACGATGAGATTGAACATTTGCAATGAATTGTCCTTTTGTTAGTCAAACAATGAATTTCTTGGGATAGGCCTTTATTTTGTGTGTGTTTTATTAGTAATAGTAATGCCTCATCTAATTCGTTTATTTGAAGAGGCCCCTTTTTTATATAGTGTTTTTTGGGGCGATTATTAATAAATCTCATAACGTAAGCAAGAATTCTTAGTGATTTGGTCAATGTCGAGTATTTATTAACTAAAGAATCTAATAGAGTGCTATTTGATACTACGAGTGTTATTACCTTGCGTGCTTCTAGGTTCAAATCATCAGTGATTGGCAATTGATTTGGGTAAACAAAGGGCCCTTCCACCATAAACTATTTAATATTATTTCCTTTGGGCGAATGCCTTGCGACACGAGATCTGCAGGGTTATTTTGGGTATTTACATAATGCCATTGATTGGGATTAGATAAATGTTGGATCTCCGCTACGCGGTTTGACACAAAAGTTTTCCATTTGCTTGGAGGTGATTTTATCTAACCAAGGGTGATTGTTGAGTTACACCAATAAAAAATGTTATTGAATTTTAAATGCGTAGTGCTCAGTAACTTGTTCGTTAAATTTGCTAAGAGAAGCGCGCCACACAACTCTAAGCAGGTTAAAGAAATACTCTTTAACGGAACTACTCGTGATTTTGCACACATCAATGATATGTGACAGTTCTCTGAAACATCGACTGATTTTATGTAAATACACGCTCCATATGCCCGCTCTAAGGCATCGGAGAAACCGTGAAGTTCTAAAAGACAAGAATCTGAACAGTTAGTAAATCGATTTATGCGTAGCTCTTTCAAATACGGTAATTGGTCACGAACATTGTGTGCAAATCTAATGGGATTGATTCGTCCCAGGATAGTTGCATCTGCCATAGCCTTTGCATTATAATTTTAGGAATAATGATGGACTTAATCCTAGAGGGTCAAAAATTTAAGCAATGGATGATAAAATTGTTCGTTTTGTAATGTACTTTTATCCATTTGTCAAGTTTATATTATACATTAATTCGTCGTTACATGGGCACCATAGAATTCCTAGGGTTTTATTCTCAATACCGTCTTCCGCAAAAAGATGAACAGCGTTATTAAGTACAGCGCAGTCAGATTTATTACTAATTGATTGTAACACCTCTTTACTATTAGAGTTCCACTTTCTGAATTCAAAACCTGCTGTTTTTAAAATATACGTAACTTCATTTTGAATTTTTATGATTTTACTAATTGAATCGCTACCTGTCAACAAGTCATCGACAAAGAAGTCTTCCTTTATAACACGAGAAGCTTGAGGGTGAGTTTCATAGTAATCATTTGACAATTGATGCAAACAACGTGGTGATACGAAGGATGCAGAAGTAGTGCCATAAGTGATTGTGTTAAGTTCATAAGTACTAATGGAATCTTGCTCCTTATCTCGCCAAACAATTAGTTGCATCTTTCTCTGACTCTCATTTACTAGGATTTGTCGGTACATTTTGGCAACGTCTGCAGTTATAATGTAACGATGTTGACGAAATCGTAGTAGAATTGTAAATATATCATTTAAAATATTTGGATCAGCATATTGGACATTATTTAAGGACAACCCGGTGGACGTTTTTGTTGATCCATCAAAGACTACTCTCAATTTCGTGGTAATACTATTTTGTTTTATCACGACGGGAAGGGGTAAATAATAATGGGGATTAGATATCGTAATAATGTCCTTTATTTTCATATTCATGTAAAAAATCAGAATACTCGCGTTTTGAACGTAAATCTTTGCTTAGTCTTTTTTCTAATGAATAAAATCGTTTAATTGCGGATTCCATAGATTTACCTATTTCACTTAAATTCGATTTAAAAGTTATGTTTACTATAAATCTGCCGTCCCTCAAACGCGTAGTTGTATCTAAAAATGGAGCACGTCCGGTGATAACTTATTAAAAGAGTTGTTTACTTCTTCTATCGTCCAAAATTTTTCAATTTTGTCTGAAAATGATTCATTTATCGCGGAGTTAAAACAAACTGATTTGGTGACGGTTTCGTTTATATTTATGCTAAAATTGCCACCTAAAACCCAGCCAAGTAACGTTTTCTGTAACATTAGTTTATATTTTCCTAAGTTATGAGAATCTGCACAAAGTAATCTCCAAAATATTGCAGCTCCTAGTAACAAGTCTACCTTTCCCGAAATATTACATTCAGGGTCAGCTAGCGTTAAGTGAGAAAGCTTACATTAGGTAATTGATCAGTAATTTCATCTGAAATTGCTTAAAGTGACAGGTGATGTAAAATTGCTGATCCTTGATTTAAATGTAATATTTGAATTAAAACGCACGTTAGAAAGTGTTTTATTAATTCCACAAATACTTAATGAGCACTTATTTTAGGTAAATATAATTTTTCAAACAGTTCTGTGGTAATAAAACAAGATTGCGACCCAGGGTCCAGTAGCGCTCGACAGGTAAATTGTTGACCCCTGCTGTGGTAAACAAAGACAGATGTTGTTGATAAAATGGTTTGTGCGAAATGGTTATTATTTGAAAGTGAGTGATTGACATATGTACTTGTGTGCTCTTCACTAACACTAGGCTGTACCGGAGTAACCACGTACTCTTGATTTGTATGCGTATCTTTATGTAAAAGCACGTTGTGCCTGCGTTTACATTTTATACACAGCTGAACCGAATGACCTTTCTTTAAACAGTTAAAACACAATTTTAATCGCTTTACTTCTTCCGATTTTTGTTCCTGGTTTAAATTAAGAAATTTTGTACAAGAATAAATTTGATGGGTAGTATCTTCACAAATCAGACATTTTGCAGGCTGACTGTTTGATGTAAAATATGATTTCGATGTTTGCTTTACGGGTTGGTGTTTACTGTTACTTGATTGGAATAAATTTTGACTCTATTTGTTAACTTCTAATGAACCTAATTTATGACACCTTTTTTCTAAGAATTCTCTTAAATCTGCGTAAGTGTGAAATTCTCCCTTTGGAGTAAGCTGTTCCCATTCATTTCTCGTGACATGAATAAATTTTGCGGTAATTATGTAAATGAGAAGCATATGAATTATTGGTTGATCATATCTTTTCAAACATTCTACAATTTTGATGACATCGTCTAAAAACCTTTGTATTATTATTATTATTTATTGTTAATTGTTTGGCCATTCGGCCTTACAATGAGTTACGTTATATAATAATATAATTTGTACAGAAATTAAAAAAAAACTAAAAACAAAACAAACTTTCTCCCCTAAAATCTTCCCATCACCATCTTACTATTCTAATACTTTAGATCTAACCCTCCCCCCTTATCCTTCTATCCTTGACTGATTTCATCCAATCTAATCCCTCTCCCTCCTCCCCAAGCAAAACCTTCCTCCCCCTCATTTCTTCCCTTAGCTCGCCACACTCCTTACTCATGTGTTCTATGTCCTCCCATCCCTCACCACATAGTCTACATCTCCTCATTGCATCCTCCTTCCAATACTTATTTACGTTCTCTTCATTGCCGCATCTAAACCTGGCTATTAGTCGCTTTTCTCCTAAGTTTCTCCTCCCCATGAGATACTTAGGCACTTCCCTGGATACTATTTTCCCATATCTTACATTATATTTTCCTTCCCTTATCTTTCCTTCCCTCTCTTGCACCTGCAAATCTTTGTCTCTTAGTACTATTTCCCCCGTATTTAACCTCCCTTCCACTCTCCTTCTTTCCACCTCTTCTCTTGCAAAACCTCCTCGTTGATAGTACAGTTTTCTTTCTTCCTGCCCATATATGTTTTTACTATCCTTTACCGTCCTCCAGCAACATTGCAAAATTTTACATTCTCTCCTTTCTTTAATTTTCTTTTCATAACCCATCGCCCTTTTCCCTGCTTCTATTCTAATCTTCTTTAACTTCCCTTCCTCCTCTATTATGTACACTGGCGTCTCCCTGTCTAAACCTAGTATCCATTTCCAATATTTTATTTGTACCTTTTCCAATAGGTTCCACTCTTTCCAACCCCATACCTCCACCCCGTACATCATCACACTTATAACCAACTTTTCAAACAGCCATTTTCTCTTTTCGATCTCCTTTCCAAACACTCTTTCCCCTAAACTCCATACGTGCCCTAATACCCTGTTACCCTTCTTTGCTAACTCCCTTATGTGCGCATCGTCTTTATTATCATACCTTAGCCTATATCCCAAATAAGTCACTTCATTCACTGTCTCTATCCTCTGTTCTCCCCAACTTAACTCTTCTTTTTTTTTCCCTCCTTTCCCTTTTTGAAAAACTACCATCTTAGACTTTCTCACATTTAAACCCAAGTCTTTCCTTTCCAGATACCTCTTTATCGTATTTATCATACCTTTCATCTCAACTCATTTTTGCCACCATGACCATATTGTCTGCATATGCCAACACCCACACTTTAATCCCTCCCTCCATGACAACCCCACCACACTGACCTCCCTTCAACACTTCTTCTATGTCCCCTATATACAGTGCAAATAAAATAGGGCTAAGAGGACACCCCTGCCTTAGCCCCTTCCTCGTCCAAAACACTTCACTAACACTATCCCCTATTTTTACTCTATTCTTAGTCTCTTTATATATCTCTTCCAATTTCCTCACTAGTTGTTCCTCTATTCCCTTTTTCCTTAACACCCTCCATAGCTTTTCCCTATTCACATTATCAAACGCAGCTTCTATGTCCATAAAGAACGCGTATACCTTACCCCTTTTCTTATCTAGCTCTCCATTCACTAACTGTTTTAATATATAAACATTGTCTATTGCCCTTCTTCCCACCCTAAATCCCATCTGCCAATCTGGTAATAGTCTTTTTTCTTCCACTTCCTTTTCCAACCTCCTTTGTATAATCATGGCATACAATTTATAACTTACATTAGTGACACTAATCCCTCTATAATTCTTTACCTCCTTCCTATCCCCTCCCTTATAAACCGGCAGAATTAAACTTTCTTTCCAACTCCCTGGCAATTCCTCCCCTTTCCATATTGTATTATAAATTTTCCTTATATTTCCTCTCACTCTCTCCCCTACATATTTCCATTGTTCTCCTTGCGTACCGTCCGTTTCTGTCGTCTTCCTTAATTTTAGTCTATTTATTGCTTTCTCCATTTTCTCTTTCGTTATCTCCCACCCCTTCTGTATTGTATTTACCCCTTGCAATATCACCTGCCCTGGTCCTTTTATTGTTCCCTCCAAACGCTCCATACAATAATCCAGCCACATCTTTATATCCGTTAAACCTCCTCTCCTCTTATCTCTTCTTCTCTCCTTGTTTAGAAATTCCCACACTTCTTCTTCTTTCTTTATTTCCTTTACTTGTTTCTCCATTTCCTCTTTATACGACACTTTTCTCTTTGAACATACATTTTTAAACTTCATTTTCTTCTCCTTATACTCCTGCACATCTATTCTACCTTTCTTCCATCTTCTTCTAGCGTTTCTCATCTCTGTTTTTGCCTCTCTACATTCTCTATTCCACCACCTATTTTCGTACCTCTTTTTCCTTGCTTTCTCTGAAACCTCTTCTTTTCTACTGCCTTCTCCATTTCTGCAGTCAACTCCTTTAGTCCTTCTTCCCCCCCTACCTCTCCCCAAATCACTTGCTCCAACTTCATCTTATATCTTTCTATGCTTTCCTCAGTCCACACCTTTTTTACTCCCCATCCCTTCTGTTCCTCCTTAATTCCTTGCTCCTTTCCTTTTAAAATCACTTCCAGTGGCTGATGATCCGATTCCTCCTCATCCCCCACTTTAAAACTTTCTATGTCCTCCCACATCTCTCCACTCACCATCACGTAATCAATCACCGATTCCCCCCTCCCTCCCATATAAGTATAGTCACCTCTGTCCCCCTCCTCTATATTTCCATTTAGGATTGACCATCCTTTTTCCTCACACATCTCCACTAACATTTTCCCATTCTTATTAACTGTCTTATCCATGCTAACTCTTCTCTTTACTTCCCCTCCTATAATTACTCCTCCCTGTTCCCCTGTTCTCGCGTTAAAATCACCCCCTATAATAAAACCTTTGTACAATCACATGAGTATCTTTTTGAAAACTTTCTAAATTAAATAAGGCTTTGAGGTTATTTTTAATTATTAAATCTTTTTTTTCAAAACGGTTGCGCAAGATTTTTAAAGTTATTTCGTAATTATCGTCGGTAATTTGCAGAGATCTAATTGAGTGAAGTGCGGGCCCTCTTAACGCCGCACGTAAATGGTACAATTTTTGAGCTTTGGATAATCGCGGGTTACTGTCTATCAGCAAATCAAAAGTGTCGCGAAATTCTAACCAGTCTTGGAATTCACCACTGAGCCTACAAAGCGGGAAGCATCCGCGTTTGTTGAATCTGTATTTAAGATATTTACATGTAATTTTGAAACTCTAAAAGGGTACGTTCACTGCTAGAAAGTCGTTCCTGTAATTTATCAATATCTTGGCTTGTAATTGTATCCTTTTGAAAAATATCTAAGATTGAGTTGTTTAATCTCGTAATACGTGATTTAATTGACTTCTTTGAAATTTCAAATCTTTTAGCGACGCCATTATTAACACAAATTATAAGCAATAAATGTAAAAATAACGGTAAATTCGGTAAAAAGTATGGCACACTAACCTTAGTAACTCTGCTACTCTAATTGCTTCGGAAAGCAATTCGCCATTTTTTTTCGGTAACGGTAACTTGTGGATACGTGGACTGTATTAAGTGTATGCGGCTCGACGGATCAAATGTTCGAATGCAGTAGGGTAAAGATTAGTGATGGTATAATTCGAATAAAAAATAACCGATCATCCGATTATGAAAATAATCGTTGTAATTCGGTTATTAGATTTGAGTAAGTATTCAAATGAAAAATAATCGAAAACTATACGCTTGCGCCAGCAACTGCCTATCCAGTTATACCAGATGTATTCATGCATATATACAATTTCAATTAGATTATAAAAAACGACAGCATTCAGTACCTAATAGGTACCTAGTAATGCATAATCGATGTGTTATGATATGACAAAAATGTGCAATCGTGACGAAATGTAGCGACACGTGCTATCGTTGCAGTTTTGATACAGAGAATAAGAACTTAAAAAACTCAATGAATTTTGAAAGTAATTATTTATTCAAAAACATAACCTTGTTAATTTAAATAGCACAAATCAATATTATTTTTAAAAAATACAGGCATTATATACAAGAAAAGTATCTATACATAAACAAGGTGCAAAAAACAATTTTAATTAAACTGAAAAAGAACATATAACAAATCAAAGGAAATAACGAACATCTCATATATAATAATATATGTTTATACAATATGAAAGTAGCTTATCGAATATAAAATAATAGTAAAACTTAAAAGAACTTACAAATATTATGTGCTCTAAGTTTTTAGGTGCTAGACGCTTTTTTCTTGTTTTTGTTAACTGGCCGATTTTAGAAAATACCCGTTCTGATGCGCTCGGCACACATAAATATTTTACAGCTAGTTGATATATTTCTGGTAAAACACTTTTATGTTTTGTCAATATGCCAGTGGATCGCTCTTTCTGTCTATAGATGGCATTGCTATGTATTGCCTAACCATTAGTGTAGCAGTTGTTGTCGGTGTTGAGTAAGATATGTTTTCTAATAACTTATTGTCAAATAGTTCCAAAGTTACCACAAGTTTTAGATTGTGATCGTTCTGACTATACTTCTGGCTTATCCGTAGTAGGTGTTTGGTGAGTATCAATCTTAAATCCTGGATCTAAAAATGTGGCTTTTGCAAAAATTTTGTTTTTTTCTAAAATAGCAAGTCTTTTTGTGACTGCATCTAACAACTTTGTTTTTAGTAACTCGCAAACATTTGTTTCTGTACTAATATCTTTTAGGGTATGTTGAAATCCACGAATTAAAAGTATAATTAGGGAAATAGTTGTGTACCAATCTCTGAAGAAAATAGTAGTTGAATCATTTGCTGCTTTTAAAACGCGAACACAATCGGCAATAATTGTCCATTCTTCTGCATCAATAAAGTCTGGACACTTGTGCAAACTTGTCACAGCTACACTCAACAATTTTTTTATTGCTAGTAATCTTTCTAACATTAAAAAACAAGAATTCTATCTGGTGAAAACATCTTGCTTCACTTTTAGAATAGGCAAATTCATTTTTTTTGCACCGATTTTAGTTTGTCTGTGGCTACTGCACTATGTTTAAAATGACCAACAAGGTTTTTACATTTTTTCACAATAGCACTTAATCTGTCGTTGCTGTTTAAAGCCTCGTTGACACATAAATAAAGTATGAGCAACACATGGATGGTGATGTTTTTTGTAGGTGGTCAATAACGGCTTTTTTAATATTGGCACCGTTATCACTTACAACTGTAACTATTAATCAGATTCTGCTCATTTAAAATTGTAGATAAGTTGTTGGCTATGTTTTCACTGGTGTGAGATTCATACAAATCTTTTGTTGCTAAAATATTAGTGCACAGCCTATCTTCACGTATAAAATGACATGTGACTGTAATATACGCAATATTGCTGTCTGATGTCCAGATATCAGTCGTACCTGCAACATTATTGATGCTACTGAAAATAGTTTTTAGTGCTATTGATAATTCTTTATAATATTTGGGAAGAATTTCATTAGAAAATCTTTTTCTACTAGGAGGTTTGTACAAAGGTTGTAATATTCGCGAATACTCTAAAAATCCGACAATTTCTACTATGGATAATGGTTGAAAGTCGTTTGTTATTAGTTTTAATAATTTTTTATCTATATTTACAATCTCTGTCTATGAAAGTTCACCTGTCTTTGATGTTCCACACAGTTTCATCTGTTTTCTTGGCCTAGTGTTAATCATCGTTTGAGTTTGAACAGAACTTGAAGAGGCGCCTGGAAAAACAATGAAACAATGAACTGCTGATTTGCATTACTGTTATTTTGTTGGTTTCAGTGTTTTCACTATTACCCAGTTGGGATGTACTAGCCACAGGCACGATTGATTCCTCAACAACTGGTTTATTTTTTGACCACTGAACTGGATGTATTCTTAATAAATGTTGTTTTAAATTTGTTGTACTGCCATGATGTTTAATTACTTTTTTACGAATGTTGCATGCGGCACACCCTTCATCACTTTGTTTAAAATAGTTCTAAACGACTGATTTTTTTGCTCCTGATGGTCTTATCATTCTTATTCAAAAATAAAATAATTTAGGTAATTGTAATTATGGTTTTCTTATTAAATTAGTTTTAAAAAATAACAATTATTTTTAACATTTATTAATATTCCCACAATCTCTCTAGTATTAAAACACGCATTTCTTTAAGACCAACAAAAATACATTAAATTTACGGGTTTGTTAAGTTTTAGACCGATTCATTATACTAACAGCTGGAAACACCAAATCACTTCGATCACATCGATCATTAATAAATAACTAAATACCAGTTTTTCACTAAAAATGGAAGTTGTAATTCTCTATGCTATAAAGTTTTATACCTAAACTAATTTAAAAAAACTTGTCATTTTAAATCCGGGGTCAATAAAAAATCCCAGCCTTTCAAAAGTATATATAAACTTTGAACATTTTTTAAAATTCATCGTGTTTTGTATTTTACAAAGTGTGATATTATTATGTATTTATTACCGTAATATCAAACACTTGAAATGACAAGGAAAAAACAAAATTCTTTTAGTCTTTAGCAAGCTCATCCATGATCTTGTTCTTTTAAATCTAAATAACACTTTTGCGGTTTTGACGAACATCATTTCATTTTTTGATTACAGAGTATTGATCTTTGCCGTTTGTAAAATATGTTTATGTGTATACTTATTCCCCTAATCAACGGTTTTTTATATTTATGTGTCTATCAAAAAGGTAAATAAACTTTATTTTGAAGAAATTTCTTTACTTTTATGTAGTTTAAAAAAATCCAGATATTATTAGGTAGTTTTTATAACATTGAATTTTAAATTAAATGACCATGAGTGTATGAAGTGACGAATATGCAATTGAGTAAACGTACGTCAAATCCCTTCTCTTGAATACACTGTTAAATGATTCAAGTGATAAGTAATTCGAATGATCATTCGGTTTTTGAAATCACTCAAGTACTGAGTACACTACACTACACTACACTAAATTATGAATAATTTTAAAATAAATTTTCGTAGTGATCATTCAACAGTGACGATTTAAGAGAACTTTTCATTTAAATAAACTCAAGTAAATCTAAAACATTATTACAATTATTATAAACCGTATGTATAAAAGTTGTAGACAGCACGGAGTGATTAAAATTAATCACATGTTCGGCGAAGGTTGATTCTATAGAAGATGGATTATTTAAATATTTGGAAGGATTATTAATATAGCGTAAATTTTCTTTCAATATAATGTCGAAAGTTCTCTTAGTTTTTCCTATATAAAACTTCTTACAGGAGCAAACTAGTTTGTAAATGCCACTGTTTTCATTTTATTTACGTTGCTCAATGTCCGTTGAAAAAATGTTATGTAAGGTAGGAAGTTTGGAAAAAGAAATTTTGAAATCAAAGCATTTATTTAACTTAGAAATAAGATAAGAAAATTGTGGAAAATAAGGAACAGAAAAATAATTAATAATGTCTTTTTTTAATAATTGAAAGTGCGACGTGACAGAATTAATGTGTTTCTTAAAGAGCAATTTATTGCAAATATTTTCAATTAAAAAAAAGGGATATTGTTGACATAAGCTAAGTGAAAAATAGTATGTAGTTTTTTATTATAATTCGTAGTTGATAACAAAATGAAGATTAATCTGTTAAAAAAATAATAGAAAGAAGTTAGCTTGTAAGACAGAGGGTGATTCGAAATTAAACGTAGGATTTGGTTAGTAGTAGTAGGTTTGTTATATATATGAAAACTAAACTTGTTGTTGTCTATAGAAATAAGTAAATCTAAAAAAGGTAGAGAGTTAACGGAAAGTATATCAACTGTGAACTTGATTCTACTATGAATACTATTAATAAAATCAAGAAAAGCGTTAACCAACAGGCCACATAATTTAAAAACAGGGGGTTTATAGTGATATAAGAAGTTTCCAAATAGTCCACGAAAATTTCCGCTAAAATAGGAGATAGTGAAGAACTCATAGAAAGGTCTTGAGACTCTTTATAATAACGTTGGTTGAATTGAAAAATACATTATTAAGACAAACTTCTGTAAGATATACTCTAAACAAGCGTATTGTAAAAATTCAGTTAAAAAATGCATACAAAATAAGTTATTGATTTAAGACTTTAGACACATAGTAAAATTATGCTATGAGATGACTCTGCCATCAAACACTTTTGAGTTATTGATTATGTATAGAAACCAACCTGAAAATAAATTAATAACATAAACCAAACGTATGATCACTATAAACGGCGTTTTTTCTATTCAGTAGCATACCTCCAGCCTGTTGCTTTAATAAAGTGATAACTTTACCCGATTGAAAACATTATCCGTGTTTCCAATAAGCGGCGAGCGCTGTAACAGTAATTCACAGCAAAATTTAAATTATTAATTTGGTCCTAAAGTCCGAATCTTTAAAGCATCGTCCTGTGTTTATTGCTAAAGATGCATCTAAAATGCTAATAAACTTGTATATGTATATTTCGAGTAGTATAAAAATTTAAAAAAAAATTAAATTAGGACATTTTCGTTGACTACCGGCTTGAAAAGAAAATTAAACAAGTAGGTGAAACAAACCACTCAATTGATTATAATTTTATAGAAACGTTTGCAGGATGTTATTGATTCTATACATTTTGTTTATAAACAGAAATTAAAATGTACAAATTATTAGTGCAAACTCAGTTTTAAGAATCAAAGCAAGTTAACTGGTAAAACACTGCTTTGTACGTATGTCGGAACTAATAGCGTGTGTAAGTAGCATACTTGTGCCGCCATCATTTGCAATCTTTTAATAACCAAAAGCGGTTTGAGGTTTTGCATTGCATTATTAGCTTGCTTTTGCTAGAGCCATCAAGCATGAACAAAAAATCTGTTTCCATATAAAGCTCAATGTTATACATTGACATCATAATGATTTAATTTAGTTACAATGAAACGACGAATTTTTCAGTTAACGCGTGAATAAATAACTTTTTTATCCATTAATTCCTATCAACTAGTCGTTTACCACATACTTAAACTTTACATCTCACAGAATACATGTAATTAAGGCTGTATGCCCGGCCTGAAAATCGTTTTTTCCATTTCCTGAGTTTATTTTTGAATTAAAAATTTTGATGTTTATATGATAATTCATAAAAAAAATTGCTGCAAAGGGGTAAAGAGCCCATTTTTTGAAATTGTCTTTAAGGCTTTAAAAATAAACAAAAAATTTTGATTTTCGAAAATATGGGCCTTTACCCACCATTTTAGAGATCGTAAGAACATGTAACATTTTAATTTTTTTAATTATTTTCGAAAATGCGACCAGGAAATGGCAAACAAAATTGAATTTATATCACTGCATTTGCTGAAATCTAAGTTTGATACATGGTACGGTTTTGAGCGATGGAAGGATGGAACTCCGCCTATTGACATTAGCACGTTTCGCAGTCGCAAGCGTTTCTACAGTAAGCATATCTGGTAATGTATATATCTACAGAATGTCTTTAAAGTTATAAGCGACTTTCGGCTTAGACCGCGTCGTAGTCAAACACCCAGACTTAGGCTTGGTCATAGTCTCCTCTTGAGAGCCAAAACAAGAAGTAGAACTTGGCCTTTGCCGTATTGTCGTTCGTGAACCCAAACAAACTGACGTTTTGAAACGTGATGAAGAATAAGTAACTATTCGTTACTTGAGTACTCGTTACTCGCTAGGATCCGAAGTAATGATTACTCGATAGGCAAAGTATTCGTTACATAGTTACATTCGTACCATTCGATTACAGTATTCACATCTGCAAAATCGGTTCCAGTACCCGTTTGTACTCAGTACACATAGTACATCATTACTCGTTTTATGAATTGTAATTTTGTATGGACAATATTGAATACAGAGCGCATAAATGACGCAGAACCTTAACTTTTTAAACACATTATTATACGGATAATAGTGATCTCTGTTCTTCCCTTAGATTTCTTAAATTAAATTCCTTAAATTGTGCAATTTATAAAACCCAAATATCAACGTTTTGAGGTATAAGTGTACTTATTCGTATTCATACATTTACAAATGTTAATTCTGTTATTTTCTAGATAACATCTTTTTCAAAATTTAGCAAAAAACAAAATTGATTATTATCAAAAATTTATAATTTTATACTTTGGAATATTTTTTGAAGCTTTTACATTATATATTGTGCGTATTTCCATTTCTTAAAATTAATATTAAAAACGTTAATAAATACTAACAATCCAAAGTAGGTACATATGTTCTGTTTTGTATTGAAAATGATAAGTTTTTCCGATATCAGCTACTGTCAAAAATGTTTACATAAATTAGAATTTTACAACACGTTCTAGTCATTTATGCACATACGTCTAATGTAATCAAATCCTTATCGCGAAACGATTCAACGAATTATATTCCGGTACCCGTATTTATTACCACAAAAACATAGTGAAACGTCCGAGAAATTACTTGCAAATGCAAGAGCCTTCTAGAACTGTTATCTAGTTTCTAGAAGATATAGCGAAAAGTGAGGAACGATCGAGAAGAATTCGCCGATGTCTATAAAAGCCGAAGATGGAAATCGTAGGTCAGTTATTGCTGGAATGTGAAAGCATGCAGTATTAAGAAGATTATCAAGTTGAAATAAATACGTATCGTTAGCACGCGCGGCGTTTTAAATAAATAACAGTGTACACCGAATCGAGTGAACGTGACTTATAGTGTAAACAAATCCGAGGACGTTATCTAATCTTATCTTAAGTGTTATACAACGGTTATACATAAATTATAGTGTAAGTGTTTTTATTATTAGATTTTAGTAGTTCGGTCAATTTAAAAGTATACATATTTCTATAATAAGTAAACGTAGTTTTAATCGTTTTAAATAAATTAGTTTTTAAGTAATAAATTCGTTACAAATTGGTGTCAGGTGTGGGGTTTTAAACCCGTGGAAATCGTGTAAATAGATAAAGCTGTTCGCGATTTTTATTAGTGTAAATACCATTAAGTAATTTATTATCGCTCGAGATACGATACGCGTGTTTGTTTATAAAGTAGTGTATTTAAAAACTTTATATTCGTGTTATATTTAAATTTATGCCGGTGACGCGTTTGCAAGCAGTTAAAATGGATGCAAAACTATTTGAATTTCTTGAATCGATAAAAATGGTCAAGAATCGATGAATAAAAATATCCAAGAAAAACTGTCCGAAAATTCTAGAAAAATGGAAGAAAATGCTAGAAGTTTGAAAGAAGAAATACGAGCGAGCATGGAAAATCAAATAAAGACTATTGAGGAACAAATACAAGTGAGTATAGAAAATCAAATTAAAATTGTTCAAGAGGAAACCCAAGCAGACATGTTAAATTTAAAAGAAGAAATTTGCGATTCTGTGAATGACATAATAGAAGAGAAGTTAAATGAAAATTCAAGAACCATAGAAGACAAGCTACACGAAAAATTGAGAGAAAGAATACAACTGCTTGAAGAAAGAATAACCCAAATGAATTGTCACGGTGAAGGAAGCGTCACGAGTGAAGATTTAATAATGGACCATCGAGAAGAAAACACTCATAAATTCAAAGTTGTACCTCCGAATTTTGATGGTAAAGTTCCATGGTCAACCTACTACAAGCAGTTTGAAGCCGCAGCTACTGCTAATGGTTGGAGCAACAAGCAGAAAGCGACGTCTTTAATAGTGTCCTTACGTGGAGAAGCGCTGGGAATTTTACAAACTGTTCCGGACCATCTGCAAGAAAATTACGAACTCTTAATATCACGATTAGAAATGAGATATGGGGATGCTCATCTTCAACAAGTATACCAAGCTCAAATTAAAAGTCGGGTTCAGAAAGCTGCCGAAAGTCTTCAAGAGTTTGAGGCTGACATCGCTAGATTAACACGGCTTGCGTATCCTACAGCACCGGATACCTTCCTGGAGCAGTTAGCTATTCAAACTTTTGTAGATGGCCTCCGAGACAACGAAACTCAGCAGACTCTACGGTTAGCACGACCGAAGACGTTGGATGACGCTTTAACCCATGCTTTGGAGTTTGAGGCGGCAAAACAAGCGTCGCACCGAAGCAGCCATAAGCTCCGTTGTGCTACAGAAATACCCTCGAACTCAGAAGAAAGCATTGAAGACATAGTGCGACGTGTACTTCGGGAAAGAGGAGTGACAGCTTTGAACTGCGATGAAATAGGCCATGTACGACGGCATCGTACCAAACCTAAGAAGAGGACTAGAAGAGCCCTCGAAAATTTGGAACGAGGCGAGCGAAAGAAACAAAAAGTAATCTCATCTAGTCAAACTCCGGAGGTTACAATCCAAATGGCATCGCCTAGAGAGCAATTGCATAGCATTTATCTCGATGGCAAGATCAATGGGAGAAGCGTCCAGTTACTGGTTGACACGGGAGCGACGAAGACCATCATTCGTCCTGACATGTTATTGGAAAACGAGAAGACATCACCAGTAACAGTACGACTTTGAACGGCGACGGGCGACGAAATACCTACTCACGGACAAGTCAAAGCAACCATTGGTTTGGGAAATGGAGTACTCGACCATCAAGTACTGGTAGCCGACATCACGGAAGAAGTTATCCTGGGAATGGACGTGATAAAGAAGTATGGGTTCCATTTGGATATGAAGAACGATGTCCTGAAGATCGACAATGAAGAAATTCCTTTTCATTCGTCAGAGAAGGCAGCCGTGCGAGTCTTGTTGAGTGAAGACGTGATTCTGCCTGCAAGGACGGAAAGTGTGGTGATGGCACGCCTGGATGGAAATCTCCGGGAAGGCTACATACGCGCGATTGAACCAATGGAAGGCGGCTTAGTTGAAAAGGGACTACTCGTTGCCAGAACCTTAGTACGAGTAAAGAAGACGATGCCAGTAAGGATCTTAAACATCAACTCAGATCCTGTAACGTTGAAAAAGAAGACCGTGGTAGGCCAATGCACGCCAGTATCACAAATTGTGAGATGCGTGAAGTCGAACGAAGATACGTCGCCGAAGAAGTGTCCACAACATCTATTGGACAGTCTTACCACCAAATGCGAAAACCTCAGCCAAGACCAGCTGGCTAAAGTTAAAGTGTTGATCCAAGAGTACCAAGATGTGTTCGCGCTGGAGAGTGGCTCCAAAGGAAGAACTAACGTGGTGAAACATAAAATTAATACCGGAGACGCTCGGCCGATACGACAACATCCACGCAGACTTCCTTTGGCGAAACGAGAAGAAGCCGAACAAATAATTACGGATATGGAGAGAGAAGGCGTGATTGAACCTTCAAGTAGTCCATGGGCATCCCCAGTGGTACTCGTGAAGAAGAAGGATGGATCAACGAGGTTTTGCGTAGACTACAGGCAGCTAAACGACGTGACCAAAAGGACAGCTACCCTTTACCCAGAATTGACGATACGCTAGACACCCTGTCAGGATCCCAGTGGTGTTCTACGCTAGATTTAAAGAGTGGAGACTGGCAGGTAGAATTAGAACCCAAGGATCGTGAAAACAGCTTTTACGATCGGAACTGGTTTGTGGCAGTTCACTGTAATGCCCTTCGGCCTGTGTAACGCTCCTGCAACGTTCGAGCGTTTGATGGAGACCATCTTGCGCGGATTGTCTTGGAAGACGTGCTTGGTTTACCTGGACGACGTGATCGTGGTTGGAAGGTCGTTTGAAGAGCACTTGAACAACTTGAAGGAAGTGTTCCAGAAATTACGTGGTGCTAACCTCAAACTGAGCCCAAAGAAGTGCCACGTATTTAAGAAGGAAGTCCAATACCTTGGCCACGTCGTATCTAGAGATGGAGTAAGGGCTGACCCAGACAAAATCCGAGCAGTGCAAGCATGGCCAAGACCGATCGATAAACATCAGGTCCGAAGTTTCCTTGGGTTGTGCACTTATTATAGAAGATTTGTTCCCGGATTTGCCAATATTGCCAAACCATTGACGAAATTGACGGAAGAAAAAGCAGAATTTAGATGGAATGAAGACTGCGAAAATTCTTTTAATCAACTAAAACAGGCCCTAGTCACTTCGCCGATTTTGAGTTATCCACGAGAAGATGGAAAGTTTGTTTTGGATACCGACGCAAGCAATATGGCCATAGGCGCGGTCCTTTCGCAGGTTCAAGATGGACAAGAAAAGGTTATCGCGTACTTTAGCAAGGTTTTGTCTAGGCCAGAAAGGAATTATTGCGTGACTAGGAGGGAGCTGTTAGCAGTCGTTAAGTCCATCGAACATTTCTACAAGTATTTGTAT
This sequence comes from Aquatica leii, assembly GCA_035610365.1. Taxonomy (NCBI): domain Eukaryota; kingdom Metazoa; phylum Arthropoda; class Insecta; order Coleoptera; family Lampyridae; genus Aquatica; species Aquatica leii. The sequence goes on from CM069432.1 coordinate 165,773,019, forward strand.
GGACGAAAATTCTTACTGAGAACAGACCACGCCGCTTTAAAATGGTTACTGCAGTTCCGTAACCCAGAAGGACAAGTAGCAAGATGGATCGAGAGACTGCAAGAGTATGACTACGACACAGAACACCGTGCCGGAAGCAGTCATCGGAACGCTGATGCCTTGTCCAGAAGACCATGTCCGGCGGACTGCAGCCATTGTTCGCGACTGGAAGAAAAAGTCGAATGCCTCCGGAGAACTGCTATGGTTGATGATGAGTGGGAACCTGAGCAGTTACGTCGCGAACAAGAAGACGATCCTGAAATAAGACTACTCCTGGACTGGAAAGAAAGCGGCCGACGACCAACCTGGGAAGAAGTGAGTGCTTTGGGCAAAAATATCAAAGCGTACTGGGCGCAGTGGGACTCCTTGATAGTAGAAGACGGTCTTCTTAAGCGATCCCTAGAAAGTGCCGAGGGCACGGGAAATAGACTACAGCTGGTAGTGCCAAAGAGCAGGGTGACCGAAGTGTTGAAGCATCTCCACGATGGGACATCGGGAGGACACTTTGGCATTAAGAAGACGTTGGGTAAAGTGCGAGAACGATTCTACTGGATAAACTGCAAAGAGGACGTCATGAAATGGTGCCGTAAATGCACAGTCTGCGCATCAGGAAATGGTCCAGCGAGAAAGCGCAAAGCACCCATGAAACAATACAACGTAGGAAGCCCTTTGGAAAGAGTTGCGATTGACATCGCAGGGCCGTTCCCAGAATCCGATTCGGGAAATAAATACATCCTGGTGGCGATGGATTATTTCACGAAATGGACGGAGGCTTACGCCATACCCAACCAGGAAGCAGCTACAGTCGCAGACGTATTGGTAAAAGAATTTTTCTGCCGGTTTGGAGTTCCGTTGGAATTACACTCTGATCAAGGCCGCAATTTCGAGTCTGGGCTGTTTCAAGAAGTTTGCCGATTGTTAGGAATTAAGAAGACTAGGACAACGCCTCTCCATCCTCAATCTGACGGCATGGTTGAACGGATGAATCGAACAATGGGCAAGTACTTAGCCAAGGTAGTGTCCAAACATCAAAGAGACTGGGATCAGTACTTGCACCTCTTCTTAATGGCGTACCGATCATCCGTTCACGAAAGCACAGGCCAAACACCATCCTGTGTCATGCTCGGTCGTGAGATAAGATTACCATGCGATCTTCAATTTGGACGAAGACCGGAAGAAGAAGTCGCTGGAGAAGATTACGTCAGCAAGCTGGCAAAGAGGCTAGACGGAGTACATGAAGAGGTTCGTAAAAACACACAAATTGCCAGCGACAGGATGAAAACAAGATATGACGTCAAGGCGCAAAATGGTGGGTTTCAACCTGGCGATATGGTTTGGTTGTATAACCCTCAAAGGAGACGTGGTTTGTCGCCGAAGCTGCAAAGGCAATGGGAGGGCCCCTATGAAGTCGTGCAGCATATTAACGACGTTATATACCGCATCCGAAAACCGCCCAGAGGCAAGCCAAAAGTGGTCCACGTCGATCGTCTAGCCCCGTTTGCTGGCGATAACCACAATCCGCAAGTTCAGGTCTGAACCAGAGTAATAAGTAGCAGAACCAGGAATCCAATCGAAGAAATGGAGTTCGAAAAGTTTATGAACTTATACGGAGGTTCTGGAAAAGCTAGGTTCGGAGTTACCACCGAGGAACAACAAGACCTGTTCCAGACACAAAAAGATTACGCCATCGCACATTGCGTGAGCGAGGAGCTTGACATGTCCAAAGGGGTTGCAGTCGTGTTTAAAAAGAAGTTTGGACAGCTAGATGAATTACGAAGACAGCAACCGGCAGTCGGAAAGGTTTTAGGACTACGTGGTGACGGACGCTTCGTTTTCTATCTGGTCACCAAGAAATACTCACGTGTCAAGCCGTTATACAAAGATCTGTGGCGAACATTATGGAGTCTCAAGAGACAAATGGAGTTCCATCATGTTAAGAAATTGGCAGTACCCAAGCTTGGTTGTGGCTTAGACCAACTGAATTGGAGGACAGTTCGAAACATGTTGGAGGTCGTCTTCCGAGGAACAGGCGTTCAAGTGTTGGTCTGTAGTTACCAACCGAGGAGAGTATTGGGTCAGGAAAAGTCCATTGACTGTTACTTTTATGGTCAAGGAAGTTGCCGAAATGGAGGAAGCTGCCGCTATCGCCACGATTCCTTTACCGGTGTCGCATCCAGTCTCCTGTTCTGGGACAGAACAGTCCTAAGAAGGGGGCAGTGAAACGTCCGAGAAATTACTTGCAAATGCAAGAGCCTTCTAGAACTGTTATCTAGTTTCTAGAAGATATAGCGAAAAGTGAGGAACGATCGAGAAGAATTCGCCGATGTCTATAAAAGCCGAAGATGGAAATCGTAGGTCAGTTATTGCTGGAATGTGAAAGCATGCAGTATTAAGAAGATTATCAAGTTGAAATAAATACGTATCGTTAGCACGCGCGGCGTTTTAAATAAATAACAGTGTACACCGAATCGAGTGAACGTGACTTATAGTGTAAACAAATCCGAGGACGTTATCTAATCTTATCTTAAGTGTTATACAACGGTTATACATAAATTATAGTGTAAGTGTTTTTATTATTAGATTTTAGTAGTTCGGTCAATTTAAAAGTATACATATTTCTATAATAAGTAAACGTAGTTTTAATCGTTTTAAATAAATTAGTTTTTAAGTAATAAATTCGTTACAATAGAAAAACATACAGTTCTCAAAGTAGTCATAGTATCCAAAGTAATCAAAGTAACGAATTAAAGTAACGAATACAAAAAGTTTAAGTAACGAATAGTAACGATTACTCAAAAGTAACGAAATTCACCATCACTAATTGTAAGCAACGTATACTAACTTTTGTTATGTAAATATAGTATGACCTCATAAACATCATCAAATTGTTTAGTTATCTCAAATTTGCAATTTCACCATAATAAAGAGTACGGATTTGTAGTCCACGTGGACTTAAAGAATGCCAGTCAAAGTGTCGAAGCACCAATCGTGGGTAATACTAATCCCATAAATTATCAGTTACGCAACCGCGACTAAATCTTTCCTACTCTTTCTTCTTTCATTACATTAACAGTATGTAACCATATCTCTAAACATATGTGAAAGTTTAAATAATTGAACAAATTAGTGCAACGCCCATCTCAAAACAAATCTGAATTAAACCGGGAGTATAGCCTTAATAAACATATCTCAAATTATTTAAATACACGAAATTACTTTTTGAAGTATGACATTGACGAATTTTGTTGTATGTTGGTAGTTTCATCCAGAAACTTATAGATTTTATAGTTTGCTACAATTTCTCTTGGTTTTTTAAAGGTTCTGCTAAATAGCTTCAGAACATAATTTTTTCTTATTGTAGACTTGTCGGGACTATTCTGTCCGTTATATTTTTCCAAAAACTAAAAGAATACTTTAATGCTAAATCACTTAAAACGTTTTGGTCGCATTCACAGACACTTACTAAAATTGACAAAATACCATGCTTTCATTCTTTGTAAAATCGTTTTAGTCTTTGGCAAACTAGTTTAAAGTTACGGGCACACGTCTTTTTTTTGGCATTTTAGAAGATGTTGACGCGAATTACAGTAACTACTAATTATGTAAAGAACTGCAAATACAATTTTATTAATAATCAGTCAATTCTTTCTACCAATCTTTTGCTTATTGATTAACTCATATACGTATTAAAATTTAACAACTTACAATAATTGCAACATAAGTAGTGTCTCTTCCTGTAAACAAATTTTCAAAGGAAAATCATAGTTTTTTTATTCATTCATTATCTGATCATTGTCATTTACTCATTGATAGTTAACCCTCAAGTAATTACAGAAAGGTATGTTTAAATTTTTAATATGACAATAATTACTTACAGGAATAAAACTTTGAATAATAACGTATTGTATTGTGAAGCTACTAAAAATTAGCACTCTACTCTGGTTGATTGATTGCTGTATTTCAAATGGAAAACACGATATATATTTAGAACACGTTTAATTATTCTTTAAAACCAACGTTAAAACGCTATTCGAGCAATTACATGTTTTGCTAGTAAAAACAATGTAAAATTAAATGTTCACTACCCTGGAACAGATGGTATTTTTAACCAATCCTTTTTTGTTCTCGACGTTAAGTGGTATTATGATTATGCAAGAAATTGTAAACAAATTTTTTATCTATCTATCGATAACGTTGGTTAATCACATTTTATGTACTTGTGATATCAGTTCGTCTTACATACCTGATATTGAAGTTCAGCAAATTATCCTAGTAGAGATTCAGATTCGCCTACTAAGTAAGTCTTTATGTTCTTTAGTATGTAATTTATACCCAGTATTAGTAATAACTAATAAGTAATAACAATCAAGTACTACTCAAAAGGTTTGTTACGCTTTGGACGATACCGATTCAAATAAGAAAAGCTTGTTATGTGCTGTTATAACGTTCCGATAGAATACAATTGAATTAAAAAAAATATATTTCATGTACCATGATAACATTTATAAACATGTTTGTTTATGTTACGATATTTTTTTATTCAAAATATATGTTTTGTTTTTAGTCCGATCAAATTAATTTGTCTGTGGTAACACGTTTTTTTTTAAACTTGGTCAATGTTTACTTTAAAACGATAGATAACGATTACATTCTAAACTTTTTCGTTTTTATCAGCAATTGAATCAATGTTTTATTGTTATAAGTAGACAAAATCAACAAAAAGTGTGATTTCTAATAAAACTAATACATTTTATTCTTTGTTTTGTAACTTAAATAACATATATTTATAGATTATAAAAAATAATTATAAATTAAATAATTTGATATCAACAAATTAGTCTAAAAATTTGATTCTATTTTTGGCATGTATAGATACTTCCTTCAGCCGATTAAATAAAAAAAGAACTAATTAAACTAAGATCACAAAGTACTAAAATCAAACAAGAAACGTAATGTTTGTACTACAAAATTCACTACAATTTGACTCGAACATAGTCACTTAATACTGTCTGATGTACGATTGACAAATAAACTGGTCTTTTGTTGTCAGTTTTGCAAAGTTATACATTATTGTAGTATATTTTTTATAATAAAATAAGTACCGTCAACATAATATTTTTATTAAAATTAGTAAAAATAGCAATTATTTTATTACACATTTTTAAAGGCCCTGCATATTATGTGTATAACACGATCCTCACAAAAAAATTGTGATGTGTGTGTTACGAAAAATAGCCAATTCCAAAGAAAAAATGCCAGCTTTTTTAATTCCGCTTGAGTGCCTAAAACAATTACCTGTCTATGAAGAAACTGTACAAAACCAAAAACAAACCAAACATGTATTTCAAGTGTAAAAAGTTTAGAACACAAATTTATTTTCATAACATGTAAAAACGTTTATAATTCGAAACAAATTGATTTAATTTTACAAAACATGAAATACATAACCTTCTAACAATATATATCTTTTGAATTTGAATATTTTTAAAACTTTTTATTACACGAACACTTGGTATAATTGAGTTAATGCGTATAATAGTTATTTATCATATGTACAGGAATTAAAGGTGAGGTTTTATTTTGTTGTTGGAAAGTTTACAAACAAAGTAAAATCCTTTTTAGCACGTTTATTATACACTATTTTACGGAATGTAAAGATAAACATCCTTGATATTACTATATGCAGTAACAAATACTGCCAACTCCAAAATATATTATGATAATAATAATAATAATAATAATAATAATAATAATAATAATAATAATAATAATAATAATAACGGACTTTATAGCCTCATCACGTTAAAATAACTCTGATGCATGGATGTCGCTTCTACAGATACACCAATAATGCTAAAACTAATGAACGGCAAAATATTTTTAGATGTTTCATTTTAAAAATTGTTATTATTGAACATATAAGCACATAGTTATAAGTGTTTTCGTTGTTTTAAACAAATTTTTAATTTAATTACCACTGTTATTTCATCATAACTAATTTTGCTTTCAGGTATGAACCTTATCTACAGCAACATTACAATTGGAGTAATACTGATAACTTTATTATCTTTTGTACGTGGAATTTCCTACCAATGTCCTCTTAAATGTGTATGCAACGAGACGATTGTAAAATGTAACAAGAGACAACTAACCAGCATATCTGACTTCAATCGTCTCTATTTTAATCCGACTACCATCAATCTTTCTGAAAACAAAATTGAGGAGGTTTTAGAACGACACTTTTACTCAAGCAAACTGAAAACATTAAAATATCTACAACTAAACGACAATAACATTTTAAATGTACAAGAAACGTCATTTGTAAGTTTACTAGAAATTGAATATATAGATCTGTCAAATAATCAGTTAGATGACATACCATCTGAGATTATTCAAAAAAACACAAGATTATTAGAACTCAACTTGTCAAATAATTTATTTGGATCAAACACACCTACGATCATTTCAAAAAGTTTATTAATATTAGATTTGTCTTCTTGTAAGTTAACTGTTTTTAGCGAAGATAATTTTAAGGCAACGCCAAACTTGCAAGCCCTATTTTTACATGTTAACAATCTTCAACAATTAGATTATCACATGTTTAAACAATCAAATTTAAAATTTCTTGATATTGCGTATAATCCATGGAAATGTCATTGCGATACCGTTAAACTTTTTGAACATCTGATTAAATATGGTCTTACTGCATTAAAAGGAAACGTGCAGTGTATGCATTCAAATAAACTATTTGAGGATATTTATGGAAATACAGGTGAAATTAATACTGAGTTTTGTAATAGAAAACCATTACATATTAGTAGTCGCAATTCAATCGAGAATTCAATTAATTATAAACAAGAAATTAATAAAGAAAATCAAAACAGTTTTGAAAACCATGAAACTAATATAAATGCAAAAGAAAATATTATTGGGTTTATTATGCATTTTGAAGTCTTAATTATAGTTGGAATTGTATCCGTTCTGCTTGTAGTATCTTTAATAACGTTAGCTGTTGTCGTACGAAAAACTACACCAAATCAACGTGTAATTTATGGTAAAATTCCTACATAATCAATTTGATTAAAGAAAATAAAACATAAAAACAAGTCAACAAATATTTAAGCATTAGTGTAAATAAATAAAATAGACATAGAATAGTATTTTGTTTAGAAATAAAACTTTTTCTTGTACATTATTATTTTTACTTTTTTTGAATACGAGCATTGTATAACAAGTCAAACTAGAAACAAAATCTTATATACAAAAGTATTTGCCAGGATAAATGTAATTTCTTTTTCAAAATTTTGGTTTTTATTTTAATTTTCAAAGTTAAGATCAACCTATTTAGTTTAAATATTTGTTTCATTAGTATTAAAAAAGAATACAATTTTTTATACGAATTTAACATAATTTTTTATCAACGGCGATCAGCTACTAAACAATAAAAACCATACTATAAACAATATGACGTGTACTACGTATTTTCAGTAGCTGCTCGTGTATTTTTTGTAGTGGGAGGACACAAAAGCAATTTTTAAACATACATCTTACTTGATTAACTCTGAAGTTCTTTGTTAGATATTGTATCGGCTTTTATACTAATAAGAATACTTAAAGGAATTAATATTTATTAACAAACTATAACAACTGTTCTATAAGCATGTTGAATGTTAACTAAACTGGTTTCAAAAATGTATATATTCAAAACTTAACAACGTGCGCAACGCGCTTAAATATTAATAATATTAATTTTATTTTATATTCGGTGAATGAACATTCTCCCGGGCGTTGGAAGTATCGGTTCCAACAGAATCTGCTAAAGAGAAATTCACCGGTAATGGACATATTCTGGCAGTAGCCCTAGTTAAAGTTCCGTGGTTAGTTCGGATTTCTACTACTCTTACAACACCATCTTTTCCAGGAAACATATTTATAATGCGCCCCATTTTCCATCGAAGAGGAGGTGTGTTTGGCTCTTTAATTAGCACTAAGTCGCCTATTTGTAACTTTCCCTGAGTAATTTGCCATCTAAATCGATGTTGTAACTCCACAATATATTCGGATGCCCAGCGGCGCCAAAAATGTTGACGTAGTTGCTCCAATTTTTGCCATTGGTCTAATCTATTGGTAGGAACATCTTCTAGGCTCTGTGCACCCATCACCTCAGAACAAAAATTACGACCTATTAAAAAGTGTGAGGGTGTGAGAGGACAATAATCATTTGGATTAGACGTTAACGGACACAAAGGGCGCGAGTTCAAAATTGCTTCTATTTGAATTAAAAGGATATTTAATTGCTCATAAGTTAAAAGAGCTAAATGATACTTGCAGGCTTTAATACCAGCCTCGTGAAGACCGCCAAAATGCGGCGAGTTGGGTGTAATAAATTGCCACTGTATTGATTTTAAATTTAAACTATCTGAAATTGCACTATTATTTATTTTTAAAAATGCTTGTGAAGCTTTTCATTCTCGTGCTGCTTTAGTAAAATTAGTAGCGTTGTCAGAGATTATTTTATCTGGTATACCTCTTCGGGACACAAATCGTTTAAATGCGGCTAAAAAATTATCAGTAGTTAAATCTGTTACCAACTCAATATGAATTGCTTTTGAAGCGTGAGAAATAAATAAGCAAATATATGATTTAATAGTTTTTGAACCGCGTCCGACTTTGTGTTTTATTAAAATTGTACCAGCGTAGTCTACGGCACAAGTTTTGAAAGGAAACGAAACAGAAATTCGATCTGCAGGTAAATCGTCAATTTTGGCTTGGTACAGTTCGCGTGGTTTAACTTTAAAACAATGAATGCATTTATGTATTACTTTTTTACAAACATTTCTGCCTCTGATTACCCAATAACGTTCGCGGAAAGCAGCTAAAGTTAAATTTGGTCCTGCATGTAAGGTTAAATAATGTGTATTTTTTATAATTAACTCTGTTACGTGATGAGCGTTTGGCAACAATAAAGGATGCTTTTTAGCATATGAAAATTTTGAACTATTTAACCTTCCACCGACTCTTAGCAATTCATATTTCATTATTAACCTTTTCTAAATTAAATAATGATTTAATATAACTGTTAATTAATAAACGCGAATTATTATAACGTTCACATAACGTTTTATATGCAACTTCATAATATTGTGAAGATATTTCTAAAGATTTTACCGTTTGATTAGCACTACCAATCAGTGCCATGCGCAAGTAATAATATTTTTGCGCATTTGATAGTTTATCGTTACTATGAATTAAGCTATTAAACAAATCGCGAAATTGTAACCAATCACGCACATCGCCATTAAATTTAGGTACTTCGATCATAGGCAACTTTACGATATTAGATTGACCTGGAACGTCAAAGTGACCAGATGCAGTAGATAATGGGAGGCTAGGAGATCGTACATCTGTTTTCGTAATTCTTTCTAAAATAATTTTAGCTTCGGCTAGTATTTTAAAATAAGTAATTTCAAACTCGATAAACTCATCATCGCTATCGCATGACTTTAGAATTTCTTTGTATAGCGAATCGAAAGAATGTAATCGCGTCTCTAATTCATCACGGTCGATTTCTTGTATTAATAAATTATTGGCACCTTTTTCTTTTAAATTTTGTACAAAACTAGTAAAATTTTCTACAGACGCGAGTATGCGTCGTTTATTACTGATAACTAGATCGCAATATGGTGAACTTTCGTCTTTGTTGTTTTTATATTACGGCCCATGGTAAGTAATAATTTTTTATAAATGGAAATATAGGAAAGGTACTCACACTTTTAATGGACGTGTTAACGGCGTTTGTTCTTGGCGGTGTCAGACGGTACCTTATCTACTGTATAATACAGTTACTAAACGACAGAAATCGGCAGAGTTACAGCTACTGAACGACAGGAATCGACGAATTACGGCTACTTAACGGCAGGAATCGACGAATTACGGCTACTTAACCGCAGGAATCGATGAATTACGGCTACTTAACGGCAGGAATCGGCGAAATTACGACAATTTGACGGCATGAATTGGCTTCTGCACGATAAGAATTGGCAGAATTACAGCAACTTGCTTTACAAAAACGGCAACCAGGTTGATAGTTTTTTTTTTCTTCTTTAGTATTCTTAATCAGCATCCGGCTCGCGAAGGAGCAAAAAATTGTATCGGCTTTTATACTAATAAGAATAAAAGAATTAATATTTATTCTAACTAACTAACTATAGGAACTGTTCTATAAGCATGTTGAATGTTAACTAAACTGGTTTCAAAAATGTATATATTAAAAACTTAACAATGTGCGCAACGCGCTTAAATATTAATAATATTAATTTTATTTTATATTCGGTGAATGAACAGATATTATTTACTTCATGAAGGTATCAATTTCTTTCGCGCCTTGATGAAGCCCCTTATGAAAATAAGCAAAACGTTGGCAACTTCTTGAAAAACCTTGTTGGTTAAATAACTATTATTGTTCTTTACTGCATAAACTTTAATTTTTCGCTGTTGTAAGCCCTATTTGCAAATTTTTGCACTCGTTAAATAAATATTATTTTTAAAATGTGCATTTTCTAACTCTTTTCAAACATTGTGGTATTTTCATGGGGTTGTATCTGCCACTACTTCTATTTCTCAATTAAAAAATGGGTTTATTGTGTTTAAAAATACTTTTCTTTATTTCGCATATAAAATGACTACTTTGTACAACTGTTTTTACAAAAAAACCGTGCTATAAAGTTTGTAAATCAAAATATGTAAGGTAGGTAAGTGCTAAATGTTAGATCAACGTATTGACTTTAATCAATGTTGAAATCATCAGAATAATAATACAAATACAAAGTATTTTTAAATTTGAAGTTAGAAAGATGCTGATATATATGTAGCTGCTGGGCTTCCGGGATTGGCTTTTGTAAACAAATCGTTTGTATTTTGACGACGTTTCGGCAAAGTCTCATTTGCCATTTTCAAGTCTTCCTCGTTTGAGCTGCTGCTTTACTGCGTGTCGGACGTGGACTGATTTTCGTTTCGATCGTTAGTTGTTTATATCTGGTTCTTGTGGTACGCTTTGGTGCGCATGAGTGATTATTTGTACGGTTCGCTGCTTCCGGTGAAAGGGGTGTTGTCGGTTTTCTATTTTTAGTATTTCGCTTCCGTAAATCTGCCGTAGCTATGTTTTTAGTTATTGGTAAAGTTGTAGGTCTTCTTGTTCTTGTGGTGGTAAGTGCTGGTTTCCATGCTGTCGGTAGTCTTTGTGTATCATCTCTAGTGTTGAGACTATTTGGCAATTTCTCAATCTCAATTGCTTCTCTGATGATCCTTTTTGTTTAGTGTTCAACATTTGCAATGACTTTTTTTTCGTCGAAGTTGATTTCATGAGAAGTTTTTCTCACATGCTCTGCCAATGATGATGTTGATTCTTGTTTTATTACTGCGTTGCGGTGTTCTTCGCGCCTTATATTAACTCTTCTGTTGGTTTGCCCTACGTAGCAGCCATCACAATCTTTGCAGGGAATTTTGTAGACCCCTTGTGATTCCAAATCAATCTTGGTTTTTGGATTAGGAAGAATTTGATTTATCTTCTTTACGGTGTTGAAAATGGTCTGAATGTTGTGTTTCTTTAAAACTTTGCTGATCTTATCTGTGGTACCTTTTATGTATGGAAGAAAGGCTGTGGCATCAGGTTTGTTTTCGTCTTCTTCTGTATCTTTGTTTCGGCGTGGTCTTAACGCTCTTCTGATATGGTTTTTAGAGAAACCGTTTTGTTGTAATGCGGTTTGTATTTTCTGCATTTCTAGTTGTTTGTTCTCTACGTCAGCTAGGCGTTCTGATCTTGTTATAAGAGTTTTTACTACCGACTGTAGTTGCGATGGATGGTGATGAGACTTGGCGTTCAAGTATCGGTCCGTATGCGTTGGTTTTTGATAAACGGTGTGACTTAGATTTCTGTTGATCGTCTTCTTTACCAGTACATCAAGAAATGGTAGTTGATTGTCTTCTTCTATTTCCATTGTGAACTTGATTTTGTTGTGCATTCCGTTAAGATGGTTTAGGAATTTGTCTAGTTCATTTGTCCCGTGGGTCCAGATAATAAATGTGTCATCCACGTATCGTAGCCACAGTTTTGGTTTAAGTATGGCTGTCTCAATAGCCCGAGATTCTAAGTCTGCCATAAACAAATTTGCTACTACCGGTGACAGTGGTGAGCCTATAGGTGCTCCTACTATTTGTCTATACACCTATTATATATATATTTTTATTTCTCTTTTAATTTCGTTTGGATATTAATGGCTTCTTGTAAAAAACGTTCTACATCAGACATTTCTAAGTTTAAATTTTTTGTCACAAAGGATAGCTGAGCAACGCTCTTAGTTTTTACCCGTTTTCCGTAGTGTTTATTATTTTCATGCTGCTTTTGGTAATCATCGTCAAATTTACTGTCACATTCTAAGCACTGCATTTTCTTTATTTTCCGTGCTACTGACGTCATTGTCATTGAGTATTAGAAAAAAATTATCATTTATTTTAATTAGCTACATGTACTAAAGTGGTGCAACACTACTACACCAACACTGAGATAGTCAGTTTAATAAATATTAGTCTTTCCAAATTAAATCCTTCAATTACTTAAGTCACGTTAGTAAGAAAACTAAATCAATAAATCGCAATAAACTACTTTATTGGTCACCAAAATAGTTATTTGTATCACTAGCCCAGAAAGTGCTATTTTGCGAGTATGAGCATATTTGTAGGCCGAGGTGAAGCCACAAACACTAACAACAGAGCCTTTATAACAAAACCCGTCGCTGAATATATATTTTTGAGTTGCTATAAAATTTTCAATTTTTTTATGTCTTTCAGAACCGCCACATAGTGTTTCATATCCTCTACATACTTTACACCTTATGCCATAATAAAAAAGACGCGAATCACGGTTAAGTTAAGTCGGCAAAGTCACGGACCATATTGTGCTCAACGAGCTAAAAGCTTATTGGCCACGTTCCTGAGCGTCTATTGGGAGAAATTAGAATTTGAAAATGATTGTAGAATACGTTTTAATTTTTACCTAAAATTTTCAATGTGTATGCATTAGAAAAGGAAAAAGTTTACAAAGAAAATTACTTCAAGGTTTTTACTACAACTTTTTTAAATTGAATTTGATATCATTTTTCGACTGTTTTTAATGTTATATTTTATTAAGCGATGCTGTTTAAATTTATCGGAAATTTCCATAAATGTTTATCAGAAAGTCTAATTACAATTGTCTTCGAAGACTAGAAGATATATTGAAATATGTGATTTTCCATTAAAACAAACTACGTAAATTTCGATGTAGATATATCCATAAAAATTGTTGTTATCTAGTCTCCATGATTTTGAATTTTCGTTAGAAACCATAAACTATCGGATAATGTTGAAGTTTACCACATTCAAACCATAAAGTAATCTAGTATCAAGATTGCAGCAAACTTATCGTGACAACTTTAAAACTTTGCAGCAATATTGTTATGACAAAACTGGAAGTTTGCTGCAAGTTGGCTAAGGAAGGAATAACAAGTTTGTGACAACCTTGTATGGGGAAACTTGCACAAATATTATTGTACCTTGCCAGAGCAAGCATTAAAACTTGTAGCAATATTATTACATCTTGTCATGGCAAGGTTAAAATCCGGTCCCTCTTTTATAAATGGACTGATCAAGGCTGCAAAATTTCAAAGGGCGGCAAATTTTGAGCGGGTGTTGAATACCATTTCAGATTGTCTGTCTTCAACATCGCTAAAAAGGCACATTCGCGAAAGTGCGTCTGCGGGACCAGAGTATGCATACGCGTCGTGCTAAATTCTCGCCGAATGGTTGCATACATGTTTATATCTATGCACGTTTTATCTTAATAGCGTGTGCACTTGCTATGTGCACAAAAAGCTGGACTCCTTCGCCGCCCTCCTGGTCTTTATTGTTTTATCTACATCGCCGAGCTGTTGCCACGTACTGCAACCGTTGTCTTCAAATCTGAATGTTATTTTTCTAATAAACTACACTTTCCACGTAAGTAAAGTTTATTAATCAATCCGGCTACCAACGAGATGGAAAACCCCAAACTATTAAGTGAGGAGCATACTACCTACGTCGCATAATTTTCTATTTCTACTTGTTGTAAAATTTAGCCAATTAACGTTAGACATCCATGAAGTTAAGACAAATAGAAAAATACATGGAATGATAAATTATTTTATAACTTTCAATGCACTTTTACTATATGATTTATTGTAATTTTAAGGCAAAACTATGCTTTTGAAACAGGAAAATGGCGGACAAGAATTTAACTGGCTATGAATATAAAAAGCTTCAAGAAGATAAGAAATTTAAACTTTTTGAGTAAAAACAATAAAAGTTTTTTTGAATCGCCTTTCATTCAAGACAAATTACAGAATTCTATGAATGAATTTCCAAGTGATCCATCTGAAGAGAACTCGTTTTGAATTCAAAAATTTGTATTGGAGAATGATATTCAAACGATTAGTGACAATTGTGAAATTTTTGACATCCATAGGATTAGCGTTTCACAGCTCAAATCAAACGATTGGATCAATGCAAAATGGCAACTACCTCAAAATTATGGAACTAATTTTACAATTCGACGATTTTCTGGCGGAACATAAAAGAAAATATGGCAATCTTGGGAAAGACAACACTTCGTACTTAATAATAATAATAATAATAATAATAATAATAATAATAAATACCTTTATTTTTATGATTTAAAAGTAAATACAAATTTCAACAACAATAGTATGAGGCGAAGTTCAGCTAAACAAGTTAGACAAACTTGTTAGCTGCTCTTCCACTTAACCTCGTATCGAGAAAGTAAAACTTGCTTTTGCTTATCTAGGTTAATAAATATTGTTATTATATGACTATATAAATTTATAAACAAATTACTGGTTGTGCAAATTCATTAATAGCTATACATATAAATTATGAGTTTGGGCTTATTATGGTCTTAAACTAAACTGTTCTTTATAAAGCACTGTAAACATGGCTTTTTTAAATGCATTTACAGTCAGAGATTTTAAGTGGTTTGGAATTTTGTTCAAGTATGAAGCTACCGTATATGTGAAAGATCTCTTAAATGTAGTCGTCCTGTGTGCTGGTATAGATAGTAGTGACTTGTGTCTTAAGTTTAGATGGTGAACATCTGTACGGTGTGATATCTTTTCGTATAAGTAGTTAGGTATCTTAGTTGTAACTAATTCGTGATAAAAGGTGACGGAATGTAAAAAGCGCCTGTTTGACATATTTAACCAATTTGCATCATCCAACTTATCCGATATTTGATGAACTGTTTTAGGTATTCCATAAATTAATCTTAGACAAGCATTTTGCAGTCTTTGTATTTTCCTAGTATCGCTGTTATCGAGGCAGGGTCCATATACAATATCACAATAATTGCAATGAGATAAAACAAATGAATCGCATAGAATCTTTTTTATATGACTGTTAAGGTATACTCGGTTTTGATAAATAATACGCAATTTTCTAAACCCTTTTTTCATAATATAGTTAACGTGCGAGTGAAATCTCATATTGTGGTCCATAAAAAGTCCAAGATTCCTAGTTTCTGTAGCAGTACCTACTTCTGCACCGTTTACACGTAACTTTAATTGATGTAGAAGGTTATCACGAAAGTAACGATTACAGAATAACATAGCTGTAGATTTTTGTGGATTTAGTTTTAGATGATGCGCTGAGGCCAGATTTGATAGAGTATCTAAATCTTGGTTTATTTTGTCACAAGCTTGTGTAATTTCTGAAGGTATAAATGAATAATAGAGTTGTGTATCATCGGCGTAAAAGTGACATTTGTTAAATTGTATATAGTCAGAAAAGCTGGAAGTGTATACTGAGAATAGAATTGGACTCAATATGGACCCCTGTGGCACACCAGCATGTAAGGGAAGATAAGATGATTTTTTGTTTTGATATATTACTGCTTGCTGTCTGTTAGATAAATAATTTTGGAAAAATCCAATAGCACTAGGCAGAAGACCGCAAGACTCTAAAATTGATATCAATATTTTATGATTGACGGTGTCGAAGGCTTTTGAAAAGTCCAGTAATATAAGTATTGTGGCAAGTTTTTTGTCTAAACTGTCGATAATATCATCGGTAATTTTAAGTAAAGCGGAAGTACAACCGTATCCAGACCGAAAACCTGACTGAGTTTTTGGAATCAAATTATTTTTATTTAAAAATTCCCGAAGTTGTGTATCTATAATTTTTTCTAGAATTTTTGATACTACCGGTAGAATAGATATTGGTCTTAAGTCTTTAAGCTCTGTAGGATTGTTTTTTTAGGTAACGGTAGTACATTTTCTTTCTTCCAGCTATCTGGATATATACAGTTTGTTATGCAAAAATTAATTATGTGACAAATTATAGGTAAAATGTACGGTACGCATAGTTTAATCATACATACTGATATGCCATCGTGACCAGCGGAATTAGATTTAATGTTTGAGATAATACGTTGTATTTCATTTTCTGATACCTGAGTAAAACTAAAATTGTCATGTGACTTAATCTGAGTGTGATATTTAAGAAAGAAGTCATTGTTATTGTTTATAGATTTGGGAACTGCATTTATAAAAAAGTTGTTTATAGTTTGGACGTTAGATAGAGATTGAGGTAAAGCTAACGTTTTTTGCTTGCTTCTTATGATATGTCTATTTAGAGAACTCCATATTGCTTTCATGTCCTTTGTATTGTATAGATTATCAAAATATTTTTTCTTTTCTTTTCGGCATAATTTAGTAACTTCATTTCTCATTTGGTTATACTGTTGACGGTTAAGTAAAGTTTTATTGTTTTTGTAAATTTTATATGTATAGTCCCTGTGTTGCATTAAAAATTGTATGTGATTCGACTTCAGATATTTCGCACGTAGATCAGTTGAGTGTTGTCTTCCAGATAGTGAATGCTAATGGAGGCCCGGTAAAACGTTTTTATGCCTTCATTCCGATATTTAGTCATAAGTCTGAATCCCTCGAGTCAGTGGTAATAACATTACTCATCGATGCCAACTAAGACATAAAAAAACCTGAAAGGACAATGCTACATCAATGCCAGTAATATATCTAACGCATATACGAGATTGTAAGCAAGAATAAAGATTGATAATAACTTTGCTGTATACGTACCCTGTACAGCTAATTGCTGTACGATGATAGTATTCAACCTAGAAAAAAATGTGTTAGACAAAATCGTAACTTTTTAATTATTCAAGGGATATTTATCAAACTATACGAAAATACACTTTATATTATCCTAATAAGGGTGGTATAAGTTCCAGAGTTTTGTCGGATACAGCATCGAAGGTTCTAGGCTATTGAACCCTAATAGCACACAAAGTCCATTAGTCGTCCAGTTTAAGTCCAATAAAGGTCTGAACATCCATGGACCTTTAACGGATGTCCATGAAACGTTTTGTGCAAAACGTACATTGGACAAAATATAATTTATGTCTAATGGACGTCCTCTGTAGGACATTTATACCATCTGGTAAATGCTAACGCTATTTTTGTACAACTACGCATGACCAAGGCACGATCTACGCTATAATACGCAGATAATACGTATGCGAAGTTATGTTTACAATATTTTCATCAGTTTTGATTCTTCAGACTTAAAATTAAATTAGTGATTAAACACATCATAGTCGTTATAACTAAATTAATTTATGGAAGCAAGTGTTCCTGAACAGTGATGTTTAAAACAACAAAAATAAGAATTGTAATTCAACAACTTGTTGATGCGTATGTGCAAACATGGAGTCTCCATGATGTTTCATATTTAAAAAATACGGATTACCTAGAAAATAATAGTAACGGCCGTTATCTGGTAAAGTGCCGGCAATATAATCATATGCTTGCTCGTTAAATAAAAGATACCATCTAATCGACATACAGAAAGTACATGCAAGCTCTGTGGTAATTGTCAGCGGTGTATTCGATGACAGGTAAATATTATTGTCATGTTTATATGTTAGTGGAAATTATAAGCATAATTGCATAAAGATTGCTTCTTATTCCGTTAACCTTACTATTAGAGATAACTTAACTGAACAGTTTTTCTGCACTCTTTCTGACTATTTTTTTCATATTTACATGTAATTCCTTGTTTACAGTGCATTTTTTTTAAATAAGTGGAAGAAAAGAATTTAATGATACAAGGAAAAGAATTCTTTAGAAATTAAATTTGTGGAGTCGGAAGACTCTGTGAAATTGACACTGTAGGTAAGAACAAAATTTTTATAGGCAAGGTGTATTACCCACTAATAATACTATATCTAATATTCACATTTGCACTTAAATTTTGATCGAACCTAGAAATGTAGATAAGGGTCACTATTAAGCTTCAATACGGATTAGCTGCATTTTTAAAATTTATTACAAAAATTATATTCTGATTATAACAATGGTTGCAATTTATTACATGATGCCGACTGCCAATTAAGATTATACAGTCGAAACAATAATTGTAGTTAGTTTTTATAAATAGAAATTTGGATAAGACATATTTTAAATTATTATTACAATTTAAAGGTGTTTGGTGAAATCCATTACCAAAAAATTCAACCAACATAGGAGTACAAGACGAGATTAAGTCGTGGTTCAGGAATTCAGCTGTAATGGAGGCGAAATAAATGGAAGAATCAGAATAAGAGCTACAAGATTATTTTGTGGTAACAATTCAATTATTTTATTATTTTGTTTCTCATTTTTTACTAAAGAATATAAGTTTTTTTTTCATTTTATTGTGTATGTTATTTTACTTTTAAAACATTTTTTAAGTAATTATTAAGTTTTGTTTTTCTATTGTTGTTTATAATATTATTACGTGAAATGTGTAATCAATTTTTAAAAATTTGAATTTTTTGTATTGTTTTTCTGGCATTGCATTGTATTATACCTAGTATATTCTATAAATCGTTGTATTATGAATTAATTCTTTTTTAATAAATTCTTATATCTAATTTTGTAATGTACGAACAGTGAAAATAGGACTGGAACTATTATGGACGTTTTTTGGATGTCCAACTCTGTGCCATAGTAACGTACTATGAACGTCCATAGTATTTACTTTGGATCTTTTATGGACGTCCGAAAAACGTTCAAATGTCCATGAAAAGACATCCACTGGAAGACTAAGATTTTTGTGCTATTAGAGAAGTAAACGCGTAGTTGAATAATAAAAAAATCTTAACTTTTTAATTATTCAAGGGATGTTTTTCAAATTATAGAAATATACACCTTATACCACCTTCATAAAAGTGTTATAAGTGCAAATTTTTATAAATTTCATAATTTAGTTGTGTAGTTGCATTAAAACTAATGCGGCTAGTTTCAACATATGCATTCGCCGCTGGAATTCGAGGCTAACTTTACGCACGTGAAATTATAATTCTTATTTTTGGTTTAAATATCACTGTTCAGAAACACTTGCTTCCATAAATCCATCTAGTTTGAATGACTACGATGTTTTTAATCACTAATTTAATTTTAAGTCTGAATTTATAAACCAATATATAGTTGTTATCTACCGATTATTTTGTAATATACCACCTACAGAATCAAAACTGGTCAAAATATTGAAAACAAAACCTTGCATACGTATTATGACGCAGATCATGCCTTGGTCATGCGTAGTTGTAGAAAAATAGCGTTAGTACTTACCGTATGGTACAAATGTGGTGCAAAGGACGTCGATTAGACATAAATAATATTTTGTTCAATGTACGTTTTGCACAAAATGTTTCATGTTAATCTGTTAAAGGTCCATGAAGGTTCAGACCTTTATTGGACTTAAACTGTACGTCCCACGGACCTTGTGTGCTATTAGGATTAGTAGTTCGAGATCACGAAAAAATAGTTAAAGGCATTTCTTACAAAACGTAACGTAGAATTTAAGTAAACAAAAGAATAATATACACAAGAATCTACCCGTTTACAATCACAACAAAACACATACGTCTGATGAATTTACGTAGATGACAATTATTTTTGACTAAGTTTTTATTTAAAGAATCGATGTATGTGAACACAAAAAAATCGATGCATAAACAAAGAAATCAATGCGTACACACTCAACATCGAATTCCATTCCATTATTCCAATACAGATTGAATCAAAAATTAAGAACTAAATTCCTTTAACTATTTAGTAATTACTAAAGCCCGGATGTTCAGGCAAAATGCCTAAAATGCCTAAAAATGCCTATATGAATCATTTTTACGCATAAATGCCATTTTCTCTTATAAGCGCCTAGTTTGTCTTAAATTTAGAAAATTGGATTTTTTCATATAAGTTAACGCTATTTAAACACATCTAAGGTAGGTAACCTACTTACAACCGTTTTTCTTTATATTTATACTTAATACCGGAAAGTGATTGTAAAATTTCTATGAATTTGCCACCTGACAAAAAAATATTTATTTAACTTTCAAAAGTGGTTTATGCAGGCATGTATTTCTAACGAAAACTAAATTCTGTGAGGATGTTATTGTCACCGTTACTTTTAAACCCCTAGCCCAGTTGCGGCGGCTTGCTTTTTGTGTTTAATCCGCATTACCTTTTGATTTACAAACAAAATAAAATGGTCATTTAAAAATGGAAGAACGATGTCATTTTTATGAAAATGTGTGGTTTTTAAATTTAGTTGTACTTTAAATTTGCTGTAATAATGTCATGCTGAAATTACGGTGTTCTGTAACCGACAAGTTAAATAAATTCGCCCGAGATTTCGGAAGTGGCATTTTTGCGACTGACGGTGATGTGATGTTTCGCGGATTATGTGAAAAATCTGTTAATTTCGAAAAGAAATATTTTATTACCCAAGGATCTAACCATAACAAAGCAGTAACTTTAAAATTCAGGGCTCCAAAAATTCCGTTATTGAAAACGTTTACATCAACACCTAATCGTCAATCAGAATTTTTGTTTGATTTGTGTAAAGTGTTTCTAAGTGCTAGAATTCCGCTATGGAAGTTAGAAAATCTGTTTTTACGAACATTTTTTGAAAAGTATACCAAAAAAAAAATTACCAAGCGAATCAACGGTGAAAGAGAATTATATCGACAGTGCTTATAAACTGGTAATGGTAGAAATTCAAACGTATATAAAAACCCAGAAGATTTGGATATCTATAGATGAAACCTCAGATGCTGTAGGAAGGTAATTTATTCAATAATTTATAAAATTGAAATAAAACTTAATTCTGCAGGCACATTGCTAATGTTGTAATTGGATCTCTCGAACAAAATCAAACCTCCAAGATCTACCTGTTAAACTCCGATTGTCTTGAAAAAGCAAATGGTTCTACAATTGCTCAATTATTCACAAATTCACTATATTTACTTTGGCCAGATGAAATTCAACACGAAAACGTGCTTATGTTTTTAAGCGACGCCGCTCCTTATATAAAAAAAGCAAGAAAAGCTCTCAAAGTGTTATTTCCACGTACTTTTTTTTAACGTGCTTAGTTCATGGACTACATCGTGTATCAGAAGAAATTTGTCAACAATTTTTCTATGTAGATATGTTAATATCTTCAATGAAAAAGATTTTCCTAAAAGCACCATCAAGGCTACGAATTTTTAGAGAAACGGCACCAGAACTCACTCTGCCACCACAACTCATACTGACTCGTTGAGGCACATGGATATCAGCTGCATGTTATTATGCTAACAATTTAACAAAAATTAAAAAATAATTCAAAATTTAGATAAAGATTCGGCGACCTCGAAAAAAATGGTAAAAGCACTTTTAGAAAAGAAAAACCTAAAAAACGGTTTGGCATTTATTTCCGCTAATTATTCTCTACTTCCTAGTACAATAACAAGTCTAGAAAGTAGAGATTTACTTTTAACTGATGCAGTTAGTACTAAAAATAATAATATCAGTGCGATTTGTAGTGTTTCTGGCAATAAAGGACGTGTTATCCAAGAGAAATATAAAGATTTTGAAATTGTAAAAATTTAGCCAACATTCTTTCAGGTAATACAAATGTAACAAATCATGTAGATTATGAAATTATGTAAACTGTGTGCTTTAAATTCGCACCAGTTACATCAGTAGAAAGATCATTTTCACAATTAAAGTATATATTATCTGATAGAAGACAAGGTTTAACTATCGAAAACATTAAAAAACTTCTTATAATTCTGCTAAATCATAAATTTGTTGCTAATTGTTTTTAAAATGTGCAATAAATTCAGTTGATTATTAATGCCTATTTAATATTTTTAAATGCCTTTTTCTAGATTTTTTAATGCCTTTTTGCCTGCTTATTTTAATATTTTTTAGTGCCTAAACATCCGGGCTTTAGTAATTACAGAATAAAGATATCAAAATTTCAAATATTTAATTTTTTTAGATTTTAATATATAGAATTTATTCTTATTTGCAAATTATAACTACTAATTCGCATGTATATTTTCTTTTTTTAAGATATGCTGTAAAAAACTTTTGTATATTAACTTTCACATGACCCTGTATAATATTTGTATAACATAACCATAATGTTACCGTTTTAGTACATTTGTACTGCCCTGCTAAGCAAGAACGACGTATCTGCATGATGCGTAGTTTTGAGGAATTGAAGGTTTTGCACTTTTTAGGTTCTAAGCTTTTTAACTTTATTTCTTAAAACTTACAGAAGCCATACATATTTTTATCTGTAATTTTTGTGTATAGTTTATTTTATGCTGTTTTGTTATTAAACAAAAAAATGCACTTACGACATTTTGTGTTATCTTATTACAAAAAAAAGAGTCGTATCTCCAAAAAATTTTTTTTATTTATAGAAATAAGCGATTAAAATACAGATAAGACATAGATATAAACATTTATTTTATTATTAACTTTTTTTGCTAATCTAAATCATCTTCAAGAGACTCAGATTCAGTCAAATTTTCCCAAAATACCAAACGGTTATTTGGTACAATCCCTTTAAGTTTGTGTAACAAATTTTTCTTTCTTTCTTTTGAAATACATTTTTCAACTTTGAGGGTTGGGGCTGGTAAAATGCTTTTTTCGTATTTTGATAGAACAAAATGTACTTCTTGGAATGCAGAATTGAAAGTTGTTTTGAAATACAGAGATCTCGAGTCTCTTTTAAATTCAATAAATACCATATCTTGAAGATATGGCCTGGGAACAATTTTATTTAGTTTGTATTGAGATGCGAAATCTGTTACATTATGAAAGTTTTCAATTTTCATCTCAAAAACGTTTACTTTTTTTGAATTTGCAGATTAGACGCAATTTTTAAAATCTTCAAAATCATACACTTTGTTTTTTCTTTTTAATGATAACTCAACTTGATGATGAAAAGCATCACTTGACATAAATGTATGTCCAGATTGAAAGTATTTAATGTTCAACGTGTTTAGATTTACAAGATTTGAGTTGATGATATAAATAAAAATTGAGAACAATGCCCAGTTTTTATTCTGGGCAGCACAGTTATCTAACCATATTGTCACAAATTCCACATCTCTTAGTCATAATAGAAAATTGAAAAACGTCGATATGATATCATCTTTACTTCATCCAGATTCGAATGATTCATTGAAAGCGATTATCTGTGGTACAAAAATGAATTCTTTAAACATATCACAACGAGGCAGCATAATGACCTAACAACAATAACAAAATTTATATTACATTTAGTAAATTTCAAAAAAGCATCGATTTTACCTTTTGGAGATCGACTGAAAAATACTGTCCATCTTTCTTTGCACAGTCTTGCTGGTATTCTTTTCGGACAGCTCTATACTTATCATGATGATCTTTCCATGATCGACATTTTTGGCAGTCGAGTTTAGTATTTTTTTTGGTGTGGCCAGTAGATTTGCAGTGTAGAATAAAAGTTTCGCACAGTGAACATTCTTCATTCTCTAGTGTGGCGAAAGAAATTTTTTTCTTAGCCACAACTCTTCTGTATAGTCCGTAAGAAATGTTTGCTGAATACTTAGATTTAAAGTGTTCACACATTCCTTTGATGGTGATATCACTAGGCAGGTACCGTGTTAGCGGAGCATGCTCTCGTCTATAATGAGATATTGTTGGTCTGTACGATTCTATGTGGTCTTCTATTAGTTTTTCATCAAATCGGTTTTCCTTGCTTTTTCGCCCAGGATTATTCACTTTAGGCGTAATTAAGGACGTTTTCAAAGTCAACACATTTCTTAAAATTCTATCATTTCGTAACTGTTTGTCTTTTGACAACATTTTTAATTGTGCCATGCAGTACAAATGGTTTTTTTTCTTTTTGAGACATTGCCCAGTATTGCTTGTTTATGTGTTCTTGTCTTTGCTTGGTAATATTTTGAGAACAGTGTTTTTTACAATTCTCACTACAACCAGTTTTTACTCCATGTTCTGAAATGCTTTTGTGTATTTTGGCTTGTTTTGTCGCTGCTAAAGATGTTTCATGTCTCCTTCGTTTCCTAAAAGTTCCTTGTTTTGTCAAGGACATACTAATATGGTATTGGGCGGTTAATGCTGCAACTTGGTTAATAATGTCACCTAAAATAAAGGTTGTGATGAACCCCATTAGGTCATTGTAATTGTTGTTTTCTATGATGTCCGTTATTGCTGGTGATATATTTTCAATATCACTTTCATCTGAGGTTTCACTATCAATTCTAGTGAGAAGGTAGTCAATGTCTTTAACAGAATCGTCGTCATCTTCACCAAATTCATCTCCTGAATTGTCATAATTAGCATTGTTATAGTTGTTGAACTGAAAACCACTTGTAGAAGGTTGCGGTTCAATATTTTGAAGTTCATAATATTTTTTTTCATATGAAGAATCCATTATTAATTGATTACTGGCTTCATTAATTTGGTCAGATTTGGTACTGCTTAAAGCAAGCTCTAAAATTCGTTTCTCTCTGGTACTCATTTTATAAATTGTTAACGCTAACAGCAAACTAATAAATAAGAGAAACAAGTTAGGTGATGAAGTAATGAAATTGATTTTCTAAACTTACCACAATTTTCACAGTAAATAATAATACAACATAAAACATGTGTCATCTTTTTAATTTAGGTTATGTTGCACACTTTGTCGTATCTTCAACCCCCTGCGCAACAACGACTAGCCACTACTAAGAAGAAATGTCGTATGTCACAGAATATTTTGTAGATACGACATTTCACTTTAGCACCTTTACTAGCACGACCTTTCTTGCAGTTACGACAAAATTTACTTGTGCTTTTACTAGTCTAAAATGGACACATACGACATTCTAACTTGGCAGGATATATAGGAAAATATACTGTTGTATTCGTAGATACGACAACTCAATTTTGATAAAAATGTCAGATACAACTTTCTTAGCAGCGTACTAGTTGAGCATATCTAGTATTTTTTTCTTTTTAAGATAAACGGTATTTTTTAATTGTTTTTTCATTTTTTGGAAACAATCATCTGACTAATATTTGAAAAAATTCTTTCTCAATATTTTAGTTAATTAGAGTTATAAAAAAGTGGTCACAGTTATCTGGCTTGTCATTTCGACAGCACAATCTGTACTTTCTAAAAAATTTGATGTGCCAAAATAAATAACATAATCTAATTTTAAAAATAAACACCGTCTAATGTCTAATAGAGCAAAATACATGACAACATTATAAATGACATCATCATATACTAACTTTTTATTTTATTGGGTGGTTTACACGATAAATCCCCGAACTCATTTTCTTCTTCCGTCTTTGTATTTAAATAATACTTGAAGAACACAGCTTTCACTACCAATGAATTTCACTGGTAAATATATCTGAGCGTTTCGTACATTTAAAAAAAGCGACGATGATTGTGCACGTATTAATTGTCATCATTCGGAAAAAGGTAGTGATAAGCGCTGACCTACATAAACGAACACGTAAATACTAGACGACCTTGAGCGTAGTATTAAGTCGAATGTCATTCATTTTTGAATTCTGCGCTGCTGTTAGAAGTGCCCAGTATAATAGTATATTGTACGCCACTGTAAGTACCTTTGCGACTTGTGTTAGCCCCTCACCATCTATCCCTGTTAGACCCCAACTAGTCCGGTTACAAGTCTTATATGATTAGTCAATGCTACTACATATAAACACTGCATGCAACGCAACATCCAGCGGTGTGTGTTGAAACTGTCCGTGTGTGCGAGACCATGTTCGTATGGTATATACCCCAGCAAACATAGTAGTTTTAGATTTTAATAAATGCACATATACTGATAACACAATATATTAAAGAAACCATGCGAACGTGATTCAAATCAGCGCCGTTGCGTGGGCGGGGCGACCGGGGCAATCGCCCCGGGCGTCGCGTCCAGGGGGCGCCGCGAGCGTATTTTGTAAAGCAATTTTGAATAATGCGTTGCATGTATTAATTAAAAAAATAAATATATGACACTAATATAGCTTTGTATTTATAAGTTATCTGACACACACACGCTGCCGTGAAGCGCTGGCCGTTGTTCTATTTTTGTTTCACCAGACCTTGAGACAATGATCTCACCTTACATCTCCCTCTTACCAAACGCCCGCCATTACACCTCTTGCGCCCGGCGCCCCTCCTAAACTTTGCATGATGCGAGTCGCATCCACCTGCCACCGTCCCACAGGCCACTGCCAGTCTGAGTCTGTCACTGTTTCGGCGAGGATGAGATACCTATGTGAATTACGTCAGTGTTCAGAATGTCGAAAAAGTTATCGAGAGCTCAACGGCGTAAATTAAATAAGGAAAGTGAATTAACTCGTCAAACGTTACTATCAAAAGTGCCAAAACTAACTAATTTTTTCAATACTTTGTCTTCAACACCAGCCCCAGAGGCCGTTACCGTATGTGACCTGCCAGTGCCAAGTACCAGTTTTCAAAGGACCCATCGTCAAAATCACACTTCGGTCATAAAATGGGTTTTAATGAATGGAAACACATGACTGATAAGTCTAAATCTCATGAAGTATTACCGGATCACTGTAAATACATGATCGAGTGGGCCACGGCTGGAAGTAGACTTAAAAGGGGTACTTCGATAAATCATGTAATTATTAGTCAAATCAATACTGAAACACAACGCTCAGAAGAGGTGTTAAGACGGTTGGTCGAAATCACTTTGTATTTGGCAGAAAATAACATAGCATTTCGAGGCTCATCTTCAAAGGTATTTACAAAAAACAATGGCAACTTTCTCGGGCTTGTACAACTCTTGTGGAAGTTTGATGCAGTTTTATTGGAACACTTACGCAGAGTAACTAACCGAGAAACTAAGCTTCACTTGTTAAGTGTATCGATTCAAAATGTGATTATTAACATGTTAGGTAAAGGAGAGCATCATCAAGAAAATAAAAACTGCCAAATATTTTTTTGTTGTTTTTGACTGCACTCCCGATATCAGCCATAAAGAGCAAACATCTCTAACGATTCGCTATGTTAGTGAAGAAAGTGATGATATTAACATAGAGGAAAGCTTCATAGCATATCAGGTGGCAGAAAAAAACCACCGGAGAAGCTCTCACTGACCTGATATTTAAGGAAATTGCCAAATGCGGACTAAACATGAAAGACTGTCGGGGGCAGGGCTATGATAATGTCACCAATATGACAGGAATCCACAAAGGAATTCAAGCTCGTGTGCTAGAAGATTTCCCTCTAGCTTTTTTCATACCTTAACCTCTTAATTTCCGATGGAGCGAAATCGTCGGTCAAATCTACGTTTCTGTTTGGAATTCTCCAGCGTATTTATACAATATTTGCAGGCTCTACAAGGCGCTGGTGTGTGATCAGTGAACATGTCAAGAATCTTACTGTAAAGCAAGTATGTGAGACAAGATGGGAAGCTCGAATATCTGCGGTTCAGGCTGTTCGCTACGAGTACGTTGAAGTAGTGATAGTGAATTTCGTTACTTTTGAGTAATCGTTATTATTCGTTACTTATACTTTTTGTATTCGTTACTTTAATTCGTTACTTTGTATACTATGACTACTTTGACAACTGTATGTTTTTGTGGTAATAAATACGGGTACCGGAATATAATTCCTTGAATTGTTTCGCGATAGGGATTTGAATACCTTAGACCAGCGATTCTTAACCGGGGGGCCGCGGCCCCCTAGGGGGCCGCAAAAAGTATGTAGGTGGGCCGCGAAAATATTAAAATTTTTTAAGTTTAAATACTTTTACAAATGCAAAAAATAAATTTATAAAAAAAAACATGTTACTAGTTTTTATAATTGATATATATGTAAATGACTGATAAATTTAATTACATATCAATATTATTAAATTTGGTTAAACTAAATGAAAACGTTGAGTGCATAAGTAAATTTGACGCAGACAGTCATTTACAAACTAAGCATCAACAATATAAAGATAAACCAGAAGAATTTTTTATAAGAAAAAAGAACGAACTCAGTAATCAGAAATCCAGCATTCAAAAAACAACAGTTACAAATAAATCATTAGTTGAAGCTTCTTTTATAACTGCTTTGCACATCGCAAAATCAATGAAACCCTTTACAATAGCTGAAATTTCATTAAAGCCATGCATGATTAATATTTGTGAAAAAATGTTTGGAATTAACGAGGCTAATAAAATAAAAGACATACCCATGTCCAATGATATTATTTGTCACAGAACTACTCTTATAGCAAATGATCTTCAAGAGCAGTTAATTGAAATTATTAAAAAATCACCGTGGTTTGCAATACAAATAGATGAATCAACTGACATTTCTAACAAGAGCATCTGTTTGGGATATGTGTGATTTATTGACCACGACAAAGAAGATATCCTTGAAGAAATTATGTTTTGTTTAGAATTAGAAACTACTACAACAAGTGAAAATATATTCAACAAAATAAATTCGTTTTTCACATCCAATGACATACAGTGGCAAAATTGTGTGGGAATTTGCACAGATGGTGCAGCTGCTATGACAGGTCGTCATCAAGGTGTTGTCTCCAGAATAAAACAAGTTGCAAATCCTAATATGATGGCTACTCATTGCTTTATACATAGGGAACAACTAGCTTCTAAAGAAATGAGTCCAGAATTACACTTAGTAATGTTGGATTCTGTAAAAATTGTAAATTTTATAAAAGCAAACGCCCTTAACTCAAGACTATTTTCCGCTTTGTGTGAAGAAGTTGGCGCTGATCATACGTCACTCTTACTTCACACAGAAGTTCGATGACTATCGAGAGGGAAAGTGTTAGTTCGATTACTGGAACTGAAAACCGAAGTGGAAATATTTCTAAATGATAAAAAATCAAATTTGGCCATTTTTTTCAACGACAAAAATTGGATTGCAAAACTTTCTTACTTGATGAAGCTTCGTACATGGATTCAAAGATTAGAATCGAATGTTTTCGAAATGTTTCCAAATTATTCTCAAATGATTACAGATAATTGTAAATTTGATAAAAAACATACAAATTATTTAATTCAATGTCATCTCCAAAAATTAGTTGAAAAATTTTACAAGTATTTTCCAAGTCATGAAGTTGATAGCAGAAAATTGTGGATTCGAGATCCCTATAATAACTGGGATAATACCAGTTTATCACTATCCCACAATGAGACTTTAATTGAATTGATAAATGATTTAAGTTTAAATTCACTTTTCAAGAAAACAAGTTTGGTCAAATTTTGGATACATATTCGGAAGGAATATCCACACTTGTTCACCATTGCTATACACTATTTATTGCCTTTTGCTTCCACATACCTGTGCGAAAAGGGATTTTCCACAATGGTCAATATTAATACGAAGCAACGTAATCGACTCCGAATAGACTCTTGGATGCGAGTAGCTTTAAGTAACGCAATTGAAGTGCGAATAGACAAATTAGTGGAGTGTATTCAACAACAGAGGTCTCATTAATAATTAAATATTATAAATTTTGTTTTCGCATCTTTTGACTTGCTTATTACTGTTTATTTTATGTTTTTGGTATTTTTTTATTGTTTATCTTGGAATAAAACCGTACTTATCTGGTCTCATCAAATAATTTTTTTTTGTGAAAAATTTTATTTGACTTTAAGTTACACGGTATGTTGCCAGCTTTTACCCACGTAACCACAACGGCTTTATATAAATATGTTAGCTATTTGCTTGCGTTTGCTGCGCCCACAACGTTGAAAAATATACTTCTGCTTTTTTTATTTATTTATGAGTTATTGTTACATTTGAGAGTTTTTGTACGAATAATTACGAGTGTTGGTTAATGTTAGGGGGGGGAGTACTACCCGCAAAAATATTTTAGAATTTTTAGGGGGCCGCAAATATACTTTTGACTTTTAAGGGGGCCGCGACCAATAAAAGGTTAAGAACCGCTGCCTTAGACGTATGTGCATAAATGACTAGAACGTGTTGTAAAATTTTAATTTATGTAAATATTTTTGACAGTAGCTGATACCGGAGAAACTTATCATTTTAAATACAAAACAGAACATATGTACTTTGTATTGTTAGTATTTATTAAAGTTTTTAATATTAATTTTAAGAAATGAAAATACGCACAATATATAATATAAAAGCTTTAAAAAATATTCCAAAGTATAAAATTATAAATTTTCGATAATAATCAATTCTGTTTTTTGCTAAACTTTGAAAAAGATGGTATCCAGAAAATAACAGAATTAACATTTGTATATGTATGAATACACTTATACCTCAAAACGTTGATAATTTTAGTTTTATAAATTGCACAATTTAAGGAATTTAATTTAAGAAATCTAAGGCAAGAACAGAGATCACTATTATCCATATAATAATGTGTTTAAAAAGTTAAGGTTCTGCGTTATTTATGCGCTCTGTATTCAATATTGTCCCTACAAAATTACAATTCATAAAACGAGTAATGATGTACTATGTGTACTGAGTACAAACGGGTACTGGAACCGATTTTGCAGATGTGAATACTATAATCGAATGGTACGAATGTAACTATGTAACGAATACTTTACCTATCGAGTAATCGTTATTTCGGATCCTAGTACGAGTACTCAAGTAACGAATAGTTACTTATTCTCCATCACTACGATCCTCAGACAGCAAGCGAGGCTTATTCCTTAGCCAAACATATGGAAGACTTTTTTTCTTAGTATGCTTACTATTATGGCATGATTTGCTCTTTGAAATCAATATCATCAGTAAAAGTCTTCAAAGGAAAACTGAAGACGTTAGTGATGCTGTGAAAAAGTTGAATAATTGCTTAGACTTTCTAGACAAATTCGGAATAATTAGATTTACCAACGTAGAACAGCTTGAAATACAACCAGTCTTCTCAGAAAAAAGAAGCATGTCTTTTCGTATGAAAGTGGTGATAAAGTAATTACATCTGCAGAAGACACATTCAAGAGAGAGGTCTTTTATCCCTTAGTGGATACGGTTTCAACCTCACTTAAAAGTAGGTCAACTGCAATTAACAATCATAGTTCACAAAGGGGTTTTTTGTATAACGGGGCTAAATTTCCAGAAAAAGGTGACTTAAAACAAAGTTGTTTGAAACTGGAATCCCACTTAAAGAATACTGACGGTGTATCGGATATCAACGGCTATGAACTTTTTTGTGAACTGCAACATGTGAATTCGATCTTAGAGCTGAATGAACCGGAAGTTCAACATATTGACGTGTTGCGATCAATCAAGAAAACCGGCAGCAAAGACTTATTTATGAATCTGTGGATTGCACTAAGAGTGTTGTGACAGTGACAGTTGCAAATGCGGAGCGTAGCTTTAGTAAGCTAAAACTCATAAAGACAAATTTACGCTCAACTATGTTCCAAGAAAGACTGAATTCTTTGGCCATTTTGTCAATTGAAAACGATGAGGCACGAAAAATAGACTTAAAGGAAATAGTCACGAAATTTGCTCGTGAAAAAGCCAGACGAATGTCTTTTAGTGTGTAATGTAAATCTTTTTTCGTGATTCTCTTAACTATATTTTATAAAATATATGTAATGTTTTAATGTTTTAAAGATTTTTAACTGCTTTTTTTTATTCCTGACTCTGGTATTCTTAAAACTTGAAAGGTAACTGGCAACCATTTGTGTGTTTTGGTGTTTTCAAAGACACAAAAGGTTTTCGAATTAGTGCATATCATGACACGTAATTGATAACTCGTATTTCTCAGTTTCGATAGAAAATTATTTTGTTGGCCAATGCAATGCCGCCGACCGCCAAAAAACGAAGTTGTAAGTTCACTGAAAACTTACAAAAAGAATTTCCTTTTTTGCAAAAGTGTTTAACATCTTCAGACGTACGTTGCAACAAATGTAATAGAGCATTTTCTGTTGCTCACGGTGGCAGATATGATATACAAAGGTATTTGACGACGAACAAGCACAAAAAAGCACTGACCGACGCAAGTACGTCGTCGTCAATGACTTCTTACTTCCGTCAAGAAAAATACGGCGACAAAGAATCGATTCTTCGGAGCTGGCAAAAGCGGAATGTTTGTGAGCTTTTAATTCAAAAAGTTTTTAATAAGAAGTTTTGCTGCGGGAAAACTAAGTGCAAAGTTATTGCAAAGAATGTGATTGCGTCGTATTCTTTAGATATTTTGAAGACAGAACGAAGAAGAAACAATGTCTCATTTATCTGTATCTGCACAGATGTTTGGAACCATAAAAACAACAAAATATTTCCAACGCTCGTAAGGTACTTTCACCTTAAAAGTGGCATTAATGTCAAAATATTAGATTTTGTGAAATTACCTGGCGAAACCGCAGTTATTATATACGATATTCGTCAATTGAAATTCTTGAAAAACACAACCTTAAAGATAAAGTGGTTGGCTCTTGTGCAGATAACGCTAACACAAATTTTAGTGGGGTTCAACGTGAAGCTCAATATAACGTTTTCAGAAAACTTGAAAAGGGCTTAGAAATGTTGTGGGTACGCAGCACATATCGTACACAACGCCATTCAAACAGCAGCAGATTTATTACCAGTTGACGTAGAACATATTCATAGTTACGAAGATTTGTTCGTACTTTTATATATCGTTGGTGATTCAGCAAAAACACTTACCTGACCGTTGGCCAATTTTTTAGGACGGGAATAAAACTGTGCAAAGTAAAAAAAACTGAAAATAAAATATTACATAAGTAAAAAAACAAAATCTCATGAATTTTATTTACTCATTTAAGCAAAAAAATATTTATTATGTTGTCCCTGTAAGATAAGTGGTTTTGCTTTTTAATTTTGCTATTATATTCATTGGTACTGAGACTTTAATAAAACAATGTTTTGCTTAAAATTTAGTAATAACAAAACGAAAAATGACAAAAAAAGCTTTATTAGATAAATATGTATAAATTTATGAAAAATATTGAATTTTACGAAAATTTCAATGAGTCAGAAATAATGTGTATTTTTAGGCAGAACCGCCTTAAGAGCTTGGAGGTGATTCCACTTTTCCTTTTTGATTAGTAACATTCCTTTGTAAAGCTTCGTAATATTGTTGAATTTGTTCTTGGATTTGTTGACTAACAACTTGTACTCATCTGTGTAGTTTAATTTAAAACTGATTTTAGTATATTCTCATATTTGAGACAATGTATGTCCGCAATTACAGGGTCCAGTCATCGTATGCTTGGGCGTATTGTGTTATAGTATGTAACATTATCAGAAAAGTTTAAAAAGTAGTCATGACTTAAGTAATGTATGGAAAATAGTTGACTAGGTCTTGCCAGTTCACAAAATTTTTTATAGTCAGATGGTAGATAAATATCTTGATTATTTAATTTCCTCCCTATTAAACTGTGGGCTCCATCCACTTCCATCTGTGTGTGCTCTTTTTCTAAAAACTTTTATTCAATAAATGTTTTTTAAATTAGTAAAATGCAACAGAGTATTGGTCAAACAATTGTTGCGATTTTGATATCCGCAGCCATCGCTGTATAATATGATTCGTTTCGTTTGAGGGTGCTGCTCAATATAATTTTGAATATAATTGTAGCGAAAATGTTTGTTTTCAATTCTCCTTTGGCTTCATGCCATAAATAACAGTGGCAGTCTTTGGTAGCCAAATACAGTGAAATTATCAACTCAGAGCTTAGTCTTGTAGTAAATCGCTGAAGCTTGTAACAATGGTGCCAATTTGACGGCTTGTATATCCATAGTCATCACTGCGATTTCGTCGGGATTCTCTTCAGCCAACTTTTTATCTTGAGCTTTTGTATCTCTGGCTTTAGTTTTTTTGATGTGAGACTAATATTGTTCTTCATCGATGCTTCCTGTTTCACGATCAAAGCATATTGCATATATCACACTGATCTTTTTTGAGCGAATGTATCGCAATTTTGTGCTCTCTCATCTACGTTTTAAATCACGATAGTGTCACAGGTTTAATATTTTTTTCTTGACAATAAGTTTTATAAATACGATAAAATAACATAAGAATGTCTTCCGGGTTTGGACCGTGTCATAGTTGCAACCGAAGCTGCCAACGTTTCGCCCACTTTCGTAAGGGGCTTCATCAGGGCGTGAGATAAATCGCAAAACTCAAACAAGCAATCGAAATCTAACTAAGAACTTCTCAAAAGTTAGGTTATAACCTAAAAGTGTTATAGCGTGTATTTTTTGGTAATTCTATGTCTATTTTTTCAAGATGTTACATGCCAAAGTTAAAACAAAGTCACTGCATGAAATGAGGTAACATAAACGATGTTGTGCCGCTTGCTCAGTGGAGACGGGGTGGGTTATATTTAAAAGTTTCGTGATTAAATTGGATCAGCTTGACGAAAAACACAAAATCGAAAAGTAATAATGTCGAAATCAAAGGGCGCCGGGAAGGAGTAAAGCTTAATGGACTTCTGGCCCTTGCCAACCACAAGTCCGCTCCTGAAGGATACACCCTAAACGAACTTACCTTGTTCGAGTGTATCACACTAAAATCTGTAATAAATTAATAAAGTTACACACGCGGAGGCCGACGGAATTAAAAGCTCTTTACATTTAACAATTTAACATTTATTTGAACACACAAAAAAAAATAATGACACAAAAATAAAGTATAGTAATCAACAAAAATTAACCAAAACAACAAAAGGTACGTAAATGAACGTTTGATAAAAACAAAATTTAAAATTATTTGAATAACTGCTCAACAACAAAATAATACAAAATACAGAATTTAATAAAACCAAGCACAAATTATAAATCTTAATTTATCACGGCCGTGTGCGCGTCGAAATTACTCATTTACAACAAAACAAAAAAAATAAACTTATTTAATATAAAACTAATATATAAATCTTGAATCGAAAATTCGGTCCCGTTTAATAAATTTTTAACTTGGGATAAGTCACAGTTCCGATAAATACGGACAATAATTAGTTACATTAACGTTAAATCAATTCGAGACACTTGTAATTTTTACTTGGAATTCAAAGTTTTTAACACTTAATCACGTAAATAATATCTTCACGATTAAATAAATGGTGCAACATAAATACCTTGAATTCGTCGTAACTTCAGGAAAGAACCGTTGGTTGGTTCTAAGTGGCCAGATGTCTACGGGAAGAATAACGTTGAAAGGTACCCCAAACAATTGCAATGACGGCGGAAGAATTTTCTTTTTAACACTTAAATAGAATCCGCACAAATGCGAAGATTGGATTTAGCACAACCCAACGATTGCATATCCAACTTGAAACGTGAGTTTTTATTTTTGGAAACCATGAAGACTATTTAAACCGTAAATTACGAAATTTGGAAAATCAAACTTTTCCACCACTACACTTAATTTTCACGGTTCCATCTAACTTCCGCGGTATTACATCACGATAGGGTAAAAGTACCCTAACCACTCAACTACATCACGGTACCCGGTATTTCTTAATTGCCACCGAAACAATCATAATCCCCAAAAACAAAATTTTACTTCTTTTAACACCTCGTATTCCCACTTAATTCAATGAACTTGCGCCGTAAAATCTTTGTAAAAGATAGAACTCTAAACGAACTAAATTAACAAAGATGAAAACTATAATTGGCCACGTGCGTTTTGTCACGTAGGCCTTCGAAACGAAGAAAACGTTCTCACGGAAAAACGCTCACTTCGCTAAATTGTCAGGTGCTCCAATCGCGCTCGTAAAAGAACTTAACATAAACAAAGTAAAGATACCAAGAAAAATGGATCAAATTACATTCCAAAAGGAAGTCGTAAATTATCTAGCATTGTTATTTTACTGAGATAAACAAGTAAAACACTAAATCAAAATCAAAACCACGGAACTTTATGCATTCAAAAAAAAATACCAGTAATAATTGTGAAATAACTATGAAATACAAATAAACTTAAATCAATCGTAATAAAATACCGAGTAAAACGTTTTCGATGCTAACATCAAACTAATCAATCGAAAAAAAAACAGAAAACAGGAAATTCAGCCAGATGAATCTAATTACGGGGTCTTACATAAAAGATCCACTGCTAAAATTCCAACGCAGGTTACAAAGAATCTGTTTTTTGGCATATAAAAGTATTTCCATTTCTCTAT
This sequence comes from Aquatica leii, assembly GCA_035610365.1. Classification (NCBI taxonomy): domain Eukaryota; kingdom Metazoa; phylum Arthropoda; class Insecta; order Coleoptera; family Lampyridae; genus Aquatica; species Aquatica leii. The sequence goes on from CM069432.1 coordinate 165,809,612, forward strand.
TAAATTGATTAGCGTTTGGAATGTTAACTATGAACTCTCCGTTCATTTCCGTTAAGGTCTTTATTTGGCGTACCCAATTATTCGCATTGCCGTTACTATCTTCTATCAATTGATTTAAACAAATTTTCGGTAATCGGAAATCCGGTAAGTTCATAATTCTCATCCAGTAATTTAGAGCTCTTTTTAATACATCGTACTCTAATTTTAGTTTTCCTATTTCTAACCTAACAATAAAATTAGGTATACGTCTTGGCCAAAAATTTTTTTTTAATACTTCACCACAGTACAGCAGTGTTGATTTAACAATCAAATTATAGATGACCATTCGCGCATCCAAGCTATCAGTTTTTCGATTTTTTTAATATTTTTATTGCTTTCATGCAAACCAATTTAGTTTTTCTGATAGACTCTTCTGCTGCACATTTAAATTTCCCCGAATTAGAAAAAGTTACGCCTAGATATTTGAAAGTTTTTACTACACTTATGTTTTCGTTGTCAAAGAAAAAAGCAAAATTATTTTTTGGTCTATCCCTACCATATTTAACAATTTTGGTTTTTGTTGTATTTAGCGCTAGTTTGTTTTCTTTACAATACTCGGATAAAATGTTTAATTGGCGCTGACAGCTTCTAGCTGAGTCCGATAAAATTAGAATATCGTCAGCAAATAACACCATAATCACTTCAGTATTGAAAGTTAGATTAATGCCTCGGCACTCGCGGTGCTTAAAATAGTTAATAATGTCGCTAATGTATAATCTAAATAGCAGGGGACTGATTGAGTATCCTTGTAAAACGGCTCTAGTTACTTCAATTTTGTTTGATGTTTCTTCATTCACGCTTAAAATCATGCCGGCGTTATCGTAAAAGTTTTTGAGTAGTCTTATCGTTTCGCCGTAAACACTCATATTTTTTAATTTCCACCATAACCTATTGTGACACACTGAATCAAATGCACGTTTAAAATCCACAAAAATCGCGTACAAACAGGTTTTCTTTTTTTAGATAAACACATTTACTATTGTATACAGAATGAAGATGCTATCCGCGCAACTTCTATTAACTCTAAAACCATTTTGTTCTTCTGGCACTAAACTATTTTGGTTAGTATTTTAACAATTGTATTAACTAATAAAATGCCTCTATAATTAGATGGGTCTTGTTTATCTTCTTTTTTAAAAATAAATTTAGTTATTTCCGTCCACGCTTTAGGCATTGTTTCGGTGATTAACACTTTGTTCATCATATTTACTAAATAGTGTTCCCATGGTCCAGGTAGATATTTATAACATTCATTTGGTATGTTGTCCAATCCTGTAGCTTTATGTTTTTTTAGTGTCAGTACTGCGCTTTGAAACTCTTTTAGTGTTATCGGTTGATCTAAGCAAGGATGATGTAGATGCAGGTTAATAGATATTTCTGTAAATATTTCTCCGTTTTTTATTTGGTAAAAACTTTTGTAAAAATTTACTAATTCCTGTAAAGGTATAGTTGTGTTAGTGTTATAAATGCGTACGGATTCACTTTTTTAATCTCTTTCCAAAATTCTCCGTTATTATGCACTCTTGCTAATTTTTCTAACATCTTACTGTAGTACGCTTTTTTTATTTGAATTGTTTTAGTGTAAAGTTGTTTATTGTTGTTGTATTCAATTATTGCATTAGGATGGTAATTATTTTTTCTGCACTTTTTGTAAAATTGGCTAACGCTATTTTTTACTATTCTGCACTCTTCGTCAAACCAGGGCGACACAACGTATTTACTGTTTGCTAAATTAATAGTGGTGACCTGTAAAACTCCTGAGTTGATTGCTGCCTGTTTTATGGAATTTGTTATTTTCTGCTAACTTATTAATAATAAAATTATTATATTAAAAATATAATGTTATAATAAATTGAATTAGAATTATCTAAAAACCGTTTATAACTTGTGTTGAAGCTAAAAAGCACGTTTGAAGTATTAATGTAAGGCGCAAGTCTTTTAATATTCGTATCAAATCAAGTTTTATAAGTTGGTCATATATTACTAAATGTAGATGCAAGCTAATGCACTTCTATTAAAAATCGTACTTTTAGAGTAATAAAGTTAACTGTTTTTTTGTTAAAACAAAATTGAGTTTTGTTATAACCACCGGCGAATACATAAATAAACAACATAAAACTGATCCTTCGAACCGGGATTAACAAAACTGGAAAATTTTGGAAAAAAAGACAGCCTGATAAGAAGACGTCAGGTTAGAGGCATTTTGGTCCAGACGACGGTAGAAAAACTCCAGAAGAAGACGAAATAGAAGGCAGCACAGATTGGCCAAGAAACAAATGTTCATCGGCAGAGTTAAAGGTCAGAGTATTTGTGTTAAATTTTAAAACTAAAGTAAACGTTGTATTATGGAAAAATTAATCCTTCAGCGGGAAACGGTATAGTGGAAAAGCTAGACCGGTTAAATAATTTTATAGACACATACACGGGCGATAAAAAGAATGAATTAAATGCGCGATTAATTAAAGCCGAAAATTGGTATGACGAGTTCGAAATTATTCAAGGTAAAATCGAAAACGCGGATAAGGAAGGCATTAATAAAGCCGAAAACGCGGAACAAAGAAATTTATTTGAAAATAAGTATTTTAAATTAATCGGGATCGCGAAAGCATTAATTGATTCAAAAGAAGGTATCCCATTAAATAATTTAGATTTAAATTGCCTCAATTAACACAGCCACTTTTTTCGGGAAAAATCGAATATTGGAATTTCTTTTTTGATGCATTCCAATCAATAGTAGGGTGTAACGGAAACATATCCGAAGGGCAAAAGTTACAATACTTGATCGGTCAATTAAGGGGGGAAGCGGCAGAAGCTTTAAAAAGTATTGAAATTTGCGCCGAAAATTATAAAATAGCCCTTGAATTATTAAAAGATCGGTACGAAAACAAGCGATTATCAGTTTTTAATCATATAAAGGCCATACTGGAAATGCCACCTATGACACGGGAAGATAGTAAAACTTTAAGAATGTTAACCGACACCTTTTTTAAAAATGTTAGATGTTTAAAAAATGTAAAAATTCCAGTGGAGCAGTGGAACGTTATTTTAACTTATATAATCGCAAATAAATTAGACCGTGTTTCAAAACGGGAATTTGAAAGTAGTCAAAAGAAAGATGAGTTTGTATCATTAAATTTGTTTATTGACTTTTTAAACGAACGTTGCAATTTGCTTGAACGATTACAAACGCAAGGTTATACGCCAAATTCTAGATACGTGGAAAAGGCGATTGTAAAACACGTATCGTGTGCGGTCACCGACGTAGGAAAATGCGGTGTTTGTAAAGGTGACCGCCATAATCTCGAATCGTGCGTAAAGTTTAAAAATTTGAATCCTAGAGAACGTGTGCGAACGGCACGCAATTTTAGATTGTGCTTTAAATGTTTCAAACGCCAATGTAGATCGGATAAATGCAGAAGTGCTAATTGCGATAGATGCAATGAAGCTCATAATACGTTATTGCATGTTGAAAATAAATTAGGGGAAAATGAAACGCCAGAAATTACTACTGAAATTGTAGAAACAGCAGCGGCGGCATCGGTGTTAGAAACAAATCAGGCTAAGGTTGTTTTACTTTTTACAGCGGAGGTATTTGCTCGCGGACCTGACAATTGTCAACATAAAATAAGAGTTCTTATCGATAACGGTAGCATGACTAACTTTTGGACGGAAGAACTATGTAATAAGTTAAATTTGTATAAAAAAGCCTCAAAGTTCGGTTATAGCAGGAATCGATGTAAATGAGTGTAAATTATCTCATATAACAGAATTAACCATTAAATCAAAATACGGAAATTTTGAAAAGAAATTGTGTGTCGCGTTTTACCTCGTATCACAAATAAGTTGCGAGCTATTACATTTAATCCAAATTTCATAAATTTGCCGGACAAAGTTCAATTAGCGGACGAAAATTATTTTAATAGTAAAGAATGTCAGTTATTGGTAGGAGCGCAATTTTACGCAGAAATTTTGATGTCGCCATCTGAAAGAATACAAGAATCGCTGATTTTGTATATAAAACGCTTTTAGGTGATGTGTTAGGAGGTGTAGTTTCTTTTAAAAAGCGGCGCAATCGAGTGCCACCTTTACAGAGTTATTGCGCATTAGATGTTAATTTAAATAAATTCTGGGAGATCGAAGATATTGCCGAGCAAAATGAATTAACCGCGGAAGAAAACTATTGTGAACAATTTATCGTTGAATGATTGCGTGAGAATAGGCGCTAAAGTCCGAAGTGACATATTCGGAATACTGTTACGTTTTCGTAAACATAAATTCGTTTTAAACGCGGACATTGAAAAGATGTATCTCCAAATCTTAGTAGATGAAATGCATAGAAACTATCAATTGGTATTGTGGCGGGACGACCCGGAAAATCAAACTAGAATCTTTCGTTTTAACAAATTGCTATTCGGTCTGTCGGCTTCACCGTTTTTAGCAACAAGGGTGTTAAAACAGTTAGCTAGCGAAAACGAGAAGTTTTATCCGGAAACGTGTAATGCCATAAAAAACGATAAATTTTTTGATGATATGATTAGCGGGTGTGATACAGAGAACGAAATTAAAAAGTTTAAGAACGAACTGGAAACTATTTTTTCTAGCGCACAATTTAGAATTAGAAAATGGCATTCAAACAGTGTGTATAGAAAATAAAAACGGTAAAAGTTTGACAAAAGTACTAGGGATGATGTGGAATTCGGAAAAAGATGTAATCAGTTTTCCTGTAATGTCGTTTGACACAACCCAAACAATCACGAAAAGAACTGCTTTGAAATTAATTAGCAGTGTATATGATCCGTTAGGTCTTTTAACATGTTTTACGGTAAAATTGAAATTATTTATTCAAAATTTGTGGCGCTTAAAGTTACCTTCGGATCAACCAATTCCGATCGAGCTTAATACGCAGTTTAAAAATCTAATGCGTGAATTAGAAAAATTACCCGAAATCAAAATAGAACGTAATGTAGTATATTCTAATTATAAAAACTTACAATTAATAGGATACCGTGACAGCTCTACGGTAGCGTACGGATGTAACATTTATATAAGAACAGTTAACGAAAAAGGCGAGATTAATTGCAATTTATTATGTGCTAAAAGTCGAGTAGCGCCCGTAAATTGTATTTCGATTCCTCGTTTAGAACTATGCGGTATGCTTTTGTTAGCTAAATTATACAATAGGGTTTGCATTGATTTAAATAGAGTATTTCAAGCAGTTTATTTATTTTGTGATAGTAAGGTATGTTTAAGTTGGTTAAAGGTTGATGAAGGAAAATTAAAATGTTTTGTTGCAAATAGAATAAATAAAATAAAAACATTAACAAGTGGTAACAATTGGTTCTATGTTGAAACAAAAAAGAATTGCGCAGATGTCATAAACAGGGGATGTAATCTTACAAATTTGATAGAACAAAGTATATGGTGGAAAGGTCATAAAAGTTTATATGATAAGGCTTTTCTAACAAACGTTCAGGCTTCCGAAATTAATTATGATCACGAAATAAAATTTGTTAATGAATTTAAAGAAACGGTAGCGATAGTAAACACGGGGGGAGAAGGACTGTTAGATATTATTACAAAATTTTCTACTTTAGGAAAATTAATACGGGTTGTAACGTATTGTAGTCGTTTCATACATAACGCTAGAAAAGCTGAAAAAATTAATGGTATGCTTTCTAAAGCAGAATTAGACGAGGCATTATTGTTATTAATTAGAGCCGTTCAACAAGATGCGTTACCAAACGACATTTTACACGCGAAAACAAAAAAGAATAAGTTTTTAAATTTGACCCCGTTTAAGGATAAAAAAGGCGTAATTAGAGTAGGTGGTAGGCTGCAGCAAGCGGAGCTAACGTACGATGAAACGCACCCAATATTATTGCCAAAACATCGGTTAACGGAACTGATTTGTTTCGATGAAAACAAAAAAAACTTACATTGCGGCGCGCAAGCATTACTAGCGGCAATCAGGCGTCGTTATTGGCCGGTACGAGGGCGTAACGTTATTAAAAAAATCGTTCACAACTGCGTCGTTTGTTTTAAAGCAAATCCGGTACCAATGTCGTATAGAATGGGCGAGTTACCCAAGACACGCGTTCTACCAGCTCCACTATTTTATCACACGTCTTGTGATTACGCAGGATCTTTTAACTTAAAAAATACATTAGGCAGAGGTTGTCGGGTGACAAAGGCTTATATATGCCTTTTTGTATGTCATACTACTAAAGCTATCCATGTAGAATTAGTGGGAGAACTAAGTACGGTCAGTTTTATAGCTGCGCTAAAACGTTTTATTGACCGTCGGGGATTGCCAAATACAATTTATTCTGATAATGCAAAAAATTTCGTAGGAGGCAATCGATTTTTAAACGTTTTAGTTAAGTTTATAAGTAAAGGGGAAAACGGAGAGGCTATACAAAGGGCTATGCGTGAACAAGGGGTTAAGTGGAAATTTTTGCCACCGCGCGCACCGTCGTTCGGGGGGTTACACGAAGCGGGAGTAAAAAATATAAAATATTATATAAAAAGAGTAGCTGCTCACGCCCGGTTAACGTGGGAGGAATTTTCCACTTTATTAGTGCAAATTGAAAGTATTTTAAATTCACGTCCATTGTTTGCAATTAATGAATACCTTGATCAATTGACCAGTTTAACTCCAGGCCATTTTCTTGTGCACAGACCGCTAACAGCATTGATCGACGAAGCTTTGGTGGACCGAAAGCCTACAACTTTAAAACTGTATCAAAAACTACAACAAATGGTTCAACATTTTTGGCAAGTTTGGAGTAAGAACTATCTTCACGAATTACAAACTCAACGAAAATGGATACAAGCCGGAAATGCCAATCAATTAAAAGTTGGTTCACTAGTAATTTTAAAAGATGATCAACTGTCACCCGGTCAATAGGGATACGCTCGAGTTGTGCAGCTTCATCCTGGTCCACACGGTGTTATTCGAGTAATCACAGTCAAGAACAAAAACGGTATTTACAAAAGACCTACTACCAAGCTGTGTCTAGTTCCAGTATTGGAAGATGAAGAAAGTCAATTATAAAGTTCATTTTAGTTTTTACGTATAGTAGTATTAGTCTAAAGTTGATTGTAAAGTTAACCATTTTATTATTGATTAAATTGGGGGGAGTATGTTGAAGATAAAAAGCACGTTTGAAGTTTTAATGTAAGGAATCAAGTTTTATAAGTTGGTCATATATTACTAAATGTAGATGCAAGCTAATGCACTTCTATTAAAAATCGTACTTTTAGAGTAATAAAGTTAACTGTTTTTTTTGTTAAAACAAAATTGAGTTTTGTTATATCCACCGGCGAATACGTAAATAAACAACAACTTGCTGTTGTGTTTTTGTTCCAAATATAATTCGTTTTAGTAATGACCTGTTTTTATTTTCCTCCAGTATACATTTTTTGTTTACTTTCCAATCAAATACCAACGTTATTAAAGTACTGCAATGACTAGAACTGGTAGCCAAAGGTTCAACTCGAAAGTCGTTCATAGAAGCCGCCGTATTTTCACTAACCCAAACCAAATCAATTACACTTGTTCCATTTGGAGTAATACATGTTATCTGAGTCGGATTATCGCTAACACTACGACCGTTCATTACAAAAAATCCATGATTTTCCATCATGTTAACCAATTACTTTCTTCTCGTGTTGACTTTAGTGTCCATGCTTTTTCTCTTTGCTATTAGATTTGTTCCATATAGCAGATCCTCGTTTATTTGATTTAACTCGCCCCCTATAATTACATTTTCTCCTAAATTTTTTTCTGAGACTTGAAGAAGCAGATCTTCCATCGAGTCTATACACACATCTATATTTGTATTGGGTCTCCAATATACACATTCTACTATCGTACTGCTTTTCGTATTAGTTATTTCTAGGAATACCCATAATTTTGAAATATCAATAATTTTGCACTGCAAATGCTTTAACACGTATGTATGAATTCCTCCCCTAGCTCTTCCTTTGGTGTTTTCTTTTGTTGCGCTTGAAATTATGCAGCCAAAATTGTTAAATATATTATTTTCAATTTTATTTTTTTCTACTAGAAACGTTTCATTAAAACAAATTATATCATGAGTTATTACCTTTTTTGTTTCACTCCTACTTAGTTTAAATACATTAGCCATTCCTTCTATATTCCAAAACAACACATTTAGTTCGTTTTTTGTATTACACGATTTGTTTATATTTGTAACAACTTTTAGTTTTTCAACTCGACAGATTCTGTTTGTTTTATTCTAAACATACACATAGTTATTTATCATTATTTTGTTATAAAGCACTTTCACTACTTTCCCTTTATTCCTTTCCTCCTTGGCTATGTCACGGATGACTTTCTGTATTTTTCTTTCTTGAACTGTTAAGTCGTTATTGATGAATACCTGTCGATCTTTTATTGTTTTTTTCTTTTTCATTATATTTAATTTTTATGTAAAATTTAGAAATTTAATTAATATTAATTTCTTGTTTTTTTGTTTTCCAATCAGAATTGTTTTTTCTATTGCTGGTTCAACATTTAATTCTTCCAAGAAGAAGTTTTTCACCATTTCTTCTACGTTTGCTTTATTAATTTTTATTCCTGATATTATTATGTTATTTTTCTTCTTTCTTTTTTCTTCTCTTTCTTTGTCGTTTTTTAATTGCTTTATACGTGTTTCTAAGACGTTTTTTTCTAGTTGCCACTTCTTTTCATTACAATTTCTAAATTATTTTGTCTAAGCGCGGTAATTTGTTGTAGCATTTCTTCCATTAATTGAAGTTGTTTTGATTCTTCGCTTTCCCTATCCTCTTTCTTCTTTTTTACTTGTCTTCTTAAGTCTTCATTACTACCGATACTGTTAGCTCTTTGAATATATTGATCCATTTCTTAACAATAAATGTATAATACTAGCATTAGATCACGCTGTATATTAACATGAAATTTTATCTACATATATATCAATTCTAATTCGACACCTTGACCTTGCTTTATTTAATGCAACAATTTATCGTGTTGTTCGTATTTATTTAACACAAACCAAAACTCTTATTGACAACTGAAGATAATATTTGTTTTTTAGTATGCACGTGTAAAATTAATTGTGCTACATATAATTCTCAACTCAAATTTAACTTTACCCAAATAAAATATGATTCTTATGCGACTGTTGCAGTTGCAATCGTTGCGATTGGCACAAATTTATACGCCCGTCACTCACCATGAATTTAACTAAATGGATTCTAGAGTACCTATATTATTAATGTCTTAGAAAACTTATCCTTTCCGAGGATCGAACCTTGTACCATCATATGCTATTGCCCGGTATGCCAAACTTCGAACTAGTTAGACCACTAGGACCCATTGTCAAAAGCATCATAGTGAAACGTTCGAGAAGTTATTTGCAAATGCAAGAGCCTTCTAGAAGCTGTTATCCATTTTCTAGAAGATATAGCGAAAAGTAGGGAACACTCGAGAAGGATTCGCCGATGTGTATAAATACCGAAGAGAGAAATCGTGATCGTGAAATAAGTGAAATACGCAACAGTGGTGTCAGGTGTGGGGTATCGAATAGAACAAACAACAAAAGTTATTTGATATCGCTCCCGTAATAAAAACATTGATTACGTAAATAACTTTTAAGTTCGCGATACGCGTGTTTATTTATAAAGTATAAAATAGTGTTTATTAAACTTTTTCTTTTAACAAGTGCGTGATCGCGATATTAATTAAATTCGTTTCCGTACACTAGTGGTTTAGTATTAAGAAATGGATCGTTATTAAAATTTTGTGTAATACAAAAACTGCATTTTAAAAAGTAGTGTATTTAAACTTTATATTCGTGTTATATTTAAATTTATGCCGGTGACGCGTTTGCAAGTAGTTAAAATGGATTCAAAAATACTTGAAATTCTCGAATCCATGAATAGAAAAATGGAAGAAAAACTCTCCGAAAATTCTCAGAAGATGGAAGAAAATTCTAGAAAAATGGAAGAAAATGCTAGAAGTTTAAAAGAAGAAATACGAGCAAGCATGGAAAATCAAATAAAAACTATTGAGGAACAAATACAAGTTAGTGTAGGAAATCAAATCAAAATTGCGCAAGAGGAAACCCAAGCAGATACGATAAATTTGAAAGAAGAAATTTGCGAATCTGTGAATGAGAAAATAGAAGCAATAGAGAACAAATTAGAAGACAAAATAAAACTACTTCAAGAAAGAATGAACCAAATGAATTGTCACGGTGAAGGAAGCGTCACGAGTGAAGATTTAATAATGGACCATCGAGAAGAAAACACTCAGAAGTTCAAAGTTGTACCACCGAATTTTGATGGTAAAGTTCCATGGTCAACCTACTACAAGCAGTTTGAAGCCGCAGCTACTGCTAATGGTTGGAGCAACAAGCAGAAAGCGACGTCTTTAATAGTGTCCTTACGTGGAGAAGCGCTTGGAATTTTACAAACTGTTCCGGACTATCTGCAAGAAAATTACGAACTCTTAACATGACTATTAGAAATGAGATATGGAGATGCCCATCTTCAACAAGTCTATCAAGCTCAAATTAAAAGTCGGGTTCAAAAAGCTGCCGAAAGTCTTCAAGAGTTTGAGGCTGATATCGCTAGATTAACACGGCTTGCGTATCCTACAGCACCAGATACCTTCTTGGAGCAGTTGGCTATTCAAACCTTTGTAGACGGCCTCCGAGACAGCGAAACACAGCAGACTCTCCGGTTAGCTCGACCGAAGACGTTGGATGACGCTTTGGTGCATGCTTTGGAGTTTGAAGCAGCAAAACAAGCATCGGAACGAGATGGTCATCGACTCTGCTGTGCTGCAGAACTACCTGCGCAGACACTGGAAAGCATCGAGGAGATAGCGCGACGAATACTTCAGGAAAGAGGAGTGGCAACTTTGAACTGCGACAAAATAGGCCATGTACGACGGCATCGTACTAAACCTAAGAAGAGCGCTCGAAAATTTGGAACGAGGCGAGCAAAAGAGACAAAAAGTAATCTCATCAAGTCAGACTCTAGAGATTACAATCCAAATGGCATTGCCTAGGGAGCAATTGCATATCATTTATCTTGATGGCAAGATCAATGGGAGAAGCGTCCAGTTACTGGTTGACACGGGAGCGACGAAGACCATCATTCGTCCTGACATGTTATTGGAAAACGAGAAGACATCACCAGTAACGGTACGACTTCGAATGACGACGGGCGACGAAATACCTACTCACGGACAAGTCAAAGTAACCATTGGTTTGGGTAATAGAGTACTCGACCACCAAGTACTGGTAGCCGACATCACGGAAGAAGTTATCCTGGGAATGGACGTGATAAAGAAGTATGGGTTCCATTTGGATATGAAGAACGATGATGATCGACAATGAAGAAATTCCTTTTCATTCGTCAGAAAAGGCAGCCGTGCGAGTCTTATTGAGTAAAGACGTGACCCTGTCTGCAAGGGCTGAAAGTGTGGTGATGGCACGCCTGGATGGAAGTCTCCGGGAAAGCTACATACGCGCGATTGAACCAATGGATGGCGGCTTAGCTAAAAAGGGACTACTCGTTTGCAGAACTTTAATACGACTAAAGAAGACGATGCCAGTAAGGATCTTAAACATCAACTCAGATCCTGTAATGTTGAAAAAGAAGACCGTGGTAGGTCAATGCACGCCAGAATCACAAATTGTGAGATGCGTGAAGTCGAACAAAGAAACGTCGCCAAAGAAGTGTCCACATTATCTATTGGACATTCTTACCACCAAATGCCAAAACCTCAGCCAAGACCAGCTGGCTAAAGTTAAAGTGTTGATCCAAGAGTACCAAGATGTGTTCGCGCTGGAGAGTGGCTCCAAAGGAAGAACTAACGTGGTGAAACATAAAATTAATACCGGAGACGCTCGGCCGATACAACATCCACGCAGACTGCCTTTGGCGAAAAGAGAAGAAGCCGAACAAATAATTACGGATATGGAAAGAGAAGGCGTGATTGAACCTTCAAGTAGCCCATGGGCATCCCCAGTGGTACTCGTAAAGAAGAAGGATGGATCAACGAGGTTTTGCGTAGACTACAGGCAGCTAAACGACGTGACGAAAAAGGACAGCTACCCTTTACCCAGAATTGACGATACGCTAGACACCTTGTCAAGATCCCAGTGGTTTTCTACGTTAGATTTAAAGAGTGGATACTGGCAGGTAGAATTGGAACCCAAGGATCGTGAAAAAACAGCTTTTACAATTGGAACTGGGTTGTGGCAGTTCACTGTGATGCCCTTCGTCCTGTGTAACGCTCCTGCAACATTGGAGCGTTTGATGGAGGCCATCTTGTGCAGATTGTCTTGGAAGACGTGCTTGGTTTACCTGGACGACGTGATCGTGGTTGGAAGGCCGTTTGAAGAACACTTGAACAACTTGAAGGAAGTGTTCCAGCGTCTACGTGGGGCTAACCTCAAACTGAGCCCAAAGAAGTGCCACGTATTTAAGAAAGAAGTGCAATACCTTGGCCACGTCGTATCTAGAGATGGAGTAAAGGCTGACCTAGACAAAATCCGAGCAGTGCAAGCATGGCCAAGATCAATCGAAAAACATCAGGTTCGAAGTTTCCTTGGGTTGTGCACCTATTATAGACGATTTGTACCCGGATTTACTAATATTGCCAAACCATTGACGAAATTGACGGAAGAAAAAGCAGAATTTAGATGGAATGAAGACTGCAAAAATTCTTTCCATCAACTAAAACAAGCCCTACTCACTTCGCCGATTTTGAGTTATCCAAGAGAAGATGGAAAATTTGTTCTGGATGCCGACGCAAGCAATCTGGCCATAGGCGCGGTCCTTTCGCAGGTTCAATATGGACAAGAAAAAGTTATCGTGTATTTTAGCAAGGTTTTGTCCAGACCAAAAAGGAATTATTGCGTGACTAGGAGGGAGCTGTTAGCAGTCGTTAAGTCCATTGAACATTTCTACAAGTATTTGTATGGACGAAAATTTTTACTGAGAACAGACCACGCCGGTTTAAAATGGCAACTGCAGTTCCGTAACCCGGAAGGACAAGTGGCAAGATGGATCGAGAGAACGCAAGAGTACGATTATGACACAGAACACCGTGTCGGAAGCAGTCATCGGAACGCTGATGCCTTGTTAAGAAGACCATGTCCGGCGGACTGCAGCCATTGTTCGCGACTGATGAGTGGGCACGATTCTGAAATTAGACTACTCCTAGACTGGAAAGAAAGCGACCGACGACCAACCTGGGAAGAAGTGAGTGCTTTGGGCAGAAACATCAAAGCGTACTGGGCGCAGTGGGACTCCTTGATAGTAGAAGACGGTCTTCTTAAGCGATCCCTAGAAAGTGTTGAGGGCACAGGAAACAGACTCCAGTTGGTAGTGCCAAAGAGCCGGGTGGCAGAAGTGTTGAAGCATCTCCACGATGGGACATCAGGAGGACACTTTGGCATTAAGAAGACATTGGGTATGATGGATGAACTGCAAAAAGGACGTCATGAAATGGTGCCGTAATTGCACGGTCTGCGCATCAGGAAATGATCCAGCGAGAAAGCGCAAAGCACCTATGAAGCAATACAACGTAGGAAGCCCTTTGGAAAGAGTAGCGATTGACATCGCAGGGCCGTTCCTAGAATCTGATTCGGGAAATAAATACATCCTGGTGGCGATGGATTATTTCACGAAATGGACAGAGGTTTACGCCATACCCTATCAGGAAGCAGCTACAGTCGCAAACGTATTAGTAAATGAGTTTTTCTGTCGGTTTGGAGTTCCGTTGGAATTACACTCCGATCAAGGCCGCAATTTTGAATCTGGGCTGTTTCAAGAAGTTTGCTGACTGTTGGGAATTAAGAAAATTAGGACAACGCCTCTCCATCCTCAATCTGATGGCATGGTTGAACGGATGAATCGAACAATGGGCAAGTACTTAGCTAAGGTAGTGTCCAAACACCAAAAAGACTGGGATCAGTACTTGCACCTTTTCCTAATAGCATACCGATCATCCGTTCACGAAAGCACAGGCTAAACACCATCCTGTGTCATGCTCGATCGTGAAATACGATTCAATTTCGACGAAGACCGGAAGAAGAAGTTGCTGGAGAAGATTACGTCAGCAAGCTGGCCAAGAGGCTAAACGAAGTACATGAAGAGGTCGTAAAAACACACAAATTGCCAGCGACAGGATGAAAACAAGATATGACGTCAAGGCGCAAAATGGTGGGTTTCAACCTGGCGATATGGTCTGGTTGTATAATCCTCAAAGGAGACGTGGTTTGTCGCCGAAGCTGCAAAGGCAATGGGAGGGCCCCTATGAAGTCATGCAGCGTATTAACGACGTCATATATTGCATCCGAAAACCGCCCAGAGGCAAGCCAAAAGTGGTCCACGTCGATCGTCTATCCCCGGTTGCTGGCGATAACCACAATACGCAAGTTCAGGTCCAAACCAGAGTAATAAGTAGCAGAACCAGGAATCCAATCGAAGAAATGGAGTTCGAGAAATTTATGAACTTATACGGAGGTTCTGGAAAAGCTAGGTTTGGAGTTACCACCGAGGAACAACAAGACCTGTTCCAGACACAAAAAGATTACGCCATCGCACATTGCGTGAGCGAGGATCTTGACATGTCCAGAAGGGTTGCAGTCGTGTTTAAAAAGAAGTTTGGGCAGCTAGATGAATTACAAAGACAGCAACCGGCAGTCTGAAAAGTTTTAGGACTACGTGGTGACGTACGCTTCGTTTTCTATCTGGTCACCAAGAAATACTCACGTGTCAAGCCGTTATACAAAGATCTGTGGCTAACATTATGAAGTCTCAAGAGAGAAATGGAGTTCCATCATGTTAAGAAATTGGCAGTATTTAAGCTTGGTTGTAGCTTAGATCAACTAAATTGGAGGACAGTTCGAAAGATGTTGAAGGTCGTCTTCCGAGGAACAGGCGTTCAAGTGTTGGTCTGTAGTTACCAACCAAAAAGAATATCAGGCCAGGAAAAGTCCATTGACTGTTACTTTTATGGTCAAGGAAGTTGCCGAAATGGAAAAAGCTGCCGCTATCGCCACGATCCTTTTTACCGGTGTCGCATCCAGTCTCCTGTTCTGGGACAGAACAGTCCTAAGAAGGAGACAGTGAAACGTTCGAGAAGTTATTTGCAAATTCCAGAGCCTTCTCGAAGTTGTTATCCATCTTCTAGAACGTATATCGAAAGATATGGAATGATTTTCAAAATGTGTATATATACCGAAGAAACAAATCGTAGGTCAGTTATTGCCGTAATACGAATACAGCAGTGTCAAGAAGATTATTCAAGTTGAAATTAATAAGTCGTTAGCGCGTGTGTGTACATAAATGTACGGAGAATAATCTTCAACGTGATTTAGTGAATCTTATCTTAATTAGTGCAAGTGTTTTTATTAAATATTATTAGATTTAATTAGTTCGGTTAATTTACAAGTGTACATATTTCTAGTATACGTAAAACATATTTTTAGTCGTTTAAATAATTTTAGTAGTTATTAATAAAATTCGCTACACTATCTTACGGTATAGCAAGTAAAGTTAAATGTTTTTTAAATGTGAAATTATGTTTTTACTTTTATTGAAATTATGAGGATTTAAGCGAGATTATTAGGTAAATAACATTATGGAAAAATATTCATATTGATGTTGTTTACGAAAATATTATTTTTTATTAGAAGACATCACCTATTGGCTTTACAGTATTAATATATTATGATCTGCAGTTTGTTCTAAGCTTTCTTATCTCATGGCCTTGTTAACTGCGTACCTACTGAATCATCACATGGGTTCTGCCGTGAGAAGTAGCAAACAAATGACACTGTCTCTATTCCATAGTCGTCTACATAACAGCATATATTTACAATTTCTTTTAATTTTTTTATTGACTGGCTGCTCTGTCACTGAAACAATGGATTTTTTTTAAGTTTGAATAAGTTCGTTTAATGTAATTAAAAAAAAAATTTGAAATGCGAAAAACGATACTGTATAGTGTGTGTTAGACAATCATTAATCACACAAATTTTTGTTTCAAGTGATCCGTTTTCTTTAAAATAAATTACAAAAAGATCTATCCAATGAAAAGATTTGTCTTTGATCTTGAACCATGAATGAATAATTTTCTGAAAAATCAACTAATGTTATACACACTCTGTAAGTACTCTCTTTTAAATTTTCTTACGTAAATTTTTACTTTAAAGAAACGTCCTGTACACACACTAAGAATACAATAACAAGACGACTAATACAGACATTTGAAATAAAAGCTAAGAACAAATGATCCCGTGAGTCTCATATTTTTATGTCGCAGTAGACACGTTCATATTGTGACCTGTAAATCCCGATTTTTTCGAATTTAAAAATTTCAAATAGATATTTTTTGCTCAAACATTAGGTTATTTCGGTTGGTTTGTTAAGTTTATTTCTTCTAGGGTTTTCACTTTTTGAGTAACAGCTAGTAACATTAAATAACCGAGACACTGGAGTCAGTTAAATCTCACAAAAATGAGTGTTTTTAGCAGCATGTCATTATTGGGCGGTATTGACTAAGTGAAGTGATATGAAAAAAAATTGTCATAGTAAGTAAATCCGGCTTTGCAATCAGACAATTTCATATGGAATGTCTCATTCTATATTCGACAAAACACATTGAAACCAGATTAAATAATATACATGTAGTT
Organism: Aquatica leii; assembly: GCA_035610365.1. Lineage (NCBI taxonomy): Eukaryota > Metazoa > Arthropoda > Insecta > Coleoptera > Lampyridae > Aquatica > Aquatica leii. The sequence continues at coordinate 165,826,357 of CM069432.1, forward strand.
ATAAACAAGCAAATACAAGTACGATTATATTAAGTGATCTATGGTCGCGATTACTTTCCATGATCGATGACAGCAATTGCGATCATTCTATTGTGAATGATCAGAAATCACAGTAATCGAGTATAGCGCAAAAATCGATCATTCTTTGTTATCGTATTTTATACATTCTTACAATATAATTTAAAAGCATTATTTTCAAGAAATAATTACTATAAGATATTTGCAGTACATAATATGTCAATGAACAATCATTAAATTTACAATTACAACGAAATTTAATTTAAAAAAACATTACAGTATTTGTATTTTTTAAACTCTGTTGGAAGATAATGCATACGTTGCTAAACTTCTGTAATACAACTAAAAACATATGTAACTTAAGGGGAGGTTTACTTGGATTTTTTTGAAAAAATCGATTTCTTTTTTTTTTTCATAATATGTAAGCTACATATGTCTAGAATGATTGTGTGAAAGGAGTTTTCGATCCGAAACATATTTATGTAACTAAAGCGTCTTGAACGCACCTACTGCACGCGCGCTGAATGACGCTCAAGCGTCGGCTCAAGTCAGTTCACCGCGCGGACAAAATTGAAGGCAGCGTATTTATTTAAAACGTGCAGTTTATTAAAATATAAATGAACGAATATGATTTGGTAATAGTAAAAGAAATTTACGATAACGATAAACAATAGATTTTTAAAATTTTTTAATTTATTGATTTAAATAGTTATTCTTTGTTTTACAACAACTGAACCAATTATTACTTGTATAAAAACGTAATAAATGTCATATAACTCTCAATAAGGGGTTTCGTAAACTATGCCTAGATAAAATAAATATAATAGAAATAACCGCCTTTATTAGACCCCTGTTTATGAATTTGTCTAAGAATAACATTTGGAAAACGAAATATTTTATTCTTTAAAAAACTAATTTTATAGTTTACGAGACCGATGTAAATAATAGATATCAATAAAGCCTTTTTTTTCTCATGTTTTATATGGTTATTTTCTTAATCGAGCGTGCACATTTTTATTACAATTAAACAAAGTAAAACCGAGGAGAACCTGCGTTGCTAACATTTTTCGCCGTCATATTTTCTCATTTCAATAAAATGCCAAAAACGAGACTAGCACTTTCTCAGGGTTGGAAAAAACATTTCGAAAGAATTCAATTTACGGCTAAAAAAGACCAATAAGTTGAAAATCTGTTTTAAATTATAGTGAACAAAAATTATTTGGTTGGCCATATTGGGTCCGCCATTTTGAATTTTGCAAAATTGATTTAAGATTTGTATTCAGCAACCCCGAAAACGTATAGCAACGAAGACTTGTCATGCAAACGAGAATATAATCCTAAGCTAAACTTTACCACAACTTTAAACGCGTTTTTCTCGAAACTACATTTTTTACTACAACTTCGAGCATAGGGCTTGAACAAATCATTTGATTTACATTCTGCAAAGTATGCCTTAAAAGATATACTTTTTTGTATGACTTATACCTAAAATGAAGAAAAAAAAGTGTTCATCAATATTTTTTAAGTGAGTTTAAAGCTAAAAAAAGAGGTAAAAAATTAACTTTTATGTTCTAGTGTCCATATTTTTGTTAATTTTAGTCCAACTTCATTCTAGTTAGGTATAAGTCATAAGGAATTTCATAAACTTTAATACCAAAAAATATTTTTGATTTCGGTTCACCACCAGAGGGCGAAGACTCGAAGTTGTGGATCAATTTTGTCTCAATAGCAGTCCATGCAAACCGCCATTCTAAACCACCATTTTGTTTTTAAATTTTCAAAAAAATATCACTTATTGCTAAATTCTTGACGAATATAATGATCAAAATCAGAAGTTTGTAAGTATTTTTACTCTGGCACAAATAAACGTCAAAGTTTGCTTACTTTTCAGTCAAATACAAGTAAACCTCCCCTTAAAACTTAAATGCGAATATTTTTACTTGCCTATAAGGAAAGTATAGCAAGATTGCAATTTTTTTTCAAAAAAATTTGTTTGAAGAATTTTACGTTTGTGTGTGTGTGTGTGTAACGTTGTACCCACTATAACTCTCGAACCAAAAGTCCTAGTAACTTGAAATGAAAGTGGGTGTATCCGCCATTTTTAACAGTTTTTCTTATATAATTTTGTACGAATGTAAATTATTCCAATTATTTTGATAGTTTCTTTTCGAGACAATACTTCCTAACAATTTATTCAAATAAATTTTTTTTATATCATTAACAGTTTATTAGATATTTAATTTACAATTTAAAGTGAATTTCATTATATAATCTAGGTTCGAATCCTGCCTGCGACAATCTAAAATCCTTATAGGAAAGTCGTGTGGTGGCCACACCAGTTTTTTTTTATTACAAAATCAGTAGTGGTTTTAAATTTTTACAAAAAAAGCTGAGATCAAAAGGCTTTATAACTAAGCTTGGTCAGTATGCTGTAAAGATGAAGCATATATGCTCTAAAATATGCTGCTATAAACTCCTTAAATATGTTATATTTATATGCTCTAAAAAAGATATTTTGCTATAATTCTTTTAAAATGACAAAAACTTAAAATATTTCTTCATTAAATTTGAGTGATTAGAATACTAACATTATTGTTTTGCATGGCACCTGAAAAAAAAATTAAAAACGTAGGGGACACCGGGGCTATCGGGCCACTTTAACAAAGATTGCGTCATTAATTGTTTATTGTGTGACATTTGAATTCGTCTTTGGACAGAGGAAAACTTCGATAGGTCCTCCATCATCCTGCGCCTCTAGATATAGGATTTTGTAAGAGTTTTAAAATTTACAAAGGAAAAGTCTAAATCCTGCAAATGGCTCCATTGCCACGGCCCTAGGGACAATGAGACCATGCCTGGCCTGATTACCCCAAAGATATTAAAAAATCTAAAACGATGAAAATTTTTTATTTAGTATTACAAAAATCACATACGTAACATGTAGGTCTATCGACTCCGCTGCAATCTTTATGCGCCCACTTTCCGCAACTTGTGCACCTAAACCACGTTTCACGACCTTTTCCATATTCACCACATATAACACAAAGTTCATCATCCGAACTATCCTGATCTTAGAGACCTTCATCATCAAACTCCACTTCAGCTGAACAGTCTGATGAGGAACTACTGTATACACTTTTTTTAACGTTCAAAACTATTTGTTTTTGTACGGTTTTCTGTACCTTCTTTCTTTCAGCGGAAGAATATGGCGAGGTACTATTGAATACCCTCTTTTTAACTTTCAAAACTTGTTGTTTTTCTACGGTTTTTTCCTTGTTTTCTCTTTTTAAAGTTTTTTCTATAAGCTCATCTTTGTTCGATGTTGCCGTTAAGATTTTGGAAGACCCTTTTTTTCGGACTAGTCTTGTCTTTCTGGTCCTTTTTGGAATTGGCGTTATTTGGGCTATTGTAACTTGATGTTGAACATTTGGAACTGCAGAGGCATGTTTACAATTGGAAGGCCCAGCAACAGCGTCCTGATTTGATGGCCCAGTTTCAACTTCTGGATTTGATGCTGAGGAAACGTCTAAATTTAATTTCTCAACGGTACCATCCAAATTTTCTGAAGAAGCTATAAAAGCCGTTTTGTCAAAAATATTTGGATTTAAAGGAAAAATGCCAGTGCACTCAAACCCTTTTATAGCTTTCTCAACCGATGACACTCCTGCATAAGCCGATTTAAAAATACCAGCGATGTCGTATTGCCCCACTTTTTCATATTGATTGGTTTTTAAGTGAAGGTCTAATTCACGATTAATTGTCTTTTTGAGAGGTCCAAAAAAGACGAAAGGTGTGGGGTGGAAGAGATGCCATAATAATGCCATTTTCTTTGCAAAAATTAAAAGACGACAAGGAAACATGACTACAGTGATTGTCGAACACTAGCAGAACAGGTTCTTCTACTGAACATTTGGTAGTCTTCTGAAAGTGTTCGAGCCATTTTAAGAAAAGGTCTTCGATTATCCAACCAGACTTTGAGCAAGTGTATATTCCATCCTTCTCCAATAGAGGAGTCATTCGTTGGCGCCTAAATATAAACATAGGCGGAACATAAAGTCCTGCTGCACTAAAGCAGCATACGACTGTGGTGTTTGTTCCTCGCTCAGCACTGGAAATAAGACCAACTTGCCTCTGGCCTTTCTTTGCAAGTATTTTTAGAACACTTGTAACTGTATTTACATCTGTTTCATCACAGTTGAAGACTCGAAATGCTGGAAACTTGTTTTTCTGGTACACCTCCTCGAGATTTTTGTAAAATTTTGAATCGGCATCTTTATTAAATTCCAATATTCTACTGAGGCTGGTGTGCTCTGGTTTTCTTAATGATATATCACCACAACGTTTTAAGAATCCGGAGAGCCATCCTTCCCCGGCAAGTTTGGTAATTTTATTAAAGTCGTTTTTGATTTTATTCTGTTCGGCATATTCATACGCCATCTGCGTTACTTGAGTGGTTGTGACACCAAAATATAATTTTGACAGTAGTAAAATATGATTCTTAAGCTCTGCTTCTTGGGTTTTATCAAAAACTGTGGGTTTGCTCATTTTAGGGCCTTGAGGCATTGCCTTTTTTAATTGGTTTCGACGAGGGGTTCTAGGTATGTTAAAGGCCTTAGCTACACTTCTTACGCTTCTTCCACGTGCAACCTGGGCACAGCCCTCTGTCATTGATTCTTTAGTCCAAATGGCTTTATTTGTAGTCCTTTTGTAATTGCAAACCATCTGCAGCAAAGAAAACAAAAACTCATAAAGCTGCTTGGTTTGTGTGACTACAATTACTGGGGCAATTAAACCACCCATGGCCTCATTGCCCCTTTATGTACACATTTGAAAACACCATAAAAATATAACCTATAATATATATTAAAATAATCAAACACGTGACAAACTATGTTACAATATACCGTTATTAAAAATAAAAAAGAATTAATTTATTATCTCTTAACTGTATTATTTATCTACTCACATTTTATTCCCGCTAACGATAGATCGAAATACACTAATATAATGTTTGCTTTATAAAATGAAACTAATGTAACTACACACACGAACGATCTTTGTTATACTGTTTATTGTTGTAGTCAGGAGTCGGTAAAGCAGTATGCGATCGTGAAAAAAAGCGCGCTTTTTAAACTAATACATGTGGCTCGATTACCTCAGGTGACCTCATAGCCCCGGTCTCCCCTACACTAAATTTTGTTAATGTTTTTAATTTTGAATACAAACGATAATTAGTTAATTGCAATTATAATTTATAAAATGCAGCTTTTAATTATACTAAAATAGTTAACAAAAACAACAAAAAACAATAAAAATACAGATAGAGCAGAATCTGTTTACTTGTTACAATAAATAATGTGTTTTTCTATATTATCCACTAGAAAACGTTGACGATAGTCTTGTAATATATTTTTATACATAGAGAAGCTTCTTGTACAATCACATGAAGTTACAGGACAATATTTAATTAAATGTGCTTTTTGAGTAGCTAAATTCCATCTAAAATACCTTTTAAAGATTTAAATATCGACAATCCTGAATTTTTTTTAAATAAATCACTCAATTTTGTGGATACTTTTTTGCATGTATCACTTTTATTTGCATCTATAGTTTTTTGGAAGTTTTTAATTAAATCTAAAGATTCCGTTAAAAGTAAATTTTGTGTCTTCAATTTCTTAATTAGGTCGGGAATATCAGAAAAATTTTATATATGTGTTAAGCACGATGGTAGTTCGTACTTAATAGGTAGACACCTACCCAGGTAATCAGTATCTAAACGATACCAGATTCTAGGGCAGGTGTCAAGTGATCAAACAACTTAACGTTGAATGATAGTTTATTAATAAAAAGTTGATTATTTATACAGTTTAAATTGCTTGGTTGTACATTTCACTATTTCATTGTTAGCCTACATTATAAAATATTTGCTTATGTGTTATGGCATTGTAAAGAATTTGTTAATACACAATACATGTTGTGACATTGGAAAGAACGTGCTGATATACATTTTATAACATTGTCTATTGGATTACAACACAATTATATTATTAAGTTTGCACTTAAGAATTTTATAATTTATGTTTGTAAAATTTAGGTTCAGATTAAATTTAAATGTTATGATTAAAAATGATTGTTCATGTTTGAACATATTGCCATCTCTAAAAAATGAATCGTGTTTACCAACTTAAATTGTTGTGGACGGATTGGTTTTTGAAAGTTTTAAGTTATTAAATATATAAATCAAATATCAATGTTTAAAATGTAATTTAAACATTCTGGCGCCTCTTCAATAGAAGGTTCTTATCTCAAAGGATGGATTGATTTTTGTTTCTGGTGCTGGATGGATCTGCTCGTTGATATGATTTTCCTTGCCTTCATGGTCGCGGATGGACCGGAAATACACTTCTTCAACTTCTTCGCTTAATGGTCTCTGATGGACCGGAAATACAACTTAATTCAACAGGTTGTAAGTCTGTTAAATTGGAATCGGCTTTGGTGGGCCGTGGCAGTGGAACTTCTTCTTCGTTCCTTGGATTGTTGGTCTCGGTATGGACCGGAAATATACTTCTTCTTCGTTTGTTGGTCGCGGATGGACCGGAAATATACTTCTCTTCGTTTGTTGGTCGCGGATGGACCGGAAATATACTTCTCTTCGTTTGTTGGTCGCGGATGGACCGGAAATATACTTCTTCGTTTGTTGGTCGGGGATGGACCGAAAATATACATCTTTTCGTTTGTTGGTCGCGGATGGACCGGAAATATACTTCTTAATATTTTAACAGGTTGTAAGGCTGTTAAAATTGTTTCATTCTTAAGTGCAAACTTAATAATATAATTGTGTTGTAATCCGATAGACAACGTTATAAAATGTATATCAGCACGTTCTTTCCAATGTCACAACATGTATTGTGTATTAACAAATTCTTTACAATGCCATAACACATAAGCAAATATTTGCTGATCCAGTTGAAATGGTTTGGCAACGGTGATCTATTAATAAAATTCTAGTGTAAACAAAAGATTATTTTAGTCATTGGCTTAACTTACGTTAAATACTATCAAAAATAGAAAAAAGAAAAAAATAATGTGAACGGAAAACATCTGAGAAGCTATTAAATTTTTTGATAAGGACTGATAGAGAGAAGGTAATAATTAATTATTCGAAAAAATCCTACTTGTGGAATTATAAAAAATAACGGAAATATAAAATAATAAGAATGACACTGCAAAAGTAGGTTTAAATTTACAAATTCGCTCACTGCCGTACTACTACAATCAAATAGAAAAGATTTTACTTTTGTAATTTGTAGAAATTGATATCAACGTTCAGCATCAAGTGAGTGCAAAAATACATCTAAAAAATATTATTAGAAAAGGGTAATTAATAATATTCAATCTAAATTAATTAAAACCAAAAATTCAAAAAAAACTCAAGGAGTGCAAGGTTTTTCCAATTTATCTGTTTACAAACCTTTCTTCATTCCCAACTAAAAAATTCCGTTTCCAAATCTTTTGCAGGTCATAGACCTACGCCCTCATCCTAGTTGACAAATTCCTATCCATTTCATAACCGTCCTTGCACTCCTTGAGATAATGTAATTTAATAGAAATTATGATACGCATTCACTTTCTTTTTAATCAATCGGAAATTTCACTACAAAATTACTTATTCAATAAATAAATACTGTTTATACTAAAAACTACAAGACTTTTGTTGAGATAAATTACTAATCAAATTAATCGTGCAGATAAAAACCATTTTAATTAATAAGAAACATCAATTTTGTAATGGAATCTACGTATGACCCAAAACTAGTTATTTAAATAACTCTTGCACATTGTTTATAACTATATTTAGTTTTTTTGTCATTATTCAACTCATGTTTGTTAAAATAACTAATTGTATAACAACTAATTATTGAAAAAATTGATTAAAGGCGGGTTGCACAAAGCAAATCAAAAATGTAGCAAGTGATTATTTCTGAAATCAATTGTTACATTACGAATAAACGTGGTTTCATTAGCTATGTAGCAATTGTTTTGAGAAATAATCAGTTGTTACATTTTTGATTTGCTTTGTGCAACCCGCCTTAAGTCCATCAACAATACAGCCAAACAATTCTGTAGTATTGTGTATAAATTTTTTATGTATTTTATTATTCTGATTTTGTTAACAATTTTTACATAAATAAATTGTATTTTAAATTGAAATAAGTGTTTTATTTATAAAATTTAAATGTATGTATTTATGTTAATTAATAATAAACAACTATGAGATGGCACTACAGTGTAGATTTCTATAATTCAACAAAAATAGTTCTTAGGTCAAACATAGATGTCCATAGTGTCGAAAAATTATACGATTTTTAATACACGGAGTGCTGCATCTTCCTTACATTATCTTTGCATTTCTCATTCCTGGAGTTATTTGAACGAAATGTGAAGTGAAGTTAAGTTTAATGCCAAATTAAACCCAGAAAGAGAACAATACGGGAAATTTGAAACATTCCTTGACCTACACTATAGTTTTTTCTATTAATATGCATATAAAACGTTGTTTTATAAAAACGAATTTAACAGTATTTGAGAAATAGCGGCATGTCTACAATTTACTAGGTCCGCCATCTGTCGACAATTTTAAAAAATCGGCTTGTAAAAATGTCGCAATCCGTACCTATGTCCGTACCGAATAGGATTGCTCGATCGCTCGATTTATTCTGCCGAGATCATGTGACGCGCTGACGTCACGCGGAGACCTCGCTCTCTATACTTCTATTACAATCTGTATTAAGATGCACCTTAAAAGGCTTCTAAATATTTTATTTGAGTAAATTTGACAACTTTTGATTTAACAAGTAATGGCAATAATGTTCATAATCGAAATATTTTTTTTATTAATTAGTTTTGATGTTTTTTTTATAATTTTTTAAGGTAAAAAATTACATTTAAACATAATTAAGTTAAAATTAATCTGCTGTTTAAATTATTTTCATTTAAACGGAATGAAACTTTCACAAAAAATTAATAGCGTTTGCTGTTTGATGCATTCACTTTGAACATTTCCACGGTGATTCTTTAAAAAAAAGCCCACAAGTTGTAAAAAAATTAAGTATTAAATTAAGTATTTTTCACTAAGCTTTATATATTCATAGTTCATTCTGATAATGGTCCTTAATTTGCAAAACGCCATAATAATGTCCAGAGAAATGTTTTCTTTTTTCTTAATTTTAATACTTAATTTTTTTACAACTTGTGGGCTTTTTTTTAAAGAATCACCGTGGAAATGTTCAAAGTGAATGCATCAAACAGCAAACGCTATTAATTTTTTGTGAATTAAGTGAAAATAATTTAAACAGCAGATTAATTTTAACTTAATTATGTTTAAATGTAATTTTTTACCTTAAAGTTTACTAAATTTATATTAATCAATTTTATTTAAAAAACCTAATAATTCATTTTGTAAATCTCGTTCATAACTCTCCTCTGTAAAATGAGTAGAACAAATTACGCTAGTATTAGGGTTCATGTTATCAGCCCTTTTACAACGCCTAATCCATTTATTTTTGATTGTAATGGACACTAAATCTATATAATCTTAAGATTTTTATTTTTGGTTGCAATCGGGTTGCTATCGCAACCAAATACCTCAGTATCTAACATAATGTAAATAAGTTTACATTTTAAATTAAAACTGATAATAATTCGAAATTCTTATAAGCAACTTGTAGGCACGTATTTGAACGAGTAAAACACCAAGAAATGTAATAATTACTATTAAAAAAATCGCAAAACCGTTGGATTTAAAGTGTATTTAAGCACTATTTATAATCAGCGAGCCGATATGTGGTCTCCGGCTGACGTCACGCGTCAAGATTTACGGGAGTGGGGCGGCTTACATTGCGAGAATACGAATCGAGCAATCCTATTCATTTAGTATCCTTGGTCCGTACCTATGGATTAAAAGAATAAGTAAGTATAATAATTAATTAAGCAATAAAACTTTCTTTCCGTTTATATGACATCCAAATCACTTACTAAATTATTATAACCATATCGGTTCATGTGTCCTTGCCGATAAAAGTATAGTTTCTTATAAAATTTAAATTCAATTTTCAGTATAATATCTTTAAAATCTGTTTGTTTTAAGCGATTTAGTAAGAGGCATCAGTACAGGTTACATTTGACTTGCCTTGTTCAAGACAATAATACTGGAGATGTAACTATACGAGCAAATAGTGAAGTCGATGGCTTACCTGTATCTACAAAAGAAGAGTTGCATCAGTTGAACATAAATTTGGATGATACGGATGTGATGAGTGCTATGGTGTGTTTTTAATTATTTTTGATGTCCAAAGTAACTAATTCAAATTGTTATTTAGTGTTCATCATTGCAAATGATTGCTCGAAAGGATACGATTGATACAACAAAGAGTATTAAGTAAAATCATTGTAAAATGCTTAAAAATCGGCTAGCTTTAACTTTTAATTGGTCAGGGAGAAACAATAAAAATTACTTTGCTGGTTATAAAAATATTTTAAAATTAATCATGTGTAAGAAAATGTTTGGTGTGTAATTGATGATTTTTTAATTGTAGTGTGTATTTTAATAAATGTCCGGTGTTTGAATTTGCCGCTTGTTTATTCGTCAACGAACCAACATTGTTTGATTATAGTTACTAGAATGACGACGCGGCAAATTCAAATACGCACCGCTAGTATTATTTACAGTTGCTGTAAGAAAAAAATAGTTTCAGTCGAAGTGCTGCACAACAAGAAGTAGAATCTGCTATTAAAGTATGGCTTCGCAATGCCCATGACAGAGATAGGGGTAGAAAAGCAACCCAGATAGCACAGTCAGTTTGATACAAGGTTGAAACAAACTTGTTTTAACAATCATGTAGACTGGAAACAAACTTGTCTGGAAACTTATATCAAGCATAATTCAAGCTTACTAGTTACCGCTACCACAAGCTTATTTTATAAAGCTTGAAAAAAGCTTATTAGACAAGCTGGAAAAAAGTATGTTGGGCAAACTTGAAATAACCATGTTGAACAAGCTTGAAAGAAGCGTGTTGGGCAAATTAAAAAAAAAGCATTTTTTTCATTTTAAATCGATTTATTTTCTAAAAAAAGTGGACTAAGATATAAAAAAATACATTGCGTTAGATAAAATAATATAAACTAAAAAAGGAATAACATAACAGTATAAACTATATATGAAGAAATCGTTAAGCAATTGTAGTTTTTCCTGCTGAGTTTCCACATTGGATCGATTTCCTTGATTTCTAAAAAAAAAAAGAATTGAACTAGAACAAAAACATGCTAAGGAATAAAAGTAAATGTATATTTTCTTAATAATGTGTTGTACGTTCACCTTGAAGAAATGTGAATCCGTTTATTAAAATACCAGATACAAAAACAAAATTGAAAATTTAATTATAGCTGAATAAAAACTTGTAGATAAAATGATATATTTTTTAAGTTCTTAGCTGTTAGTCTACTTCTTCTGTGGTTAATACAAATAGCATAAGTGAAAAACGATTTAGTCGAATTTAATACAACTAATCGAACTAATACAAAAATATATAAATTATTAACAAATGTTAAGATATGTTACTTTTGATTTCAGGTTATAAACATGTTTATGCCCATTCGGGGTTTTTTAATAATTTGTTAAAACAAAAAATAATTTCAAGATATGTAACTGAAAATTATGAATTTATATAAAAGAATCGATACATCAGTAGTCATATAAATTGACCGTTAAAATGAAAATAGAGGTCAGTGATAAAAACATTCCACACTATTTAAGATTAAGGAGTATGGTTTTTTACAATATTTTTATGGTTGTACACTTTATTACAACACGTGTATAACATAACCTCAACAAAAATTGAATTACTCGATTAGTGTATTTAATTCATTTTACATTTAGGATTTAAAATAAATACTCACCTTAGTTTTTTCGAAGAACAGTAGTTACACAACAAACCGCAACAATAACAAAATAAAAATTGTAAGCTGCCTATTCAAGGGTAAAAACAAGGTAAAGGTAAAATGGCTAAGTTCAACCCTCGTTGCCGCTATTTAGAAAAACATACTGATTTTTTAGGTTAACGTACTTTTTGCAATAACTTCGAACAAAACGAATTTTAAAACTGCATAGACCAAGGATGTTTATTCGTAGGAAAAACTAATGGCGCACCTTTCAAATCAATCTTTTGTTATAATTATTATTTAAAGAAAACGTACTGAAATCAGTTACAAAAGTATTGACGTATTTTTACTTGAGCAAAAATATGCTGATTCAGTACAAATGTATACTAACTTGGGCAACATTGACTAAACTACTTAACGAAGCATTCCGGCAACTTTCGGATATCACCGTTGCCAAAATAATAGCAGAGCTTGTTACGATTTTTTTAAAGCTTATTACCAAGGCTTATTACAAGCTTGTTTCATAGTTGAAGTGAAAGTTTAACATTGCAAGCACAACCAAGTCAAAAACAAACTGGTTGTAAGCTTACATGCTACCTGGGTAATAAACTTGCAATAAGCTTATTTTGCAAACTTGCTTCAAACTTTCCAACCAAGTTTCAAGTTTGATTCAAGGTTAATTCAAGCTTCATGTTTGAAACTTGCTTTAAGCTTGACATGACAAGTTAAAAGCAAACTTGCCGTAAGCTCAGTGTTGGGATGTACCTAGGTAAATATACCTAGATACGAGTACCTAGGTAATTTTTGTGTACCTAAGTACCTAGAAAGGTACTTTTTAATTTATGTACCTTTACCTGTACCTAGGTAGTTTTTAGAAAGTACCTAAGTACCTAATAAAATAGGTACTTTTAAGCGTACCTGTATTGTACACTTTATATATTTGTTTCGGACTTAATCACATTTGAAATTACTAAAACCTTCCAAAAATAATACATGACCTACGCAATTTTTTCTTAATGATACCCGAAGGGTACCGATAATGTAGTGTATAAAACTTCCTTGTTAAAAGTGCAAATGTAGGCCGTGACAGCACACTTAAAGACAGCCCTCGGATTAATCATTTACAACAATGCAATCGGACTGTTAACTTGAGTAGCCAGGGTATCAAACCAAATGCAATAAATTTCGAAACGTAATAATTTGTATAAAATAGAAGATGATTTTTAGAGAAAACAGTTGTGGAGTTCTAGGAAAAAGCAAACAATTATAACTGATTATATAACACAATGACATTATAATAAAATTTATTACGAATCGTATTTATGCTTATATAAACGATACTTGCTTAATGACTTATTTTAAAAACGAAATATTTGAGTTTGTATTATACTAAATTACATAAACATAGCCGAGAACGTAATTATAACGGGTATAACTAACGGTATAACATAAATGCTGTAAGCACGACCTCAACGAAAATTAAGGTGTCGTGTACGTCGAATAGTAAGTCTTCTCGGATAAGTACAAAATGATCGGTCCCTTGAAGTACTTACTAACCGACGTCAACTGTATCACTAAACTGCCATGCATTATACCCTTCCCATTCAGTATCTTATAATTTAGTCCCAAAACCTTAAGAAAAACATTTAAGAATAAGTAATCCTATTGTTATTATTAAATAATGCACTTCATACAATAAACAACAATAGCATTGCTCAATAAACTGCAATTACAAAAGTTGTATAAATTTTAATGTCTTTACTGAGATTCACACCAGCTACCGTGTGTGTCATCAGCGTCGTTGATTGATTTCAATCATTTCATGCATTTTATAGCTGTAATTATTTCTATCGTTTTTCAATGAGATCGCACAAATAAGAGTTGGTTTACTAAATTTGTATTTTCTATGATCATAAATAAGTACCTAAAAAGTACCTGAAATTCTAAGGTACATTTTTTTTGTACCTGTACCTGTACCTAGGTACGTTTGCCAAATCTGTACCTGCACCTGTACTTAGGTACTTTTAAATAAATGTACCTGTACCTGTACCTAGGTACCAAAAAATGAGTACCTGTCACAACACTGCGTAAGCTTACGTGCTATCTGGGAAGAAGTCAAAACAGCAATAAGTAATTATAGAGCACTCTTTCTTCTATGAAGTATAATGAAATGTTGATTACATTCCTTGATAACTAGTGTAACAGCATATACCAACTTATATGTAAAAATTTCTAAGTTTTTTCTCTATTAATGGACGTAATATTTCTAATAAATTAATGGTTTTAATTTGATTTTTATTGTTAAGTAGTAAGTTCATTAATAAAATATCCTATGGTTCAAAGAGAACAAATACTGACAGTTTAATGCTGGGCCATTAAAGAGATGTTTACTTTGTTTATCTTGGTTCACTACTGGCCCATTAAAGCTGTATATAGTGTATTTATGATGGTATAGTACTAGGCCATTGCTAGTTGAGTTAGTTAATCTATCATTGGCCCTGCTATCGGCCAGACCGACACCGGGATACTGCCCCATTAACTAAAGCCAGCCCAGGACTTCATTTACTGGCAACTATGTACTAATCCATTAATGGCCCATTAGACAGTGTTTGCTGGGATACATCTATGAATGGACCTTATGCATGGAAACTCCGTGGTACTGGCGCTTTTTATTTTTTGATGTTGGCTCCATGGCTCACTAGATAAATTAGATTGGTACTTCGTAAAATTTGAAGTTTTGTTTCTGTTAACCTAAAACATTTGCGACTTTTTTTTTGTTTAATATTCGTAATTCTTCATTAAGTATTTTTTAGTTCTGTAATTAGTTCTAGTGTTTAAAATAAGTTTTCTCTATTTCAACATCAGAATTAGCGATTCTTACACTAAAATCCGTGTAAGAATAAGCCAATTCTTACACGAATTTTAGTAATGTTAGTTTTTTCAAAGTTAGTATCTCTGCATCGTAAGTTGACGTCACATGAAAAAGAAATCAAAATTATTGGAAGTTAACAATTGACATTCAAATTTTGATGCCAAGATAAAATAAAAACGTCCTAATAATTCAAAGTTATTTACTTATAAAGGTATAAAGAGAAAATTTTGTATGAGATTTTAGGTTAACACATAAATTTCAATATGTCAAAGTGTAAGTGCTGCCAATTCAGTAAAATATAAATTTCCCAATGTTGTTTTAAAAATTAAAATTATACGAAAAATATTAAATATTGTATCGAAATAGAGAAAATCGTATAAAGCACACGTCATAGAATACGTTTCAATCACTCGACCGCTTCATAAACTCACCGCTGCGCTGCTCGTGTATGAAACGCGGTCTCGTGATTGAAGTGCGTTCATTCTGTAACTTGTGTTTTAATATACTATTCTAGTTTATAAATTGTGACTATTTTTAATTATATATTAATGTTTTTAATTGATTCTACAACATTTTTCATACAGTTATAATACCTAAAAATTAGTTTCATTTAAAAATTTTATATTGTTAGAAATATACTGTTCTTCAATGCTCTGCATTTTCTATTAATGTCACAAACACACTACGAATGTTTTTATAAAAAAGTTCACAGTAATAATTAACACGATTAATAATTTATATACAATATTTAAACTCAACGACTAAACCTATATTTTATACTAAAACTATTAAAATAACTAAAGCAACACCGAATTGGAAACCTTATTAGAAACATACAGTTAAATAAAACGTGGCAAATTCAACGATTTAAAATTGCTTTATTTATTGGTTAAAGTCGAAATTTAGAAAATACGAACTTAATTTTTCTAGTGAGCCAACATTTAATAAATAAAAGTGCCAGTACCAAGCAGTTTCCGTGCATAAGGTCCATTGGCCAAGAAACTGAGATCCTCAGGATATTGGGTGCTGTATGCGCTACTACAGAACGAGTATTTTGGTTGATGAATGCCTTATGGACATCGAAAAAATCATCACTTAAAGTTGAAACGTTGCGTGCTATACTTTATTGTAAGATTTAATATGGACAGTTGTAAAAACTATTATGACATTCTTAACCAAAATCCAGAATTAGTAAAAAAATGCCACCCATGCGAAAAATATGATTTTAAAAATAAATGTTGATTCAGTAATCATGTTTGTTTCTAATTTAAGTGCACTACCAACACATCCGTAGTATTCTTGTAGATAGTGTGGCCGCCTTATTGTTAGGGTACTATTTTTAAGAATTAGTTTAAGCAATAGTAGTGGATACCGTGGCGTACAAACGTCCTCTTAATGGCTCCTTTTAATTAATTTACGAAGGCCCCCTTCATAAACTTTTTGAATATGACGGTTTTAGTACTTTTTTTTTAATCTAGTACATTCTGTTGGTGAAATCTAGTACCTTAAAATTTAATGAAGCGGCAACACTGAACATAACCTAAATATCAACAATGTTTTTAAAAAGATTACCTGCGTTATTTCTGAATAAATGCAACATCTTATGTCCTAAGGTAAATGATACTTATTTAATTCATTTACTAAATTTATTTTTTCCCGTTTAGTATCAACACATTAGCTATCTTAATTCTCCTTTCGTGGTAGATATTGAAAATAAAAAAGTAAACTATGAAGTAACCAACTCGATTGAAGATTGGAAGTATATAGAACGTGCTTTAGCTCCTATTGTAGTACCTATTCCAACACCTAAAGATAAATATCCATCAGAATGGAAACCACAAGGACAAAACTTAAACAGCAAACCTTATTTTATTCCAAGAACAAAAAATCATATGCTACCTGTCTATTTACACATTTCCCAAAGAGGAATCCGAAGAATAACCAAAGTTAGGAACATACAAGGTGACATATGGTTATTGGAAAGGCACTTACGTGACTTTATTCAACCATTGGATATTAGGCCAATACGTTCACAAATTAATGAGTTTTCTGGATATATTCGATTTTATGGTGATTTTGTTAATGCAATTAAGCATTGGTTAACAAAACATAAGTTTTAATAATTATTTAGCGAGTTAATAAATCTATTATTTTTCACAAAACGTTTTTTACATATTCCTTCTCTTCAATATGAACAAGATTCGAAATAACGCAAGGTACTTCATAAAAAACCAAAGGACCTAGTGTGTAACATTTAATAGAGTTATGTATATACACAGAAACATTTATTTAACTAACAATAAACTCAATTATCGCTGTTTAAGCTTATAGAAGAAACGTCTTGGCACATTTTTGGGTCACTCATGTCATTAGCCAAAGCAGTCAGTATATCTAAAATTAATTCCTTACTTAACATTTTCAGTTTTGGTAGTTTTGCCACTTTTGTAAAGTGATGCACAATGAGATCTAAAGCAAATTTTTTCATATCGGTAGCTTGCATTCGATCTGCAGCTTCCAAAATTTGAATAACATTCTCGAACGTAACATTCATTTCTAAATTTTGCTTACAAAACGCTTGCAATCTATTATTACTAAATCCATAAAAGAAAGGTGCAGAAAATAGATATAGAGAATCTTCAGGTGGCATATTAATATCACCATAGTATATATAACGTAAAAGTGAATCAAAAGATTCTCGAGATGGTGTCATTTCACCAATCTGAATCTAGAAAATATTTATTGAAAAAAATTGCATGCGCATTACACGTTTACTTACCCGTACTCGATTATCTGATGGCATAAATGATCTAAACATACCTTCAAAATATGTACACCTAGCAGCTAATATAGTTTTATGTGCGGGAATAACAACCTCATCCAAAACCAAATCAATATCACAGAATTCTTTGCCAGTAGTTTGGAGAAACATAGCCATATCTTGTTCCAAAGAAGATCCTGCTGTATCAAACGTGCTTTCTATATGAACTTTGGGCTGCGGTACTTGCTTCCTCCGAATTATTTCAACCATCAAACCCCTATCTAAATCTTCAAATTCTTTGCTCATAACAATCGAATTATAATTAGGATCTTTAACAATAAACCGCAAACAAAACTCTTTTATAAAGTCTAGATGTAGTTTATCTGCATTGTGCAACGCTTCTAAAACGTTTTTTAAACAAATTGTTGCGCCTAAATATTGCACACATAAATGTTCTAATCTGGCCATATCAAACTGCACAGCCAATCGGTAGACGTCCATCATTAGCAAAACAATACGATTACTAAAAGGATCTTCCCCTTGCTTAGCCTTTTTAGTTGGATCTATGCAATCCATATAAATATAATTTAAAACCATTTCAAACGCTTCTGAATTGGCATCTCTTAGTTTTACCTCTAAAAGTGGAATGTCGCTAAAAGATACTTTTATAGTGCCAAAAAACATCTCCAGGTGTCTATCTCTAGCTTCCTTAGCTTGCCTAATTTTATTTCTTAAATAAAGTGATCTAGCTGCAACTAAAGCTAGATGGGCCAGTATTTTGATTTCTTCTGCTCCAACTATAAACTGTACGTCACAAACTTCTTTGGATTCAAGAATTTTTCCATAATCATCGTGCAAAGTGCACTTGGGATAATTAGAAAATTGGAACCTGTACATTTCTCCGCTTCTCACATTATTATCTACAGTTCCACCAAAAATGAACATTGCGTCGCCTACGACAGCAGCTGCATGAAAAAGCCGTCCCGAAGGAACCACCGAATCTCGAGCAGGATGTATGACTGACCAAGTTTGCGAATCAAGATCAAAACAATGTAAATCGTTAGATAAAGTACTATCAGCTGCTCCTCCAAATACGTACAAATGTCTGTCAAATGCAACCATAGTATGACCATATCTGCGTGCTGGTGGTGGTGGAGCACCTCGTAATATATGCTCGGTTGAAATGCGCGTCCACCTAAAACAATAACAATTAATAGAAATCCAATTTACAATGGCGATATTACGTTTTAGTTTTAAAATTAAATTGGAAAAGTGAGTTGGTAATTTTAGCACCACTTTGTCCACTAAACACAAACATACATTCACGCGCAACTGCGACTGGGAAGTTACAACAAGTTGGAGGACACTCGCCCTTTTGTTCAACTTCTTCCCATGTGTGACTATCGTCCTACAAAGTTCCACAATTACTTTATATTTAGATAAATTACTATGCAGTAAAACTAAATTAGAAAATCATCAATGAGTAAAACTTAAATATGTATGTGTTTATTAGTTAATTCATACGTTCGTAAATTTCTTTTAAATGTAAAATGTTTTTATTTTAAATAACCAAAACAAAATATCAGTTTCCACTTGAAACGTCAATTTTGCAGAGCAACTTCGTTATTGGAAAACAAAAAAATGTTTGGGAAATGATTATAAACAACTGACAAACATAAAAAAACACATATTGATGATTTATTATAAAGAAAGGATACAGTCGTATTTTTACAATTAATCAATATCCAATTTAAAGATTTCATATTTATCAATTAAAAATGTATCTTAAAACTCATAATGTTAATACTACTCTAGACTTAGTCTTATTTACACGGCATTCAAATCGTTATCAATCTAATGCATCATCTATAAAGCCTTACAATCCTACAATTTAAATAATGTTATGAAGATTACAAAATCTACAGATACTGAATTAAATTACTTTTGGTACTGCAAGTGTCCACTTCTTCTCTGCAGATTCTACATTAAGGGCTGTTCTTACTTTTATGATAATGTAACGTTTTATAAGTAGATAGTGTATCTTGTAACAGTACATTTAAATTTAATTTAATTAAATTAATAAACGCTTATTTATTTACACAACGGATTAAGAAAACAACAACTAAATTAATTTTTATATAAATGTAGATTTATGAATTCACAGCTAGCAAAATATGCATTTTTATTTGTGAACAATACGTGCGTTGGCTTTAGATTGACTTGAGTCATCACGTAATAATTGGTCAGGGCACCAATAAAAACAATCATTGTGATAACGACAGCTCTGAACATTTCGGCAACTGCTTGGCCCGATGTTCTACTTAGATGATAACTGCGAACCAACATTTGAACGCTTGTTTCTCGGAAGACGTCCTCCGTCATATTTCCAAAACTGTCCTCCAATCCAGTTAGTCTAAACCGCAACCAAGCTTAGCACTGTCCTTTCTCTCTTGTTATTCTATAATCTATAATGCTCGCGATAAATGTTTGTATAACGGATTCGCTCATGAGTGCTTCTTAGTGAAAGTCAAACGTCGGTCATTGCGTACCGAAATCCCTCTAGACATCTAAACATCTTGAGACACACAATGACCTAATCTTGCATTTTGAAGAGGTCTTGTTGCACCTCTGTCATAATTCCTTTACGGAGTTCCCATACGTAGTCAAGAATAATAACATTGACTTGACTCCCGATTCTGCTTCTATCATCAAGTTCAGACCTGGTCTTAGGCAACGCTGTTTGTACCGTTATATAAAGTCAGACCGTGTACCATGTTTGCCTGTCTCTTGGTAGTCTCTGATTACGGTATCCGACGTCATTAATGCATTATAAGGTTTCATAAGAAGCTTCTTATTTTCTCTGCACAAACTATGTCTCCTTTAAAGATTGTACCTTACACCTGGTCTCTATTTCGAACCGCTTCATGTACTTCGTCTAGCCTATTTATCAACTTCTTGACGTAATCTTCTCCAGTAATATCTCCCTGATCTTCGTCCAAATTGAAAGTCGCATGGTAATAGTATTTTGCAACCCAACATGACATAAGATGGTGTTCGGTCTGTGCTTTAGTAAAATGATGCAAAAAAAAGCAAATACGAGGCCCGGTTTCTTAGAACAGAGTCGGCTTCAAGCACAGTATAGAAACAATTCAGTAGTTTTACTCAACAGAATTTATATAACATAATTGTCTTGGCGCAACTCAACTCGTAGTATAATGCATAATGAAAAATTGACTGAAATAAAACTCAAACTGATAGCACATTCGGATGACTGCACTAGGGCGCACTGAGTGCAACTTTTGCCAGAGCGTGCGTATTCGGGTGACAAAGCGACCGTGTTTGGAGCCAGATCCGTATGTTCGGATGGTGCACAACTCTGCCATAAGTCGCTCTGGTTTGCACCGAGAATCGAAGCGAGTGCAAGTGCGGATCTGATAAAAATGGCGGTAAAATTAGCATTTTTTGAAATGTTGTTAGGCACCAATACCTCCGATGAAGACGATTTTATGAGAATTATGAACGCGTTACATGCTGTTGGTGAAGAGAAACACTAAATTGTAAAAATTAATCACTGTACAAATAGTCAAAGAATACAATAAGATAAGATGTATATATATTATAATTTTTTAAACTTCATAATTTGTATCTATTTTTAATTTCGCAGGCAGTTTAAAATGAGTCGGTCAACGTTTTTAGAAATAAAGGGAAAGCATTTGGTGCACACTTGATTTAAATTTTGAATTACAGCGCCAACGGCTGTACGTGTAGCGCGACCCGCGGTCAGTTCAGTCACGTGACACTATAGCTTTCGGAGTGACCTCACTCCCATAAACTAACTATTTGTAGACGAGAAACTTCAACTGAGAGAAAAGGAATAACGTTTTAACTTTTCCCCACAACCGTTAGAGGCCACTATGTAATAATTATCGGTAAAAAATACAAATACAGCAAATTTTATTTCCCTCTTTTTCGTACCTTGAAGGCTAAAAACGCTGAATTGCATTTCTCGAATAAAATCGACTAAATAATGCAAGTTATTTTTACGTGTTTGATTCTAACGCTATTACTATTTAAAAACTGAAGGTTTTCATATTCGTTTTAAAGAAAAGTTGTTACAATATTCACACGGTACGTGTTGATACTGGAAGTTATTTATATTGTATTTGTGCAAATAAAAAATGTTATATAAAATAATAAGTCGCTTTTTTTAACGCATGATTATAAAAAAGTGACAATTTTCATAACTATTCTTTCAAAAACAAAAAAAACATTCAAAATAAACCATTGTAATAATAATGGGTTCTACCCACACCCACACATTAAGTTTAAAATTCGCGCTATTTGTTTTCCCCACAACCGTTGTAGGGCGCCATAAACTGTGTTCCAAGTTTATATACAGGAGATTCCCCTCTAAATATATCTTCTCTCTGCTCACTCCGTAATGGTGCATGCCACCCGAATGTGCCATGACTCATTTTGCAAACGTTTGTATGCAAGTTTAAAACAGGCGGCATAATTTCGTCAAATCCCACCATTTCAATTTACTCCCAGCACAATACGCTCTGGCTAAAACTGTTACACGAAAATCAACGCGCCGCCTGCCGATTCAAACTACTGAATTGTTTCTATACAAGTTTCGACTTTCGGAACGGAATTCCAACACAGAAAAATTCTTTCACTAACACGCTTACAACTGTTGCCGTCTGTTAATTTGGTATGAAATAAACCCCCGTTCATTTGGTAACGTAATTCATCCCACACGTATTTATTTATTTATCCTGAATTAGATTCTAGCAACGCCGCAACGACCCTGTTACAACACAAAGAATTAAGAAAACTATAACTAAACACTCAATTAAATATGAAAAATACGGGCATAGTTTAGACTGACATAAATTCATCACATGTCCGTTTCACTTTCAGATTTGAACCAACAAAAAGTAAGCAATCGAGTCGTTTGAGCCAACTAGCATCAATGATATTAGTTGATCAACTCAATTTTGATAGGCGAACATTAGAAAGAAATATCACAAAGAAAGGATAACAGATAAGTAAACTATACTATAATTATACTTCCTAATTATTCTAAATTATCCTTTCCCGTTGTTTAGTGTTAGCTATTGTTTATTTATTTACTGCAGTAAATGCATTATATTCTTTTTAACATACATATATACCAAAAAAAGTTATAAAATAAATACAGAATTTTAGTAAATATACAAACAAAAATACTTACATTTAAAGATATCGTCCACATATCATTTAACCGAGCATTACCATCATATCCAGCAAAAATCCACAGCTTTCCATCATAAACAGCAGCTCCATGTGCCGATCTTGGAACTGG
Organism: Aquatica leii; assembly: GCA_035610365.1. Taxonomy (NCBI): domain Eukaryota; kingdom Metazoa; phylum Arthropoda; class Insecta; order Coleoptera; family Lampyridae; genus Aquatica; species Aquatica leii. The sequence continues at coordinate 165,849,289 of CM069432.1, forward strand.
AGTTTTACCAACAAATCTCCACTCTACCCACTGTCCTGTGTAAAACTTATACTCAAACAAATCATTTTTATTGGTTAAATTAGAATTAGAATGAATATCTCCAGTGTATCCACCAAAAACAAACATAGATGTGTTATGAACAACAGCAGAGTGATGATATCGTGGTGCAGGAGGACAACCTGTAGCAAAAGCTCTACCCCATGAAGTTTCTTTTACATCAAATCGTAAAAGATCATTTAGCATGCACTTTCCATTATCGCCTCCAAAGACATATATTGCTTCTTTATAAGCAACGACAGTATGTTTGCTACGACTATATATACATAGGGTTAATATTAATCTAATAGTTAAGTTGATCTACGAACCGTGCACCCACAAATTCGTCACATTCAGGCATTCGATTCCATCTATGCACGGTTTCCAACGGACCAAATTCCAAAGTTAAACCATTATCAAACATTGAAGTAGACGCTTCTGAGTTTGTAATAGAACTCATTATGACCTTTACAATATATTATTGTCTTTTATATTATGAAAAACTACATTATAATTATTTCATAACAAACTATTTAAAAAACTAACCTAATTGTAGGTAAGTTGACGTAAAACAGCTGTTTGCTCGACAACGGTCACGCACAAAAATACACAGGATGTTGTAGCTTTTATAGAAAAAATTCAAATGTTTACAAAAATATGACATTACATAAAACATAATAGTGTTTTATGTGTGTACTTTGGTTTTTCTAAATACTTCGTTGAATAAATTATTTGCCGGCTTGTTTCAAACAGTTTTTTTTTTTCATTTATATTACAAGTGGGTCTTTAGCTTATTTTCATTTTGTCAATCCTTTGAACGATTTTATTATTCACATTTTTTGATTTTGGAATGCTTCTTTATGCTGCTTTATATAACGTGTCTTTTTGACTAGTTTCGTTAATATTTTTTTAACGTTACATGTACTTTTAGTTTTTACATATCGGTTTCCTTTTCGCACAATTCTCTCAAAAATATCGTTTAATGTCAAAATAGCGCTCAATAAGATATTAATGAACGCTATAGTGCAGTTCTTTTCGCGACCAATCCAATAACTTGAATACAGAGGCTATACAAAATTAAGTGTCAGAGTCATTTTCCCTTAAAGAACAAAAAATGATATTTTCTGGTAACCATATTCCCTAAATTATCCAGAAATTGTTTAACAATGCAGTTTCAAATTTTATAAGGAATTCATGAAAAAGAATGTATAATTTATAGAAAGTTAATTTAATTAAAAGTTTGTTTTTTCCATTAATTATTTTCAATAACTCTAAATGGATTGTTTATTATATTTTATTTTTTTTTTAAATGAAATAGAAAAAAATCAGGTGTCAACAGAACAAATCCATTTTATTAAAGATGCTTCCATAAAAAGTTAATAAATACATACAAGTATTTTAAATGATATTTCACTTTAATACTTGCGTACAATATCTACAGTATAAAATTGATCTTTACACAATATACATTTTTCAACATAAAATATATTAAGCTAAGAAAACAACAAAAAATATAAAAAAGAATATAAGAACTCCAAATACTTTTATCATAAGCCAGCGATTTGAAGTCACAGTTCGAAAATATTTTAAAATTTGAGTATGGGCTGCTTCAATATTCATTTCGGCGTCTTGTATGTTTGTGTCTATACGTTCAACCATTTCTTCTTGTTCTTTAACCATATGAGCTAATTGCTGAAATATTCCACCCAATTCAACTATAGTTGATTCAATGTTTTGCATAGTTTCAGCACGACTCCGTAAATAGTTATCTGTTTCATCATACATTAACATTGACTGTATTTGATTACGTTGTGGAACAATAGATGAATTGTCAAAATTTATGCTAACTTGGTCTTGTTCTTGTAATAATACACTACCTGCAAGTAAAGGTTTTAATAACATACTCTAATAGACATAAGAACAGTTTGATTCACCTTGGCGATGTCCTGATACAGCTGATGGTGGTAAGCTGGTATTAACAGCTGTATGCGAAAATTGATCCCTTCTATTTTTTTGTTGTTTTAAATTTTCCGTACGCACCTCTAAGATTTGTTTAAAATCGGTCGACATTGAGGCCAATTTCGATTGTAGGGCAAGTACAATACTACAGGAATGTGATTGAAGGTGCTTCCCACTTTGTTTTTGCTTTCTAGATACATCTTGCAATTGTGCAATTTGTTGATTTAAACTATTAAGATCTCCTTTTATTATGTAAGTTAATTCTTGTATTTCGGCTGAACGGTCATCAAATAAAGACTTCCTTTTTGCCACTATAAATTAATAAAATTAGTAATAGATATCAAGATATAATACTGTGATAAAAAATATAGAAAAACACAATATTTATTTATTAAAATACATATAGAAAATATATGTACGTAAAATAGTGTTTTTAATATAGTATAGTAAAAATAAGTTATTTTAGACAAATAGCTGTTAAAGTTAAAGAATTATTTTATACATTTAAGTTTTTTAATCGCATTAGTATTGACTGCTCATAAAAGTTAACCCTGACGTAGATGCCTATCAAATATTTAGTTCAATTTTACTCAGCAACAAAATCGATTTGTTCTTAGTTTTTCAAATACTGACGTTGATTTTCAGAATACTTACAAAACTAGAACTGTAAAAATTAACCTAAACTTAAAACCTCATTGACTAATTACGTTATGACTTTATGACTACTCTAATTTAAGACATCGACGGTAACTTCATTAGCCTTAATCAATAAATAAACATTTGAACTAGTTTTAAGGAAATATCAAATGTATGTTTTTTGTTTAAAGGGGAAGACCCGGGGCCCGTGAGCGCAATATAATAAGAACTAAAATTCCAAAGTACATAAAAAATCAAACATTTTTTTAATTATTATATAAATAAATATAAAAAGGACTATATATGACTAGTTTCGGCTGCTAAGTTCCGGGATTGGCTCCGCGTTGTAGTTGATGTATGGTTTGTAAACAAACCGTTCGTATCTTGACGACTTTTCGGCAAAATCTCACTTGCCATCTTGACGTTTTCCTCGTTTGAGCTGCTGTTTTACTGCGTGTCAAACGTGGACTGATTTCAGTTTCGATCGTTGGCTGCTTATATCTGCTTCTTGTAATACGCTTTGGCGCGCATGACTGCTGACATGCTGCTTCCGGTGAAAGTGCTGTTGTCCGTTTTCTATTTTTAGTATTCCGTTTCGGTAAATCTACCGTGGCTACCTCTTGAGTTATTGATAAGGTTGTAGGTCTTCTTGTGGTGAGTGCTGGTTTCCATACTGTTCGTAGTCTCTGTGTATCATCTCTAGTGTTGAGACTATTTGGCAATTTTTCAATCTCAATTGCTTCCCTCATGATCCTTTTTGTTTTGTGTTCAACATTCACAATGACTTTTGTTTCGTCGAAGTTGATTGATTAAGCATGTGAAAAAAGCCTCTCATGCTTTTTTCACATGCTCTGCCAGTGATGATTTTGATTCTTGTTTTACTACGGCGTTGCGGTGTTCTTCGCGCCTTATATTAACCCTTCTGTTGGTTGGCCCCACGTAGCAGCCATGACAATCTTTACAGGGAATTTTGTAGACCCCTTGTGATTCCAAATCTATCTTGGTTTTTTGATTTGGAAGAATTTTATTTATCTTCTTTACGGTGTTGAAGATGGTCTGAATGTTGTCTTTTCTTAAAGCTTTGCTAATCTGGTACATAAAAGGTACCACATATAAGATCAGCATTTTTTCAGTCATTGGAATACCACTAGTTTTCAAATTTTTGATAACCTCCGGCAGTTTGAAATGTTTTTGAAAGCAGGTGCCTCCCTATCAGAAGAAGATACTTTTTACTGCATACTACGAAAAATAAAGCAGCGTTCAACCATTTTCCCCATCTAGTTAGGTTAGGTAAAACGTGAACCAAACATGGAACGGTAAAAAACTTGTAACGCCCGCGCTGCTTTCAGCATGTAAGAAGCTTCATCTGAATAAATGCATACGAAATGTGTTTTTGGCAAATCTAGTTACAGCTGCAATATTCGTTTATTCGAATACTCTACAAGCTATCACATGTAGCATCATATTCAATAACTATTAATTTACTCACTATTATATTGGCTACAGATCTTCCTATATCATCCGTTGTTTCGTCAACAAACAAACATACATATGTTTGAAGTGTCTTCTCATAGGTTCCTTGTATACAAACAAATTTTAGCTTATAATTCGCGCTTGGTACAGCTCACCTGTGCGTATTTAAGTGGTTATAAGTAGTTGTGATGACAGTTTCATAATTAAACGTTTGTGTACTGCTAGAATTATAATTTAAATTGTTATTTTTAAAGCTCCAAACTTACTGTAATCTGTATACACTTTGACACAAAACTCACTCTAGAATTTATTTAATTTAGTTATTTTTGAATTTCTATGTTAAATGCCACGCGCATAACTCAAACGTGCAGCAAAAACTGGTAGAACAAAATTTACAGTATTTACAAATTCGCAATAAAATAAATTAATTTGAAATAAGTTTTATAAAACACAATCGCTTAATTTTCTGTAAATACCACAATTTCACACGTGCTAAATGCGGTGATTGCGGTTATACCACGGCAGTTTAAGAAATATTGCATTTGTGTCGAAGTACATGTGTAGAGGTGGCTTAGCCATTAGTATAAAATGTATTATAGAAGCATTTTCAAGGTACAGAAAAAATTGAAATTACAAATCAATTTGAAACCTCATGGAAGGAGTGCTACCTCGGTTGCTACGTACTACGATTAGAGAAAAAATAAGAAAACTTGTTAAATTTAACGATTGTTAGTATATACAATCATAGTTTCAAGTAAATCAACTTTAAACTTTTGATTCAAAGTATTTTTTAATTGTTTATCGTTGAATAGTTCATATTTCAATAAATACCACCCAACTGCCGGTTACATAAAAATGTATTTGCCTCAGTTGTTTTGCATTGCGCGCCCATTCCAGTTATTTATATGCACGAAACAGGCATTTTGTTTATGTAAACAATACGCGCATTATGCCCTGTTCACATTACTCCAGTCCAGTAATCCAGCGAGTCAATCCAGTCCAGTGCTGAATTGGATCATATCGTCTACATTATTTCAGTCCAGTAATCCGGCTTTATAAAATTCCGATGTGATATCCCACACACACATGCTCTCTAAGAAACAAACTGAAGAGTTTGGTTTTCAGTTAACTTTATCATTATTAGGTTAACTATTTACAACAACGCGTGGTCACAAAAAAAAACAAGCAAAAAACATACAATGCGTGTTCGCTGTTCAACGTTTAATCCAGTACTGGGATTGGCCGTCCACATTATTCCAGTACGAGCTGGATTGAAAAAGTAGACCGAAATGCCAGTTACTGGATTGCTCACTGGATTGAATCCATTCCAGTGCCAGTTCATTTTATTCCAATAACATTCCAGGGCTGGTTTCCATCGCTGGACTGGAATGCTACTGACTTCAGTCATCGCGTGTGCGTTTTTATATTATCTTATCGTCCCCTGTAAAACTCCGGCACTTTCTGTGCCGCATCGAACATTCCAGAACATCTCTAGAAAGTTACAGTAATAAGAAAGTACTATAGGTAATCTCGATTAAGATCGCAGCGCCACTGTGGTGTAAATAGAAACCTGATTTAATGAGTTACAGTTTCAAGTTTTTGTAGTTTTTTGGTGTTTATAAGTGGTTATAAAGTTGAATTCAAAGTATTTCTATCCTCTTTAATGGTAAGTTTTCTAGAATTAAGAGTAATAAGTTTAATTAAAATGGGTAATGTAAGTAAAATGTACCGGTTAAGTTATTTAAGTATGATTCTGTTGTATTAATTGCAATATAGGTTTATACAATATTACCCATATATTGTCACAATCAAGCATTACAATTGAATATTATGATTATTATGTCAAATAAAAAATATTTAGGTTTTTCTCGTCGGTTGCTGTTTGTTTCTGTTGCAATATAAATCATTTGTATTAGTTACCGTAAACTGCTTTAAAATGTACATGCTCTAGTGCAAATGTTCAATCCACTGATTATTCTCACTTCTCCTTGTAACACAACAATAAGTAAACGATTATTGCAGTATTCAACGTCATGTTGTAGCAACTTCAAATTTTACAAAAGTTGAATTACTAAGACGTAAAATGTAATTTACTGTCAAATAATGTCATTTATCTTCTATGGAAGCTGTAATTAAAAACCGTTGTAAAGAAATTTCTATTAAAATTTAAAATGAGGTTGTGTTCGTATCTCATTATTTCTGTTTATCAAAAACGCCACCAGATAGCGTATCGCTTAGGAAGGATTGCCTATACTGTAGGATTGTAATTAGTCATAATTCTGAAACACATCTTTAAAACATTCTCAACGTTACATTACACTAAAGTTACTATCTAGTCAATAAATTACTTATTAACTAATCTGATTTCTTATACGTGTTTATCTAAACATTTTGTGATCATTTAAGGAAATCTATAAAACTATAAGCATGCCAATGATTCGTCCGCTTTTTTACTTTGAGACAAGATTTGAATAACTCATTAAATAATCAAAATGTTCGTAAATTTTGTTTAATTGTATTGAACACAAACATAGACCACTTATTGATTTGTGAACACAAACGTCAAGTTAAAAATAGATCAAAGTCTCCACTAAAATTAAGTTGAATATCTTTGGAATCTTGCGATATTCCGCTGAATTTAAAGGAGACTAATTTCCCGCTAAAACTATATAACTTTCAGCACATATTCGCAAAAAATTGATACACTGTCAACTTTTAGCGGTGGATCGCGCGTTTTCTTTAAATTTTCACTGTTTATGAATAAACAATGAACAATACAGCTTATATTGTACACAACTAGATGTACATACCAAACCAACGATTTGATCGCCAATGAAAACCAGTATAATTAGCGTTGAAAAAAAGACACGATATGCCGCAATAAATTTTTTTGCTCGTTTTTGTAGTAAATTTTCTTCATCAGCAACAATGTAAAGTGTAAAACATTTGCTAACCGAGAAATAACAATATTATTCCATGGCATTTTTGTTGAATTCTGTGCTATGGTGTGGGCTTAAGCTTTACGAAGTGGCATACCAATACGAATCGTCGTACGATACGAAGCGTCGTTAACGTTCTTCTTTTTCATTTTACGTGGTGGTAATCGAATAAATAAAAGAAAAGATGTCTGGAAGAGGCAAAGGAGGAAAAGTTAAAGGAAAGGCCAAGTCGCGATCGAGCAGAGCCGGTTTGCAGTTTCCAGTCGGCAGGATACACAGACTGCTGAGAAAAGGTAACTACGCCGAACGCGTCGGTGCCGGAGCGCCCGTCTATCTGGCAGCCGTGATGGAATATTTGGCCGCCGAAGTGCTCGAGTTGGCGGGAAACGCGGCTCGCGACAACAAGAAGACTCGCATCATACAAGAAAACTTGAGGAACTGTAAATAATAAAGCAGCAGTTATGGGAAGATGCAGATTTTGTGCTAAAAAATACAGAAGTAATGCCAGCAGTATGTTAAAACATTATCGAAATTGTGTTAAATGTTATTAAACAAACATTTGATGAAAAAAAAAAGAAGATAAGTATTAACTCTGCTACTGGTTGTGAGTGTAAGTGTATGTTTTTCGTCTAATGAAACAGAAACTGAGTAGTACTTCTAAGTCTGATGATTCAACCTCTAACAAATGCCGCTAGTACAAGCACAATAAGAAGCTTCATAGATATTTTGAATAGAGAAACAAGTAAGAAGTGGTCATCAAATTAGCAAGAAAGTCCTTATTGGATATCCTTTATAAAATAATTGAGACCAGCTTATGCTCTACCATCTCGTTATCAGCCTTTCTAATACTCCCTTGACTAAAGAGTATGTTAATATTAGTGTGCTAGTACAAAACAAAATTGAAGCTGCTGACACGTTATGTCTATTATACGATAGATAGATCGATATAAATGGTAAGTCATTAATTAACATAATGGTCACCACACCCAAACCAATTCTTCTGAAAAGTATTAATACACAAATAGAAAAACATACAAAAAAACACATAGCCAAAATATTAGAGGAACCCATCGAAAGTGTTGTACCGGAAAAGGTGCACGGCGTTGTCACTAATAATGCCGCAAACATGAAGCTTGCCTGGATATTGTTGCGTGAAAAATATCCTTAACGAATAGTTTTTGAATGTAAGGCTCACAGACTCAAATTGCTATTTGCAAAGATATAGGCGGATATAGTAACATTTTTTAATAATCAACAAATGCTTAATCAAACATTAAAAAAAAACATCAATTTGATAATTTTGGAAAGAAGATGGATTTACTCATTTCAATTAAAACGAGGTGCGGCACACATGCAGCTTTGTTAAACAGTCTACTCGGTGCAAGATAGAGTTTGCAGGCGACATGCGTCTCTAAAGATGTAACAAAGATAAATGACAATCAGTTGAAAAAGTACATTCTAGATATTGAGTAGACACTAGACCTTTGAGCCTTGAATAAACAACCTCACGGAACTAATAAACGTGCTCAGCCGTGTAATGAAAGAGATTGACGGTGTTTGCGTTGACCGTCTTGCCTATATGCACATGAAAATGAATGAAGTAGAAAACAGTATAATTCAGAATAGCAGTTTCCTCCAGAAACTTGCTGATAAAATGAGTTGTGTTGCATGATGGAAAGGCTTTTGTGTACTATCGGAGCTGACAAAAATTTCTTTCTTTATTCTACAGCTTGCTCCAAAGGCAGCATGTTGCGAACGTAAGTGGAGTACTTATACAAATATCAAAATCAAGAAACGAAACAAACTAACCATTGAAAGAACAAATAAATTAATAGCCATTAAGCATAATCTACGATTGCTAAAGCATGATACTACTTTAATTATTAAAAAGCAAACAACTGATTGCACCAATAAGAATCTTAAATTTAAAACAGTTGAAAGTGAAATGGTTAAAATGCAACTGATGACAGTGAAACTGAACTATTGTTAGTTCTTACGATACCGATGACAACGATGAAGAATTTGGAAATGGAGCATTGAATAACCTCCTAGACAAAAAAAATTAAAAATAATGAAGTAATAAAAACGAATGTAATTCCATGTTCGATTAAAAAAATCCTAGTATACAATACCGATACAAAATCATGAGTTAATTGTCACTACCATAGTAACAATAATGTACTGAAACGTTCGTGAAGTTATTGTCAATTTCGAGAACGTTCACGAACTTATTGTCAACCTCCAGAACGTTTACTGAAGGATGTAGAAAATTCTCGAAATAGATAATAGAAATATATAAAAACGGTTCAAAGGAATCATAGGTCAGTTTTTCGAAGTCGGAAATATTAAGAAGACTGTTTAAATAAATAAGTGATTAACGCGTGGTGAAGAAAAATATAACGGCGTTCAAGCGTACGTGTTACGTGTAGTTATAAACGTATAAATATTTCGTTATAAACAAATTAGTTTTAAAATTCGTTACATTAGTGTCAATGTGGACTTCTCGATTTTAGTGTAAATATCAGTAATTTAATATCGCTCCCGTAATAGAAACATTGTGTGATTAATACGTGATCGCGTGTGTTTGTATATGTAGTGTTCCAGTTCGTTAAAGTAGTGTATTTATTAAGAAAGAATCGATCGTTATTAAAACTTGTTTTGTTAAACTTTTTATTTTAATTTATGCCAGTGACGCGTTTGCAAGCAGTTAAAATGGATTCAAAGTTATTTGAATTTTTCGAATCAATAAAAAATGGTCAAGAATCGATGAATAGAAAAATGGAAGAAAGGTTTTACAAAAACTCTCAGAAAATAGAGGAAAAAATCTAGAAGTTTAAAAGAAGAAATACGAACCAACATTGAAAATCAAATAGACTATTGAGGAGCAGCAAATACAAGTTAATATAGAAAATCAAATTATAATTGTTTAAGAGGAAACCCAAGCAGATATATTAAATTTAAAAGAAAAAAATTGTGAATCTGTGAATGGCAAAATAGAAACAATAAAGAACAAATAAGAAGACAGAATGAAACTGCTTGAAGAAAGAATGAACCAAATGAATTGTCATGGTAAAGGAAATGTCACAACCAAATATTTAACAAACCATCAACAAGAAGCCACGCACAAGTTTAAGATTCTACCCCCAAATTCTCATGGAAAAACTCCGTAGTCAACGTACTATAAGCAGTTTGAATCCGCAACTGCAGCTTATGGTTGCAGCAACCAGCAAAAAGCGACGTCTTTAATAGTGTCCTTACGTGAAGAAGCCCTTGGAATCTTGCAGACTGTTCCTGACCACCTATAAGGAAGTTATAAACTCTTAATTTCACGTTTATAAATGAGATATGGAGATGCTCATCCTCAACAAGTGTACCAAGCTCAAATTAAAAATCGGGTTCAGAAAGCTGCCGAAAGTCTTCAAGAGTTGGAGACTGACATCGCCAGATTAACACGGCTTGCGTATCCTACAGCATCAAATACCTTCTTGGAGCAGTTGGCTATTCAAACCTTCGTAGACGCAGCAGACTCTACAGTTAGTTAGTTGGATGACGCTTGAGTGCATACCTTAAAGCAGCAAAACAAGTGCAACGAGACGGTCATAAAATTTGCTGTGCTGCAGAAGTAACTGCGCAGACACTAAAAAGCATCGAGAAAATAGCGCAACGAATACTTCGGGAAAGAGGAGTGACGACTTTGAACTGCGGTTAAATAGGCCATATACGACAACATCGTACTAAACCCAAAAAGACAAGAAGAGCTCTCGAAAATTTGGAACAAGTTGACCAAAAGAAACAAAAGTTAATCTCATCTAGTCAGACTCCAGAGATTACAATCCAAATGGCATTGCCTAGGGAGCAATTGCATATCATTTATCTTGATGGCAAGATCAATGAAAGAAGCGTTCAGTTACTGGTTGACACGAGAGGCGACGAAGACCATCATTTGTCCGGACATATTACGAGAAAATGAGAAGACATCACCAGTAACAGTACGACAAGCGAAAAAATACTATTGGAACTGGTTTTTTGGCACTGTGATACCCTTTGACCTGTGTAACGTTCCTGCAACGTTCGAGCGTTTGATGGAGACCATCCGCGGACTGCATTTAAGAAGGAATTGAAATACCTTGGCCACGTCGAATCTAGAGGTGGAGTAAAGGCTGACCCAGACAAAATCCGAGCACTGCAAGCATGGCCAAGACCAATCGATAAAGATCAGGTCCGAAGTTTGATGGAATAAAGACTGCAAAAATGCTTTCCATCAACTAAAACAGGCGCTAGTCACTTCGCCAATTTTAAGTTATCCAAGAGAAGAGGGAAAATTTGTTTTGGATACCGACGCAAGCAATCTGGCCATAGACGCGGTCCTTTCGCAGATGCAAATGGACAAGAAAAAGCCATCGCGTATTTTAGTAAAGTCTTGTCCAGGCCAGAAAGTAATTATTGCCGGACTAGGAGAGAGCTGTTAGCAGCCGTCAAGTCTATATAACACTTCTACAAATATTTATATGAACGAAAATTTTTACTTTTTTTAATATAAATATCGCTTATATATGTATGCATGTTTTTAAGCGTAACGGAAGACCTCTATCAGACGGCAAAAGTTGCTAAGGTTTTACTGCTATTAAATGCTAACAAAGGATCCGAGTTTGAAGAGAAACATTTAGACGAAATTGAAGTAGCAAAAGACGTAATAGAATATATCAAAAACAAAAATAAAGACGAAAACCAAAAAACAGCTAAATATAGAATCATCTGGTCCACTAAAACCCACAATCGATAAAAATTTAACTGCGAATGTTTTCAGATTCGGTAAAACGAAATTTACGTTTACGATGGTCTCTTAACGAAAAAAAAACCCTCGAGATGGCGCCACTGGTCAAACTTATGTTATTTTAAATTATGTTTTTTAGCCTTATAACGCAAAATTTTCATAAAAGCTAAAGCTTACCTCAAAGACTGTTCTTAGCTTTTGGGCTAAAAGTGTTTTTATAGAAATAGTAGTTAAATTAATAAGACAGCAATAAATTACTAAATATTGAAAATTTAATTTTTTTTTCAGTTGACGTAATTTAAAATTGCCAAATTTAGCGGTTTGTAACATATTTCAAGCTCTAATACTAATTTTGCTTATTAACGCTACAAATCAAGATAAACTAGTTAAATTCATTGCAGAGCGAACCTAGGGGTATATTAGTAGAAGTAAAGCTGTATTAAGTATTAAGGTTCAACCGAGGGTGAAGAAGAGAGCGCTGTAAATTAGATGTATCTACAGTAAGATGTATCTATATCTTATTTGAAGATCTTTACTGCATCAACTTTCGCTCTTTAGTGATAAATGTATAATTGAGATAGTATTACTACGTATTATGTTTCATTTGTGTATAGAAGTGTAGATATAACTCTCAGAGAGATGTAAATGTAAATATTATGAATTTGATAAGTAAAGCACGAAATTTGTTGCAGTAAAAATCTAGAAAAATTGCAGTATAAAAGAGAACAAAAATGAAATCAGTTGGTATATGTGTTTTGTACTCGTGTAGGAAAAAAATATAAAAGGTATGTGAGCATAAAAAAAAAATAAAAACACCATACACGTTTTAAAATATTAATAGCACCGAATAGTTACATAATTATTGTTGTTTCTAGGTTCTTCCGCAAAATTTTATTTTTTTATGACATGTTTGTAATTTTATATAATGTAAAAGAACGTTCCCCACATTGAGAATGTGGTTCCAGAAATGTTTGTTATTATTTATTTATGCCTAAATTAAAATAATGAATTAATAACGTATTTTATTGTGGGAGTATAACATGTATTAGTTCTTAAACGTACCAAAAGATTTTTCACAACAATTACAAAAAAATGTACACTTACATAAATTTCACTCTTGATGATAAACGTTTTAATTTAGTTTACTTGAAACTGATGCAATTAATTTAGGCATCTTAATTAGTGTAAAACGTCTCAAAAACCTTATACAATTGAAAACAATGAAAATTTCGGTAGGTGACGTAATATTGTCTCATTCGTAAGTTAGGATATGGTTAAACGCATAACAGAACTTTAAGATAAGGTGAATATGATATTTATTACCATTTTTACTATTAAGAAAACCGGGGATAAAAGATAAAATACGTGTGAATGTAAGATTTAATTAAATTAAAATGTTTCTATTAATTTGCAAGATAATTTGTATTATTGTTGAAAATTGCTAAAAAATTGCAATAACTTCAAAAATGGCAAAAAATTGAAAATACTAACAACTATGAAAGCGGAAACGTGTCTCCGTCGTAGTAATGCGCCAAAAAACTACGCCTTTTAAGTGGTACAAACTAAATTAAATCAAAATTAGACTTTAATTAACTTTAATAAGTAAACTCGGAATCACTCACATATAGGTAAATAATAATAAATGTTCAGTCGCATTCAGAAGTTTTGTTTATTTTTCCGTTCTTTTCCTTCATTTATTCAACCATTCAATTTCTTTGATTTCTTTTTTTTCTTCTTTTCACAACTTTCTGAAATCATACTTGTAATCGCTGTTATGGATCGTTTAAAGCAAATATCATTTAGAGATTTACTGTATAATTTACAAACAGGAAAGCTAAGACTGCTGCCCGTGGAATATAAATCTCGAGGAAAACACGTTAAAAAATGCGCCTATTACTTTACCTCCGTGGTGGTGTGGAAGAGAGTTTATCATAAGTTGTCGAAACGGGGCTTGTTGCGACGATACTTTACTTTGCGTCCATATACGCAACTTGAGAATATTTTTAAATTTTTTTATTTTTACACTTACCCTTTGTTCAAAGTGACTTTGTATTTTCAAGTCCCATAAACCGAATTTTTTTAAATCCCGTAGAATGTAGTCAATACCCTAATTTATGATGAAAATTTGAAATTTGACTTTAAAAGTCGTAAGATATGAGAAATAATTGGAATTTAAATTTACGGTTTCCAAACTAGTAATGACATTAAAATTAAAGTTCAGTATTGCCAAAATGCTTTTAAGATATAAACAATTTTTGCAAAACATTGCAGCCTCTTCCGATCGCAATCACAATCGTCAATCATAAAAAAAATTGTCAGAATCATCGATTGCCTATAAAATAACTATCGTAAACATCGATCGCTTATAAAGTAACAATAGCGGTTGTGGAAAAAAAGCAATACTCATTGCTCTTAGTCATAACAATTAATAGGTACAAACTAGCGCGAAATGACCTTAGGAGCGACACACAGATGTTTATTAGTAAGAATAACAGAAAAGAAACCATATTTTCTGATTATTTCAAAACCGGATTACTTCTCTCATTTACAAAAAGTAATATAGTTTTACCTAAAAAACTTTTACTATAATGAAATGTATAATAAGGTAATTCCTTTTTAGTACTGCCAATATCGTAGAAGTTTCTTTTTAAAAATCAAATTGTTTAACAATATTTTAAGTTTAAGAATGTTTGTTGTAATAAAAATCCCTTGATAAAAAGCATTTAGCCATGATTTAGCTTACTTCTGATAAAACTATCGCAAAAATGGTAGTTGTGCGATAACGAACATCGCGATTATTCCCACCACTAAACTTTTATAATAATTTTAATTGCGCCACCTGGCTTTCAATAGTATAACAGCTTTTACACATTTTATAATAATCGTTGCGCTACCTGGCTCACACTAGTATAACTTTTTTATTTTAATAACTTCACCATTAAAGCAGCACCTACTAGAGATTACACTTTAAAGTGTAAATATGGCCGACGAGAACCCGCTCTTCGAATGCGACATTCCAAATACGTAGTGAGCGTTAATAGAAGCAAATACTTTACTACTATAATACGGGAAACTGAAAAAAATTCCGGTGACGCGCGCATCAACGCCTTCTAGCGGTAGGAGTTGATAACTACATCGTTCTTGCTAGTCTTTACATTACATTTACATTAGTGTCTGACAGTTTTTTGGTTTTTAAATCGATTTTATACGATAGAAAAAGTTTTATCCTTTGAAATGAGTCAAAGGGGATCAATATGTGCCATATATGGTTGTAATAATTATAAAATACAAAAAGAAGTAAAGTCTTTCTACAGGTTTCCCAAAAATAAGGAAATGTGGGTAACATGTGCTTTATAATCAATAAGAATTTTAGCTGTGTTTAGATGTTTCGAAACATTTCCTAACTATGTTAATACAAATTGCAACTTAAGACTCTCGAAATATACATATTGCAAAAACTATATTATTTTTAAACGACACCGCTACAAAATTTTGTGTTCAGTTAAAGACTATTTTTGAATCTTGCTTTCCTGGATATTTTAGTGAAGATCGACAAGGTGTCAAACATAAAATTATAAATAAAATAGCTACAGAAAATGTACAATTAAATTAGCTATGTAGTGACTGCTACAAGTTATTTATTATTAAATATTTAAATAATATTATTACAAAAAAAATGTAAAGTTTAATAAACTTACACATAAATAAAATAGTGTTTGTTAACAAATTCAAATTAAAGGTGTTTTGTACTCGATCAGTGTTTTTCTATACATAATTTCCATAATTACATTCGTCCCACAATTTTACAAATATTTTGAACTAATTTCAACAGAATTATTGTCACAATTTACGCTGTTTTTTCTTTAATAATGTAATATGTTTGAATTTGCCATAATGTGCTTGTTAGTTATCACCTCATACCAATAGATGGCGCTGAAACCGCTGTCACCCTGAAATACTATGCAAAAGATAGAAGTTTCTAGTATTATAGTTAGTAAAGTATTTGATAGAAGTAATAATATAAAATATTTAAAACAGATGTCAGCAGAAAACTGTATGTATGACACATAAAGAAACTTAGAGATGGGTAGAAGTTGTTATTAGAATCTACTCAGTTGTTGCTTCTAAGAAATAATAAAGGAATTGGAAAATTAATGCATACATTAAATATCGTTTTAAGAATTAATCGTTTTAAATATATTACCAAATGAGTTAATACAACTAATAAAACATATAGAGACTACACCCAACTCTACACTAAAAATTGTTGGTTCAATTTCATTCAACGCTTTATTTTTATCTTTGAATGTGCCAATGTAAGCAAATTTAAAAATAGCGGTCAAATTGCTGATTCGAATTTCAACAGATATAGCTGTAATTTGAGTGAGCATGAATGAAATAATTATGTATGGAAATAAAATAATAAAATTACAAGCATATTGAAACGTTCGAGAAGTTATTCGCAACTTCGAGAGACTTCGCGAGGTTTTCTAGAACGTTCACCGAAGGATGCAGAACACACGGGAACGTTTTGTCACAATGTATAAATACCGAAGAAACAAATCGTAGCCCAGTTATTGCCGTAATGCGAAAACAGCTGTGTTAAGAAGATTATTCAAGTCTAAATAAATAAATCGTTAACGCGTGTTATAAATAAATCTACGAAGTACGTAAATAAGTGTGTGAACTTATCCGCGGATCTTCGTGTAAGTAATATAAATTATAGTGTAAGTGTTTTTATTAAATATTATTAGATTTAATTAGTTCGGGTAATTTAAAAGTGTACATATTTCTAGTATAAGTAAAAATATTTTTAGTAGTTTAAATAAATTAGTTTTAATAATAAAATTTGTTACAATATTCTTCAAAATTCTTTACTACGAATTTCAACTAACAAACAGTACTACTACATTTACTGTTTAGTATTCTTCAAACTTCTAATTAAAAAACAAAATTGTACTCATAACTAATACTATTGTAGTTTTATCTTCCTGAAATTCTTACGTACTTATATAGGTACCTCTACCTAAACAAAATTTGTATCTGTTGTCTTTTTCGTTTTCTTTTATTTTTGTCCGGTTTTTATCTACGTATATAAATTGCGTGAATACCTTTCACATCGTGTTTTAAAAAAATTGAAATCGTACGCAATCGTCATTTATGTACTTGCAGAAGACAGAATACATTGCAAGTAGTTTGTAATTACCATTGTTACATAAAGTAGTGTTGAATATCTCTAGTGTTTTGTAAACAGTCGAGAACACTGTTTAGTTTTTTTTCTTTCTCAAGAAATTGTTTAAATTTATTGTCATGGGTAAAAGAAAATATTCGTATCATACGGTAAAAACAACAAAACTTGGTTTAGCGATGAAACGCTATTGGCAACAACGAAATATAGAGTCCAGGAGGTAAGTAGTAGTTGCACTATACCAAAAAAATCTATATTTTGAACTACAATTGACTTTATAGAGAAGAAGTTAAAAATAACGAAAATAATAGTATTACAGTACCAACCCATATGTTATGCCCTCGCACTCCACCAAATGAGAGGTAAACAGAAAAAGACATTTTAATTCTTCAAATTTAACCTCCCAATTTTTAGTACTATATCTTGCAGTGCAAATGCAGAATCAATTTTAACAGAGTTATCAGTTAATGAATGGTAAATATAACGGTTGCGTAATTTGTCATTAATGCTAATTTGACCCAGAAAACTTTAAAGTAAAACGCAAACATTTTTGTAAAAGTATCTAGAATGTCGGAATTGTGATATATATTTTTTCTAAAAAGTATTAATGTCATTCTGATGATATTTATAAAAGATTTATCTTAAGTCTGTGTTGAATCCAGATAGCCTCCCAGCACTGGGAAATTAAATTATTCATAAAATTTGTATCATAATAGTGATTAATATTTGAAGTTTATACTCTATTAATGGCGCATGCTGCCGTACTACTATTTTTTTCTAAGTATTACTATTACCGTTCCACTATAAAACATAAAAGTTAATTAGATTTGTTACCTCCAAACTTTTTATGTGCCGCCGTAGAAAAATTTCTGAATTTAACACTGTTCCGAACACTAAAATGTATCTTACAAATAATTTTATACAAGGAAAAGATAAAATCTAAGTTTTGATTACTATAGTTTAAATAAACCTTGCTCAACCAACTCTATTAAAACTGACTATATTGATGAGATAAATAAAGATAAAGTTCAAATGCTAACTGATGAATATGATTTTACATTTTTCCCTGAAGATGAATTCAATCGGTAAGTATTTAATTATTTTAGTACGTCTATTTACTGTACATCTTAGCATAAATGATTTTAACCTTGAAACTGAAGTTGAACAAGTAAATTATTCCACTGAACAAATCCAAGGTTATAGAATCGTAGATATTAATTATTTTTCGTCAACGTTAATTAACTTGCAATTTAATTATAGTCGATTTTGTACAAATCGTAAACTAATACTGTCTGATGAAACTTATAGAGGTGGATAAAGTAAATAAATTGATTTTAAAACCGCAAATATAATCAAAGTCTAGACAAGGGGTTAGTTTCAGAACTAGTATTTTTATGCAATGCCTGCAAAAGGGAATATAACATGTGCACAGAAAATCCGGCATTACAAAAATCTAAAATTAACTATGCGATTGTATGGGGTAAACTTGCATCTGGTAGGACCTATTCACACACAAAAGAACTCTTAAGTGTTGCTGATATCCCTGCGCTAACATATTATTTGTACCATCAAATTGAAACTGAACTTGGAGACGTAAGTGTAAACTTTATAATTCAATAATTACTCGTTATCACATTGTCTTTACATATGAAAGGCTTGGAAAGATGTTCTATGGAGGAATTTGTAAAAAGCTGGAAATGAAGAAAAACAACTTGCACTTGTTGCAGGAAATATTGATTCACAGGGTATTCCGTGGATAACTGTTTATTTGGATGGTCCAAAAGATCATATGGACATAATTTAAATGCACTTTCTGGTGTTGTAAGTACATAATGAAATCATATTAAATTAATTATTAATTAAGTTGAAATATTTACATAAGGCTGTTATTATTGGACGCGCTACTGGAAAATTATTTTTTCTTGCTGTTAGAAATAAATATTGTAGCATATGCAGCAGGGCAGCAAATAACGAGCAACAACCAGAATTACACAAGTGCTATAGAAATTGGTCTTCTTCTTCCAGTACTATGGAGTCTGATATTATAGTTGAAGGTTTTAATGCGAGCGAAAATATGCATGGTGTTCGTTATAAAAAATTCATTGCCGACGGAGATTCTTCGGTGTTTGCAAAAATTCAGCAGTGTGTAATGTACGGAAGAGATGTGCAAAAAATTGAATGCAAAAATTACGTCGTGAAGAATATTGGTAAACATCTTTACAATAAGAAGGATTCACCCAGGGGAAGTTAGCCATAACTTTTCATCCATAGATTTCTACCGAGCGCGCATCGAACGCACGCTCTTATTTTCAATGTAAATGATGAGTTTCTTGAGAAAATTTCTTAGTAAATCGATAGTATAAATAGTAGACCACAAAACAGTTAAATAATTACTAATATACTTTTCCTTTAAAATGAATAAATCATAATTTCAATGAAGTCGTTGCGCGTCTTCACCTAAAATATTTTCTAACTCAAAAAGTATGTTTTTTACAATAATTTTTTTGCAATAGATAAATGGATCTATAATCAACACAATATCAAATAATTGGAGGGATGTTTTTTGTTTAAAGGAAATTATTCAATTTCAAAGTTCAGCCATAACTTTTCACCGTATCCGTCACGCGTCTACGCCTAAAATATTTTCTAACTCAAAAAGTATGTTTTTTATTTCAATAATTTTGTTGCAATAGATAAATAGATCTATAATAAACACAATATCAAATAATTGGAGGGGTGTTTTTTGTTTAAAGAAAATTATTCAATTTCAAAGTTCAGCCATAACTTTTCACCGTATCCGTGACGCGTCTAAGCCTAAAATATTTTCTAACTCAAAAAGTATGTTTTTTATTTCAATAATTTTTTTGCAATAGATAAATGGATCTATAGTTAACACAATATCAAATAATTGGAGGGGTGTTTTTTGTTTAAAGGAAATTATTCAATTTCAAAGTTCAGGCATAACTTTTTACCGTATCCGTCACGCGTCTACGCGTAAAATATTTTCTAACTCAAAAAGTATGTTTTTTATTTCAATAACTTTTTTGCAATAGATAAATGGATCTATAAACAACACAATATCAAATAATTGGAGGGGTGTTTTTTGTTAAAAGGAAATTATTTAATTTCTAAGTTCAACCATAACTTCGTGCTGTTTGGGAAGTTATTCAATCTGTAAGAGATAAAAGGTACTGCTTATCCAGCAGTTCAGATTCGTACTAACTAAAATTACGTTTTTCATAATTACTTTTTTTTTGTCGTGGATGAAAACGAATTCACCTTATGCAAGCCGAAATTAGAAGTGAAACTTGTATGTTTAAATTCTAATTTTAAAACTGATTATACACTGTCTAGTTCTTTCATGTTTTATACAGTACATGTTTTTTAATAGTTACATTGGAACTAGGGGTTTTTGATAACAATAACAGAATCATAACAAAATCCGAAATAAAAACATGTTTATTGGTTAGAAAGGAGTAAATACATAAAGTATGTATCTCATACTCATTAGCTTAGAACATATAACATCATTATAAACAAAAAATGTCAAAATAAAAGATATAATAAAACATTTAAAAAACTCAAAATTTTGAGACAAATAATACAAAAATTGGTCATAGCTAATTTCAAAAATGCTTCAATTAGAACGTAATAATTTCGAATGTAATTACTTGTAATCATAAATCGTATAGTAAGTACATATAGTTCGGTTATTAAATAATTTAAAACGGTAAAAAAGACCATCAAAATTCTTCTCTAATAAAATTTATCAAGGAATTTGTATACATTTTATAGATAAACATTTGAGTACAAAAAAAATTTATCGTTTTATTATTTTAAAATAAATATGTAGTATTTATAAACAGTTTTACATGTGTATATGTAATATAAAATCAAAGTTTTAAATACACATTTTTATGGTTGTTAACAATACGCTTATTAGGTAGTAAATATATTGACTTCCAGAAAAACGGCAACACCTAGAACTTGTTGAACGATTTTATTGAAATTTTTAGGAAACGTCTATTTTCATGAAACAAAGTGATGATTAAAATTTAAATAAAATCTAGTCAGTAGTTTTTTGTTTTTTTTCTGTTGTTTCCATAGTAACAATAAATTTGAAGTAGTAGACCATTTACTAATTATCATGTTTGCAAATTGTTGTTGTTTGTTCACAATTTCATTCTGAACTTGATAACAATGCCGAGAGTACGTCATCAACATTTTGTCCAATTAAATAATTTTGAACGTGGCCGTATTATTGGTATGAGAGAGGCCGGACTTTCGCTAAGAGAAATTGCTCGTCGTGTAAACCCAAATGTTTCATCGGTATTGAGATGTTGGTCCAAATCGTCCGAGGGCATTTTTACGTTTCCTAGACCGTGAACGCTACTGGTTTAGCTGATCAGCTAGGAAATGTAATGCGCGTCAAAGCACTCCGTTTCTAGACAATGGGCGCAACAGTTAATGCTGATGCTTAACTCAAAATGCCTGACAGTAGGTAAGAACAGTATAATATGTAATATCTATGGACAATTACAGACATCTGATGGTAGGTAACAATAGTAGGTACCTAATAAAAAATATGTTAATCGTAATGTTGATTATTACCTTAATGTATAATGATATTTAATATGTATGAAGAAATGCAGGAGTGTGCACAGTCATCACATTTTAATGGTTACTTCCATGCCCAATGGCATTTGTTTGATTGAGATCAATATTTTTACTTAATGATCTCATCTTTTTTTATCTCTTCTTCCAACTTTGAAGGCCTACCTTTCTGTATAGACCTAGCGCCAGCATGTAAACTTCTGATTGCACGGCGTGCAATAGAAGTAGGTTGGACTTTTATCTTCCTCGTTCTTTTAAAATTACACATCCCTGTGCAGATATTGGAAAACGACTCGATATTTTCAATGTTCTTGTTGAGGTTACGTATGTGTTGTAACATAAATTTTGATTGATTGGCTTCAGCAAAATTATAAAAGTTGTTTAGGTTTAATTTAAGTTTTGACAGTTGCATCTGATATTCTACAGAGTATTCATTATCATTTATGGTATTTTCTAACATTTCACTTAATGTATGCTCAACTATATTATTTGCTTCCATTGGTTTTCTGAACTCATGATTGTTTGTTTCGTTACCATCATTTACTAAGTCAACATTTTCCTCCATTCCCATAAAAAAAAACTTTTCGACTCCAGTACCTAAAGCTGATGTCGCTAACTCAACGCGGTCTTGACAAATCAATCAGGAGGATGCAATAGATCCACACCACTGTTATACACTGCGCACAAATGCTTACAAAATTTTCCCCCTGCTCCATCTGGACAATCACATTGCTCTGTTTGAATGTTCACAGTGTACAAGATTTGTTCGTCTAACGCTGAATTAACAGTATATTCGAAATCGTTTACTTGAGTAGCAGCCAATTCGCTACATTTATTGGCAAACTTCTCGAAATAAATTTGAAGTGTCGTTCTTCTTGAATTTGCAGCAGAAACAAATTTTTGTTGGTAAAATTGTTCCATAGAATATGTAATAAAATCCACTAAAGACACAGAATTATAAGATTTACATCTCTTGAGGACTAGACCTTTAAATATACGTATAGAGACTTCCACTATATTATTGGTATTGTGACCCCTAGTTGACATGCCAGTACGAAAGCAGTGGCACCATTCGGAATTTCTTTTCCACATTTGTTCAAAATAGTTTAAAAATAATTTATATTTTGCTGATAGTTGGGAACGGCATAATTCCTCTTTGAATAGATTGCAGTCAATTACATTTTTTGCATATAGCACATCCCGAAATTTTTGCATAAGGAACCGCCGATCTGCTTTTTTAATTCCATGTGACTGGTCCCATAGCCAGCGCCATACAGCTTGCATCACATAAAAAGTGCAAAGTAAAGTGGTTGACCCGGGAAATATAGTATGGAGCGCATTTATTTCTGCAGCTGAATCATCTGTTATAAACACAGAAGGTGCTCCCTTACCAGCAAATCCATCAGATCCTAGGACCTCCGTAAATTTGTGAAAACAAAATGCATACACTTCATGTGTTTGATAACTGTGAATCATACAGCCGAGAGGTACACCGACGATTTCAGTAGCACCAAAAAAAATGTTACTGAATTACCCATTTGATCACATGATCCACTGCTGTCAACAAAAACGATTTCACTGAAAACATGCATACTGTGGGCTCTAAGCATTAAGGGCGTTATTACAACACAGCAAAAAGGCTCTTCGCTTAAAAACATCTTGATTCCATTAACTTCAAAATGTGCCTTTTTCTCCACCAGCTTTTCAAAAACACTCTTGCTTGTTCTTTCTCCATAATTTTCTTTCCTATGAATAAAAGTTGAAACTGGGAACACATTTGAACCGAAATACGTACCTCCATTGTTCATACAAATGATAAATTGAGCGTTCCATAGGATTTACTTGGGCATTAGCCAGAGTTTCACATATTTTATCACCTGAAGTGGTAGCCATTGGAGTAGATGTATGGAAATGTTTAGCTTCGCTGGGACTCAGTCCTTCACTGAAGTACTTCAAAAATTGATCTTTTGTAGACGAGCTTATTTTTAGATAGCTATAGGCTTCTTCACCGAAACCCTGTGGCTATGCGTAAAATGTACCTGAAATTATTAAAATATTACTGTTGTTATATTACAAATTCACACTAACTTACTTCTACAATGGCGTTTAGGCCCTCCTTAAGGAAGGGATCCCTGCATCTTAAAAATTTATTTTCTTTTTTTTACCTTAATATAGATTTTGGCGCCGCAGTTTCTGTTGCTTTCCCTAACACTACTTTTACTTTTCTTTTCTTATTTTTTGTAGTAGCTTTAGAAAAGTTGTCAATCCAATTTTTTGCAGTGATATCCAGATCTCTTTCAATGTTGGTTCTTAGAATAACTTTGGATTGGTCGGAGTTAATTATTCTGATATTACAATCAAACGTTTTTATAGTTTCTATTACACTTTCTTCTCTACCTTGATTCATATTGACAAGACTACTACCACAACACGAACAAATACGCGAAGTAACAGGTACAACTTGCAATTGAATGACACAGACTCTTGCAAGAAAACGCGCGAAATATTAAGAGCATGTCATGTTGCGCTCACTGTCTAAGAAACGGAGTGCTTTGACGCGCATTACCTTTCCTAGCTGATCAGCGCAACCAGTAGCGTTCACGGTCTAGGAAACGTAAAAGTTTTGGCCACAAGAGACAGATTTTCAACAACTCGATCAATTGCAAATGATTGGATGAGAGGTATAGGACTCAGAATGTCAATCATCTGTTTATCGCCGGATAAGATCTTATAGGTTGCGTTCATATCGTCCATTTTTATGTTTTTCCCTTACAGCACTTCACCGTCTACGCAGACTAAAGTGGACCAACGAAAGGGTTAATTGGGCGCAAGAATGGCATCAAATTGTGTTTAGTGACAAATCCCGATTTTGCTTGTGGGCCCACGATGGTCGTAGGAGGGTCAGACGGATGCGTGGAGATCGTAAAAATCCAACATTTTTTGTGGAACAACACAGCCCTCACTCAAGGAGTTATGATTAGGGGTGCAATATGTTATGGTAGCAGATCACCCTTGGTCTTTATTGAGGCAACCTAAACGCAGCTGGTGCTACAACCATATCTTCAGAAGCTGTAAAATCTCATTTTCCAGCAGGATAATGCGCGCCCTCATACGGCAAGAGCGACAACACGGTTTTTGGAAGAAGCTAACATTGCCGTCCTCCCATGGCCTGCTCGGTCGCCTGATTTGTCGCCCGTTGAACATGTATGGGATATGATTGGTAGGCGACTGGGTAATTTACCACACTCTCCAGATAACTTACACGATCTCCAGCTACGGATTCTAGAAGATTGGGACGATATACCACAAGCAGCTATAGATCACTTGATTGATAGCATGCCAAGACGTCTAAATAAGTGCATTACAAATCCTGTCGGAGCAACTCATTATTGAAAAAACTTTTTGAGCTTTTGTTCTTTTGTTTTTAAATTTTAATCATCACTTTGTTTCATGAAAATAGACGTTTCCTGAAAATTTCAATAAAATCGTTCAACAACTTCTAGGTGTTGCAATTTTTCTGGAAGTCAGTATATGTCAGTAGTCCCTTGAGTTACTCACTAAACGATCTACACCTATTATGTATCTACCAATTTGTCAGTATCCTAACAGAATGATTTTGTCCAGAATGTCTTTCTTTACAAAGGGCTACTATTCAACGTTACGGTGAATCGATATGGCTGAACTTTGAAATAAAATAATTTCCTTTAAACAAAAACACCCCTCCAATTATTTGATATTGTGTTAACTATAGATCCATTTATCTATTGCAAAAAAATTATTGAAATAAAAAACATACTTTTTGAGTTAGAAAATATTTTAGGCATAGACGCGTGACGGATATGGTGAAAAGTTATGGCTGAACTTTGAAATTGAATAATTTCCTTTAAACAAAAAACACCCCTCCAATTATTTGATATTGTGTTGATTATAGATCTATTTATCTATTGCAAAAAAATTATTGAAATAAAAAACATACTTTTTGAGTTAGAAAATATTTTAGGCGTAGACGCGTGACGGATATGGTGAAAAGTTATGGCTGAACTTTGAAATTGAATAATTTCCTTTAAACAAAAAACACCCCTCCAATTATTTGATATTGTGTTGATTATAGATCTATTTATCTATTGCAAAAAAATTATTGAAATAAAAAACATACTTTTTGAGTTAGAAAATATTTTAGGCGTAGACGCGTGACGGATATGGTAAAAAGTTATGGCTGAACTTTGAAATTGAATAATTTCCTTTAAACAAAAAACACCCCTCCAATTATTTGATATTGTGTTGATTAAAGATCTATTTATCTATTGCAAAAAAATTTTGAAATAAAAAACATACTTTTTGAGTTAGAAAATATTTTATTCGTAGACGCGTGACGGATATGGTGAAAAGTTATGGCTGAACTTTGAAATTGAATAATTTCCTTTAAACAAAAAACACCCCTCCAATTATTTGATATTGTGTTGATTATAGATCTATTTATCTATTGCAAAAAAAATTTTGAAATAAAAAACATACTTTTTGAGTTAGAAAATATTTTAGGCGTAGACGCGTGACGGATATGGTAAAAAGTTATGGCTGAACTTTGAAATTGAATAATTTCCTTTAAACAAAAAACACCCCTCCAATTATTTGATATTGTGTTGATTATAGATCTATTTATCTATTGCAAAAAAATTATTGAAATAAAAAACATGCTTTTTGAGTTAGAAAATATTTTAGGCGTAGACGCGTGACGGATATGGTGAAAAGTTATGGCTGAACTTTGAAATTGAATAATTTCCTTTAAACAAAAAACACCCCTCCAATTATTTGATATTGTGTTGATTATAGATCTATTTATCTATTGCAAAAAAATTATTCAAATAAAAAACATACTTTTTGAGTTAGAAAATATTTTAGGTGAAGACGCGCAACGACTCTTCATTGAAATTATGATTGATTTATTTTAAAGGAAAAGTATATTAGCAATTATTTAACTGTTTTGTGGTCTACTATTTATACTATCGATTTACTTATCTTTCACATTGAAAATAAGAGCGTGCGTTCGGTGCGCGCTCGGTAAAAATGTATGGATGAAAAGTTATGGCTAACTTCCCCTGGGTGAAGGATTCGAGCATCCACAAAGATATTAGGAAAAATTTAACTGGAACAACAATTAAAGAAGTTGAGACAGTTGTGCAAAAATGCATCATTTTCAATGCTTGTGGCGATGTGGAAACTTTGAAGACACATATCTAAAAAATGTTCCAAATCATGTCTTTGAAAAGCACAGCAGTTGCCAGAGTTATTACTGTTCCAACGTTAGTAACGCTTTATAGGATTTTGCAATAGCCGATTCATGCGGTTTATTCCAATTGGTTAAAGGTACGAACTTCAAATAACATTAAGTCATTTTCATTTATTTAATTTAGGTGTATTGGATAATGTCATACGTAAATCACATAAGTTAATAGACAACGAAACTACAAATCGTGCCGAAATGTATATGGCAATTTTATCACGCTTTAATGTAGGAAAACGACAAAATTTAGTTCAAAGAGGAACTTTTGAAACAAGGGCCTATTTATCAGGCTTGAGATATAATGACGGTCCTGCATGGCACGGAGCGCCATGGAAAAGTATCGTCGGTTATTCTCCAGGGTACTACTTAAAAAAATATTTGTCGTCAGAAGCACATAAAAGCTTACATCGGAAACGATCTGTTCCTAAAAGACGTTTAGTTCCCAAAGACATTAGCATGAATGAAAAAAAATATCATTACGGTTCTGCTGCATTGGATGGACAATTATCAAAATAAGAATTTGTGTATGAAGCAAAAAGAATGATATCCAAATTACAGGTACTGTAAATAAGAATGTATTCCAGACTTCCCTAAAAATTTTCAGAAGCTTAAATTAATTATTTCTTAAGATTATTTAAAATTGACACACAAACTATTTTTTCTTTAACATAGAAAATTCCACATATGACATACCAGAGTTAAATATGTTAGCTGCTAAAGTTTATTCATTTTAGGTAACGCTTGAACAAATAGAAACCATCTCAAAAAATACTGAAGGACAATTTGACAATCCATTGTATGAGGAAGAAAGGAAGAATCGATTAACGGCGCCCAATGTCGGAATAGCTATCAAAAGAAAATCAAAAACATTGAGCCATAATCTTGTAAAAAACTTACTATACCCAAAATACATAAAAACACCAGGTTTAACTGTTGGCAAAGAAAACGAAACTATGGTACGAAAAAGATTTGAAGGCGAGTATAATGTGGAAGTGCAAGAATGCGGATTATTTATTGATAGGATACATGGATACCTTGCAGTTTCACCTGATGGTAAGTGCTGAAAGTAATTACATCTAGTTAAATGAGGTGTAATGCATTTGTATTTTATGATTAGTTGGAAATCATAGTTTGGTCGAAATTAAATGTTTTCATAAAGTGCATAAAAAAGGATTGACATTGGAAAACGTCGTTGAAAACAAAATTGTCGATTGTTTAGAATATGTTGATGGAACCCTTTAATTAAAAAAAAACATAATTATTACTTTCAGGTGTGTGTGGCAATACGCATATAAGTGCTATTTTTATGTGAATATTTGTAGGTGCAAGGACAACTCAACATCACGAAAAGAGAAAAATGCTTTTGCATAGCGTATTGTGGAGATCAACAACCACTCTATGTGCAACACATTTTTAAAGATAAAGATTTTTACAATAGTGAAATGCTTCCAAAACTTACAAAATTTTATAAATATTGTATGCTGCCTGAGATAATTAATCGTAATGTTCCAAGGGGATTATTATGCATAGAACAACAATGGGAAGCATAATAGACCTCAATAAAGTTTACAAAAGCCATGGATAAAAGTCAAGTTACATCCAGCTTCGTCTTAATTTAGGTTTCACCTATGTTTATAATCTTTTTTTTTCACTATTTATTATTACGGTTGCCAGTTTTTCTTGAAAAAGATTGATTTTACGATTCGTTTATAATCGAAGCGTCAAAAATCAATCTAGAGAAAAATTGATGGCGCAACAATCGATTTTTTTTGCAACTTATACTAAACTTGGAAATAATCATTTTGCCAAAATAAATCTACAAATTTTGAATGAGAAATGGAAATAGTTATTTATTTAACTAGTTCTTGTGTAAATTGTCCGTTTTTTCTTTGACGAGTGGGCATTTTTAAACCTGGGTTTTAAAAGTCCACAAAGTTTTGACGTTTATGTTGACAAGTGCGTAAAAACTGCCAAGACGGTTTATAAAAGCGAAAAAGTAAATTTTATGACAGTTAAGAACGATAAAATAATTTATAGGTGAAATCGCTGTATGTCTAACATTAATATAGTAAAATGTTTGTGGTTATGTTATCATAATTTAAAGAAATTTGTTAAAATTTCAATTTTCTAAAAAACAATTTTAATAGATAAATACAACTTGATTCATCTACTCATTGCCATCTACTTTACTCTCATTTGAATTCTACTTTTTTTATGTTTCTCGCAATTTTTTGTTTGTTTGCTCATTTTGATGATACTATAATTATTTGTATCACTAGTCAAGAAAGTTCCATTTTGCAAGTATGCGAATACTCGCAAAATACTTTTAGGACGTGTAATACACAACATTTTTTGTGCTGACTTTTATAGTATAAATTTATTAAAAGCAATTATTTAAGTATTGATTTCTAATCAAATTTAATAACATATGTTGATAAAACTGAAACTTTGTAATAACGAAGTTCAATTGTTTTTGGAATTAATTTGACAATTACTTAGTATTATTACAATTTAACTTGTATGAAAATAAAACTATTGTTGTTATTAGCAATAAGCAAATTTGTTAATTTGTTTAAAAAGTTTTGTTAGTACTATTCTAAACAATGACACAGATAAACCTGCGTATGTTAATAAATCTGACAGATTGACAGACCAGATTTAATTAAAGTGCCAACTTCTAGTTATAAAATTCTACTACACCTAGGCTTAGGCTGGAAAAGTAAAATTTCCGGTCGATTATGATGCTTGCAAATTACATCAAAACGGACGAAAGTACAAAAAAAGAATATTTATATGTGTACTTACATTTTACAATTAATTTATGTTCTTTAATATTATGCTACATACAGCATACCTACATGATTCTCGGTCGATTTCTTTAAATTCATAAATCGATTAGAAAAAAATCGTGTAATGAAAACTAGATTGTAAAAATTATTTAGGCTGCCACAAAAAAAATCGTAAGACATTGGAAATTAGAGCACGTAAAATTTAAAATTTGTTTTTTTTTTGGTTACTTATAGTCAAATTCCGACTGCAATGCAGCTGAAGTAATTTTTTTGGATCTTGCTAAAACTAAATAAATTACGATAAACTTTTATTACAATATTTACAATTTATTACAATTATTTTATATCTTGATTATCCAAACTGTACATTTGCCTTGTAATTTTCATTAATACACCTGGGGTAATTTTATTATTGTAACAATTGCAACTTTTTGAACCACCAAACTTTTGTTAGAAGAAATTATTCTAGGTTGCTGATTTTATGGCGGTTCTTATAATTTAAATTTTATTTAAATTTATTTGAGAAAAATATTTTTTTAAGTTAGCACTGCAGTGTGGAACACATTAAAATAAATACTAAAGAAGTAAGATTTTGAAATTTTGTTTTCTCGCTGCCCAGCTGAATTTAAAAAAATTTACTCCTAAATTTAAATTAAAAATGCAAAGGAAAGACTGATTTCATTGTAAGCAATTCAAAAATTTCCTCACTCGAAAAAACTTACAATTTACTTATTATCATTACACGGTGAATAAGATACTTAACTATATAAAAAACGAAAAGGTCCTTTTTTCAAACCGTTGCGTTAACGTGATAATGATTCGTTTGAATTTTGTATGAATTAATTATCTTTGTTTTCTTGCTGCAAGTTTGCAAGTATATACCTAGTGTTTTGTAAAACATAATAAAGATAATCATAAGTATAAACACTCATTTCATATTATAATGCATATAGTTCCATTTTTAATATTTGTTCTTGTCAAGAAAATATAAAAAATGCAGTTTATATATAAAAAAGGAAGATTTAGTACATTTATCATGACATCGTGAAAGTTAAAACAAAATAATGTTAGTTATATCATCATTAATTGTGACATCATCTGGCATCACTGCATTAAGTAAACAAAAAGGTTGCCCACCTGTTGGATGAACGATGAACTAAAAAAATTATAATTTCCTGTAATTTAGATGCGTTTTACATTGGGTATATGGAGTTAATTCCGTTTTATAGCTCTTTCAAAATATAAACAACATTTTCGAAAATTAAAAGTATGTACTACTATTTGATGTATTACTTCATCGTACTGAGTTATTATAATATCGATAATCGTTTTAGAAATTATTATAAAATGGCATTATAACAATGTCATTTCTTGACTAACTTTGAGTATCAACTTTTAAGTCTTACCTTATTTTAAGAAATGAATTAGCTTATGCGACGGCCTAAAATGTTTTTTACAGTTTCCATTAATAAAAACATAAATATATGTTTTCAATTTTGAAAAAGCTAAAACGGCGAAAACATAAAAATGCTATATTAGGCAACCCACCATACTTAAAGCGCGCGCCTAAAAAAGAAGAATGCATCTTATTAATACAACATTTGGATTTATTTAATGAAACTGATTGGGTGCGCATTAAAACATTTGTATATAATACCTACAGATAAGATTCAAATAACACGTTTCCTTGTTATGTTCTATTATGATTTAGTTTTGTTTTTTTTTGTTTGTATTACCTATGATTTAATCCCATTTAAACTAAAAAAAAAACTGATACACTTTGTTGTAGTTCGTAATATCAATATTGAATAAAATGCATTAAGAAAAGTTGTGTTTTATTTAAAATGTTTCGCATCTGACGAGAGATTTAAAATTAAAAAAGAATGTATTTGCTTTTATTATGTTTTTGGTATTCTTCTTTAGTGTAAGTAATGGTTTCTTTAGCTGTAAATACAGAATGCCAATTGATTTCTACAAAATGTTTTTAAATTCCTAATTAAACTTTATTTAACTTTAAAAGTTATTCTTTTATTAATAGTGAAACTAAAATATTTGAATGGCTATTATTAAAACATATTTATATACAAGCATTATTACAAATTATTTGAACGTTTATATGTTTATGTAAAATGTGATATTTATTGACAAAATAATAAGTACTAAACAAATTATGTTAAAATACACTGTTGTCAAGTTTCGGGTCTGAAAATGCTAGAGTGTGTAAGGGGTCTAACAGCGTTTCATACAAATTACATACTAGATACAGAAAACGACGAAGCGTCCTCTGCTTCAAGAATAGTTGAACTAAATCTGTGTAAATGTTGATATTTAACCGTTTTGCAGGTCCAATAAAAGTTATAAAAGACTTTCAGTAGTGACCAAATCAACGTGAAGAAGACAGAATCGAGAAGAAATTTCAAACCATTTTGGAAACTTAGCTAAGAAAATTATAGTTGCAAAGCAGTTACATGTGGAAGAATCAAATGATGACATGTTATCATTGTTACAAATTTTGAAAAATCTTAATATAGTCCCCTTGTTGCTCTTCATTTTTAAGCAATCGCTTAGGGATAACAATGTAGACTACATTTGCATACTATTTACATATCGACTGATTTTGATATGAGACGTGTTATAACGTTTTTATTCACAATTGTTAAAGAACCTTTACTTTTGTTTGTACAACTGTTGACATGATTATTATAGTTTCACCTTAATATTTTTAATAAGGTTTAAATTAAATTAAGTATTAAATCTTAATACAATTTTTTTATTAACTGCAATGCAATAATATCTTATTGCGCTTTAAACATCAGAAACACTAAATGTACAGTCAGTTTTTGCTCGGTTTTTCCCAACTTACTTTTGGCTACCAATAAAAATATTTTAAGAAAGTGTTGTTGTTTAATAGTGGCATTCTTAAAGATAAAAATTGCCCAATCAGCAATTCAAAATATATATGGAGGAATACCTATACCAAACATAAACTTGAAGAGACTTAATCAATTTGTCATTTGCACCAAAGCAGGTCGTTTGTAACTGGAATACAATATCGAAATTACTTTGTGGATAAATCTATTTCTCGCAGTGAAAGGTTTAAATAAATAAGAACTAGTAAAAAAAAGCTATAAGTGGATTGTTTTTAAAATTACTAATTCAATTTAAAAAATGATCAATGGCTAGTGTAGCAATCAAAAATTGTTGCATTTTAAAACCAGTATAACTTCAATGTTAAATAGAAATATAACTAATAAAAAAACTAACAGTACTTACACAGCGTTAATTTCTCTAATTTAGTAAAGGTACTCGAAATATTTTTTCCAACGTTCCTAGCAATAAGCATAAACTCAGAATGGCTTTGAATGGCCTTTGCCTTACGAGGGTCGCCAGCTGCTATTGCTCTAGTAATATTTCGACCTTGCAAAGACCTGATAGTGGTAGTAAACTCACTAGTTCTGTCTCTTGCAGTCATGGTAGGTTCAACTTCAGTAAAATTATCAATAATA
Organism: Aquatica leii; assembly: GCA_035610365.1. Taxonomy (NCBI): domain Eukaryota; kingdom Metazoa; phylum Arthropoda; class Insecta; order Coleoptera; family Lampyridae; genus Aquatica; species Aquatica leii. The sequence continues at coordinate 165,882,484 of CM069432.1, forward strand.
TCGTCGTCCTCTACGTAATAATCAGATGAAACATTATTCAGGATAGTACTGTTATTATTGTGTTTCAAATTCTCCAATTGGGTCCAATTGGTATTACCCTCTACTACGATAAAAGGCTCATTTTCGGAGCCTGTACGGCGCCTTCGGGCGGGCATTGCATCCTTAACTTAAATAAGTTTGTAGTTATTATAATACACCATTTGAATTAAACAAACTGTTTTGCACGTACTTATCGACGAAATGTTAAATGCACTTTAGGAATTATCACAGTGAACAGCGATGTTTTATTGTATATCGAACCTGCTGTTCTTAATTTATAAAATGCGAACACGTATACTTTCAGATCCTCATTTTTTAGGCTTTAGCACTTTAGCCAAAATCTGGTTATAAACACAAATTACCAACTTACGTAGTCCGTCACTATAATAACAAACTGCTTTTACAGTCTAATTTAAAATTAATACAAGATTTAAACAGTTATTTAAGAGTCACTTGCCGTTGCAATAAATTATTCTATTACGACTTGATGATTCCTTTTTAATTTGTTATAACTAATAGATGACTAATAGTGTATTTAAGGTTTGTCATGTTTAGTCAGTTTTAGAATAACATATGTTCCATATGGTAATCTGTGCATATGGTCTGTCAAATATGTCAATGTAAGCATGAACACGTAAGCGAATAACAATAAATTAAATTAGTTGAAATAGTTCGTGGATTTGAATTGCTCCAAAATGTCAACTATACGGCAAAAACAAATTAGTAGGGCATACATAGTGTAGTTAATTAAAATTTTTCATATTTTATTGTAGATGCTTTAAAGCAAATGCTAAACTTGAATCAAGTTTCTACAAAAGCATCTCTAGCTGAGCCTGTATGGAAAGTGTTAATTTATGATAGGGCTGGTCAAGATATTATCTCTCCTCTTATATCAGTGAAAGAATTACGGGAATTGGGTGTTACTCTGCATGTGTAAGTTCTTCATCTTTTTAAATTTTTTTATGTTATCTCGCATTGTTTTAGTCAGTTACACTCGGATCGAGACCCTATTCCTGAAGTACCAGCTATATATTTTTGTGCACCCACAGAAGAAAATTTAGGTAGAATTTGTCAAGATTTTCAAAATGCTGTTTATGATGTTTATCATTTAAACTTTATATGCCCTATATCTAGACAGAAACTTGAGGACCTTGCTTCTGCTGCATTGCAATCCAACTGTGTAGCCAGCATACACAAAGTAAGATAATTAATATGTGTCATATATTTAGAAAAAATTATTAATTACACCTAAAGTTTAATTCATAGTTCAATGTTTATTTTATATTTTGCAACACTGACCTGAAATATATTCAATTCTCTCAAATGAAAGATTTTGAAAAAAAAAATTTTGGAAATAAATACTATGTTATAATTGTTATCACAGCAATTATCTATTAAAATAAAAATACAGGTAGTGGCTATAGTATGTAAAGATCAACAAGCAATGTGGAAAATATGTAAACTAAAGAATTCTATCTATCACTTTTTTTCCTGTTGTAATTGGTGATTTGTTTCTTATATTCACAAAAAAGTGTGCCACTCCTATGATCAAAACATAAACACTCATTCGATAACAATAAAGCCAGTTTGACATTATATTTGGCTGAATTTGTTTCAGTATAAAAGTTATAACTTCTTAATTTTCACAATTGGAGATTTTCATTATAAGTTGTAATAAAAATGATAATGATTAATTCAAAAATATAGTAGTACAGTTCTAGATTGCTTGTAAATAAACAAATATCTAAACTGTCACTTTGTATGTTTTGGTAACACATATTAGAATTAAAAACAATGATAAATGACCTGAATAAGACTGTGGGCAATGTCTAACTAGATATGAACTTTGATAAGACAGGAGTAATGCATAAAAACACTGCTAACCTGCTGGACGGATGATGTTAAGTGAATTGCTACCAACTGGCAACAAACGGCGCAAAACAGGAAAAAATTAATTAGGGGAGGCTTATGTTTAACAGTGGATGTTATAGAAGCGGATGATGATGACGCAAAAATTAATGAAACATATTTTTAGACTCCCGTTTTTTATACATGTGTCCACCACCATATATCAACTTGTCTATCGTATGTCTTCGCTTGTTTGCGATGCCGCTCGCACTGGTGCACTCGCTATTAACTCATTAATACTAAAGGTAAATTTCTAAACCCGTATTTGAACGATAACAATTAAACGAAACTCTCAAGCATAGCAAATAAGAATGAATGGGCTTTGGAAAGTAAATAAATATATACATATGAAATCCCTTGGTGAAAAATGTTTGATGCACCGAGCAGGGTTTGATATTGCAACACTTCACTTATGTTAACACTAACACAAAATATTGAGTATTTTTAATGCGCCGTGTTTCTTCGGGACACAATGTATTGACGTCTTTGATAATTTCAAATTTATTTGCATTTTTCAATTTCTCTATCGAGTAATAATCAGTGTAGGTGGCAGTGGCGGCTTCACCATTAGGTTATTTTGTCAATCTTTTACAAAAATACTAAAAATTGTTTTATTATTAATTTACAATTACAAATATGTAACGGTTCATTTTGCTTATTCCAAATATAAATAACGCGGGTTACACGAGTCATCTCTGTGCCCTACTGGTGAGACATTCTCTCTGAGGGTCACGCGTTGCTTCCGTACCGCTTCCATTGCGAATTATATCGCACCTCCACGCCTTATTAGCTTATGTTTAGTCAGTCACTGAAACCAGCGTATAGATTCATCCTTCTGGTGTTCTGTTGATTTTCATCAGTCTGCAGATGAGTACATCCACACCAGTAGAAAACTTTATTATTTGGTCATAAATGTTAAAAATTGTAGGTCAAAAATGAATCCACAAGTTGCGACGTTGAAACAGTTCTTTGCTCCAAATCTAAACCATCACCACCTCAAAAGTAAGTAATGTCGATGACTTGGATGTTCCGAACGCAGTTGAAACACAGAAAGAGTGAACGAGAAAAAGTGCACAGGATCTGAAAGTATCATGGACCAGCTAAATAGCATAGGAGGAGATGTGCTACAAAAAGTTGCAAAAGGAGATAGGAACCAACAAAGCAAGAACATGTTCTCAAAAAGTCACACAATTTATCATAAATGCCTTTGTTTGCATTTTGTACTAAAACCGTAATTCAAAACTCTTATATCGAAAATCCATGAAAGTTATATGAAGAAAAATCAACATTCTTATAACTGCAGCTGCATTTCGGATACTCTTTTTCGAATTGACATCATTTTAACGACAATTCTGTTAGTATGTTTGTGTGACCCTCCGGTGGACACGAACATCTCTTAACTATCACCAGTGTACGCCACCGATGGGGCACGCCGACGTGAACGTGTTAAGTAGGAATGTGTTTTTAAAGTTTTAATATTAAAATTATCCTCCCATTGGTAGGCGGGAACGATATTTAAACAGTTGGAAACGACTTGGCGCTTTCAAAAATATTTCTAAAACATTTGATATTAAGATGTTTACGTTAGCATAAATAACCCAAACTGTATCTGCAATTCGCTGTAAACCACGTGCTAAACACGTAATATGTATCAACACTTTGTATTGCTTTATATAGAGTACGCACTATTAAAATATTTTTGTATAGCATAATTTCCGGTCACAATTTATTGAAAAATTTATACGTTACAAAAAGTTGAAACAATATGCAAACTATAACATATTATTTTTTTCTTTATTGATTATTTGCTTACATTTTGTCGTAACAGCCGTAATTCCAGGTTTACGACCAATATATAAATTTTATATCGTTGGAAGATGACATGTTTATACTGAAACACCAAAACAGCGATTTGTTATCATATTATTGTAAGTTAAATGGCTACTTAAGCATAATAATAATTTCAATCACTTGCAGCTTTAAATAAAATAGACATGAAAGATACAGAAGTGGAAGATTTAGTAAACTCAATAGTAGATAGTTTATTTTCAGTATTTGTTACAATGGGTAAAAATAAATTGATATTTCTATTTAGTCAAAGTTAATTATTGCATTCAAGGGACGGTGCCAATAATTAGAAGTCCTAAAGGAAATGTGGCGGAGATGGTAGCAAAAAAGTTAGATAAAAAATTAAAAGATAATTTATTCGACGCTCGCAATAATTTATTTCATACCGATATGCATACAGGTAGTTTTAATTTTCAAAGACCGTTGCTTATCATTTTAGACCGAAATGTGGACATGGCTACTCCGTTACATCACACTTGGACGTACCAAGCATTAACTCACGATTTATTAAACTTAGCTTTAAACAGAGTGATTGTTGAAGAAAGTGCTACAAGTGGAGGTACACAGTCAACTAAGTCTTCAGAAATATAGTTATGTTTTAGGTACTCGAGCTAAGAGTAGGCCGTGTGAATTAAATTCGAATGACAAGTTTTGGTCAACTCATAAAGGTTCTCCGTTTCCTACAGTAGCAGAAGCTATCCAAGAAGAGTTGGAAGATTATAAATTATCTGAAGACGAAGTAAAAAAACTTAAATCGTCAATGGGAATTGACAATGAATCCGACGTTGCATTATCTATAGTTTCAGATAATACCGCACGAATCACATCTGCTGTCAATTCTTTACCACAACTGCTAGAAAAGAAACGTCTTATAGACATGCACACCACTATCGCAACGGCTATTTTAAATTTAATAAAGCAAAGAAAGTTTGATACATTTTTTGAATTTGAGGAAAAAATTTTGAGCAAAGCCAATATTGATAAAGGTTTATCTGAAATTTTAACAGATCCTGAAATTGGAACTCCTGAGGATAAAATGAGGCTATTTATTATTTATTTTATTTGTGCACCAAATATATCTGAAGCGGAATATTCTAAATACCAAGCGATCCTTGAAGCAGCTGGATGTGATCTTATGCCTTTAACTTATATTAAACGGTGGAAGTAAGTTCATATATCTATATATATATATATATCACGTAATTAAGTTCATACACTTAAAATTGTATTTAACTAATGTTTGTTTTATAGAAGCTTCACAAAAATGTCTTCAGGAACAAACCAATATGAGGGTGCTGGAACTAAAACCGTTAATATGTTTTCTAAATTAGTTAGCCAAGGATCATCTTTTGTAATGGAAGGTGTTAAAAATTTAGTTGTGAAAAGACATGTAAGTTTTGAATATTTGTTTCTACAAACATTATAAACCTATGTTGTAGAATTTACCTGTTACGCGCATTGTTGACCATTTAATAGATTTTAAAAATAGTCCCGAAATGGAAGAGTACCATTATTTAGACCCTAAGCAATTAAAGTTAACTGAAATACCAAGAAATAGGTCGCCTTTTCAAGATGCATTTGTTTTTGTTATTGGTGGTGGCAGTTATACAGAGTACCAAAATTTAGTAGATTATGCTAAGGTAATTTTACATTAGTATATTAATTTTTTTTAATATATATTTTAGCAAAAAACAACATCAGGCAGTACCAAGAGGATAGTTTATGGCTCAACTACATTGACTACTCCAAAGCTCTTTTTAAAACAATTATCATTGTTAGGTCAAGAGATTTAATGATTGTTAATATTAATAACATGTAAGATACAACGCCTATCTGTTTATTTAATTGTATTTATATATCTTATAAAAATAGTAATAATTTTTTAAATGCGGCTTTGTTTTTTAAGACAACTTTTTGATTATGACTTTGGTTGGTATCTTCTACTATGTGGTCTATGATTTTAAACTCATTTAGCAATTGTATTTAGAATCTTTTCGTATGTATGCTCTCGCTATAATTAAATTCTGTATGTTGTTTATTTAATTGTCAAGCAATTATTTCTTTACATTTATGTTTCTGATGTATCTCGTGGTTATGATTTATTTGAACTTATTATTATTCAACTATGCATTTTAATGTCAACATTTAATACATTTTCGTTAGACAAAAACATAACTGTTTTTCATCAATTCAAATGACATAGATAGCTAATGAATATTTATTCATTACATGTTAAGGTGTAGATTACTCCAAGATATAAATATCAATCATTGCTTGGAAACTTCAGTGCTCAATAGACTGGTCGCTTCAAAAATAACTCAATTTTATGAGCTATTTAGTTTGTATGTTTACAATTTAAGGTAATTTTCGACTCTTATTTCAATATATTAATGTATAATGAATCAAGAAAAGTTTGCCAGAAATATAATGGATTAAACATAGTATGGAAGACTGAAGGAAGGGAAACCTCGACGCGGCTTCGGATGAGGAAGAAAAGAATAGAAATCGTAATAAATGTTGCTGCCATAGATTACTTCCATGATCTGTATAATGAATTATGAAAACATAATTTAGAAGATTTTTGCAAATATTCTCTGCATCACAAATTATGAAATTTGAAAACGAAATCATTGAGTGTCATATAAAAGGTATTGCATTATATTATAATCTTCTTAAAAATTTAACCACAAACACTTTGGACTTACGTGATAATAAATAACACAAGATAAACATAAATATAATGAATCATTACAAGTTATAAGACTTGAAAAAATTATATATTTAGATGTAATTATAAGCAAAATCACTGAAGTTTTCATACTCGTTGGCAATATCAACCATTCCTTACTCATTATACAATATACTACTATAGTTATTATAATTTTGGTTTATGTTATCAATTTTCTTTTCCGATTTGTTTCAATACATGAACGATAACCGATTTTGCATGAATTTTCACAATACGCTTGTTTAGAGTGAAAAATTTAATCATTTTATTAAAACTTTTATTTTGACATTGTTTGCTTGTATTGTTAGCATTCGGTTATTGTTTTATAAACCTCAAGTCTCAATGTGATTCTATTCTAATGATGACAGTATTTGTCGACGTTAAAAATAACAGTTATTCTACTAAAGTCACAGTCGCAAAAACTGTATAAGATTTTGTGTTACTATTGTTTTGGAATTATCACATTTTTCTTGCATTTACTTATTTGTAATTTGTATAACCCCATCCAACGAAAAAAAAATTGTGTAAACGTAAATCTCTCAATTAAGTTTTCACAAAATACTAAATCAAACCAAAAAGGACAAAGAAAGTACTCGTGGTTATGTGGGGTATACACTGATAACGTAAAAGTGATATCTGAATTTTTAAAATAAAAGGAATATGTATACAATCCTATAATTGTTTTTTGTAATATTATAATATTAAGTAGCGTTCACATGAGCTTTAGTGTACTATTACTGCATGTGTTGAAATAGTCCCGTTTGAATTCAAATTTAGAGGAAGCGCCGAAATTTGGAAAAACTGCCGGGTGCGAAACAGCGCATGCACTCCTTAGGCGGGGGAGGCTTTAAAGACAGGGAGTCCGGAAGCGGGCGGCATCTTATTGTGAATCTCTTTGAAGATAACAATACGGTTTTAAGATTTAAAAGTTTTGCCTTTTATCATTTGTGCTTTGTTTAATTTTTTTTTTGTGTTTTGTAAACTCTTTTAACGTTCTAAGTATGTATGCAAAATAATTTTAATTCATATAAATCTGTCTGTTTTTGTATTGTTGCTTTAAACGGGAACCAGGGTAGTTTTTGCCGTTGTTCTCTTTGTTTGAAAAGCTAGCGTGGGTCGCCATTTTATAGTACCGTTACTTTCCCTTTTATATTTCTTTTATTTTTCTCTGTGCCAATTTATGTTTTCTTTTAAAAACTGTGTTTAAACCAAACGATTTTACCCGATTTTATTTTACAATTGCAATTTTATTTGTTCTTTATTGTAGACTTGCTCAAGTCGCCTTCCGCATAGCGGAACACGTTTTATTGTAACTTGCTTTTGTTTGATTATTACTCGTGTGTTTTATGAGTTGCTCAAATTGCTAGAAGTTAGAATTGTTTTATACTATGATATTCATACCTTCATGACCGGAAACAACCATCCGTACGTTAACTGATGTAAATACCGTTGTTTGAATTGCCTTGTCGAATGTAAACATAATATTTTATTTACCGTGAGAGGCATACAACATGTGGCTGCAGGTAGTTCTCATACTATGAGGACCCTGTGTATTTTTTTTGTGAAGTAGCGTATCCTAAGTCTATGATATAGATAGGTGCCTGCTTCGATATATGTAGTAAAGTCGCGGTAGGTTGCGTCCATGATAATGGGCCCTACATTTTATAAGATTTGTTTGATATCATTGTGTGTTTATTATGTGTGTATTTTGTGTATTATTTGCGTATTTTTGGCCCTTGTTTGTTTGTCCCGACCAATCAACTAATAGCTGAATTGCATCCGTAACCCAGGACTTCAGTACCTACCGATAGGCCGTCGGTTAACTAACCCTTCTTCAGTTTAGTATGATGATGTACGTGCATGTGTTTATGTGTCGGGACTTAAATCTGTTACCGTACCTGCTTATCCGAACATTTTATAAACTCAACATTCTAACTTCTAGATTGACGGTGTAATTTCATTTATCTGAAAAAGGTTACAATAAAATGAGCAACGTAGATAATTACTTGTTAATTTAATTTGCTGCTGTGTTATTTTGATTTGACCCAATTGTAATTTATTCATCGCCTGTTAAAATATTGTATAGCTAGTTGAAGCATTTATGCTGTTGGCTTTTATTAATTCATAATTTACTTCTTTTATTGTGTATCTTGAAACATAATCTCTTCAAAGGAAGTTAGTTTATTAGTAAAACTTCCATAATAGTAATGTACAAAACCAACTTGCTACTTAACCTCGCTTTTCCATTTACATTGCTTTGTTGCCAAATTTCTTTTAGTTTCGCCGTGTTGCCATACTTGCTAAAAGTACTTAAAAGACAAGTAACTTCTTTTACCTATTATTATATTATGTATTAGTTGATTTCTTTTATAACAGTTGTTGTTTTGTATATTAATTATGTAGTTTATTTGTATTAATATTCAGCAAAGGACCGGAGGGGTTTCTTCACTCTGTTCTTCCCCTCCTACGACGGGTCCCACCGAACAGGCACGGCTTCGGTTAAAATTTAGAGTTAAACTCGAATAAAAATCACGATTCATTTTTTTTTATTGTGTGTTTTATTTAACCTACAACAGCCTTCCCACATATCGAGAGTAAGCAGTGTATAACAAACTTAATACAACGTAGGAAAGGGGGGGGTAACTAGACGATCACAGCCACAGCGAGATGTCGCTACTTTTTGTTTGTTCGCGGGTTTTTAATTTCAAACGCGAGTGGGTTACATCACAGTGTATATTGTATATAGTGTAGAATTTATTAAGTCCAAGCATTCACATAGGCTTAGTGAGGTTTAGTGCACTTACAGAAAGCATTTGATTCTGTATTTTAGTGATATTCAACTGTGTTTGTTAAAACTAGGAATATTTTAATTGGATGGACTGAAATTGTTTTCAATAATTAACAATTAGGTACCGTATTAAGTTATTTCGATAAATTAAAACTATGAACACTAGTAATTTTTATACGATGGAAATAAATATTGCAGTCGTAATAGTATATTTTGCACTCCCAGTAAACACACGACGTCCCAGGGACGTTCGTTTTATGTCCAAATGATGTCTTTACATCCCGGGCTTTAAAACGGACATGTATAGGATGTCTTTAATAGGACGTCCTCAGGATGTCAATGAAGAACGTACGATGGGATGTCCTATGCGGGAAAAAACAAATGCAAACTTAGTGCGCGTGCCCACTTTCCTTCTTGTTCTCTGGTACCAACTCAACACCTGTACGCTCCTTTGGTATATCAAAGTGGTACACTCTGTTTGCACTCTGTATCTGTTTTTGTTGGTGTTCTGGCTACTTTATTTACCTGTACTTTTTATTTTCTAACGTTTTTTGGGTGTTCTAGTGTATAAACAAATTTATTTGGTAAGTTTTTGGTAGCTTGTATTTATTTATAATGTATAAAAATCATCATTTATAGTTATTATTTTGAATTACTAAAAATTAATAAAAGTTTATTGAAATTAAAAGATCACAATTATTAATAATGGTGATTTAAAACACCATCTCGCGCGCATACCTATGCGGTGAATTGAAAATATTTATTTTATGTAAAAAAAAAAATTTTTTACTCAAAAAATTATTTAAAAAATGTTTTCTTTGTATTAAAGGTTTAAAAGTGTGACGTTATCTCACGACTTTTATCGTCGCGATTCACAATAAGTCACCCAAAAATGTCAATATGACCGATAAGGCACAAAATCGCTAATCTAACTAAGAAACTATAACGTTATCGCGTTCTTGGTATTCATAGTTATGATTACTGTGCGTATTCTCGTATTGTATTACTATTTCCACAATAATTAGTTTTAGTTAGGTAGTTAAAAATACGTCTAGAAATAATTTTGTTTATACCACAGTCCTCTGATGAAATGTAAATGCGAAACTTATAACAATTCTTAATGAATTTGCAAAACTGACGCGTTTACAAATTTTTTTTAAAAAACGATTTAAACAATTTTTAACTGGTTATAATCGATCATCTCTTATGATTTAATCAATAATAGAATTGTCAAAACGATCAATCAATAATTCTACAAAAGAAGTATCACTTGATCAATTCTTTAATTTAGAAAAATGTAAATTCTGATTACATAGAAATACCAAAATAAGCTTTTTGTATTAACTTTTTTATCGAATCTACATGACGATTACCATCTCTTATGTAGTTGCATTGTTTCAGACGCCACTTAAAAAAATCGGGAAGAAAGCATAAAAAACTCGCTAAGGAGGGCCACAGAACGCCGGGATCGAGAAGATAAAAAAATGAAATAATCTAAATTTATTTTAATTGAATATAATTTGGATTATTATTTAAAAATATAGTTTTATGTAATAATAATTTGTATTTTATTTGATAAAGTTATTTTTATTTATTACGTCAAGTCACAGAGGAGTACGTTAAGTCTCCTTACTAAATAAAAAAAACAATAGAAAAAACCACAAAGTAGATATACTTTAACTGGAAATGAAACTTTTCTTGATAAAAATATAATATACATATATAGTACATATCCTACAGCCATCTAAAAGGGACGTCCCGTTGCGGATACGCAAGGATGTCCTATAAGGACATCGTAGGGATGCACACACTTGTGACAAAAGAACGTCCCATGAATGTCCCTAGGACGTACAAGAACGAAAATAGGATGACTTTGGGACATTCAGTGATCCGCAAAAGCATGTCCCCGGAACATCCTTGTGTTTGTTGGGCTACTACTGGATTATTTTCTCCTAGTTACTACGTTTGTTTTTAAGACGGTATCCCAATAAACACAGAAAGTCCGGCAGTGTACAACGTACATTACAGCGATTAAAGGCAAAATGCGTTTATGGTTTTTGTAGTGCATAAAAAGTACGCATTCTGTACGTAAATCCCAGTACTATAAACAACGTAACGGTATAGTGCGTTTTCAATTCATTTTGTCATCACGTTTAAAATACATATTTATTCGCAGATTATTCAATTTTGTTCGGTTCTCGTCGCCGTCACCGTGAAGTAGCTCGTAGCTCTTTCCCTACCCTTGCTTTTGTCACTTTTGTTTAGCTTTAGCCACAAAATCTTGTATTTATCATATGCAAACCATTTTGTGCTTTAAAATTTAGAAAAAATGTGTTTGTTTTTCATCATTTAGGATGGATTAACAAAATAAGTAAGTATTAAATTCAAATATAACTGATATTATTTCTTAATAATAAATATATAACTTGTAATGTTCTAACCCCAGATTCTACGCTAACTTCACATTACAGTTACAAAAATTCAAATCAAAGCTGGGAAAACTTACAAATGGCGGCTAAAACCAACTTTCCCGTCAAAAACAAACCCGCCCCAAATTTAGAAAACGCGGTAAAGTTTAAAATTACCCGGCAAACCCCACACAAACGTGATCGTCTAGTAAGGCCCTCTGTTGTCTTAAGGAGACACAAATACACTTTCAGCGAACTGTAATCGGAAGGGAAGATCAAAACACACAGTAAACAAAAAGATATTTATTTAAAAGCTTCCTAAAATTTTGTAATTATTAATTTATTAATTAGCAACACAAGGCCAAAAAGAAGAATGGGCAGATCAACGACGATTTGCGAGCAGAAAAGAACTCCCAAGAAAAACTACTCGCTTAAATACACAAATCACATAAAACTGGTGAAAAATATGAACATTTAACATAAGACAAGAAAATTTGAACAGGACTTCGATCAATCTCAAAGCCTGTCGTTGAAAATACACATGTTTAAATGACGATACAAAAACTTACATAAACAAAGAACCCAAACCAACCCTGTACCCCTGATTTGATTAAATATTCAAAACACAAATAATTACACAAATAAAACATGTCAAGTGATAAAATAGCACTTGGCAACACAAATTAAATCCAACACAGAGACATAAAATCACCAAATAGATACATAAAACATGTTGTACAGTTATAATGTTATAAACGCAAACAAAAAAAGAACCACAAAGTTGCAAAGGTCGACACTTGTTATCTGCTTAGGCAAAAGGGATGGAAAAATAATGGTCGATCATGAATCGTTATACTAAACCATAGGTCTGTCTATTTGGCCCGTAAAACCAAAGTAAAAAAATGAACACAAGGGTTGATATCGGCATCTCTAGCAATTAACACACATTTAACATCTCGAAACATATAAAATTAAAACAGAAGTGGTATTAGTCTTAATACGGCCCCCCGCATAGGTACCAATATCACGCTCTTGTGCGAACGTGGGCTAGAGATGATTTGCTACCAAGCAATACGGACTTTAATTAAGTATATTTGGATAGTTACCACCGTATTGAAAGGTAGTCTTCAAGGCGGAAAATGTTAGTACAAAACATAACAGGTCAGTTCACACTTTGTTCATTGTTGGAAATGCCGTATTCAATCCCCAATTTAAAATCAAAGCAAACCGCAAATCGACAGACCTACAGCAAACAAGTAACAATATTAACGCGGCCAAACAAAAGCAGGTTACAACTGTTACACCCTAGAAAGAAATTGCATGTACAACATATTTTAAAATTAAACAAATTAAGAATGAATTAAATAGTTAGCAAAATCAGATATGCATTAAAATAAAAACAGTACTACCTTGAAATAAAACACGTGGTGATATTACACACAAAGAGCAATAAAACAAGAATACTTAAAACAAAAATATATGATATGAACACTTCGAAGGTACGGACAAAGATGATCCTTTCCAGTCGAAACAAATGCATCCCGCGCAAAAAATGTCGCAAGAGCGATGTTGCCACTTGTTGCCGAATCGTGTGGTATGTTGCCAAAGCTTGCAAAATTTCGTAAACAGCTACTCTTTGGTTACCTCAAACTTAAAAACTAACACGATTTCGCGCAAACATAAAGTGACCTTTAGAATTTGTAGTTAATGGGATGTTAGTTTGTGAGTTATCTACAATTTCCCAATTCATTATTCTTATTGCTGAGTTGTATTTAATTGAAATTTTTTTTTAGATCGATTCAATCTACTTTGTTGGATGAAAAGATGCAGCAAACGAGACATCTTTTAACCAAGTAATTGGTCTGGATCAAGCAAAAGAAATTTGTAAAAATATTTTAAATTTAATTTATGATAAGAGGTTTCAGAGCCCTAGTAGAGCAAAACGTTTCTAAATCATTTACATTTGTAACATTTTTAATACGCTTAAATGGTACATTAAAACGTTTATAAAACGTTTTCAAATCAATGTCATACTGCTTCAAAAGCGAATCCGAACATTGTTTTTAGACGGTTTTTGAAGCGCATACAAATCGATTTCAGAAATAATACCAAAATTGACTGAAAAATTATTGCCTAAATCGTGTTTGTAACATTTTCAGTTAGTTTCCACTAAATATTAAACGTTGATGTCCAAAATAATTTACGGAGTTATCTACGTAACGTTGCAGAATAATACACAGTTATCATCTTTTAATGTTTCTAGAAACGATTTACCCGTACTTTTTTTGAATGATTTGTATTTGTATTTCCAAAACTATACATATGAAACCGCTAAACTTAATACAAAAAAGTTATTAGATAGCTTTGTTTTTTGACGATTCAGTATTATAATCCATTGGGACAAAATAGCGAGCCAAACTCGTGGTATGTAACCTTTGCCAAACGTAGAAATAACGAGTCTCACTCGTGATACTTATTATATTTTTTGGTTGTTTATAAAGCACTATATCAAATGACGTTTTTTATTCGTTAAACAAGTCCAATCGGCCGTCAAGATCAAGTTCTAGCAAGTTTTCCTATCCTATATTTTGAACGCATAATTGCATTATTTTGAAATTGAACTTTATAATCGTTGCAAACCCCGCCTGTGTAAACGTACCAAAAACATTTCAAAAAATCGTTTTTTGAACGTATACTTTCCTTATTTTAGATTTAAACTTAATAATCGTTCCAATGCTATTTTAAGAAACAATTTAATAAATTAAATGAACATGAATAAGTAACGACTCTAGTTATCATTTTTAGAAGTGTTTTAAAACATTTCAAGAATGATTTAGGAAATGATTTATAGAAACATTGCAAAGGGCGGACATTTATCAAATTTGAGACAAGTGTGAAACGATTCTGGTATATTTCTTTATTTCATAAAAATCGTTTTGAAAATGTTGCAGAAATGAATTTTTCTACTAGGGAGTATTTTATAGTTTATAGGTTAAAACTTAAAACATTAACTTTATATGTATATTAATGTAATGTGATTTCAAGTGCATTACTGCCGAACTCGACTTTCGTGTTGTATTTTATTTCACGACTATTTACAAAGCAATTCTTTATAATTACTTCAAAAACTTCATAATTTAGTTTAGAAATTGCTAAAAAAGTGCATAAGTTATTTGACTAGCATTACCCTAGTAGAAAAATTCATTTCTGCAACATTTTCAAAACGATTTTTATGAAATAAAGAAATATACCAGAATCGTTTTACACTTGTCTCAAATTTGATAAATGTCCGCCCTTTGCAATGTTTCTATAAATAATTTCCTAAATCATTCTTGAAATGTTTTAAAACACTTCTAAAAATGATAACTAGAGTCGTTACTTATTCATGTTCATTTAGTTTATTAAATTGTTTCTTAAAATAGCATTGGAACGATTATTAAGTTTAAATCCAAAATAAGGAAATTGTACGTTCAAAAAACGATTTTTTGAAATGTTTTTGGAACGTTTACACAGGCGGGGTTTGCAACGATTATAAAGTTCAATTTCAAAATAATGCAATTATGCGTTCAAAATATAGGATAGGAAAACTTGCTAGAACTTGATCTTGACGGCCGATTGACTTGTTTAACGAATAAAAAACGTCATTTGATATATTGCTTTATAAACAACCAAAAAATATAATGAGTATCACGAGTGAGACTCGTTATTTCTACGTTTGGCAAAGGTTACATACCACGAGTTTGGCTCGCTATTTTGTCTCAATGGATTAATACTGAATCGTCAAAAAACAAAGCTATCTAATAGCTTTTTGTATTAAGTTTAGCGGTTTCATATGTATAGTTTTGGAAATACAAATACAAATCATTCATAAAATGTACGTGTAAATCGTTTCTAGAAACATTAAAAGATGATAACTGTGTATTATTCTGCAACGTTATGTAGATAACTCCGTAAATTATTTTGGACATCAACGTTTAATATTTAGTGGAAACTAACTAAAAATGTTACAAACACGATTTAGGCAATAATTTTTCAGTCAATTTTGGTATTATTTCTGAAATCGATTTGTATGCGCTTCAAAAACCGTCTAAAAAACAATGTTCGGATTCGCTTTTGAAGCAGTATGACATTGACTTGAAAACGTTTTATAAACGTTTTAATGTACCATTTAAGCGTATTAAAAATGTTACAAATGTAAATGATTTAGAAACGTTTTGCTCTACTAGGGTACAATGTCATTTTTATTTTACAGTATCCATAAGAAAAAATTCAAATTGTGGTGCAGCTTTACAACACGCAATAAACACCAGGAGTAGTGGGTACGAAAGACGCCAATAAACATAAGCACAGAATGAATGTAAATAGGTTTTTTATATTTTTTTTAATTTTTTTTAGTACATATATGGACATTGTATGTTAAGTTTCCAAATTGTTTTATTAATTAAATTAAAAATGATAATACATGCATTCAATTTGTGTTAAGTTGCTAACATTGCCAATGCTTTTAAAATTGTGCACTATTTATGTGATGGCAAAGTACATATTATATTGCAGAGATTTCACTGGCATTCTGCATTTAATTTGTATTAATATACGTAACTTGCCGATATTGGTTTGATGCAATTTCTGCATTGGCAAGATTCATCCAGCAATATATCGGCCGGTGTGACACCTGGTTATAAGCAGTGTACTGCATTTTAGCAATGATTTTAGTACATTGCCAGCATTCTGAGTGCCGGCTAAGGAGTACATTGCCAGTACAGACCCATTGATTTGTGTTTATTGGGATGTTTGATTTACTAAGTTGTTAGACGTAACTCATCGGTAATAGTTATTTACATAAAAATCTTACATTACTGAAGAGGAATTAAATTAAAATACGCGACAGTTTGTGCTGGGTATTTTAAAGCTCCAAGCCAAGTAAGAAATTTTACTGGCGTGTTTTCTATTAAATTTTTCCGGAAATCGTAAAAAAAGACGAAATTTACAAATTTTAAAAATTGTTTTTACAAATTCCTTAAAAAATCAAATTTGTCAATTTTTTTGGGAACTATAGTTACAAAGTATTTTGCGTCTTTAAAGTCTTTACAGTACTAGTTTGGAAACAGTAGTTTACGTAACAAGAGTCGAAAGTAAGAAATAGCATAACGAACGTTAATTACGTAACTACACTAACGAACGAATATTGTGGTTTGCGATGTCGGCAGCACAAAATAGTATATTGTGTAATGAGTAAAGAAAGTGGATGTCATTGCCAACGAGTATGAAAATTTGCAACCGAGCCGAAGGCGAGGTTGGCAATTCGTACGAGTTGGCAATACACATTCCTTACGAATTATACACTATACTTTTTCTACGACTCTATATTTAATTAGTAATCAAAGTTGAACAGAATTTTCGAAAAAAAATAAGGCAAAAAATAAATAAACTAATTTAAAAATTGTATTGGTGATACTTAAAATGACAATTAAAAAATGTCAAAATTTGTATTTATTTTATGTCAACTTGACAGCGTTTATACTATTAGTTATCTGTTACAATTATTTAATTTTTGATTTTTACTCATCTCTAGTTAAAGAAATGGTGAGTACAATTTACTTGCTTTAAATACATGCAATCTTAGTTAACTTCAAATCATAGTATTTGAATTTTTTTTAATACATTAATTTCAAGCATAACCTAATATGAATGAGCTAGAGTTTCAAAAGTACTAATGATTCAATGACAAGATTTTGCTTTTGCAGCCAGTAAATAAAAGAAATGCGAAACCTGAATCGTTAATGTCGTCAAGTTCTGACAAATGTTGAAAAGTTTTTTCTAGAAGCTTCAACCGAATAACGTGTGGATGTGACTTACAAAGCAAATAAGGTAAATTTGTAAATGTTTAAAGATAATTTGTAATTTATAGGTGTTATTCTTAAGAATAAAGCTTTCCGAACTAAGAAGGTAATAATAAGAACATCGTAGTTAAAGAATTGAAAAAAAATCGTTTTAGAAAATGCAAGATAGTTAATTATTCTAATGGAGCAAATATGCTGTAATAATCTTTACTGCATATTTAGTTTAAATATGAAAAATTAATTGTTAACAAAATACATTGTAGGTAAAACGAAACAAATGATTCGGTGCTTTTGCTTATAATTACATCTAAATATATAATTTTTTCAATGTATAAACCAGTGGTTTGCATTAGTCGACAATGTGCGAATGGATTATTTTTATAAGATTATATTCTAATATGTATAGTGAAAGCATACATAAATACTTGAAATGAAATGAATGAAAACTGCATTAATATAAAGATAAATAATAACAAACAGATATCAGGCATGTGCAAAAGAAACATTTTGATCTTCCAACCATCGATGAATGCCAAAACATAATTGCCCAGCAAACACTAAACTTTTGGGAATGTGATGAGCCAGTATTGTGAGTAATAGTAAAATGCTGGCATTGGCATATCGTTACATAACCATTACAGTAACTACATAGGAAAACTGCATAAATTATATTAAAAATTGCCTTTAACAAAACGGTGTTGACCCGGCATTGGTTTTATCGTATGGTTTTATCTCTGCACTTGCGGGGTAGTGAGAGGTGGACAATAGCCGCGCACCGGCGCACGCAGTCGACGCGTTTCGTTTGGTTTTCGTTGTTGCAGTTTACTTTTTGATTTTGTGAGATTTTTATGGAAAGTAATCATGTCTTAAAATAATGAAAAATATTTTAATAACTTATCAGATTCCAATGCAGTTATATCTTCAAGAAACAAGTAAAGTACCTAATTTATTTTTTGAATGTATGTACAATTAACCTCACATTTGCAGTATTTAGCGTGATGGAGCTTTTGTTTTCATTAAACATGAATAATTATTCTCCAGTATTTTTAAAATCTATAGCATTTAAGAAAAAGACATCAACAGAGAGTTATTAAAAAGAACCCCTAGTAGAACAAAATGATTTCAAATCATTTTAATTTGTCACAACTTTAATGCAATGGTATTGTACATGAAAACAGTTTTTTAGTATATCCAAATCAATTCCATAATAAGTGATTCAAAAAATAGTTAATTAAAATTGTTTATGTATTGCAGACGAAACGTTTTCATGATCAATTCCAAAAGTTAATAAAGCATTATTTGGTAAAACGAATTTCTTATAATATAACATCGTTTTAAAACATCATTTTAACATGAATTGTTGAATTATTTTCGGTATTATTCTGGTAACAATGTATAGATTGATACAAAATCATCATTCTAGATGATTTAAAAAATAATTCGTAGAAACGTTTTTGATAATTTGATATATTATTTTGTCGTGCACAGAATTTTTAAACAGTTTTGTTTGACAATTCTAAGAAAAATATTTTCAATAGAGTATACCTGCTTTTAAAAGGTTTAAATAGGTTACAGTTTGTAGACAGTAAATGAAATTTAATCTCTACCTATACAAGAATCGAGAAAAACTCATTTGTTGTCAATGGTAAGTTTAGTATTTTTATTGGAATTCATATAATTTATGAATTTTTACATTTTTGCTACTGAGATACTAATTAATCGTTTTTAATGAGTACAAATATTATAAAGATGAATCGATCCATGTTTTTAACACTGAGTGTAATATAATATTAGATAATGATATATAGCTTTGGCTTTCCCAATAATTTATTTTTAATTTTCTTGACAATTGTTTCTTTTGCCTTAATGTGCAAAACATTGAAACAATGAAATTGAATGATTTTAAAGATTTATAATTAAGTTTTAATGGGAATTTCTTTTGATCATTGATTAATTCGTTTTAATTAGTTTGCATTATAAAACACGTTTCTAGTTCGTTTAAAATTAATAAATTTGGATTTGAAAAAAGTTGTTTAGATTGAATGTATGGTTATTTTTTAATAAGTGTTGAGCAAAAGTGGATTTTATTTAATTTGGATTGTATCCTGTAGAATAATTGATCTACTTTAAATATTTTTTTAATCTGGTTTTTTAAGACTTCTTAGTTTGACTCATATACAGCATTTTACAAGAACTGACGAGTTTATAGACTCCAATCTTTTCAATTTCGGATATTGAAACTTTAGTTTGAGAAAAATTGTTATATAGATTTGGTAGATCTGAAAAACTTAATTTTAAAGGTGACTTTAATTTTATTTGTTTGTAGATCTGAAAAATTTTATTGTTGATTTTACATCATGCTTGTTTAATTCAATTATTTTACGTCATCTTGTCTCAATTGTTATTTTAATGTAATATTTCTTCTGACGATGTTTGCATATTAAGACAAAACTAACAATTGTGAAGAAAAAAATACAGTATCGGAAAAGACCAAGCTTTATCTTTACCTAATATAAACATTTTTTTTATCAAATATGTTGCAGTGAAATATTAAACCTGAAGTGTTTATTTTGACCTTTGAATCAATTTTATTAATCCATAATTTTGCAATTTGGGTATTAAGACTCTTAGTAATTTTTCATTTTCATTTTTATTTAAATTAAAAATTGATGAATTGAAATCGAAAAATTATAATTTTTTTGAAAAATACATACATACTGTTTTATTTTTCATCAATTTAGTTTATTTGAATAGGATTTTCATTATTTTCAGCTATGTTTTAATATATTTTATTAACAGTATTAGGAAAAAAATCAGCACTGTTTTAATTATCCTTAGGAGGAGTATTAAAAAAATTATGTGTTATTCTCGTTTACTGTATTCAGACATTCTACTTCATCACTTAGCATCTTTATTTTGTTTTTTAAACATTTTTTACATCGACGACTATGTTAACATTCACACCATATCGTTTGGAGTTCTGGGGGCCTTTTACGGTTCGGGACCCCTAGATTGGGGAATTTACAGGGCCGTTAGTTTCGCAACTGCATCGCTGATACAATGTAAAAACAGTATTGCTTCTAATTTATTAAATTAGGTAATCTATCAAACTTCTCATTTGTCATACGCAAATGGCTTTTGTTCGAAACTCAATGTTCCAGTGCAAATTATTTTATTTTAATTTTATGTCTTTATGTCTAACACATTTAAAAAACGTTGTAGGATTTGTTCAAGAGGTATCCAACCTACCTACCTTTAGGCCAGTACATTCATTTTTCTGTCACGTACATACTAAAATTTTCAAATTTTCAAGCTATCTAATCCGTTCTACCGACAAAGAAAGGGATTATACATAAAAATATGCATTGTTTTCCCATGAATGTATTCCTATTGTATAAATAAGTCTATTTCTAAAGTTCGATTTTTTTAAAAGCAAGTAATATTTATTTGTTGTGTTGCTTGTTTCTCTCTTATTGTGTACATATAAATTGTACATGGGATTTATTAAATCTTGAAATTTCAAACAATTTTACAAAACACTCGATTAATTTATATATGAACGGTTTTGATTATTCTGTATACTATTAGCAATTATTGGTACTTATATTAGTAGTATTATTTAGTTCTAAAAGTAAATTAATTTTTTATAGTTGTCGCTCGAAAATTATTTCCGGAGATGACTGAAAGCTAGCGTATGGTTCCGTTCTGCAACAACAAGAGTGAAACGTTCTGATCTAAAACAGGCTTCAACTGTGATCTGCGTCGATTTTAACTACTGAATGCCCAAAAAATTACTTAGCTTTGTGTATTTATGTATTTTATTAAATAATTTATGTTTTATTTTAATTCATTTATAACTCATTTCTGTTAATGACAAGTTAAAATATGTAATCTTTAGGAAATATATAAAACAACCTTTATGTAAAGTTTTCTATGATAATATAATGTAATCAATAAATATATAATAGTGTATTGTTTTATATAGGTACTATTCTTCGAAAATAAATGATTCATGAAATTATAAGAATTCGTGTTTTAGTACATGCTACGGCTGTGGAATAAATAGTGTGGAAATTTCCGAACCTTTAAATATCATTTATGAAAGCAAAAGTTAAATTACTTTGATATGATTATAAAAACAATTTTTAGAATATTTACGAAATGTATTAAAGATGATTCGGTATGTGCAATAAAGTATTATTTGCAATCGTTACAAAAACGATTCAAAACATTATCTCCCTTACAATTTTTAATTGAATGTGCAACGTACACACAAATGATCATTCTTATTCTTCAAAAACAATTGGAAATGATTTTGAAAAATAATTTATGGTGTAACAAAAGCTTATATAGAAACGATTCAAAAAATTTAATTACAGGAATGTTTGAAATCGTTTCAGAAACGATTTTTTGAAACATTTTTTGTATTACTATGTTTAATTTTACAAATGATCCAAGAGTGTTCCGAAACTAACTTTCTGAATCAAACTGGACATAATTGAAATACATTTTTAAATCAATTCATGTTAATGATTTGTAAAAACGTTACAAAGGAGGGACATTTGGCGAAATTGTAACAAAATTGAAACGATTCTGAAACATTTTTTCAATTCTGAAAATCGTTGCTGTAATATTACAGAAACAAATTTTTCTAACGTTGCGGATACTAATATAAACTTAATTTATCTGGAGAGTCAGGAATTTAGAAAATGCTGACTTCTTAAATGCTTTGGTATATTTAGTTTTAAACAGCTTAGATTTAGCATGTTAACATTATTATTGTAGTGTACAACCTTGCAAAGTGTAGGTGGAAAAGACGTAATTGACCCAACAAGAAGAATTTTAGCAAGAGTTGTTGCACATGACGTATCTCTTACATATAATTGGTCGGGAAGAAATAAAAACAACTTCAGTAAATTAAAAAACGCTATTAAGTTAGTACCGGGTGCGTATCATTCCATTCAAGTAACAATCAATTCTAAATCACTGAAACTTAATTTTTCTCAAGTCATTGTTATAAATATACGTTAACTTATAATTATAGTTATTGTAGCACCTCCCACATAACACAAGATATCCTAGGAATACGTTTTTAATAATCTGAATATTCTA
The DNA here is from genome assembly GCA_035610365.1 of Aquatica leii. Classification (NCBI taxonomy): domain Eukaryota; kingdom Metazoa; phylum Arthropoda; class Insecta; order Coleoptera; family Lampyridae; genus Aquatica; species Aquatica leii. The sequence goes on from CM069432.1 coordinate 165,905,155, forward strand.
ATAATATCCTGATATCATAAGCATGTTCCTGGAATATGCTTAATATCTGATATTACGTTAGGTACAATATACAGTGTATATTGTTTGTTTAACATTAATGTCCGTCGTTTTTCTTTGTATATAGATTTAAATTTTAATTCTACTGACAATAATTTTATGTTAACTAGAATAAGTAATAATATCAGACGGTATGCTTGTTGGACCAGTGGACTGTTTCCACTCATAACCTTTTCTTTGGCCTGAAGAAGTGCACACTAGAGGCACGAAACGTAGCCATAAAAATAGTTTAGAGTGGTTTTTATTGCCCCTCCTAAGGAAGACAAGATCTAGCTCTAATTAACTTCTTTAAGTTCATTTGAGCATGTTATTATAAAATGAGTAATTTTATTTCAAGGATTGGATTACTTAATCTGTTTATAATACTGCAAAAGCAAAAGTCTAATTGCTGTTAACATTTTTTTCGCATCAAAAGAAAACCCTGCAAGAAAACAAGTAGCAAGGTTGCAAATTAGAAGTTTTTACTTATTCTAATTACCTTAAACTTCTAAAATATATTTACATTTTATTAGAAGAAAATCACCATTAAATGTCAACGTTTACGAATATAACCTAAAATATGTAATTTATAAACCACACTTTTTACGATATAAAAGTAATGCAGTACCTTCTACATGACCCTCATTGATTTCGTTTTCCAATTTTATAATTTGTGATGCACGGAATATTTGTTGAAGTCTTCTAAATTATGTTCTTATAATTCATTATCCTGTACATTAATGGGTTTGACCTGTACGGAAATGACTTTGACCTATACGGAAATGAAATTAGACAATCACAATGCACAACGTTACCTAATCGCAATTTAACATACGATGTATCGTATTATATGTTAGTCGTAAAAAAACTCAATTTTCCTGCGCGTTAATAAGCAGGAAAATGTTTTCAAGATGATTTCTCGATAATTAAGTTACTTATTTACCGTTCTAGAACAGGACAAGCAACGTGAAGTCGTAAATGCAACCGACAAATTATATACCAACAAACTCGCCAACAAGTATTATAATTTACAGCGCAACTATGACAAAGGCAAAATTTCACAATTTCATCTATTTATTAATATTAAAATTAAATATACTACAATTATTACAGTTACTAATTTTAATGGGAATGAAACATTTTTCAGTTTTGTTTGCGATTTTTGCAAAACACAGCCAATAACGACAGCATTTTACAATCAAACTAAGTATATCTTAACTGACATTTATACCATTATTATAGAACCAGCCTTAACATGCTTACAGAAGATAAATAATACAATCTTCGTATACTCGAAATACTGCAATTTCATGTGGCTGTAAACGCATTTGGTGCCTATAACAAAAATTAACACATTAACATAAAGTAAAACAAATGTTATTTATGTAATTACTTTATATTAATTGAAATAATTATAATAATCCTCACAAAAGTTTCCAATTAATCAAAAATGTTTCTATTTTATGGATAGGATCCTTCGGAGTGGAAGAACGACAACAATAAAAACAACCTTTATCTGTTGTTAAGGCCTAAACAATAAAGTTTTTTTTATTGTTGCCGTTCCTTCACACCGAAGAATCATATTCATAAAATAAGAAAACTTGACTAATTATGCATGTACCTCTATGTGTATAAACAAAAAGTAGAACAACTAACAATCCAAGATTTTGAAACTTTGTACACACAAAATAATGCTGCATCAATATCAGATAAAATTACATACCAAGATTACTTGGTTATTGTGCACGTTCAAATCTCCCATTTGGCCAACATCATATCAATTTGATAACCTTAAAACATCACAAAGAATGGAAATCATGAAGTACATAGAATAAACGTTTTAGTGTACCACTGCTGTAGCAAATAACATTATACTTCACCAAAATTTCTTGCCACAAAAACCAAAAAAAAAACGTACCATCATAATAAATGCTGACAATAAAAGTATCTATTTGAGTTTTGCTAGAACGCAAATTAGAAAACAATTAAACTGATACACTAACAATACATTACACAGCATAGCGAGTAATACGATGGAAATTGAAAGTAAAAACGTTTTTTATGTTACTAAAAAATGTTTTAGAAAACATTTTAAAAATATTTCAATATCAATGTTTAAATGAAATATTTTTAAAACGCAACAAAAACATTTATTTGAAAAACTTTTTTTGTTTCGACTATTTTAAAACGTGAAAAAAAACGTTTCCTTGCTGATTGGGTTGCAATTTTAACTATTTTGCAATCACTTATGGTCATTTTACGATTGTGCCTTTCCCCACTACTTGCTTAGTGCATTTTACATTGCGAAAATTCAAAAAAAAAGCGCTCAGACTGAATATTGCCTAAAGTATTTACTGCAAATTTCTAGAAAATGGATCGTTTCATCATGTCTTTTTGTAACAGTCAACGTCCTCTGAATATTTGTTTTTGTATTTGGTATTTTTATAATAACTACTGCTCCACGATCTTCTATATCCTTAATAGTCATGTTATAATTGCTACGTAAAAATACATAGTAAATTTAACTAAATAAATAACTAAATTTAGACATACATATTAGAAGAAATTAAAATCAATTTTGGCACATTATGAATAAGAAATTGTTCATCCGGTGCTTTAGTTAAACAATTGTGAAATTCTTCTTTTGTGAAAACGATTGTTTTTTTCGGACTGTGTTCGGCATTTTTCTTTTTTAGAAAAGCAATTATAAAGTAAAGAATTTTTATATATCAATGGATTCATGTACGAATATAGTGGTTTTACGCATAGAATACTTTGCCGTTCCTGTAAATTTTAAGTGTTTATGTCTTTGCACAAAATATGCCATAATGACTTTTTCATTAATACTATTGATGTTTTTTGTATGATATCATTTTCTGAAAAGTTTATACGTATTCTCGTAGCGTTCTCTTGATTCGGAATTAATATGTAACGAGCACCTAATATTCCACGCTTCTTCTAACTGGATGTAATTTTTGCTGTCGGAATCTATCATTATATTTCCTTTGCTGCACCACACATGCAACAACAGTTTGAAATGTTAGAACATTAACTTTAACTTTCTTAATATACTACCCTAGTAGAAAAATTCATTTCTGCAACATTTTCAAAACGATTTTTATGAAATAAAGAAATATACCAGAATCGTTTCACACTTGTCTCAAATTTGATAAATGTCCGCCCTTTGCAATGTTTCTATAAATCATTTCCTAAATCATTCTTGAAATGTTTTAACACACTTCTAAAAATGATAACTAGAGTCGTTACTTATTCATGTTCATTTAATTTATTAAATTGTTTCTTAAAATAGCATTGGAACGATTATTAGGTTTAAATCCAAAATAAGGAAAGTATACGTTCAAAAAACGATTTTTTGAAATGTTTTTGGAACGTTTACACAGGCGGGGTTTGCAACGATTATAAAGTTCAATTTCTTCAAAATAATACAATTATGCGTTAAAAATATAGGATAGGAAAACTTGCTAGAACTTGATCTTGACGGCCGATTGAACTTGTTTAACGAATAAAAAACGTCATTTGATATATTGCTTTATAAACAACCAAAAAATATAATGAGTATCACGAGTGAGACTCGTTATTTCTACGTTTGGCAAAGGTTACATACCACGAGTTTGGCTCGCTATTTTGTCCCAATGGATTAATACTGAATCGTCAAAAAACAAAGCTATCTAATAGCTTTTTGTATTAAGTTTAGTGGTTTCATATGTATAGTTTTGGAAATACAAATACAAATCATTCAAAAAATGTACGTGTAAATCGTTTCTAGAAACATTAAAAGATGATAACTGTGTATTATTCTGCAACGTTACGTAGATAACTCCGTAAATTATTTTGGACATCAACGTTTAATATTTAGTGGAAACTAACTGAAAATGTTACAAACACGATTTAGGCAATAATTTTTCAGTCAATTTTGGTATTATTTCTGAAATCGATTTGTATGCGCTTCAAAAACCGTCTAAAAAACAATGTTCGGATTCGCTTTTGAAGCAGTAATGACATTGATTTGAAGACGTTTTATAAACGTTTTAATGTACCATTTAAGCGTATTAAAAATGTTACAAATGTAAATGATTTAGAAACGTTTTGTTCTACTAGGGTATTAAGTATTAAAAACAGTAAAGGTTTATTACCGGTCGCTTATTCACTCAGTGCGCAATGTCTGAGACCGGTAGAGCTCTTAATAATGTTCGTGATGCGTATGCTATTTTTGCACGATAGAAACAATTTTTCTTTAATATTATTACATTATCGTAATAAATGTCCAAATGGCGTTTTTATTAATTTAGATTAGATAGATTTTTTAATTTTTCCGTAAACTAGTAGATTTTTCAAGCATTACACGTTACTTCTTACTTACCGTAACATGTATTTATTAGTAATATGTAACAAAATTTTATATAGTTGTGTTTTTGTTACAAATATATAAAAGAAAAAAGTGTATAGGTGAAAGCAAACAAAAGTATACTTTCTAATAAAGTAAAAACGTTTTTTATGTTACTAAAAAATGTTTTAAAAACTATTTTTAAAATATTACAATATCAATGTTTAAATGAAATATTTTTAAAACACAACAAAAATATTTTTTTGAAAAACATTTTCTATTTCGACTATTTTAAAACGTTGTAACGTTTTTAAAATATGAAAAAAACGTTTTCTTGCTGATTGGGTCACATAATAACAACCATAAGGGACACTCAGTAGTTTCCCGCGCAAAAAAATTGAGAGCGCATGTGCTATTTTGCACACATAAGAATATGGCGGTCTTGAATCTATTGTTTCTGACAAATTAAGTTATATTTGGAATCCTTTTGTATTTACATCTTTTATGATAAATAAACGTCAAGGATTTACAAATGCAGTACTTGAGTGCAATACAAATAATTATGCTTATGATAAACAATTTCGTTTGTTGAAAATTATAGTGACAAAAATAACGTCGTTAAAATTCGTATTGTTAGCTGCACGGTGTAATGAGTTAAAAACATAAATAATATCAATAAGACAGACTAGACTAAATACCACAACATTCTTTTCCGATAAGAAAATTGTAGTTCAAGCATTTGTTAAATCGTCAGAATTTTTTTAAATGCATAACAAACAATAATTAAGATGATAAAGTCATTTGAATTACTTTGCAAATGTGATCAGCTTAAACAGATAACTAAACTACATTTCAATTATATATCTAAGTTAGTTAAAATAATCGATTTGTTGTCTAAAAAAATGCATTTTACTAAAAGAAATTAAATCTGGCGCTACAACACTATTTTCAAAATGGCCGAAGGTCACTCATTTTCCGGACTGCAATATCAAAGGTGCCGACAGAAGCGTCCCTTATGGTTGTTATTATGGTTGTTATTATGTGATTAGGTAGTACCTTTGGTAGTACATATATCAAACCAAATTTGATCCATGCTTGTCCGTGGGTGTAATAAATTAGTAAATAAACCCAAATTCATTGTTACAATTACTTCATTATCTAATTCTTAATTTGATAATAAGAAATATACAATAAACGTTTTATGGTTATAGCAATACTAGATTTATTTACGAGTAGGCACAAAATACTGCCCTTACAGAGTATTCACGATGCGAGGTTTGAATATGTATACAGAGAGAAGATATACCGTATTAAAGTAAAGTGGTATTAATTAACGCTTAACCTTAGAAGCCGTTTTGCAATAACTCCCTATCGTCGGCGCGTTTGATCTTTGCAAGGTAAAGGCAGCCATGTTTAAAGGGTAGAAATTCAGGATCGTATTTAGAAATTTTAATAATAGAGAGTGACAAGGTCCGTACTTATATAATATTTGTAAGTAAAAAGTAAATACCAATAAAAACAATAAAATCAAGCCAAGTTCAATATTAGGCAAGCTAAGCTTTAACTAAAGTGTATTCATTTTGAAGATAGAGCACGCGTAAACAAATACGCATGCGGTGTTCACGCAAACATCTGCACAGACCTATACTCAGTATTTTTTGTTTATTGTGATGCATTTCTTACTTTTTTATGCTGCATCTAATAATTACATGTATGCGTTAAATTTTAGGTACGCTATATAATGATAGTTCAAAATCATACGTATATAATTTACGTAAAAACACTAAACGTATTATCACACAAAAAACTTTTTATTCAAATCCGGACCTAAATAATTGCACCACCTGTTTCAATGAGCGGTAGAATACAATATCATTTGGAACAGCACATGATGATCATGCAAAATAAATACACTTTAAGCTTATTCAAACTCTTGAAAATAATATTATTTTGATGTAAAATTTATACCCCAAAACAAAGTTTATCGAAAGCAATTTACACAAATCACTTCAGCAAACACCGCCAACTGAAAAAATCAAAACAGAAATTAAGCAAGTTTTCGAACGGAGTTTCAAGCTAGAAAGCTACATTGCAACGTTTTTTGTTTATTTAGTTGAAGTCTTGTTTTCGTTACAACCGGAGATAAGCATTATCGGAGACCCAAAGTACAGTTTGTTAAATTAGGTCAGTGTAAATACGAAGAAATAAAGATTGTTATTTGCTCTAATTATTTTACTAACAAGTTATTTTGTGGATGACCGATAATTACAGATAATCATGATTAACGCAATACATGAAGACGTTTTAAAATACGGATCTCACAGCATTTACCACACGATTAAAATCAAATGTCAATCTTCACTTATTTAAATAGACAAAAGCGGGCTGAAAACTTTAATTGTATCACTTTAGACCAAATCAGAAAAAAAATTTAACGCCGCAAGAAAACTTTTCCTTAAGTTTGTAGTCTCTTATCAGAACCACGCTGTATAGTATATGTTACCTCATAGCTCGGGATCAATCAGATCTCAAACGGGAACGCGTCAAGTATACATACATAAACTAAGTATTTGTAGACGAGAAACTTTAATTGAGAGAAAAGGAATAACGTTTTAACTTTTTCCCACAACCGTTAGAGGCCACTATGTAATAATTATCGGTAAAAAATACAAACACAGCTAATTTTATTTCCTTTTTTTTCGTACCTTGAAGGCTAAAAACGCTGAATTGCATTTCTCGAATAAAATCGACTAAATAATGCAAGTTATTTTTACACGTGTTTGATTCTAACGCTATTACTATTTAAAAACTGAAGGTTTTCATATTCGTTTTAAAGAAAAGTTGTTACAATATTCACACGGTGTTAATTCGAATGAAACTGGAAGTTATTTATATTGTATTTGTGCAAATAAAAAATGTTATATAAAATAATAAGTCGCTTTTTTTAACGCATGATTATAAAAAAGTGACAATTTTCATAACTATTCTTTCAAAAACAAAAAAACATTCAAAATAAACCATTGTAATAGTAATGGGTGCTACCCACACCCACACATTAAGTTTAAAATTTGCGCTATTTGTTTTCCCCACAACCGTTGTAGGGCGCCATAAACTGTGTTCCAAGTTTATATACAGGAGATACCCCTCTACTGACCTGTTCACTGCATAATTTCACTGTTCGGATGGTGTACAGCTCTGCAATAAGTTGCTCTGGTTTGCACCCAGAATCGAAGCGGGTGCAAGTGCGGATCTGATAAAAATGGCGGCAAAATTAGCACTTTTTAAAATGTTGTTAGACAGCAATACCTCCGGTGAAGACGATTTTATGAGAATTATGAACGCGTTGGTGAAGAGAAACACTAAATTGTAAAAATTAATAACTTTGTACAAAGATACAATGATAAGATGTATTTATAATATAATTTCTTAAACTTAATTTTTAATGTATCTATATTTAGTTTCGCAGGCAGTTTAAAATGAGTCGGTCAACGTTTTTAGAAATAAAAGGAAAACATTTGGTGCATACTTGATTTAAATTTTGAATTACAGCGCCAACGGTTGTACGTGTAGCGCGACCCGCGATCAGTTCAGTCACGTGACACTATAGCTTTCGGAGTGATTAGGTTTGTTTCTTAGATATGTCAACCAGAGAGAAGATATACTTAGAGGGGAATCTCCTGTATATAAACTTGAAACACAGTTTATGGCGCCCTACAACGGTTGTGGGGAACACAAATAGCGCGAATTTTAAACTTAATATGTGGGTGTGGGTAGTACCCATTATTATTACAATGGTTTACTTTGAATGTTTTCTTGTTTTTGAAAGAATAGTTATGAAAATTGTCACTTTTTTATAATTATGCATTAAAAAAAGCGACTTATTTTATATAAAATTTTTTATTTGCACAAATACAATATAAATAACTTCCAGTTTCATTCGAATCAACACCGTGTGAATATTGTAACAACTTTTCTTTAAAACGAATATGAAAACCTTCAGTTTTTAAATAGTAATAAACGTTAGAATCAAACACGTGTAAAAATAACTTGCATTATTTAGTCGATTTTATTCGAGAAATGCAATTCAGCGTTTTTAGCCTTCAAGGTACGAAAAAGGGAAATAAAATTTGCTGTGTTTGTATTTTTTACCGATAATTATTACATAGTGGCCTCTAACGGTTGTGGGGAAAAGTTAAAACGTTATTCCTTTTCTCTCAATTGAAGTTACTCGTCTACAAATACTTAGTTTATGCTCGTCTACAAATACTTAGTTTATGACAGTTTATGATGTCAACTTTGGTTTTCAGAGGCTATAATCAGCTGCTTTGTTCATGTTTTATTTACGTTGTTAATTATTGACATTTTCATACGAATGTAAATTTTTTTATTCAACACTATCTTTCCAAACCTTTAAAGTGCATAATATACTAAACATGGAGTATATAAATTATTAATAAATAACATTTTTGATAATGGAAGCAGTATTAGAAAAACCGAAGAATAAACAGGTTAATAAAAATGAAAAATATTTTAAGCTTATCACGTTTTAATAATTTTTTAGAAGAAGAAAAAGACAAAGTCTCAGGTAGATAAAGTAAAGAGAGCTGACGATGAAATTTTGGAAAATTTAGAAACTAGCATGCAGGCATGTAGTACAAACGAGGAAGAAACTTTACCTGAAGACACCCATCAAACTGTTATTGAAAACTTAGAACAATCGCCTGATTTAGATAATGCATGTGCAAATCATGATATTTGTGCACATAATAAAGATATCAAAAGTTCAATAACTATATATGAGATAACCACAGTAAATAAGGAAGATGCAATTTTAACTTCCGAAAAAGGCTCTAACATTAAAGAGAATCCCAATACTTTTGATAAATATTTATTAGCTAATAAAGAAATAATTAATACTTTAAAATTGTCGGATATCGAGTCAATCAACACGGGGAATAAGGTACTGTAAATGTCCTCTGATGTGTTAATTTGAAATTGTTCTAATGTTTTGATGGGTTTTATAGTAATTATAAATATTATTGTTTCATATATAATTGAGTAGTTTAAGCAATTAATGGGATAATCTATTTAATTATGATAAAAAATTGCTCTAAAATATTACGGTATTCAGTTTTATGCTAGGTTGAAAAATATTCGAGTGGTTGCACGTTAGCATTCTACTCACATAATTTTAAATGAATTATACTGTTGTAATAATTTTAATTAACAATTTAAGTTAAAAAATACTTATTTATTAAAACCTAATACATTGAAATATATAGTAACTGCAGATATTCAGTTAAGCTTTTATTATAAATTTAGTGGACCATTATTTAAAAATAACAAACAAACTCAACATAGTTGATAGTCAATTAGCAAAGCGTAACTACTAGTAAAATGCCGTTATCTGAACTTTGAAAAATGCGGTTTTACCACTGAACTATGGGGGGCGTGCATAAGGAAAGCATAAAACTTGAATAAACAAATTCGCAAGGCCCTGCTTGTCTTGTTTCCACAAACAATTGGCATCACAGTAAAAATTAGTGGTCTTCAGGTAATGTATGTCCTATTAAGTCCTGTTTTTCTTATTTCTTTTTTTCATTTTTTTATAATGATTTAATGAATATAAGTATGTATTCATTTTTAATGCGAACAAAATATTACTTTTTAGATGTTTACTCTATCACATGACAGGTATCATTTTTGTGCCACTTCATCTGTTTCTTCTCATATCCCTTTGTCTTTTTAGGCGTCGAATTGTGGGGCACGGTCCTCTTTAACCCATTCCTTCCAGGCTTTTCTATCTCTTGCTAACATTTCTATCTCTTTCTTTGTTTTCCTTTTTTTCTTCCATGTTCGTCTATGTGGTCTAGCCATTTTCTTCTTAAAGTCTTCCTCTTTTTCTGTTTCTTGGTTTACCTCCTTTCATTATTCATTCATATGACATGTCTGTACCATAGTAGGTTTTTTTTCTTTAATTCTTTCTGATATTGGTGTTTGTTTTATTTCTTTTCTTATGGTTGTCCCATTATGTTTTCTCTGTTATTTTCCTAAGGTGATTCATCTCCATCGCATTTGTCTTTAGTTTCATGTTGTTTCGTCCATGTCCAATTTTCTGCTGTAGATGTAATTGTTGGAGTTATTTATTTGTGCATTTTCTTTTTAGTTTCTGTATCTATTTCTTTATGTCTTAGTATATGGTTGAGTGCGTAGTATAGTTTTGTTTTTATTAGATCGATTTGTTGTTTCTCCATCTATTTTTCCATCATTTGTCACTTGTCTGTCTTCCTGTTCTGAATCCCATTTGTTCTTCATCAAGTTTGTGTTCTACATATAGTCTCTTTTTTTCAAGTATTCTTGTATATAGTTTTAGTGTGGTTAGGGCTAAGCACATCGCTCTGTAATTTTCACAGTGTGCTATCTTGTCTTTTTTTATATATAGGAATTATTAAATTTGTTTTCCAGTCTTTGGGGATTTTCTTCGATTTCCACGCTTTTAATAATTCATGTAGCCATTCTATTCCCTCTAGATATTTAAGCATTTTAGGTGCTGTTTCGTCTTCATTGCTTGCTTTTTTTGTTTTAGACTGTTTTATCGCTTCCTGTAGTTTTTCCCTTGTTATCTCCGGTAGTTCTACTGTGTATTTTCTATCTTCATTTTCTACGTTTAATTAATTAATAATTTTTTGCAAAATTTTACATTTTAAGGTCTGAATCAGAAAAAATTATTTTTGACAAAAAATTTGGGTATTTGTGTGTGTGGAACGTTGTACCCACGATAACTCTCGAACCAAAAATCCTAGTAACTTGAAATTTGGTAAGGAGCTGGCTTTTCATATTCTTTCGGTTCTATGATGGGTCTGATAAAGAAACCAGAAGTGGGTGTATCCGTCATTTTTAACAGTTTTTTTAATATAATTTTGTACGTATGTAAATTATTTAAATTATTTTTACAATTTCTTATAGAGATAATTTTTCATAACAATTTATTCAAATAAAAAAATTCTAACATTAACAGTTTATTAGATATTTGATTTACACTTTAAAATAGAAGTTAAAACTTCAATATTGAAAATGTGTACGATTTCAAGATTCATATAAGAAAATTAGGTGCTGTAAACTGATCAAAATGACGAAAGAAAATTGAATTTTGTCCATATCAAGTACAGGTGTACAAGAGGTAATAACTAAAGATCAATTAAGACAAGTATGCATCTGAACAAAAGTTTTGGCGAGGGCCTCCTAGATAGATATGTCGACACATTTTATTTTAATTGTTCTGAATACAGTAAATACTGATATGACTTCTACGTATACATCAGTCACGAAGACATGAGAAGGACGGATATTGGTGTTTAAGCATAGATTTAGTCAGCGATTATATAGGATCTTGACAAGTAAATAGAATTCGACTGACCAAATAACATCCTATATATCACAACTTTAAAACTTGCACCAATTGGTGAAAGGGAAAGGTTAGTAAATACAGAATGCAAGAATATTTTGAATTTAAAAGTGTCTTGGAGTCGGTTCTGTTAGAGGAGCAACACGAATTTGCAGTATTGATTGCGAAACAAACTTTAGGACTGATCTAGGGCAAAAATACTAGTCCTAAAAAAAGGGTAAACAAAGCACGACTTTAGTAGCATAAACTTTCGGCGAGGATGGCTGCAGGTAAGAGTAATAAGGCATTGATTTTGGTTTCACAGTTTGCTAATTCATCACCAAGGTACAGAAAGGAAATGGCTTGCGAACACATATTCAGAACAATAAATAAATTTTCTATACATAAATTTAAACTTCAAATGAATATTATTTATCAACTAAACCAAAATAAACTCAGTAACGTTACTTGGATTGTTACAAGGACCAAGGTGTTTTAAATGCAAAACGGTGGGACAAGCATGACTTAAAGAAGTAAACATTATCACAGAGAAATAACTAAAGTCTATATTTACAGCAAATGAGTTTATCTAGAAGATTGGGTAGTAAATGCAGTAGCTTCAACTAAAATGACCAGGCACATAACAAACTTCTACAGCTCCGAAGCGTATCTAAGCTCAAAGAGTGGAATGAAACGATCTATAAGCTCTTGGTGAGGACATAGTTTTTGTCAAAATTTAAATTAAATGTAGAATGTAGTATAAGTAACACTTGAAAAAGGATTTGATTTTAAAGCAAATAAAAGTTGATGTCAATCGATTAAAAATGGAAGATCCGAAGCAGAACAAGAAAATGATCGTACGTGCTAGAAATGTGAAAGGTTAGTCCATAACAAAATACTAGAATGTACTCTGCAACCAAAGGTAAACTTTCCAGTTTTGGACCACAAAAAAGGTACACCATACTAAACAACATATCAAAAAGATGTCTGATTTTTAACGGAATAAGCTTTTGTAGCAGGAGATCAAATTAAAGAATTATTACCTGACAGGAGAAAGGAGTTAACGAACAAGAAAGAACTTTTCCGCAATCAAAAGTTATATTTTTTAGATTATTGCTGTATAATAAATAAAATGGTGGCGCTGAAAGAGTCAAGCGAACTTGAACTGAAAGCGCTTGTGCTGTATAATAGACCTGTCTAGAATGCTGGCAAATTGCCCTGCAGATGTCATTTTTTTTCTTAAACTAAATCTTAGTAATTAGGTAATCTAGCGTGCTGTCAGTTGTGTCATAGAGTTCACTTTCAAATCGAATTCTTCAATAATGTATTGGTCATAAGCTAGCTACACTGAAAAGACCAGACAATAAATGGAACTACTTCGTTTCGGAACTACACTTCACTAGATATTATTTGCTTCTTCTTTTGAAACCCATAAATACTTTTTTTTAAGTCTAGGCATAGTTGCTGTATGATATATACACTATCAGAATATTTTTTTTCTTAATGATGAAGCTGATAAAGGGCCATGTATAATTTTTTACAATTGATTTTTAATAATCTGTAAAAAATTGATATTTAATCAATCCCAGCTAGAAGTTGGCAATAATTGGTTTTGATTTTCTTCTGCTTTGCCGTTTAATCGTAAATGTTGGTTAAATTTTATGTGCACTTTATAATTGTATATAAGTAAAATATCAAACATGTCAATTTCTACTTCAGGTACCTACATCAACGGTAGCTCAAAACAAGCATTACATAAAACCATATACAGAACAGCAGTTAGCTGCGTTATATACCAACAGCGAATTAGAAGCAGTCAACCAATTTACTAATCAATTTGTGGAAGCTGAGTTAAGAGGAAATGGCGTTAAACGACACCCTTTACACGAGTTGTTAGAAAATTATATACAAGCTCGTCAAAAAATGACGGGAAATTTATTAGAATCGGCACAGTTGAGAAAAGAATATAAAGAAACTCAAAATCAAATATGGAGTGTTGAGAGTTCGGTAATTCACGGCCGAGGAGAATGTGTAGATGGTACGACAGTTGTAGCAACACATACGTACAATAAAGCTACGTTTCATAGATCAGTTTTTCAAACAATAGAAAGGATTTTAAATTCTCTTCATAAAGTTGTTGCCGAATCCCATACTTTGTATTCATTCTTAGCCGAAACTTATCGTCTAAAGGTATCAAAATTAGCGATTTGTTATTCCTGTTTTATTTTTGTTACTTTTAGATTCTTATTTACTTAGAAACATTATCGACGAACTGTTTTAAGTCATTTTGCTTAAGTCCAACTACTCCGGTATGTTTAGTGTCTCAGAATATTCCAACTAATTTAGTGTCTCTTTTAACCGAACTAAGACTTTGTATTTCGGTGTTATTTTCTTTTCAAAGACGTATTATTAAAGATGTACAATTTATTAAAGAAACGCGAGAATGGTTAAGCCGATTAGTTGGCATTTTTCTTAGAGTTTCTAATTGGCAGGATCATTTGTTTATTTTAAATCATATTTTACGGTGAGTTCTGTGCATTTTTCTTTATACCATGTTATGTATTGTATTTTAGATGCCCAGCTGGTGTAAGTGCATGGGCTGCTCATTTTGTACAAGTGCCATTAGAAGACAGATTAACTGAGTCTCCCTTTTCTAGTTACCAAATAAACCATGTTGTCGCAACGTTTAGCGCTATTTTAATGCCGATTCAGAAAAGAGAACAATTTTTGGACCAGGTGATTTATAAATTTTAAACGTTTTAATTAATTTGATGTTTAGTTATCACAATCGAGGGATAATTCCGGGGAAGTGCTTTGGGTTATTGTGGATTCTGAAGGTGAAGAAGACGAAGATTCTTCGGGTACATCTTTAAGAGAAAACGATCTGGTGCAATTACTAAATCAATTACCTTTGAATAATCTATTTAAAAACATGATGCTAGTACAAACTCGTGATGGACAGGTAAAGACAATTTTGTTTCAGAAAATAAAATTATTGCTATATGTTTTGTAGGATTTTTATGACGGTTCTCAAGTTACCGAAAATCATATATTGCGTTTTTTTGCTTTTTGCACAGTTTTATTGAGAATTCTTGAAAACGGATTGCGAACTTACGATCAACCACGGTATCATCAATTTTCTAAGCGTTTATGCCGTTTTATAAGACATGTAGTGCAGTACGCCACTGATCAATGGGAGCATTTTAAAAATTCTCAAAAATTGGAAGATGTTGCGATGCTACGCCGTTTACAAGTAGAGTATGATGCTTTCTTTTTGAGGGCTACAAAATATTTGTATTCATCACAAAGAATGGGGGCATGGCAATTCTTAGCTGTTGTTCCGTATCACATTGCATCAATACAAACTCTCTGGAAAATATTTTATTTACTTCACGGTGAAGATACGTATACTGAAACAATTTTAGATCCCTTAGATTTAAGAGATTTTAATGGCAAAATTTGGTCTGAATCTTTAAGAACCCAATTTGAAGACAAATTGATATTGTTAGACGATGCCGAGTCATATTACTTAATGAACACTTTTGCAAACATGGTTTTGGCAAGGGAGGAAATTGACATAGAATTTATTAAACTTGGAGCAATGGATTTATTACAGGTATGAATTGTTAATAATTAACATCTACATGTAAAATTATCTATCTATAGTACTAATTAAAATTAAAAAAGTCATACTTGGGACAGCACCTCAACTATTTCAGACATAATAACTTAGATTTTTCTTTTCACTTGCACATATTAATTTAGAAAAAGAAATGCTAATTGAATAAATGAAAAAAACATTTGATGACAATCCAGAACGAAGTAAGACGACGATAGACAGAAGAAACAGTATTGAAGACAAAAATGATTTGGAGAAAATACTTCCAAAAATTATTTAAAAAAATACACATGAAAAACATAACGAGTAGTGGTAACCACATTGAAAATTTCAAAGGGCATTTAGTGTATCAAGAGATGATACAAAACGCAGGGATAAAGTGCACCAAATCACATAGATACTTATAATAAAAATAAGAGCAAAAGAAATGACGGAAGAATAGAAAATTGCTTGAATAACACCAACTCTCCAAAAGTGTGATGTTGAATGCGTAAACTACAGAGGAATAGCGAATAGTTTAAAGGGATGTTAAAGCAAACATCAGATATCGGGTTAAAGACAACCAAGACCAAGTTATAACATTTGGAAGAAAAGACGATAACAAAACAAAAAACTGATCTGAAAATAGACGACCAGAATTTTAAGGAAGTAAAGAAAATCCATTATTGTCTGGATCTGCAGCTGGACAACAACAAAAGAGCTAATAAATAGTTGACAAAACGCATGTTGGATGGAAAGACACTTACGCAACGACTAAATTCAAGAAAGTATTAATAAAGACGAAACTAAGAATGTATAAAATCTGTCTCAGAATGATACTAACATACCTTTCAGTCACGTTAAGTGATGTATATACCGGCTACTGTAGTCGATAATATAATTAAATTACATAAACAAAAACATGTTGGGGAGAGACAAATGAGGAACAGTTGAAGGATAAGCTAAGTCGAGATCGAACAGAGAGACCGAAAAGAAAGTTTAAAAAAAGAATAAACGATAATGCAAGAAAGAAAGAAGAAGGAACATTTACGCTTTAACTGAAGAAGCGAGGAGAAGAAAGACGGTTTTTAAAACGAAGTCACTAAGAATGAGTGGGACTAAAATAAATGGTGTAATAATAGAAATGAAGGACCCTGGACAATTATAATGAAAAAGGACGTGGCGAGAAGAAGAAAAGGTTGGAGGTTAAAGGAAACGAGAAGTAAAAGAAAAAAATGGAAGTAACGCACTGGAAAAATAAATTTAAATAGACATTTTTTAAGAAAAATAGTGACAAATAGCAAGAAAGCTATACAAAACGATACGTTTACGTTTAAATTGATCATTTCGTTCAAGTATCAAGTATAATCATTATCTTTTTTTTTCTACATTTCACACTAATTCTGTTTTTCTTATCTTTTATTACACTAGAAGCTTGTAAATTGTGTGGCGGGGTCGTTTAATTATTGTATTTCTTTCATTTCCTTTTGATCTTGTTTGTAATTATTGTTTTATGTTGCTTACTATTTGGCTATATGTCTGAAACAGTTGAATTACGAATCCACGTTGGCTAAAATTTTTAAAAACATTTAAAAACTTTTTTAAATCTTTTAGATTGGTTTTATTAGTGAAGCTACACAAGAAAATTGTTCGAAGAATGCTAGAATTTTACTTTCGCACATAACATCTAAATATCCACATATCATATCTGATGTATTAATAGCTATTAAGAAACAATTTTCAAATATTGGAATGTTGAGTTTGTATTTATTTGAAGAATTACCGTTGTCAATATGGAAACCATCTAAGAGCGACATGGAAATTATTGCTAATTGGTTAAGCCAGAATTCAATTACATCCAACGAAAGTCGTTTAGCGCGCATGATTTTATCACGTTTAAATTGGGGTTTAGAAAGCGGAACTTTGTATTTACAGTACAGTTTGCACTTTAAAGTGGCTCTCCTGTTAGCTGAGGTAGTCGAACAAGAACCGGGATATTTACAATGGGGCTGGCAAACTGCATTTAGACTAAGACTACATTTTACCGATAAAGGTTTTAATGATTTAAGTAGAATTTCGGAGCTTGATAATTTGAGTACGATCTGTAAAGGTAAGATAGCGATATGTTATTGTGACAATTACTTAAAAAATATATTATAGGTGTAAGGGAACAGAAACCCTTCTTTTGCTTTTTGGCTTTAATGATGACTTCTTGGGGCCATCTTGTTCCGATGATATGTAGTAAAGGTCTATTATTAATAGAACACCTTCAAACTCATTATAAGCACGATGCAGTAGTATTTGCATTAAATTTAATTGTGCCGTTATTCTTAAACTGTCAAGAATCAATAATAAACTGTGAGAAATATCAAAATATTTTAGTATCTTTGTTAAATGCCGATAGAACTTATGTGAATATTGCTAAAAGTTTGGTAGTTTCTCAAAATAATATTGTAGAGCAATTTGGAAACATGATTGAAAGTCAAATTGAAAATTATAAATGGTACAATTTAGATAGCCCTAGGTGTCTTATAAGGCTTTGGATGAATTCTTTAGTATCGATTCCTAATTGGAACAAAGACTACGCTGTATTGCAAACTTTAGATGTCATTATAAAATCGGCTTTCTTTCACATTGACGCAATCGACGCCGCAGTTAACATTCTAAAGGAACTGTTACAGGTACTCAATTGCATTTTTTGGTAAACACTAAATCATAAAATTACAGTGTGCTACTCCTCAAGAAAGCAATACTTCTATATCTTCTTTATTTAAATGGGCTTCACAGTCAACATTGCCACAAGGAAGCTTACTAACTTCTTCTTCTTTACCTTCTTGTGTATGGCTAGCTTATATATTAATAGCTTTGGAACATGAAGAACGGGAAAAACAAACAGGTTTATGGAAAGAAATTCTCACTCAATTAAAGAATCAAAAGGGAAAAGTCAATGTAGACGCTGCTATTAAGGTAGTAATAACTGATTATTAAATAATAATATTATTTTTTATATTTAGAAAGCAGCAGGTTTTCTTAAAGTTCCTTCATTTACATCTTCTTCTTTATGTATTTATCGATGGGCACAGCAAGCATTAGACACTGCTTTATCTCATCCTTTACTGCCACTACTTTGGCAAAAGTTTTTTATGTTATATTTAATAAGAGTTCCTGTCACCAGGTAAATATATTGAAGAATATATAAGTCTCTTATCTGATATATTCTAGTTCTGTCGATAAAGGTTGTTTGGGTGAGAAGTTTTTCGACGGAATTGTTAATTTAGGTTTCTTGAAAAGGTTGAAAAAACGTCTTCAGGAAACTGTAGATTATTATCAAAAAAAGACTGATAGTTGTGATAATGAAGAAGTAAATTTGAAGAAACACTATTACGAGAATTGTCAAAGGTTTGTTATTGCACATAGTTTGTACATTTTCAAGGATTTATTTTTATAGATTATTTAGAGCTTATAGTTTATGGTTAGAAGAACCTCGTTTACAAGAAAGTAATTTACATTTACCAAGTCTACCACCTCAATATGAACCCCGTTTATTAGCATTAATTATTCAAGAAAATACGGTGAATGTTTATCATTTATTAGTACGTATTTTCATGCAGTGTTTTAGGTGCCTTGGTTAGAGTATTTAGATTACGAGTCAATAAATTTAGAACAACAGCAGTCTATCAAATCTTGGAGATTATCAATTTACAGAGAAAAAACGAATGTAAACCAACCCCTACTCAATGCAGGAGCTACAGTTGAAAGTAATGATCCAGTTGAAAGGATTTTAAGACGTTTGAAATCTTACGATACTCCTAAGGAATCTCCTATGTTGATTAAATCGGCTCCCGTTCTTCCTCCTTTAGCAATTGAAGACAAAAGTTCTATTATGAAAACTATTGAGAAGAATTTTAAAACTTTGGAACAATTTGCTCAGTAAGTTTAAACCATTTTTTAAATATAATTACAATATAATCATATTTTACTTGGTTTTTTTCACGTACACTGTTGTTGCTTTTAATGTTTCATTGTTAAATACCTTACAACTTAAGTTTGTTTTTTTTTTCAACTGCTTTAATTCTTAAACGTATGCGAAAATGCAAAAACAGGTCAATTCTAATATTGAAGATGACGATTTTTGTAGTTTAAACGACATTTGTAAAATCAACCCCTTGCAACCACTCTTAATTTTTTTTATGGCACGACCCTGCTTGTGATACGTCATTTTTTGGGAAATTTAATAAGGAATACGGCTGATTTGCTTGTTTTATTTTAACAATTTATTTAAAAGGAAAAAAATTAATGAGAGATTCATTAATATATTTTTCTAATAAATTATAAGATTTTTAAAAATGGTATAAAAATTCAAATTTAACAAAAAAAGTAATTAGTATATAAAAAGAAATTTATGGTTTATTAAAATAAATCTAATTCACAATAAAATCGCTTCAACAAAAAAGAAATGTCCCACAGAAAAAAGTTCAACGGTGTTAAATTCAGTGATCTTAGAGGCCTTTCAATTGGCCAATCCATCGATCTGGATAATGATCATCTAACTATTGTCTAACTGTTCTTACCTAATGAGGAGGTGCTCCATCTTGTAAGAAATGGAGTAAAGTCTCATTTAAATGAAGATTTCCATCTAATATGCCCCTTCGATTTTTTAATTCAACTATTAACGGTTCAATGACATTTTCTAACAATTCAAGATAAAGTTCACTAGTCAAATTTCCATCTATGAAAACATCGTCAATGATAGCATTTCTCAAAATTCCTGCTCAAACTTTTTTTTGGGGCATATTGAGTGTTTCCTGCAAATTGGGAGGATTATCGTCGCTCGAATACCGACAATTTTGTTTGTTGACAGGTCCATTTAAATAAAAACTGCACTCATCAGTGAAACAAATGTTTCTTAGAAATTGCGTATTTGCATTAATTCGATGGATGATAGTATCACAAAGCTTAATTCTTCTGCCTGCATCATCATCTTCAAGTTCTTGTACAATGTTCATTTTGTAAGGACGAAACTTGTAACGTTTTAATGCACTTACAACAATTCTTTGATAATGGTTGTGTCCAAAATTAATAAAAGCGAATTTTACTTTCTGTACATTTTTAACGAACAAAATTTGATTAGTTAGGTCAGTAGAATAGGTAACTTATTCTAAGAAACAAATAACATGTTAATGTTATTAAACACATAATTCCTAAAAGCAGCCGAAACACATTTGTCACGCTTAAAAAAACAACTTTGAAATATATTTCCCGCGTCGCATTTATCCTATAGTACTTATTAAAAGTACTAACCCCAAAATGTTATTGCAATGTTAACATAATTAATGGTTTACAATTTCATAGTAAGTACGATGTCTTCCAGACCATGCCTATTCCTGGTCGCAAGCGAGAGATTCAACATTCCAAGAAATAAAACAAAAATTAAGTTTTTGAAGACAGTGCTATTATTGTCAATTCGGACCGTGTCAGTGTTGTCAACGTTTGGTCCTTTTTCATAAGGGTCTTAATCAGGTCTTGAAAGAAATCGTAGAACTCAAAGAAGGAATCGAAATCTGACTAAGAATCTCTCGAGTTAGGTAATCAACGGCCATCTAACCATTTTTGTTAGATGGTCGTGTGCTTCTTCAAGTTCACCGATTTCTTTCTTAACTGTGTAGTGTATGAGGTGCTCGTTAGTTCACGCTTTAGTAATTCTTTTGAAAACTTTCATTTTTTAGATTCTTAAATTTCTCGCTTGCGACCCCAAACCCAGAAGACGTTTTTTTTTTGTACAGGATACAACTACAGTGAAAGTCGAACCTCGTAAAGTGGTAATCCTCAGTAAGGCGAAAAAAAAAACTGCCATTCCCTTCCGATGAACCTCTAAATACGCGATATCTTGAATTATTTAGACTTTGTAACTCGAACAAAATGTTATATTTATACTAACTCGAATTTCAAAAAACAGACTCCATAAGTCGAAGTTAGTAAAATACAATAATGCTTTACTTGGAATTCTCCGAACTCATAGCAGTAAAATCCAAAAAGAATATTGGTGTTGTATGTTGAAAGATGCAATCTCGAGGATCATGTGTTCGGTTCATTGTTTAAACTTGAGAAAATAATTGATAATAACCTCCAAATTTCTTAAATCAAAAGTAAATAACAGATTTGTTGTAGTTTGTACAGTTTAATTCACTAATACTTTTCTATTTATTTTTCTATTTACTTCACTAATATGTACCATAAAAGTTAAGTCGATTTTTTTAAATTATGGGTCTAAAGAGCGGAAGTTGTGGCATTTGCAGTTTTCTGCAATTTTTGCAATTTTGGGTGTTATTGTAATTTTTCAGCAATTTTCAACAATAATGCAAATTTCTTGCAATTTAATAAAAAAAATTAAATTACAACTAAATTCTACATTTAGACGTATTTTAACTTTAAGTTTTTTCACGGGTTTCTTGGCAACAACGGTAATAAAGAGCACAATTCTGGACTTCTATTGTAGTTATTTTTTTAAAATAAATAAACATGCAATATACACTACGTTTCGATTACTAGAGTATCTGCAATGGTCTTCAGGTGAATACTACTGATTCTACAATAAATACGAGAAATAAATAAAAACAATGGAACTCCACAATTGTGCAGTTTTATCAAATGCAACATTGTCTAACTCATTTAAACGAACGGTGGTAAGATCATAATCACCTGATCTTAAAGTTTTGTTATGCTTTTAATGCGTGTTACCATATCGTACAAATGAGATATTATGTTATTTATCGGCATTTTTAATTTTCAATTCTATAAAGTTTTTGATAGTTTTGAGACGTTTTGCACTAATTAAGATGCTTAAGTTAACTGCATCAATTACAAGTAAATACGTAAATTAAAACATATAGCACTAACAATGAAATTTATGTAAATAATTGGAAAATAATCTATACGAATACAAAACACATACACCAATTGATTTTATTTTATTATCTTTTATACTGCAATTTTCCTAGTTTTTAATGCAATTTTGGAAAATTTTATATGCAATTTATGGCGCAATTTTTGAAGATTTTTACTGCCACAACTTCCGCTCTTTAATTATGACCAACTCAAAAAATATATTTAAAAATTGAGCCTTTCTAAGTCGAAATTTTAGCAATGAAATCCTTTGTCTCTCAAAATTCTTGTTAAGATGAAACCTCATCAACTCGAAATATTCAGCATTTCCCTTCAAGTTCGAGTTATCGAGATTCTACTGTATATATTAATGCTGTCTGGTTGAGAAAATTAAAAAAAGCGTAGAATGCTTTGATCAAACTTAAAATAAACTTCTTATTCTTAAGACTGTCTTGCGATACAGAAGTCTAACTTTCATGCCATCTTTTTGCTATTCGGCCAGGTACTGCCTATTTGTATTCTTTCTCTTACTGCATCTTTAAAAAGTTGACCAATGTAGGGTGGGTATGCGTGTCTTTCTAGTTGTGTCTGATCTGTTCTAGTGAGGAGTTTTCTTCATGGTTAATGTTACTGAACTGATGGTATCTTTCACTGATATCTGTTCTTTTAAATAGTCTAGATGTACAGGTTCTTTGTTTGCTATAGGTTTTTTATTTAAGTATTCTATGACTGATATAGATTTTTTAATCTGATTTTCTTGAAGTATTGACTAGACGCCAAGTAGCTGTACTATATCAAAGACTTCAACGTGATTTAATTTGCATTTTCATTTAAGATGGGACATAAAAAGATAGTTTTTCTTTGTAGCGACGTTTTGTGCATTAAGTATTAAGTAGTTACCAATCTTTTCTGTAGAGGGTTTTGCTGGTAACAACCACGTCACCACGGCTAGTTACGATGTTGGTGAGTGGACGTGGTCGAGAAAACTAAAATAATAGAAAAGACAAAATAGACGCCGCTCTTCTTACTCATAAGATCCTCGGTTGAGAGACACCAAGGATACGTTTGAACCTACTAAGAAAATGGGATAGAGTAAAAAAGACAATCAATAGCACGTAACAAGTATATAATTCTATGTAACAATAACATGTACTCTCTCTACTTTTTGTTTTAACAGAATAATAACTAAAAGTATTTAATAGTAAGTAAGTAAAATAGCAAAGATCGGAAAACAATCACCATAACCTTAATCATAAATCGATCAACTATTTCGTTTACATGCATTAATAATCAATAAATGTAATTAATAACAATGATTAAAACGATTACCAAAAAAAACTACCCCACCGAAGTTTCTTGCAACAAGTAGTAAACGTTAATTGCTTTCAAATTTTATTTACCAGATGTGCGTGACTATGTTTTTAGTAATCAAAGTAGTGATGGGCACAATCGAGCGATATTAACAATCGAATGAATAGTAATAGTAACTGTATAACAATCGAAAGAATCATTCGAATGATTTATTCGGATGTGCCTTCTTTCAACTGTTTGTGCGTTACCGTTTGTGGCTAGACGGCTAAACTGAATTCCCACATTTCTTTTAGTTGCACTTTGGACATTAGATTATGGATCATCATCACATTCATCACTAATGAAAAGTAAAATAAACAGGATTTTACAATATCCAGATGTTCAAAATAGGTTAAAACACGAGTTTAATTCTGTTTGTAATTTATATAATTCCTTCAATAAAAGGACAATGCCCTTTAAAGAGAAGGATTTTCTTGTTCTTTTATTACATAAGAATTTAATACTTTATTAATTAATATAAATGTAGATATAATATATGTATTTACAAAATATGCTTCAAACGAAAAGTCCCCAGAAAACATTACAGCAAAGAATTGATTTAATAGTTTCTTTTCTGAAACAAGTACAAATTTTTTTTTGTGAATAGGTTGTTTTATAGGTGGTCGTAATAATAATAGTTGCTATTTTTATTGCACAGAATTTTATGATTATACTATGCCCTTATAAAAATATTTAACAAACTGTGGTCTTTTTGTAATCTTAAATTTTAAGATATTTATGAGTGTTTTGTTGTTTTATGTCGCTACTTATTTTTGAAAATACAAGTAAGTACACACTATTTGTCACATCTGCCACATCTAAAGTATGAGAATAAATAGAATTTCTTTAGTAATTTTCTAGCAAATTTGTTTGTGCCGTTGTGCTATTAGCGTCTTTTGCTTTACGTGCTCGATTTCAATTGATATTTATTTCATACTTCTCGACCCGGCTGCTTCACTGATTTTGATTTTGGATTGGGGTTTACTAGTTCTGTGTTCTGTGGACATTTTGAATTTTATTTGTGTTTTAAGTTGATATTTATTATATAAATCAATTACTATTCAATATGAAACCTGGCTCAAAACGTTCCGTAGTGTGGGATCATTTTGACAAAACAAGTAATGCGTCGCAAGTTATTTGCCACTATTGTAAGAAAACTTTTAAACCACACGGGAGAAAACATAGCAAACGTTTTATCAACTATTTTTAATGATTACCAAATAACGAATAAGATTGTAACGGTAGTGTCAGACAGCGCAGCGAATTTCAAAAACGCCATTAATGAACATTTAAAAAAACCTCATCATCCTTGCGTTGCCCATACGTTAAACCTAAGTGCAAATGAAGCTCTTCAAAATAACTTAAATTTAACCAAAGTTATAAACAAGTGTAAAACTTTAGTTAGTTATTTTAAACATAGTGTGATCGCGACAGAAAAACTTAAAAAAATGCAAGAACAAATGAATTTTCCGCGATTAAAAATTAAACAAGACGTTCCCACAAGATGGAATTCCACCTTGCTAATGCTGAAACAGCAGTGATCATTTCCATTCCGCGGGCACCCGAGTTCTTAGACGCCTCAGAATGGGCTATTTTAAACGACTGTATCCCTTTACTGAAACCGCTAGAAGAAATGACAACTGAATTATCTGGGGAAAATTATCCGACCATGGCAATGGTTATTCCGTTAGTTAGAGGGCTACAGTATTCAATTAAAAATGGAAATCCAGAAACTGTTACGGGACAGCAGTTACAAGGTGCTCTGCTGCAAATCATATCCAGAAGATTAGGATGCTTAGAAAAAAACTAAATAATTGCTAAAGCAACATTTTTGGATCCCAGATTTAAAATGCTCGGATTCGGAACAGAAGAAAACGCTAAGAATGCACAAGCATGGATTAGCGAAGAATTAGCAAGTTTATTACAAACACAAATGGAACTCGCATTACCGCCGCAAGTAGCAGTCCATGTTGAAGATTCAAAAATATCTGAATCGTCGGATTCCATTTAGGTTCATTTTGACTGTAAGACAAAAGGAAAAATTAAGTCCGATGAAAATGTGACGGTGTCGTTAATAATAAAACAATATCTGGGCATGCCACATGTGGAACGTCGGAATAGCCCACTGCAATTCTGGAAGATACACAAAATCGTTTTTTCAGAATTACATAAATTATATGAAAAATACTGTTGTATTCCTGCAACATCTGTTCCAGCAGAAAGAGTATTTTCTAAAACTGGTCAAATAACCAACGACCGTTGAAACCGTTTACTACCAAAACATGTGAATTCTATTATTTTCTTAAATCGTAATCTTAATTTAACATAGACTATGTAAGTGTATATAAATTATGTAGGTACATATTTAACTTAATTGTAATTATAAATTTTATTGTAAAATTTAATATTCGACTATTCATGTATTTATATATAATTTTATTGAACTACAGATTCAATATCTAATATATAAAATTCTATAGAAATTAATAAATTCCACAAATCCAAACATCCACCAACGGTAGTTCGATTGTCAAGGCCGAGAATTTCTGCAATTACTTTACTTATTTTCAAACGCTACTATTTTCATTCGATCGTCAAGACTGAGAACTTCTACAATTACTTTACTTTTTTTCAGCCGCTACTATTTTCATTCGATCGTCAAGACCGAGAACTTCTACAGTTTTTTTACTTTTTTTCATTGTTACTATTTTTTCATCGAGAGAATCGTAGCATCATTTCGAAACAATCGACGTTCGACAACAATCGACTATTTCGAATGAATTCATTCGAATTGCGCACATCACTAAATCAAAGTAACTTGAATGGTATAATGTCAGCGTACTCGAGCGCACTTTAAAACATTAAGTTAAAAGTGTTTTTAATTTACGACTGAAAGTAAAATGATTTAGTATAATCTACAATTAAATACTTGATAGTCCCAAATTAAGATAAGTGGTACCGTGAATTCAATTTAAAAAATGCTTAAGGCTAAATGAGTAATTAGAAACATTGAATAAAATTAAGAAATTTCAATATACGTTAAAAAAACGTATAGCGAGACGCGAGTCATCTATCGTCATTGATGGATACTAGTGATAAGGTGACATTCACAGGTGTGATTCGTTCGACTGGAATAGCACTGCTTCCGGAGGTAATTGGACATGCGACATCCTTTTTCGAGAAAATTATTCTCACAGTTTAATAACAGTGGCAAAGACCCTAGTCAACTCGCTAAAATAATTTCAAACGTATTAAAAGCAACATGGTTGACGCCAGCTTTAATTACCTGTGAAAGTCAATTTAATCCATAAAATCGTTTTAATCGTGCTAGTATACTAAACAATTCTTCATAACAGCATACTCGCTAAAAGCGTAATAGAAATTACCGACGATGAGAATTAAATAAAAAGAAGAATTACTTACAATTTTGCGGTCAGCGTCTTAACCAAATTAATCGTTCACAGCTACCTAAAGTATGCAAGTGTAAGCACCGATCCTCTTTCTTTCTTCCTTATCTTTCGCACTTTAGAATAATAGTAGTATAATAAACATAAGACAAAATAGAGAGCTACAATTAGCATACGGGGTGTTTTTACCACTGTTCCAAAAACATTTGAAATAATGCAATATAATTTTTTTAATAAAACTTGACTGTTTTAAGGACTAATATTGCTAAATACTCTACAGCGTAGTCGACCAACACGTTAAAAAAAAGGAAGAAACAGTTGATATAACCAGTATACAGGGTGTAACTGGTATAACGCATAATCTCTTAATGGGGGGTAGTTGTAATGATTTGGAGCATATTTCTATTATAGACATATGGTCTCTTCTTGATAGTTTTTGAGAAAATTCAATGTCAATTTTTAAATACGTCCCTGGTTGAACCCGAATACAAGTAGCGTGTGACACAGGTCAAGATACTTTAATAGTAAACAGCACGTACCAACCGTATCTGAAAGTGATAATGGTTGTTTTGCTAACGGTACAGGTTTTATTGCACTCACACAAAATAAGTTGCAGTAACATTTATAATCCCTTGCTCCGTCCATTTTGTCTTTATTTGTTTGTAAATTTGTTATCATATCCTCGTTTGTTTGTTTAATTTTTGTGTAATTATTTATTAGACGTTAGTTTTCTTTAATTTACTAGTTTTAGCCAGATTGTAGGGTGGTAGATAAATTTTCGCTATTTTAAATTCATAGAGTAGTCGGGCTGTCGTTTTAGAGATTGGTAGGTAATTGATTTTATTTTGTTCTCTTTACGGATAGGTATTCTTGTTGTTATTTAGTATTTAGTTTTTTTAGTCTAGTAACTACTATTTTGTGTTAAAAATACTGCAGATTATGATTTTAATTTGACATTTAATATATTTTGCAACCTCATCGAACGATAAAGAACTTGTTTGTTTGTACAAATAGTTTTGACACTGAACTTTGTTCCAGTAGCCACCATTGTCTAAGCTCGCATTTTTTTAAACAATGTTATATTTTGTTCATAATAAAACGAAACAGGTCCATACTTAATACTTACTTGCTTATTATTTTAATGAAAATCTCACGAAAAACATTTTGAAATGTTAAACCACATGTCCATAAAGCAAATGTATTCTAAATCATCGTAGCTACTTCCTATTAAGGGATTATGCGTTATATCAGTTACACCCTGTATACCTCTGGATGTGGAACAATTATCGAATAGAATAAAGTGTTCGCGATTTTTAGTGTAAATATCATTAAGTAATATCGCTCCCGTAATAAAAACATTGGTTGCGTAAATAACGGTGACGGGTTTGAACGCAGTTAAGATGGATTCAAAAATATTTGAAATTCTCGAATCGATGAATAAAAATATGGAAGAAAATAATAGGAAAATGTCCGAAAATTCTCGGAAAATAAAAGAAATGTGAATTGAAGAAAAGTTTTGCGAAAATTCTCAGAAAGTTGAAGAAAAATTATTTAAAAATACTCAGAAGATAGAAAAAAAATTGATGGAAAATTCTAGACGTTTAAAAGAAGAAATACAAACGAGCATAGAAAATCAAATAAAAATTGTTCAAGAGGAAACCCAAACAGGTATGGTAAATGTAAAAGAAGAAATTTGCGAATCTATGAATTACAAAATAGAAGCAGTAGGGGATAGAATGAAACTGTTTGAAGCAAGAATGAACCAAATGATTTGCCATGGTGAAGGAAGCGTCACGAGCGAAGATTTAATAATGGACCATCGGGAAGAAACCACTCACAAGTTTAAAGTTGTACCGCCAAATTTTGATGGCAAAGTTCCATGGTCAACTTACTACAAGCAGTTTGAGGCTGACATCGCCAGATTAACACGGCTTGCGTATCTTACAGCACCAGATACCTTCTTGGAGCAGGTGGCTATTTAAACCTTTGTAGATGGCCTTCGAGAAAACGAAACGCAGCAGACTCTCCGGATAGCTCGACCGAAGACATTAGATGACGCTTTGGTGCATGCTTTGGAATTTGAAGCAGCAAAACAAGCATCGCAACGAGACGGTCATAGACTCTGCTGTGCTGCAGAAGTACCCGCGGAGATACTAGAAAGCATCGAGGAGATAGCGCGACGAATACTTCGGGAAAGAGGAGTGACAACTTTGAACTGCGGTGAAATAGGCCATGTACGACGGCATCGTACTAAACCTAAGAAGAGAACAAGAAGAGCGCTCGAAAATTTGGAACGAGGCGACCAAAAGAGACAAAAGGTAATCTCGTCTAATCAGGCCCCGGAGATTACCATTCAAATGGCGTCGCCGATGGAGCAATTGCATAGCATTTATCTCGTTGGCAAGATCAATGGAAGAAGTGTTCAGTTACTGGTTGACATGGGAGCGACGAAGACCATCATTCGTCCTGACATGTTGTTGGAAAACGAGAAGACATCACCAGTAACAGTGCAACTTCGAACGGCGACGGGCGAAGAAATATCTACTCACGGACAAGTCAAAGTAACCATTGGTTTGTGAAATGGAGTACTCGACCATCAAGTACTGGTAGCCGACATCACGGAAGAAGTTATCCTGGGAATGGACGTGATAAAGAAGTATGGGTTCCATTTGGATATAAAGAATGATGTCCTGAAGATCGACAATGAAGAAATTTCTTTTCATTCGTCAGAGAAGGCAGCCGTGCGAGTCTCATTGAGTGAAGACGTGGCTCTGCCTGCAAGGACTAAAAGTGTGGTGATGGCACGCCTGGATGGAAATCTCCGGGATGGCTAAATACGCGCGTTTGAACCAATGGAGGGCGGTTTAGTTGAAAAGGG